>OX940792.1:26530853-27757712 GCA_954870985.1 Trifolium fragiferum
ATATAAATAGATAGAGTGCTCCCTACTAAATATTTGAGATTGAATTGAAATAATTGAGCATATGCATAATCATTAGAAGTCACATGAAACATTGAGGAGTTAAATTTTAATGTTCAAAATGATTATGTGGAGGTACTAAAGTTGATAGAAATTGACTTACTTCTGCCAGAAGATCAACAGTTGCATACACAGACCTTACTCCACTTTGACAACCCTAAATTATGTACAAATCATACAAAAGAGGTAAGAAAATTAGTTTTATAATTTTCAACTTAGCCTTGTCAATTTATTTTATTTTTTGCAATTTAGTATTGATAATCAAAGAAAAAATATGGGGGATACTACTCATCATATATCATAGTCATCATTTATTAAAACTAAATTTTGAATGAGTTTAATTAATATATCCACACTAATCATACAAATACAATAGGTCGAATTTATTTAGTTGTCTTGGTACATTGAAAGCAAGTAATTAGCAAGTTTTAACAAAAGATAAGTAAAAATATTACTATAATATATGATATGATATTGATGAGATATTAGAATATGATTTTGTACCATAAACAAAGATATACTATTAAAAAACGATTTATATGAAACATACCACGATGAGGTGATCTTCTTTCTTACAAATAGATGAAACCTCCTTCAAAAATTCTGGGTTCTTCACCCTCCCTGTTTTCCAAAATCACATGATTTTCATATACTAAAAATTGAATTTGTAATCATAAGCCTAACTTGATTAAATAAAGAATATGGATATCACCAAAAGTGATTCTAAGTTTTTCTTTTTCGTTTCAAATTTAGTATTCGGCTTAAAACCCAACTAATTCAGGAATTCAATCCCTATGTCTACTTGTGATGATTCAATTGAAAACAACACAAAATTTTATATAGACCGATCCAACACAAGAGTTGACACGGATTATTGCCAATGTCATTTAAAAAATAAAACCTTACCCTCAGGTGTATTAAACATGTATGCAATGTTAATGACCTTTTCTGCATCCACATGCCCTTTCTGAAACTCTTCCACCGTTCTACAAATTATCATAAAATAAATAAAAACTATCCAATGTTGAGAAAATTCAAAGAGACCCCTATGGCAAAAATCAAATAATTGAGGTTCTAACTTTATAAAAGAAAATATTTCTTTCGATCTTAATTGTAAATAAATATTCATTTTTCAAATTAATTGAATAACTAATGTATATAATCTATATTAAAGATTAGATATATTATCAATTATTTAGTAAATTTTAAAAGTAGAAGAATATTTATTTATAGTTAAGGTCGAAGAAAATATAAATTAATTAACTAGGAAGAAATTAAAAACATTAATTTGTTACCTGACATCAAGATAAACATGAGTTGTCTCGATGAGAGACTTGGTTGCAAGTACATCAATGGTGACAACTTCATTTTCTGAACTGCAAAAGAAAATAAAACAATAAAGAAGTTAAATAAAAACAGTGACATATTAATTCATGTTGAATGTTAAGAAACTCTGAACTCTAAGTAGTAGATTAATTAAGACTAAAATAAAAAGTTATAAGTAAAAGTGATGTAATGCTCAAACCTTTGAATTCCAATAGAACCCATGACAAAGAAAATTGTTTGTATTACTATTTATCTATTGAAGATGTACGTGGCTTTGGCTTGATGAAAAATCAGAGAGAGGTGAATTAGGATATATAGTAGGGAAGGAAATTAATTAAATGTGAAATAATGAGATAATGTGAAATAAATAATATTAGTGGTGGTGTGTGTACCTGGACATGTAATTGGTTTATGGTACAATAATTTGGGGGGTATACACTAGTGTTGAGGAGGTACGAATGGAAATAGAATAGTACCTTCCCACTTTGGTGTATCTCGTGTGGGATTTTCATTTGCTTCATACTCAATTGCTTGACGAGTCAGAGTTGTTGCTTACTCAGTCAGATTCTTTTCCATCCAATCAACCTTAGTCCCTCTTATATATAAAAAAACATTTTACTTTTTAATTATCTATCGTAGAATTGATGTATTTAAACTATATTATTGTCTAGATTCATTAACTCTGCAATAATTTAAAAAGTCAATTTTTTCTTATATAGTATAGAACCGGAGGGAATATTTTATAGGAAAAATTGGTTTTTAAGTTGATGTAATTAGTCTAAATTTTTAACCAAAATACATCATTTTTTTTATATAAATTTTTAGCCTTGCTGTGAATTTTTTTTTTTATTTATCTTTGATTAGATACATTTTGTGCTTGATCAGAGGATATCTATTAGTTATTAATATAATTGGCTTCTTAAAAAAACAACAAAACTCATTAGTCCGATTTAAAAATACAAAGGTTAATAATAGAATGTGTATTGGAATGAAATTTTAAAAGAATATTTTGACGCAAAAATTTTATTGACTTTAAAAGATTTTGTAGGAATTTATTGATAGTTAAACTATTTGCTTTTAGGCCATGTTTGGATTAGCTTATTTTTGAGCTTATGCAAACAGCTTATACAATTTTTAGGTATTATTATAAGTTTGTCAAGGTAGTTTATAATAAAATAACTTATAAAAATAAAATTTTCACCAGTTTGAACTTATAAAATAACATAAAACATAATTTATATTGCATAAGTTGTTTTTATAAGCTCAAAAATAAGCTACTCCAAACGGGGGCTAAATCTTTATTTGATGTTAGCTTCTATTAAGTGACTTCTATTTAATGGTTAAACTTCTATCCTTTGTTGTTGGTTTGGTGATTTGTACTTCTTCTTTTGTGATTTTTATTTGGCGTGAATGTTTTAGAAACACCAAAAGAATATTGAAAAGGCTTAAAAAAAGTCGGTCAAAGACCTCTAGACACCAATTTAGTTGTTAAATACTATTTTAGTGATTGTTCATGTTTATTTCGATTGTATTGTTAATTTCAAGCCGAAAAATGCCAATATGTATTTTAAAAAAAATGAAGGAATCAGTATTGAAAATATAGTTACAAAAAGTCATTTTTTAATGTATTTGGATGTTCTTTTGTGAAAATTGTTGGATTAGATTTTGAATTTATTTTTCAAAATTGATCCAAAACCGAACCAAAATGTATACATATATTTTAGGTTCCCTTACGTTTATTTTAGATTTCAATTTGGCCCCTTACGTTTAAAAAGTTTTAATTTGGCCTCTTACGTTTTTTTTAGGTTTCAATTTGGTCATTTATGTTTGTTTTGTCACATGTGGCAGAGAGTTTGTATATGTGGACATACACGTGGACATTGTGACACGTGTACAACTGAAAGACAAAACTAACGGAAATGACAAACTTATTCAAACGGTGGAAATGTAAGAGATCAAATTGAAACTTTTTAAACATAAGGGACCAAATAGAAATCTAAAATAAACGTAAGGGACCAAATGTGTAATTTAACATATATTTTAATACTTATTTATCTTTTTATTGGTATCATATATTGCATAAACCTATTATTTGTTGGTTTTTAATTTTTTTAATACTAACAGCACTGGTGCTTCCCACGGCGATACACTTGGTCTATCGAACTTCTTCTCCAGCAGCTCTTCTAACTGCTTCTCCAGTTCACTCATCTTTGCCGCCAACATTCTGTAGGGTGCCATAGATACCAACCCAATGTTAGGTGCTAATCCATTAATGAACTCTACTTCTCGTTTCGATGATACGTCGCTGATATCATTCGAGAACTGACACACCATTGGTAAGCCCCCTGTTGAAACGCCAAACTTCCCATTCTGACCTCCAACTCCTTCTTCACTTGCAAGGGTACGAAAACGAAACATTGCCACTCTTTATACACATGCCACCTACAAAAGAAATGATCGTCAACTTGGTCGACTGGACCGACCAGACTTTGATATCAATTGTAACACTCTCTAATTTTCATTGATTTTAATCATAAAATTCAACTAATTTATTTTTAGAAGAGTGTTATTCTACTGCAAATTAATTACCACATGATATAAATATAAAACAGCGGAAATAAAAATTTAACAATCGAACATAAGTCTTAAAATTTGAAGTGAAATTACTAAAGCAATTAGCATAATCCGATGGTTTCAAATAAAAAAACAACTGAGAAATTAAAAGTGAGTTCCCCATGACTTTTTTTTTTGGTTACATTTCCCCATGACTTTTATAATATGTTTTCTCATAAACTACCTTGAAAAATTTATAATAATACATTAAAGGGGTTATTGAATTAAGTTTTCATAGAATTGTAAAAGACTTTTTTATAATAATAAAATCTTGTGGTATTCAATCAAGATTTTTACAAAAGTTAAATAAATCTTATGTTATTCAATTAAGACAATTATGATTTTTTTTAAGGCATCAAAATCTCTTGGTATTCAATTGAGATTTCTCACCACTTTTAAGATGTCTTCCAGCATTCAAAAGTCTACAGATTTTGATGGATTTATTTGCATAAGTTGTTTCGCATAAGTTAAAATATATAAGCTTATGCAAATATATAATGTATTATTATAAGATTTTTAAAATAGTTTATGAGAAAACATCTTATTAAAAGATAATTTTTGTTAATGAAAACTTATGACCTAACACAAAAATTTATTTATTTGCATAAACTATTTTCATAAGTTCAAAAATAAGCTAAATCCAAATAGGGTCATAACATCTCAAAATAAGCCATAATGAGAAAAGCTTTTTACCAAACACATTTGGGCATGTTTCGATTAATTTATTTTTGAGCTTATGCAAAATAACTTATACAAATAAATAAGGTTTTATGCTAATTTATAAGTTTCCACCGACGAAAATTGAATTTGGATAAACTATTTTATTATAAACTATCTTGACAAACTTATAATAATACATAAAAAATTATTTGCATAAACTCAAAAATTGAATTAATTTATTTTTAAACTTATGCAGAATAACTTAACAAATAAATAAGATTTTTATATTAATTTATAAATTCTCACAAAAAAAAACTGTATTTTTATAAACTATTTTTTCATAAATTACCTTAATAAACTTATAATAATATATAATGACTTATTTATTTGTAAGTTTTCCATAAAAGCTAATCTAAAATGGTTCAAGGAGGCTTATTTGATTTTATTTTTTTTTACCAAAATAAAAGGTATTCGTCCATTAAAATCGATAGAGTACATCAGATTCAAATACAAATTCAATACCGCTAAAAACGAAAAGGATGAATCTGCGAACAAGCTCATAACATCCAAGTTAATAGCATAAAACGGCATACTAATGCCTACAAATAATGTGATAAAACTAAAGTAACCGGAATACCCATGCCTCCGGATCTGCATCGTTGACGAATTTGATCACTGTCTGAATCAGTAGTTGACCGAAATTGATCTGCCGATTCAATCAAACGAACACCGCAACAAGACGGGACAACAAACAACACCGCACCAAGACGAGATATCAAATAACGTCGCACTGAGACGATGAAATCACACACAAAAAGAAAAAATACAAAAGAAAGATTTACTCTATGAGAAAATCACTTATTTAGATTAAAAGCAAAATAAAAGAGATGCATAGGAGTGATTTCGAGTCAAAAAGACCCAAAACCACCCCCTTTCGATGGAAAAAAGATGAAAAAAACTTAGAGATAAGGGAGAGCTTATCTCTCTAAAAAATTAGGGCCGACTTGGATGCCATGTTTCCTATAAAATAGAAATTTTTATGCACTAAATAATTGAAGATAACGGATAATTTTTTGTTTTTTTTTTGTTACAAGATAAAGAGGCTTATTTGATGATAAGCTTATAAACTTATAAGTTAACACATATTTTCACTCAGAACAATTAAGTAATTGTAATATTAAAAAAGTACACATTAATTACACTATTAAGGGTCTGTTTGGCAAGGACACTAAACTGACTTATAGCTTATGTCTTATAGCTTATAAGCTAAAAGTAGAGCCCATTAGCCCTATAGTTTTACACGGGCTGGGCTTTTAAAAAAAGTTGATCGGGCCTTATTGGGCCGGCCCCTCGGGCCTATATTTTTAATGGGCCGTTATGGGCCGGCCCACGGGCTTTTGGGCCGGCCCCTTAAAGAGTTAAAAAAAAAACATTTTAAAAAAATTCTTAAAATATTTTTAGCTAAAAATAAGAAATTTTAGTTACCATTAAATCTTTAGATAATTAAGTAATAAAAGATGAGATTTTTAGTTAGAAGATAATTACTAAACCAATTTTTTTTTTTTTTAAGATTAAACCAAGTTTGTTGTGATTATCTTTATTTGAAAAAACTAATAACAACTTAATCAATCATTATAAATAGAAAAGTATAAGAAAGAAATTAATCAAATTATATGGATATTAATTTGTGTGTGATACATATGTAGTTTTATTGTCCATTGAATTTATTTTGTAAAATAAATTTTTCAAAAAAAAAAATGAAAGTTTGTTGGGCCGGCCCATTGGACCATGTAGACCTTTGCTTATCGGGCTGGGCTTATTGGGCCGGGCCATGAGGCTTAAAGGGCCGGCCCACTAAAGCCCCTTTATATGTTATGGCTCCCGGGCCGATGCGGACCGGACCGGGCCGGCCCCTTTTGACAGCTCTAGCTAAAAGTCCTGTTTGGTAATAGTTTTTTCAGCATGAGCTTATAACTTATTTTACTGACTTATAGCTTATTTTTCAAACGCTATTTCAAGTAGCTTATGAGTTTATAGCTTATCATTTTTTCTTCCATTTTTACCCCTTATTAATTTAACTAAAGTCCACTTTAACCTTTTATAATTTATTAATTCTATGATTAATTAAATATGAAATATTAGAACTTTGTTTCGGATCCCTTTCCTGCCAAACATCCTATTCTTTTGCTTCAAATAAAAAAAAAGGCTTCCTTTTATATTTTACGTTTACGCTATCTTTATTTTTCTTGGCAAATTATTTTTTACAATAAACATTTTACATTTGATAAAAGGAAAAATAATTGCATCATCAATTTGAAGAAAATGCAATGATAGGTGTTTACTATGCATCTTAAAAAACTATACACTTTATATAATTTTATATAATATTTGTGTATAAATAATTAAAATAATTATTTTGAAAAAAGTTAATGAAGATAAATATTTATTTAATTTGGAATAAAAATTGATATAAAATTAAAGTAAATGATCGTATGTAAAATATAAAAGTCTAAATTCTAAATATTTTAAAATTAGTTTGATATAAATTTTATTATTAACTAAAATGTTATTTTATGTCATTTTATATTTATCAGCTAGTTGAACCGTTAATTTTACCAAACACTTTGATTAGCTTATCAGCTATAAGCTATAAGCTATCAGCCATCAACCATAAGCTATCAGCTATCAGCCATAAGCTACTTTATCAGCCATCTGCTATTTTTGCCAAACAAAGCCCAAATTTTCTTTATGATAAGGGATGGAGTATAGGCTAATGCTCCGGTGGACCACCTTCACAAGTGGTCCACCGTGGACAAGTGATCTAACCGAATACAAATTTTACAAAATTTATTAGTAGATTGAAAGTTTATATCATATAGAGCATCCATAAAAAAATTTAAAAAAATTGAAAATCATTTGATATTTTATTGGGATTTATCAAGATTTACGGTAATAAACCGTTAATCTTGATGGATCTCAATAACATATCAAATGATTTTCAATTTTTCTAAAATTTTCTATAGATAATCTATATGATATAAACTTTCAATACAACGGTGAATTTTGTAAAATTCATATTCGTTATAGAATTTTTCATGAGTGGTCCACCATGGACCATGTTAGAATTTTCCTGGAGTATAATCGCTTATTTTGTTTACCAATCGGACACAACGACAGGTTTTCGAAGCTGTCGTCCACCATGGATCCCGCCGTTGCAACGGCGTCACTACCAGACGCTTTTCTTCACTTCTTAGAATCCAACGGAATCGACCCATCCATTTACACTTCAATTGATTCCACTCCACGATACATTCGGTAATTTCCACTTTTCACTCTTCATGCTTTCATCTTCTTTCAATTCCTCACTTCACTTACCACTTTTTCAATTTTGACTGAAAAGATTAAAACCCGGTTTCGAAGATTGCATTGAAGAAGTTGAATCAGAAGTTAAATGTAAATCCGGAAAATTGGAATGGTTATTAGGGTTTTACACTCTTCCACCGAATATTCAAATTGCTAGCTCTAAGGCATACCAAGAAGGAAAGGTAGCTGAATTTTGTTTTCATAGAAACTTTTTTTTTTTGGATTTTATTTTGTTGTTATTGATTATGGTTGATTGTGTTATATTAGATATATGGAATTGATGCATCTTCTGGAGCTGCTGTTATGGCTTTAGGTATAGAACCTGGGGATCATGTATTGGACCTATGTGCCGCTCCTGGTAAATATTTCTTTGCGCAATCATATTTATATTCACATTTGCTAATTGCTTATAATTATATAAACCTATAATAGGTCAATATATGATGATCACAATTTACAAAAATGTACTTTTGATCATAACAAGTAGGGGTAGCTTGTGTTTGTTTTCAATCTCGTAATGATTGTGCGTTCGAAGTCCAATTGCCGTCTTTCCGAACGCTCTTTTAGAGAGAGTGAGTCACTTACATTGGAAATAGGTCCCAAAATAAAGTGGTGATATCCACTTGGATTTCACCCAATTAGGGAGTGAGTGTTAGAGAGTGTTGTCAACGCTCCTCTATAAAAATACATTCTTTCTACTATGAACATGACACAAAAAAACTCAATTTTGCATTTGTAGTTAGTATGATCATGATGCAACAAAGATGTATCATATCTAGATGGCAATTGTGTCTATAGTTGGTAAGACGTATCAAAGGTGTATGTGACAATTAACGGTGGAAATATTTTTTAAATGATTTAAAAAATTTATTGGATATTTTTTGAGTATTTAGCGGATACGTGTCGAACACCTATACTTTGACATATTTTGAAGTATCTGTGCTTCATAGTCTGACCTCTTATTGTTAAAATAAGTGTTTTTGGGAGTAAGACTTGATTTATTTCAGGGAGAACATTTGTAAGACTGTTTACTCTAAATAAAAACATTTTTTAAGGGATGCTTTTAGTTGAAAAGCAACTTCGTATATAAATTTCTTTATTTGCTAAAGTCATGATTATAATGGTTTTCCTTCAAATGTGATGTTTAGGTGCTAAACTTTGTATGATGCTAGACCTTCTTGGTGATTCCGGCTCTGTAACTGGGGTAGATGCTGCAAGGCATCGTTTGGCAGCGTGTAGAACCATGCTGCAGAAATATAAACTGGGTGATCGATGCCGGCTTTTTGTTGCTGATGGAACAACATTTTCAGTTATTCCTGACGGGTTTCGTTCTGATTCTGAATCATGTAAGTAAAGTTATTTTATGGTCAATCTTGGAATGTGATACTGAAGTTTTAGTAATAATAATCATACATACAGAGTATTTGTTAATAATTATTAGTTTATTACCTATTTTTGAAATGTTTTCATTCTACCAAGTATTAAACAGGCGAGTCTAGATCGGAAGAAAGAATGGATGTGTTCAAGGAGTGGACATCTAAAAGACCATGGAAAGAGAGGAAAAGAGCAAAGAAGTGTGGCACTCCACAAGTGGTGTCTAAGTCTCACCCTCCTGAACTCATATATTATGGACGGAATTCTGGAGTTATTGGCCTTACTAAAGGAGAATTATATAAGACTGTATCTGAAAATGAGATTGCAAGCTATGGCTATGATAAAGTAACTACTGCTTAACTTTGAATTCATCTTGCATAGTTCTTCACTTTCTTTGGCCCTTAAAGTTTTATCATCTGTTGGGATTTGATTCAGGTCCTTGTGGATGCAGAATGCACTCATGATGGTTCAGTTAAACATATTCAGAAGTTTGAACATTGGGGCTGGATAACTCTTCAACGCCGTGTGCTGGATGCTGAGAGGACGGATAATTTATACGATCTTCAGGCAAAGACTTTGTTATTCTCTTGATCTATAATTTACATGCATGCCTTTAGTCTTAAATATAATTTTCATTTAATTTAACCCACATATACCTTTTGTATCTCACTACAGCTGAATCTTCTCACCAACGGTTTCAGACTACTTAAAGTTGGAGGATCACTTATCTATAGCACTTGCAGGTGCCTCTTATTTTGTAACTTATTTTACAAGCAGCCAAAATAGACCCACACAAAAACACATTACAATTTATATCATGTGATTTTATTCTAACAAATACTTTGTTGTTGATTAGCTTAACTGTTGCTCAAAATGAAGATGTGGTGGAACAGTTCTTGAAGGAAAATATAACTGCTGGTAGGATCATCATGCTTCAATTCGTTCCTATTTAAAATTATGTCTGAAGCTTCACCTATTTCGAATGGTCCATGTATAATATTATTTTTTTGAGTTATATATATTTGTAGTATTTAAGAAATTACGATCTTTCAACTTAAGTTTCTACAAAATTTCATTCATTATCGGTCCCTGTATATACAAAAACTGTTTTTATATGAATTAAAAACATACAGTATATCACTACAAAAAAATACATACAGTATTTATAATTTTTAGACTCAAAATGAATAAATTTTTTGTGAGGACTAAGGTCGAACAACCGTAGTTTTTATGGACTTCAAATTTTATTTAATTATCTTGTTATTCATTTCACTAATATGATTAGCAGGTTTAGTATGGTTTTCTTGTAGAAAATGATCATTCTTGGATTCCTAATTTCTCCATTTCAAACCTTTTGCCTCCCACCCAACCCTCTTCTTTTTCGAGGGAACATGAAAGATAGTGATATAGGCTAATAACTTTGAACTTGCATAATCAGTTTAGTGGGCATAGTTTAGTATTACTCCTTGGATCATATATATGATAAATCTACATGCTATTTGCTTAATGTCCTGCAATTGGGCTATTTATGAGATACATGTGCTTGATGTATTTGTTCCTCTAATGTTTATCCAAACTTGTTTCAATCTACAGAGTTGACAGATATAGATGCTGCCAGACATTGGCCTTGCAAAGGCGGCCGCATACAAAAAACATGGCGGTTTGACCCATTAACATCGCAAACTAGTGGACTCTTTGTGGCGAAGTTCAGAAAAGTAGTCATCTGATCTTATACTTTTTCAATAGCTAAATAGTTTTAGATGTACTCCAAGTATATTAGAAGGTTTCATACAATAATTAGCAGTGATGTTTTCACATGTCTTCATCTTAATAATCAACAAGTTTTCCATTAACATGTTGCAATGGTCACACTTACCATCAAAACGTGGTATGTGTGAATGGCTGGACGAAACTGCCTTCACTAGTCAGTCATTTTTGGACATACATACCCCCGTCCTTTACTTTTGAAATGTTGGCGGGACCCCATAACAAAAAGCATACGTAAGTAAGTAACAGAGTTAAATCGTCTTGATAATAGTCCCCATCTTATCTTTGTGTTACTCGTTATGATTATTGTGTTACTCTCCTTTATCCCTCTGCTATAGTCTTCCCTTTGTGTTACTCCAGAAAAAGACATTTTGGTGAAATTTGGAAAAAATAAGTGCTCTCCGCGTTGAGAATTGACTGTATGACACTAAAAGGAAACACGCAAATCACACCGGTAACCATGATTCCCGGTAAGTTCTTAGTAATATCCTGTCTTAATTTATATATAAAAAATCAATTATTTTGTCCTAAATATAAATAGAAACACAAACTTTTATCATTTTAAAGATTTTTCTATTTTAATAAAATTAAATAAAAATTACATTTAATTTGTCCTCTCATTTTTTGCTTTATTAATAACCAATAAAAATTAATTTTTCATCTTTCTATCAAACTTATTTAAAATAAAATAAAAAATCATACTCCTTCCGGCCTTATTTATAAGCAAAAATTGCTTTTCAGATTCATTGATGAACAATTCATGTATCTAGCTTAAAAATAGACTACATACATTAGTTGTTGAATGAATTTAAAAAGCAACTTTTGCTTATAAATAAGATCTAAGGGAGTACTTCAATTTTTTTACTGGTGTGTTTGGTTCTACAGTGGTTAGAATTGATTTTGATAGAATTAATTCTGTAAAATTGATTCTGGCTAAAATTGATTTTAAGTTAATGTAATTTATGTTTGAATATATTTATGCAAAAGTGAGTTGAATAAAAAATTTGAATGTAAAAATCAATTCTAGAATCAGAAGCTACGATATCTAGCTTCAAGTAGAATCAATTATGCTTTTAAGAAACCAAACAAGTCAGAATCAAAACTAAGTTGATAAATGGGATTATCGAAATTCGAACTTCGATCCTCTGTATATATAATACAATATTCTACTAACTAAGCTAAATTTAGAGACTTAATTCTTTAACTTACCTTTTTCATATTATTAATATTGATAAATAATTTTGTAGAATTATTCATAATTTCTCTTTCGTATACAAACATAATTATACTTCTTAATTTGAATAATAGACAAATCTAATTTATAATTTAAGAGTTAAGGGAGAGAAAATACAGAGCAGAATTTGCTGCTCCCATGATGTAAATGGTTTTCACAATGTTTTGTATTATGATTGTCCAATCTAAAATCAACATTTAATATTACTTAGTGTTAATTTTATTATTATATAATCTGAACTGTTTGATTAAAAATAAACGATCAAGATTTAAAACACCGTGAAACAATTGTGCGTATTTTTCAGCAGCAAACCATGGTCCATGAAATACTACAATACATGAGTTAAGTTTTAATTTTTTTTGTAAGAAAAAGAAAAGAAAAATTCTCTTTGCAATAAGTACACTTGATAATTGTAGTGGAAAATTCTCATCCATAGTCAAAAAGAGAAAAAGAAAGTCTGGCTAAATATTACTACTCACGCGGTATGTATATGTCTTTTATATTTCATAGGTTTCTTTGATTTCTGAAACACACCAAACAATCTTTGATTTGATTTCTTCCCATGGCTGTGAGAGAATCTTCCCCTTCTTCTAATTCCTTCAGTTATGGATTCACCTATGATGTGTTCCTCAGCTTTAGAGGATTAGACACTCGCTATGGTTTTACCGGAAATCTCTACCAAACTCTTCGTAACAAAGGAATCCACACCTTCATCGACGATGAAGAGCTTCAAAGAGGACATGAAATCACACCATCACTTTTAGAGGCAATTGAAGAGTCCAGAATTGCCATAATTGTGCTTTCTAAAAACTATGCATCTTCTTCATTTTGCTTACATGAACTTGTCAAGATCCTTGACTGCATTAAGGGGAAGGGTAGGTTGGTTTGTCCAATCTTTTATGATGTGGATCCATCTGATGTGAGGAAGCAGACAGGATCTTATGGTGAAGCTTTAGCTATGCATGCAGACAGATTCAATCATTGTTTGCCAAAATGGAAGATAGCTTTGCAACAAGTAGCTAACTTGTCTGGCTGGCATTTCAAAATTAGGTACCTGCCCTTTTCTCCTTTTCTTTAATTTTGTTTGATGGTTGCGCTTCCCCTCCCATAAATTGATCAGAATCACCTCCATGTGATATCTCTTCGTAGTGTAAATTTTACTGGAAGATATTTTGGTAGGGCAAAGGGATGGCAAGTAAGCCCAAACCCATGGTGTCCATCCGCACTCATATTCTAGTCAACGGGTAAAACTCGAGTTGACTGAGTTTGAGTTTGGTGACACCCGATATTTCGGGTGCAAGTTTAGAATTACTCAAACCCACGCCTGCTTATATATTAAATTACATAATTAAACCTTAAGTATATATATGAAACACGGACTCTGACACGGACACCGCGACACGACACGGACACTTCGACCCCGGTAATGCGAAAAATATACGACACTTACACCGCTACATATTTAAAAAAAAATATAAGTTTAGAATTAAAAATACATACATATGTATCTAAGTTGAATGATTTTTTCAATAAAAAAGTTTTAAAAGAATATACGATAGTACATTTGATATTTATTCATCCAACTACTATCGAAAAACTAAAAATAATGTAAACAAAATGTAATATTTTTAATCCCTCATTGCTCAATATTATTATTTCGACACATCTTTAATCGTTGTATATATGTCTGAGAAAAGTAGAAACAAATAATAAAATAAAATTTGGACACTTACCCGACATGTTTGTATGTCTTATAGGTATCGGACATCAATTTAAGGAGTGTCGGTATAAAGGAAAAATTATTTTTTTGGACACCTCTCCGACACGTTTGTACGAGTGTCGTACGAGTGTCGGACACCGCGACACGTCTAATCATAAATGTGTCGGTGCTTCGTGGTATATAAGTGTAAAAATAGAAATCCTATTTTAATTTTAATATCATTGGAAGATCTTAATTTCAATTGTAGTTTAATTTCTTAAAAGTCTTGAAGATTATGTTACGATATTGTTGTTGGAAAGTTGTAACTTTAATCGTAATGTTACCATGTTTCAATGTTGTTGGAATGCTTGTGTTTCAATTATAGACCTTAATTTTAATTTAATTGAGAGTTCTTGATGAATTTTAATGTTTGTTGTATATTTTGCTTGTTTTTGCTACGGTTGAGTTTGGGTGAAAAAACCCGAACCTAAAGAGTGTGGGCGTGCGTGTTAATTTGCCATCCGAATAGACTTTGGATTTTGTGACCAATTTACACCATCTGCTACTGAGGATTGTTGGCAATGGTTCGGGGCAGGTATTTATGGCTAATTCAGCGTATGACTTATTGGTAGGGAAGTGCAATAACAATCAGCCGAGAGACTACTTTGAAGCCTTTGTTTTTAAAAACCTGTGGAGATGTGCTGCACCGTCCAAAGTCTGTGCCTTTGCTTGGCAATTACTGCTAGATCGACTCCCGACGAAAGATAATTTAAGGAGGAGAAGGATTCTAAATCCTCAACAAACTACTTGTCCGCTTTGTAATCTGGAGACTGAATCTGGATGTCATCTCTTTATTTATTGCAGGTGCGTGGCGACAGTTTGGTATGATTTAATGCGGTGGTTGGGGTTTGTTTTAATCCTTCCACCGAATTTATTTGTTTCTTTCGGGATGCTGTATGCGTGTGGCAGAGGAAGGCGTCAAAAAGAAGGGTTGGTGTTAATTTAGAATGCATTTTTATGGGTAATTTGGAAGACTCGGAACGATTGCATCTTTAATAATGGTGGAATCGAGATTGAGGCAATTGTAGACCAGATCAAACTGCTATCATGGCAGTGGTTTATTAGTCGTGCGGCGAAGAGTCCCTGCTTGTTGTATGAATGGCGGTGGAGCCCAATAGATTGTCTAGGTAGATGATTGTGTGCTGTACTGTTTGGGGATGGTTTTTGTGTCTCTTTTATCTCTGCTGTCGGGTAGTTTTAGCTTGCTTTGGTTTGTTTGTTTTTTTTTCTGGTTTTTGGTGCAGACACTTCCCTTGTCTTGCTGTACTATGTTTGCAGGTTGTTGCTGTGATCTTGTTTGTTTTCCTTCCCTCCAAGCATGCCTTATGATTGGTTGTGGACATTAATAATATTATGCAGTTCAAAAAAAAAAAAACAGCCCTCTAAAATTCTATAAAACTGTCCTCACATCAGCAGATCATCAAAAGAAAATTAAATTCCAGAAACAAACACCAATACACTGCTGCAAAACAATACTTGAACCAACCAACACACCAGTTAACGAAACTAACATCAATGACAAAACTCTATCCTATAGCAGTACTGGGTTTTGAACCCGAGATCTCCCACTTATTTTTCTTAAGAGGTGAATTTCTAGCCATTAAACTACTCGACAAAACAAAAGTAGCTAGTGTTCCCAACACCACTTGTAGAATAGACAATGTGCTATCTTCAATCTTTTCAAGTCCATCGACATAACTTTTATTTCATCCACAATTGCCTTGGGTTGGGATCTTTTACACCATTCTCGAAAATTATTTCGTTTGATCTGTCCTTCCAAATCACCCGCAAAGTTGTATGCCATATTATCCGAAATCCTTTTGGACTTTTTTATTTCTTGCTGCCCCAAACACACTCAAACAACATCACATCCCCTAGCCACAGTTAGATCTCATACCACAGATATGAAGCAACATGACAATGCAAAAGAAGATGAAGAGATGTTTTGGTATTTCCTTCACAGACAACACAATCCCTCGAATTATCTCGCTGAAAAACTCCACAGCGCACTAAATTAATTCTCGTCGGAATTCAATTAAGGAGAAGTTGCCAAGAGAAAATTATTACTTATGCCCGTATTACATATTTCTTGAAACACTATGTTCTCCACCATCTCAAGGTTTTCCTCCGAGAATACCTCCCTTTCTAGCACCTCATACGCAGACTTAACTGAGAATGTACCCCTGCTTTAAGATACCATCCCCAACTAATCACCCTCTCCAACAAATCCAGAAGCTGCACTACAAATTATTATAATACTATGTGTAACACTCTCAAGACATTATAATTCACTTTACATTTATGATAACGATGAATACATCAATGCTTATTGCTTAATATGCTTAATAAGTATAATTTGGTAAAATTATTATTCTATTTCTTTTATTTATAGTGTTTTTATAATATATGTGAAATGAACAAACATAACACTCATTGTGGAGTAGAAGAAATACTTTACTAAGACTCACACAAACTTGGTTTGATTTGGTAGGGATGGATATGAATACGAGTTTATCGGAAAGATTGTTGAACATGTTTCCAAGAAAATTAACCGTATTGCTTTACCCGTTGCTGACTACCCTGTCGGACTAGAGCCTCATATGCTAAAAATAAATTCACTTCTTGATGTTGGGTCCAATGACGAGGTCAAAATGATTGGGATCCATGGAATCGGAGGGATAGGGAAAACAACACTTTCTATAGCAGTTTATAATTTGATTGCTGACCACTTTGAAGCTTTGTGTTTTCTCGAAAATGTGAGAGAAAATTCAAACAAACACGGGTTACAACATCTTCAAAAGATTCTTCTTTCTGAAACACTCGGCGAGAAGAAAATTAAGCCAGCAAGTGTCACACAAGGAATTTCAATAATAAAACATATGCTCCGACAAAAAAAAGTTCTTCTGATTTTAGATGATGTTAACAAGAGAGAACAACTGGAGGCCTTGGTTGGAGGGTCTGATTGGCTTGGTTCCGGAAGCATAGTTATTATTACAACTCGAGACAAACATTTATTGGAAAGTCATGGGATTTACAGAACATATGAATTAGATGTGTTAGATGAGAAAGATGCTCTTCAATTGCTTACTTGGAAAGCTTTTAAGTCAGAAAAATGCCATCCTAGTTACTTGGATGTCATGAAACGTGTAGTAGCCTATGCTTCAGGACTTCCCTTGGCTTTAACAGTAATGGGTTCCAATTTATTTGGAAAGAATATACAAGAATGGGAATCTGCATTACATCGTTATGAAATAATTCCTAATAAAGATATCCAAAACATACTCAAAGTAAGTTTTGATGCTTTGGAGGAAGATGAACAAAATGTTTTTCTTGACATAGCTTGTTTCTACACAGGAATAAAACATACATTGACAAGTGTAGAAAAGATGCTTCATGCTCATTATGATGCTTCCATGAAATATCATATTGGAGTATTGGTTGAAAAATCTCTCATAAAGATTAGTAGGTATGATCACTTCACTGTACATGACTTGATAGAAGACATGGCTAAAGAAATTGTTCGATTGGAATCACCAGACGAACCTGGAAAACGTAGTCGATTATGGTTTCACGAAGATATAATTCAAGTTTTAGAAGACAATACAGTGAGTATGATTGATGTGGATACTTTATTTTTCTTCTATAACCTTAAATTGCCCGTTTTTAAAATATTAAAATCTTGCATCACATTTGTTTTTATCTTTTTCCTATACATTTCACGTACATTTTTCGGAATATATGTGTTGAATTTTATACGTGTAGACATGTAATGCAAGTATGATTGATCATTCATTGTTTTTTATGTTAAAAGGGAACTAGTGCGATTAAAACCATATATCTGATGTGTGAAAATGAGGTAGAATTGGGTGAATCGGCCTTCAAGAAGATGAAAAATCTCAAAACCCTCATTATCAAAGGTGGCCATTTTTCCAAAGGAGCAAAGTATCTTCCAAATAGTTTAAGAGTATTCGAATGGAAGGGATATCCTTGGGAATATTTACCACAAGATTTTCATCCAAAGAAACTTACCATATTCAACTTACAAAAAAGTTGCATTACGTCGGTCAAGTTGGCTGACTCATTGAAAGTAAGTCTAATAATTTCATTTCTTCTGTTGTAAATTTATATATTCATTTTTAACATTATTTATTTGGTTCTCATTTCTTTCTTTCTAATTTTTTGCAGAAGTTCTTGAATGTTAAAATTTTGAATTTTAACGAGGCAAATTGGTTGACAGAAATACCTGATGTGTTTTCTCTCTTAAACTTAGAAAATTTTTCATTTGAAGATTGTGAGAATTTAATTACAATTCACGAATCGGTTGGGTTATTGGAGAAACTTAAATTCTTGAGTGCCAGAGGTTGTAGTAAGCTTAGAACATTTCCACCTATCAAATTGATCTCCCTTGAGACTCTCAATCTTACATGTTGCCGGAACCTCAAAAGTTTCCCAGAAATATTAGGGAAGATGGAAAATATAACATATCTTGTGTTGGAAGGAACTCCAATAACTGAATTGCCATGTTCATTCCAAAATCTTACTCATCTTCAAACATTAGAACTATGGTATTGCGGAACGTTTAGTTTGCCAAGTAACTTTTTCATGCCAAATTTGGTTGAGATTTTTTCTACCGGATTAGAAGGGTGGAAGTGGATACTGCCAAAGCAATCAGAGGATGAACAAAGAGTTATTTCAACGGTGTCTCCATATGTAGAATATCTTAATCTCCCAGGTTGCAATCTATCAGATGACTTTTTTCCAACAGGTTTCACATGGTTTAGAAACATGAAAGTATTAAACTTAAGAGGTAATAATTTTACAATTCTTCCGGAATGCATTAAAGAATATCATCTATTAAGGGAGCTTTATTTGGATCTTTGCAAATATCTGCGAGAAGTTAGAGGAATACCGCCAAACTTGAAAATATTTTCTGCAGAAGGGTGTGAATCTTTGACCTCTTCAGAAATGTTACTGAATCAGGTTTATTATTATTATTATTATTATTATTTTTTAATGGCTTAATAGATGTTTTGGTCCCTGTATGTTTACGAATTTTTGGTTTTAGTCTCTGTATCTTGTTTTGTTGCAAATAAGTCCCTGAATGTACAATTTTTTTTTGTTTTAGTCCCTATAGTCAAAATCCGCAGGAAAATCTAAAGAAAAATCTCCACGAAAATTGCAAATTTTCCTGCGGATTTTGACTTTAGGGACTAAAACAAAAAAAAATTATACATTCAGAGACTTATTTGCAACAAAACAAGATACAGGGACTAAAATAAAAAATTCGCGAATATACAGGACCTAAAGATCAATTAAGCCATTTTCAATTTAATAATTTATATGAAAATAATTAAATTATATGATAAAATACTAATAGTTGATAGTATGAACTTTTAATAGGAATTGCATGAAGCTGGAAGTACCATGTTTTATTTGCCAGGATCTAGAATTCCAGATTGGTTCGAGCACTGTAGTATTGGAGAGTCAATTTCTTTTTGGTTTCGTGGCAAGTTTCCTGCTATAGTTCTTTGTCTTGTTCCCTATTCGATGTTTTATTTATCTTCAAACTATCCTATTGTGATCATCAATGGCAATGAATACCACTATCCTTATTCATCATTCTTGAGTGTTGATCCAGATCATACATATATTTTTGATCTTCAAATGCTCATCAAGTTCAGAGATAATTTGGATGAAGCACTTTTAGAAAATGAATGGAACCACGTGGAGATTATGTGTAAGAATAAAAACATTCATTCTGACTCGGTGCTTATAGAAATTGGAATCCATACATTCAAACAGAAGAATAGAATAGAGGATATTCGATTCACCGACCCAACCCTTGAAGAAATAACATATTTATTAGATGATGATCTCAAAAATTTAGAAATCACAAATCTCCAAGGTAAATTATTTTAATTTGTTGTGTCTTGTCACACTTTAACTACTGCTTTACTTTTAATTCATTTTGCTCTCTTCTTTGCTAACTTGCAGGTGCATGCCTTTAATTTGTAACTTCTTGGCTCATGTGATTTTATTCTAACAGTAACAAATATCTTATTGTTGATTAGCTTAACCGTTGCACAAAATGAAGATCTAGTGGAACAGTTCTTGAAGGAAAATATAACTGCCGGTAGGATCTTCATGCTTCAACTTCTTTCCTATTTAAAATCATTTCTTAGGCTTCACATATTTTTAATGTTCTCTGAATGACATTTCTTGTTTTTGAATTTTGAGTTAAATATATTTGTTGTTTCTAAGAAATTACGATATTTCAAGTTTGATTTCTACAAAATTTTCTTTCGTTTTTGGTCCTGTACATATATAAACTATGTGTTTTTAGTCCTCAACAATTGGAATTAAAAACATACAGTTTTTATACTTTTTTAGGGACTAAAAATGAATACATTTTTTTTATAAAGACTAAAGTCGAACAATCACGATATTCATGGACTAAAAATTTATTTAATTCTCTTGCTATTCATTTTAGTAATATGATTAGTAGCTGTATTGTTCTTTTTCTTGTAAAAAATCTTCATTCTTAGATCAATGCTTCTTTCCCCAAACTTTTTGTTTTTTCACCCAGCTCTCTTCTTTTTGGATGGGAAATGTAGGGTAAAGACAGACTAATATCATTTAACTTGCATAACAATCAAGTTTATTATTGGACATAGTTTAATTTTAATCCTTTGATCATATATGATATATCTACATGGTATTTGCTTAATGTATTGTGCACCCAATTGGACTATTATTCCACTGCTTAAGGTGTGTGCTCCTCTAATGTTTTACCAACACTTGTTTCAATCTACAGAGTTGACAGAGATAGATGCTGCCAAAAATTGGCGTTGCTAAGATGGCCGCAGGCGCATACCAAAAACATGGCGATTTGAGCCATTGACATCACAAACTTTCAATAGTCATTTGATCTTCTTGTTACATCTTCAAAGAAAATATTTGTTTCAAACTTTCAAAATATTGGCGTGAGCTTTTTGTTTTTTGGGGCCTGAGTTAACTCATGTGTTAGGCTTCTGTGTTAGTGGAGTTAAATCTTTGGCTGGTTTATTGTTTTGCCCTTGTTGTGGCTGTGCTGTTTCTTTGTAGAGAAATGTTATTTTGACACCAAATTGGTTGTCCAACAATTATATTTACACTATTAAACTATAATATATTTTTTTTTATTATTTTATTGATTTCACTTTTATATGAGA
Source organism: Trifolium fragiferum (assembly GCA_954870985.1). Classification (NCBI taxonomy): domain Eukaryota; kingdom Viridiplantae; phylum Streptophyta; class Magnoliopsida; order Fabales; family Fabaceae; genus Trifolium; species Trifolium fragiferum. Next base: position 26,552,218 of record OX940792.1, read on the forward strand.
TGGTTGTCTAATTGACAACCATTTTGAGTTGTACAAATAACACAACTCTATTACATTTCCTAAAGAAATAATATTAATGTCAAAAAAAGAAATCATATTAATAAAACTATGTCAATATAAACCTCTTTTTAGCCACCATACTATTTGAAAAAAGAAAACTACGTCAATATTGCACATAATATTTACATTTGAATATTAGTAAAAAAATATGATTAAAATAAATATGCGAATATTGCACATAATTGAACAAGAGTTTCATGGATATCTGCTAATAAGAATCTTTTAACTTTCAATATCATTATTAAGAAAGTGAGATTATTTTACATGGATATGTTTTGTGATGGAAAATATGGTTGTGACTTGTGATTGGTTGATAATGTAATTTTTCTTTTTAGTTTTATAATGTAAAATTATTTTACACTATCTGTTATATATTATTTTTTTCTCATTGAACAATGTCCTTTTTTTACTTTAAAAAAAAGTCATTTACTTTGAAAAAGAAAAACATCACTGAGCAAAAAAAAAAAAAGCATCGTGACCTGTGGAACACACAGGAGGGATGGCAAGCAAACTCAAACTCGTGGGATCCACCCGCATCCAAAATCACACCCGTTTATAGGGGTGACAAAACGGGTCGAGCCCGCCAGGCCGACCCGTTTGACCCGCCATTTTTGGCGGGCTGGGCTGAGGTTTTTGGCCCTACCTTAAGTTGGCCCGCCCCACCCTGTTTTTGAGCGGGATTAAACGGAGTGGGCATGCCAGTTTTGCCACCCCTTTCTAGTATTTATCGTTTTATCTTATATTGTAAGTAATTACATATTAACTTAGTTGATGATTCTGTTAGTTTAATTAAGCGTCATTGTAAAGAATTGTTTATTAATTTGGTTAATGTTTCTTTTAGTTTAATTATCTCTATTCTCTGTTGCAATCTTCTCTTAATTATCCATATTATAGTATTATTGTTAGTTTAAAAATTAGAGGTAAGAATTGTAAGGAATTGTGAAGTTATTTTAATTCAACATATTTAATACTTTTTTTAACATTGAATTGTAAAGTTGTAATTCAAATTGTAAAAAAAAAGAAGTATTTGGCGGGCATGCCCGCCAACCCCGCCAATAAACGGGCGGGCTTGAGTTTTGAGCTCAAACACCCAAGTTGGCCCGCCCCACTCCGTTTTTTAGCGGGCTTAAACGGGGCGGGCCATAACGGGGCGGACATTCCGTTTTGCCACCCCTACCCGTTTAGATATTAAATTATCTAATTATTATGTATATATTGTAATTTCATTTTTTTAAAAGTCAATTTTAAATACTATGTTACCAAACTATGTTATTGTTGTACTTAAATGTAGTTTCTTGTAATTTAGTATTTGTCTGTTTTATTATTCTATTTTTAAAAAAATTTAAACTATGCTTGTTACCAAACTATATTGCTATTGTATTTTGACGGGTTTTTATAGGGATGACAATGGGTATGGTACTATAGTCCTTATTATCTTTGAACACAATCAGTGTCGAAATTTCACGAATTCTCAGAATCAGGAATTTCGACAATTCTAGAAATTGAGAATTTCGAGAGACTTTGAAAACGGGCAGAGGGATTCTACCAACCTTTGTAACGTTGCAGCCAAGCGAGCTTAGCGAACATCAACACGGATGGATCCTCTACACTCACTCAAAGAGAAACCCTAGTAGAGAAAAAAAAAGAAAAATCCCTTTTATTATGAGTTTTTTAGTTGATACCACCTTGTATTTTTTATATTTCTAATGAATTAATGTTATTTATCCTCTTATAAAATAATTACTTATTATTCTCTTTTCTTTTAATTTTTTTAATTTATCTTTCTTATACCATTAATATTACTGAAATATACTAATTTTATAAAATTACTCATAATTTCACTTTCATACACAAACTATTTTTTCACCACCAATATCTAATCCTCGGACTGCTTCATCTGATCCGAGGATTAGTTTTGACATCTAAATAATTCTAACTCCCTTCCTATTGCAATTGACTTTCATACACAAACTTAATTACACTTCTTAAATAAACAAACTACTTATAATTTAACTATTAGTCTTGCTAACGAGTGTCTCCTGGATACTCTTTAAGCTTTCTATATAAAAAAATTATTTATGCAAAAAGTAAAACATTACAATTTTCAATGTGTTGACTTCATACATTCCTATACAAAGTTTACTAAATCTTAAACTATTTAAAGTGCGTGTTCTTAGAACTGTTGGGGATGAATCAAAACAAAGAGAACAACGTAGAGAAAGTTTTTAGGTAATTGAAAAGAATTGAGAAAAATGAAAAAGTGTATTTTATTGATTGGATGAGGTGTATATATACAAGAGTTTCCTAACTACCTAGGACAAAAAAAACCAACTGAAAATACAGCTGTACATAGCTCACTGAAACAGAGCTTCAGAAAAGCAAAGCTTCAGAACACACTGAGCTTCAGAAGATGCGAAGCTTCAGAAGTTGCGGAGCTTCAGAAGATGCGAAGCTTCAGAAATTGCTGAGCTTCAGAACCTGAGACACTTCAGAAGCTTGTGAGCTTCAGAAGCTAGGAGCCTTCAGAAGCTGCAACCATGTTTCAGAGCTTGGCTTACAAAACCAATACTCCTCCTTAAGACAAGCTATCGAAACATACAATTCCTATTTCCCTCCTGAGCTTGAGGAACTGATCTCTCTTCACAGCCTTGGTCATTAGATCAGCTTGTTGGTTCTCAGTGGGGCAATACTCCAGGATCAACTTCGCCTTATTAACTTGGTCTCTGAGAAAATGAAACCGAGTTTCAATGTGTTTGCTCTTGCCATGACTAACAGGATTCTTAGCCAAATTGATTGCTGATTTGTTGTCAAGCTTCAGCACCACTGTGATGTCTTCAACAATCCCTATCTCACTGAGAAGTGATTGTAACCAGTTAGCTTGACAAGCTGCTAAAGACCCTGCTACATACTCTGCTTCACAGCTTGAGAGAGCTATGACTGACTGTTTCTTGGAGCACCAAGACACAGGTGCATTTTGAAATTTAAACAAATATCCACTGGTGCTCTTCCTTTCTATCTTATCACCACACCAGTCAGCATCAGAAAATCCACACAACTCTAGCTTTCCATTACCCTTAGAGTATGGAAACAGCACACCATAGTGGATTGTACCATTGATGTATCTCAGTATCCTCTTTGCTGCTAGCAAATGACACTTCAATGGTTTGCTCATAAACCTGCTAACATAACCTACTGCATAGCTTATGTCAGGCCTGGTTTGACACAAGTATCTCAATGAACCAACTAGCTGCCTGAACATAGTTGGATCAACACTGTCACCACCTGCCTCTTCCTCAAGCTTGACCTTAGTATCTTCAGGTGTGACTGAGGAGTTGCAGTCAAGCATCTCAAACTTCTTCAGAATCTCAGTAGCATACTTGGATTGATGTAGTATCATTCCCTTTGGAGTTTCCAAGAGCTCCATGCCTAGGAAGTAGGTCAACTTCCCTAGGTCAGTCATTTCAAATTCACACTTCATCTGTGATTTGAACGGCTCTATTTCTATAGGTGAGCTACCTGTCACCAACAGGTCATCAGCATACAAGCATATGATCAACATATGCTTGCCATCACTGCCTTTTACATAAACACCATACTCTACACTGCATTTCTTGAAACCTTGCATAACAAGAAAGTTGTCAATTCTCTTGTTCCATGCTCTTGGTGCCTGTTTCAAGCCATACAACGCCTTGTGCAGTTTCAACACCTTGTCCTCTTTTCCCTTTAGCTCAAAACCTGGAGGTTGTTTCACATAAACATCTTCCTCTAGGGGTCCATTCAGAAATGCTGACTTCACATCTAAATGAAATAGGGGCCATCTTCTACTACAAGCTAGAGCAATCACTAGCCTAATAGTTTCATGCCTTGCCACTGGAGAAAACACTTCATCATAATCCAACCCTTGCCTCTGCAGGAAACCTTTAGCTACAAGCCTTGCTTTGTACTTGATTATCTTGCCTTCAGGGTTTTGCTTTGCCTTATACACCCACTTCACATCAATTGCTTTCTTGTCTGATGGTAGATTACACAAATCCCAGGTCCTGTTCTTCTCAATTGACCTTAACTCTTCATTCATAGCTTCCATCCAGACCTTGCTCTTTAGTGCAGCCTTCACATTAATAGGCTCAGTATCAGCTAGCATAGCATAATGCACAATTTCTCCTTCATTGTCTACTATGTTATCTGAAGCCATCTCACAATCAGCTAGTCTTCTAGGAATTTGAACTTGTCTCTGAGGTCTAATTGATTGAACTCTGTCATCATCATCACTTGAAGTTTGCATATCTTCATCAAGGCCTGTACCATGATTCTGATTCACAAATGTGGTTGGTTCATTGTTCTGATCTGAATCATCAACTAAGTCCACTTCACAAGCTTTCTTAGATGTTGATTTTTGTTTCCAATCCCAGTTATCATTCTCAATAACCTTCACATCTCTACTGATTTCAACCTTATCAGTGATGGGATTGTACAATCTATAAGCACCTGTTCTATGATATCCTACCAATATCATAGCTTCACTCTTGTCATCCAGCTTCTTTCTCTTGGCATCAGGGATGTGCTTATAGCATAGGGAACCAAACACCTTCAGATGTGACACACTTGGCTTGACTTCTGACCAAACCTCCTCTGGAACTTTGTCTACCAATCTCTTTGTAGGTGATCTGTTGAGGATGTATACTGCAGTAGCCACTGCTTCTCCCCAAAACCTCTTTGGCAGCTGCTTCTGCTTAACCATGCTTCTAGCCATGTTAAGTATACTTCTGTTTCTCCTTTCAGCAAGACCATTGTGTTGAGGAGTGTATGGTGCTGTAACTTCATGAATTATGCCTTGACTCTTGCAATAATTCTCAAATTCTGTTGAAGTATACTCACCTCCACCATCAGTTCTCAACACTTTGATTGGCTTTCCACTTTGCTTCTCAACTAGTGCCTTAAATTTTTTGAACACATCAAAGACTTCACTCTTAGCCTTTATGTGATACAGCCATGTCATTCTAGAGAACTCATCTACAAATGTTATGAAATATTTGTTTCCACCAGTAGATAACACATCTATAGGTCCACAAACATCTGAGTGTACAACATTCAACACCTCACTAGACCTCATTGGTAGATGATTTTTGAATGAATCCCTAGGCTGTTTTCCAAGTAGACAGGTAGTACAGGTCTCTACAGGAGCTATTACACTAGGCAGACCTAACACCATGTTCTTTGAATTCAATAGTGACAAGCTTTTGAAATTCAAATGACCATACCTCTTGTGCCATAGTTCACTTTCCTTGATCTCAGTTGATACAGCTAAACACTCATGTTCAATTGCTTTCAGCTGTGTCTTGAAAGTCCTATTCTTGCTTTGAATTGACTTAAGGATCAAATTCTGTTTTGAATCAAACAACTTCAGTGTTCCATCTTCCAAAACCACCTTGAATCCTTTGTCAAGTAACTGACCTACACTCATCAAGTTACACTGCATCCCAGGCACATACAAGACCTTCTCAATCACTGACTTTCTTCCTCTGAATGACTACATTGCCAATTCCCTTAGCATCAATGGATTTACTGTTGGCAAGTTTAATTTTTGTGTTGAGACAATTATCAAAATCAGTCAAAATGTTCCTGTTTCCAGTCATATGGTTTGAACAACCTGTATCAAAGTACCATTCCATAGATTCTGCAGTCTCATCAGTGATAGTCACCATGAAACTTACATCATCATCTGAATCCTTGTTCTCAGCCAAATTTGCTTCTTCACCATTTTTCTGATTCTTGATTTTCTTCTCATTCCCACATTCACTTGCATAGTGTCCAAACTTTGAACACTTGAAGCATTGAATGTGACTCTTGTCTTTCTTCTTTGAGTTGCTCTTTTGTTTCCCTCCTCCTCCATTAGAGGATTCAGGCTTGTCTTCAACACTTTCTTTGCCATTCTTGCTCTTCTGCCAATTTTTCTTATTGTTCTGGAACTTCTTGAATTTTGCATACAGGGCTTGCTCATCTTCCTTGACCTGGTCCTTATCACCATGCTTCATCTCATGAGCCTCCAATGTACTCTGCAAATCTTCAAGCTTCACCTCACTTAGATCTTTAGTCTCTTCAATTGTCACCACTATGTGATCAAACTTTGAAGTTAAAGTCCTAAGCACTTTCTCTACAGTTTCTTGTTCTTCAAGATTACTTCCACAATTCTTCATCTGATTAGTGAGTGTCACTAATCTTGTGAAATAATCTGAGATCTTTTCATCACCCTTCATCTGCATTAATTCATATTGCCTCTTTAATGCTTGTAATTTGACCTTCTTTACCTTAGCATCACCACCATAACACTTCTGCAATATGTCCCATGCACCTTTTGAAGTCTCTGCATCTGCTATCTTTTCAAAAACCTTTGAATCCACACACTGATGAATCAAGAACAAGGCTTTGTTGTCTTTTCTCTTGGCTTCTCTGTGAGTTGTTCTTTGTTCTTCATTTGCATTTGCTGGGAGTGGAGCAACCTCTGCATTCACTTGATCATACACCTCTTGAAAAGTGAATATCACCTTCATTTGCTTCACCCAAGTATCCCAATTTTTCCCATCAAACACTGGCAGGTTTGCATGAAAATTGTTGTTTCCAGCCATGGTTGATTGTAGTGATCAACCAACAAATCCTTCTACACCAGAAAGACTTGGTAAAGATCAAGTCTTGATCACTTCTTGATCAAGGTCCCTTGGAACATACAATGCTCTAGATACCACTTTGTTGGGGATGAATCAAAACAAAGAGAACAACGTAGAGAAAGTTTTTAGGTAATTGAAAAGAATTGAGAAAAATGAAAAAGTGTATTTTATTGATTGGATGAGGTGTATATATACAAGAGTTTCCTAACTACCTAGGACAAAAAAAACTAACTGAAAATACAGCTGTACATAGCTCACTGAAACAGAGCTTCAGAAAAGCAAAGCTTCAGAACACACTGAGCTTCAGAAGATGCGAAGCTTCAGAAGTTGCTGAGCTTCAGAAGATGCGAAGCTTCAGAAATTGCTGAGCTTCAGAACCTGAGACACTTCAGAAGCTTGTGAGCTTCAGAAGCTAGGAGCCTTCAGAAGCTGCAACCATGTTTCAGAGCTTGGCTTACAAAACCAATAAGAACACGCGTTAGCATTTTCTTTTAATTAATTAAGAGAGAGGAAATATGAGATAAGTTATTTTTTTTTGTTTTGTAAAAAAATAGAAAAAGAAAATATCTCTTTGCAATAAATACACTTGATAATTTTGTGGTGGGAAATTCTTATGAACATTTCTGTTCACAGCATTAGTCAAAAAGAGAATATGAAAGTCTGACTAAATAGTAATACTCACGCGGTATATGTTTTTTCTTTTGTTACTTATTCATTGGTTTCTTTGATTTTTGAAAGACACCATACAATCTTTGATTTGATTTCTTCTCATGGCTGTGAGAGAATCTTCCTCTTCTTCTAATTCCTTCAGTTATGGATTCACCTATGATGTGTTCCTCAGCTTTAGAGGATTAGACACTCGCTATGGTTTTACTGGAAATCTCTACAAAGCTCTTTTTAACCAAGGAATCCACACCTTCATCGACGATGAAGAGCTTCAAAGAGGACATGAAATCACACCATCACTTTTAGAGGCAATTGAAGAGTCCAGAATTGCCATAATTGTGCTTTCTAAAAACTATGCATCTTCTTCATTTTGCTTACATGAACTTGTCAAGATCCTTGACTGCATTAAGGGGAAGGGAAGGTTGGTTTGTCCAATCTTTTATGAAGTGGATCCATCTGATGTGAGGAAGCAGACAGGATCTTACGGTGAAGCTTTAGCTATGCATGCAGACAGATTCAATCATTGTTTGCCAAAATGGAAGATAGCTTTGCAACAAGTAGCTAACTTGTCTGGCTGGCATTTCAAAACTGGGTACCTTCCTTTTCTCTTTTTCTTTAATTTTGTTTTGAAATCTATAAAAATGTTTAGTAAAAATATTAAATTATGGTTTAAATTTTATGTTAAACACTACTTAAAATAGCATCTCAAAGAAGCTATAAGCTGATGGAAATTATTTTTTTTACAAAACACATTTTTTCAAACAAGCTTAAGCTTATAAGCTTACCAAACACACGCTAATGGTCCGTTTGATACAATGAAAAGAAAATAAAAGGAAATAAAATTACGCACATCAATACATGAATTTAGACTAAAGTTAGTAACTCGGCGTCTGAGCCTAAGACTCGCACAAACTTGCTTTGATTTAGTAGGGATGGATATGAATACGAGTTTATCGGAAAGATTGTTGAACATGTTTCCAAGAAAATTAACCGTATTGCCTTACCCGTTGCTGACTACCCGGTTGGACTAGAACCTCGAATGCTAGAAATAAATTCACTTCTTGATGTTGGGTCTGATGATGAGGTCAAAATGATTGGGATCCTTGGAATTGGAGGGATAGGGAAAACAACACTTTCTCTAGCGGTTTATAACTTGATTGCAGACCACTTCGAAGCTTTGTGTTTTCTTGAAAACGTGAGAGAAAATTCAAACAAACACGGGTTACAACATGTCCAGGAGATTCTTCTTTCTGAAACACTCGGAGAGAAGAAAATTAAGCCAGCAAGTATCAAACAAGGAATTTCAATAATAAAACATAGGCTCCGACAAAAAAAAGTTCTTTTGATTTTAGATGATGTTAACAAGAGAGAACAACTGGAGGCCTTGGTTGGAGGGACTGATTGGCTTGGTCCTGGAAGCAGAGTTATTATTACAACTCGAGACAAACATTTGTTGGAAAGTCATGGGATTAACAGAACATATGAATTAGATGTGTTAGATGAGAAAGATGCTCTTCAATTGCTTACTTGGAAAGCTTTTAAGTCAGAAAAATGCCATCCTAGTTACTTGGATGTCATGAAACGTGTTGTAGCCTATGCTTCAGGACTTCCATTGGCTTTAACAGTAATGGGTTCCAATTTATTTGGAAAAAATATACAAGAATGGGAATCTGCGTTACATCGATATGAAATCATTCCTAATAAAGATATCCAAAACACACTCAAAGTAAGTTTTGATGCTTTGGGGGAAGATGAACAAAATGTTTTTCTTGACATAGCATGTTTCTACGCAGGAGGATATACATCGAGAAGTTCTGTAGAAGAGATGCTTCGTATTCATTATGATGATTGCATGAAATATCATATTGGAGTATTGTTTGAAAAATCTCTCTTGAAGATTAATTTTCTTGGTAACTTGACTGTACATGACTTGATAGAGGACATGGCTAAAGAAATTGTTCGTTTGGAATCACCAGACGAACCCGGAAAACGTAGTCGATTGTGGTTTCACGAAGATATAATTCAAGTTTTAGAAGACAATACAGTGAGTATGATTGATGCGGATAATTTATTTTTCTTCTATAACCTTAAATTGTCTTTTTTAAACTATTAAAATATTGCATCGCATTTGTTTTGTTTTTTAGTCTTTCCTATATACTATATTATATTATATGTACATTTTGTAGACATGTAATGCAAGTATGATTGATCATTCATTCTTTTTTTAAAGGGAACTAGTGCGATTAAAACCATATATCTGATATGTGAAAATGAGGTAGAATTGGATGAATCGGCCTTCAAGAAGATGAAAAATCTCAAAACCCTCATTATCAAAGGTGGCCATTTTTCCAAAGGACCCAAATATCTTCCAAATAGTTTACGAGTAGTCAATTGGGAGGGATATCCTTCAGAATATTTACCACAAGATTTCCATCCAAAGAAACTTGCCATGTTCAACTTACAAAAAAGTTGCATAACGTCACTCAAGTTGGGTGACTCATTGAAAGTATGTCTAATATGATTTGATTTCTTCTATATGTAAATTTATAAATTCATTTTTAACATTATTTATTTGATTCTCGTTTCTTTTCTTTGTTTAATTTTTTGCAGAAGTTCTTGAATGTTAAGATTTTGAGGTTTGACGAGGCAAATTGTTTGACAGAAATACCTGATGTGTCTTCTCTCTTACATTTAGAAGATTTTTCATTTAAAAGTTGCAAGAATTTAATTACAGTTCATGAATCGGTTGGGTTGTTGGATAAACTTAGAGTCTTGAGTGCCAGTGGTTGTAGTAAGCTTAAAAGATTTCCACCTATTAAATTGATGTCCCTTAAGCGACTGGATCTTTCATTTTGCCTGAACCTCAAAAGTTTTCCAGAAATATTAGGGAAGATGGAAAATATTACAGAGCTTGTGTTGGAAGAAACTCCAATAAATGAATGGCCATGTTCATTTCAAAATTTCACACATCTCCAAACATTACAAGCACGTTCTTGTCAAATGTTCAAGTTACCAAGTTGCATTGTTACGATGCCAAAACTGGTTGAGATACTTGTTTGGGGATTAGGAGAGTTGCAATTTCCAATGAATGCCGTTGAGGATAAAGTGATATCAACTGTGTCTTCAAATGTTGAATGTCTCACTCTTGCATCTTGCAAACTATCAAATGATTTTTTCCCAACAGCTCTCACATGGTTTGGTAACGTGAAAGAGTTAAACTTACATTTTAATAATTTCACAATTCTTCCAGAATGCATTAAAGAATGTCATTTGTTAAGGAAGCTTCGTTTGAATAAATGTCGTTATCTTCGAGAAGTTAGAGGAATACCGCCAAACTTGGAAACATTTTCTGCACTATCGTGTGAATCTTTGACCTCTACAGAAATGTTACTGAATCAGGTTTCTTTTTTTTATTATTATTATTATTATTATTATTATTATTATTATTATTATTATTATTATTATTATTATTATTATTATTTATTTTAATAATTTAGATGAAAATAATGAAATTATATGATAAAATACTAAAAGTTGATATTACGAACTTTCAATAGGAATTGTATGAAGCTGGAAGTACCACCATGTTTTGTTTGCCAGGATCTAGAATTCCAGATTGGTTCGAGCATTGTAGTAGTGGAGAGTCAATTTCTTTTTGGTTTCGGGGCAAGTTTCCTGCTATAGCTCTTTGTCTTATTCCGGGTTCGATGTTTGCCGAATATATACCCGATCCTATTGTGATCATCAATGGCAAGAATAGGGATGAATTATTCAGGGGTGATTATTCTTTGCAGGTTGAGGCAGATGAGACATACATTTTTAATCTTGAAAAGATAAAGTTCGAAAATAATTTGGATGAAGCTCAATGGAACCACTTGGAGATTATCTATAAGAATCCATTCCATCCCTCAATAACAATGCTTATAAAAAGTGGAATCCATGTATTCAAACGGAACAGTAGAATAGAGGATATTCGATTCACCGACCCGACCCATGAAGAAAGATCATATTTAGAAATAACAAGTCTCCAAGGTAAAATTATTTTGTTGTATGTTGTCACTTTAACTACTTTAGTTTTAATTCATTTTGCTCTCTTCTTAGCTAACTTGCAGGTCCATGCCTTTTAATTTGTATCATGTGATTTTATTCTAACAATTACCTTATTGTTGATTAGCTTAACCGTTGCACAAAATGAAGATGTAGTGGAACAGTTGTTGAAGGAAAATATAACTGCCGGTAGGATCTTCATGCTTCAACTTCTTTCCTATTTAAAATCATTTCTTAGGCTTCACATATTTTTAATGTTCTCTGAATGACATTTCTTGTTTTTGAATTTTGAGTTAAATATATTTGTTGTTTCTAAGAAATTACGATATTTCAAGTTTGATTTCTACAAAATTTTATTTCGTTTTTGGTCCTGTACATATATAAACTATGTGTTTTTGGTCCTCAACAATTGGAATTAAAAACATACAGTTTTTATACTTTTTTAGGGACTAAAAATGAATATATTTTTTATTGTCAAATGGTACTGTATTGTTCTTTTTCTTGCAAAAAATCTTCATTCTTAGATCAACGCTTCTTTCCCCAAACTTTTTTGTTTTATCACCCAGCTCTCTTCTTTTTGGAGGAGACATATAGGGTAAAGACAGGCTAATATCATTTAACTTGCATAACAATCAAGTTTATTATTGGACATAGTTTAGTTTTAGTCCTTTGATCATATATGATATCTACATGGTATTTGCTTAATGTACCCTGCAATTGGACTATTATTCCACTGCTTGAGGTGTGTGTGTGCTCCTCTAATGTTTTACCAACACTTGTTTCAATCTACAGAGTTGACAGAGATAAGATGCTGCCAGAAATTGGCCTTGCAAGGAAGGCCGCATACCAAAAACATGGCGATTTGTCCCATTAACATCACAAACTAGCAGACTCTTTGTGGCGAAGTTCAGAAAAGTAGCCATTTGATCTTCTTGTTAAGTCCTCAGAGAAAACATTTGTTTCAAACTTTCAATAGCCAAATAGTTTAGATGTTCACCATGTATACTAGAAGACAGCAGGTTTCATACAATAGATGATTATAATTATTATTATTATTATTATTGAAATTCAAATTATCGCGATATATGATGTTTGCTAGCACAAAATTGAGATTGAGATACTTCTCCGTCCCTAATTCTAATCACTCTTTAAAAGATAAAATATGTCCTTAAATATAGGGCCCGTTTGTTTCAGCTTTAAAATGAATTTTTTCATTGTATTTTTGAAAATAGATTTTATAAAACTGTTTTTCAAAATATTACAAGTTTTTGGTATTAGTTTTATCTAAACTGAAACACTAATTTTGACAACATATAACATAAACATACATTATTGAAGATCAAAACATAGTCAAAATCGCAATTTTTTCAAATAGTTGTATTTCAAAAATGATTTTAATGAAAATCCATTTGAAATAACTTCAATATTAAGTGATTTTTTGAAATTTTGATATTTCCAAAAAAAATTCAATAAAAATGATGAAATATCTAAAATAACATTTTAAGAATAACTATTTAAACCAAATTTTCATTTGAACTTTTTATAAAAAGTTTATTTGTAAATTTGTTTTACACAAAAAATTATGTAACACTATAAAATTCATTTTTTAAAAAAAGCCAAAACAAACTGGTCCAAATGCTCCTTTTCAATTTTCTAGACACATTTATTATTATTTTTTCAAACATAACTCTACTTTGCATTGAAATATGAAAAGTCAATTACAAATACATATTTTCATCAAGGACAACTTAGTAACTGTGATATCTAAAATGTAGTACACAATAATTACACTATGAATTTTTCTCAATATGGGGGTGGAATTTTTTAATAAGGGTTTATAATAAGGGACGAAGGGAGTACACAAGCAATTTTGCCCATGTTCTCAATTTCACATGACGCAATTTAGCGCAAATTTAAATTGATCTAAAGAAACATACTAATAAATCTATGTCAAATCAAGTCAGTTCTCCAAACCATTTCTTTCTATGTTATGAGTATCTTTTTAATTTCACACTCCCTAAGTGACGAAATTGAAACAACGATGAATTCATTTTGGAAGGCTCATAACAAAGAACACTCACAAATTATTTATTGGCTTTCTGGGAGCGTTTATCTATGCACAAAAATGCTGGTGGTTTGGGTTTTAAAAGCATCACAACTTTTAACTATGCAATGCTTGATAAGCAAGCCTAGAAGCTTTTCACTAGCCCAGACAGTTTAATCACTAAACTTCTCAAAGCTAAATATTTTTCTAAAGGTGATTTTCTTAGCTCAAGTATTGGTCGCAATCCAAGTTACATGTGGCGAAGTATCTGAAGTGCAAAGTTCGTTGTCAGGAATGGTTATAAGTGGAGCATAGGGACTAGTCATAACATTCACCTTTGGGATAGGAGATGGCTCACTAACGGTTCCGTTTTAACAAAACCAACACATATGGATGTGGACCTTAGTAACATGAAAGTCTTCGATTTACTTGGATCCGATGTGAAGCAATGTAATGCCTCTGTAGTTATAAATATGTTGGGTACCCCACTACAAGAAAACACCATTATTTAGACGGATTTGATATTAATTTACTGGCCGCTTTGGCAGCCAGTAACTTACTGGCCGCTCTGGCTGCCACAAATTGTAAAAGAACGGCCAAAAAATTTAAAAATATTATTTATGGAATGAAGCAATACTTACCGGCGGCCTTGGCCGCTGCAAAATCATCATTGAACTTACCGGCGGCCTTGGCCGCAACAAAGTAACACGAAATTAAAAAAAAAAAAAAGGCACAACATTTAGCGACGGCTTAAAGCCACCGCAAAGTTATAATTAAAAAAAAAAAAAAAAAGACAACAACACAACAAAACGTTTCTTTTTCATTCTTATTTGTCATTCACCCTCATTCTCATTTCTTCATTCTCTTCTCATTTCGTCACCCTCATTTCTTTTTCAAAACACAACAACACAAAGTCTTCTAAAAACTTTAACACCACAACAAAACACAAACCCATCTTCTTCAACACATTAAAATTTCCTCATTTCTTTTTTTCTTCTCTCACTCTTATCTTCTTCACCCTCATTTCTTTTTCTCTATTTCAAAACACAACACCACCACAAAACACAAACCCATATTCTTCAACACATTAAAATCCAACTTATCTTTCATCTCCTTCAATCTCAATCTTAATTTACACAAAAACAACCAAAATAACAAGAAAAATGAGTGTTTAATTGAAGCTTTGAAAAGTTTGTTTTGAAGCTTGAGTTGGTGAAGAGAAAGAGTCAAAGAAGGAGTAGAGAAATTAAGAGTTAGAGGGTGAAAAAAGCTTTTAAAAAATAAAAAATAAAAAAATTCTAATGAAAAATGATTTTTTTTTAAAGGGTTAATAGGTTGTTACCCCCCTGCTAAGTGGGCGTGTTTTGCGTTAACCCCTGTTAAAAATTTATTGAAGATTCCCCCTTGCAAAGTAAATTTTTTTGGTTACCCCCTTGTCCATTTTTGTGAGAAGGGAATTTACACTTTTTAAATCAGTTGAACAAAATAACCGATTTAAAAAACATCATGTTCCTGTATGGAACGTAGGGGTATATATTTTATGTGTTTAATGTCTGTCTATAGTACGTGTGCTGAATATGTTTGTATGTTTCGATACTTTTTCCAGTTGATGAATGCTCTATTTATAGAGGAGGGGGTGGAGAGATGCTAAGGAGGTAACTCCCATGATCCCTGTCTATGAAGAGTGGGGTAGTTATTTCCTTCGTGTGATCATGGGGTGTGGAAGTTGGCTGAATGGGTTCCCTCCATTTTTCCTTATTCATAAGGGTAAGATTGTGTGCTGGGGATGTATGGTACTGGGCTTCGTTGGGGATAATGGGCTGGCACAATATCTTGGGCGATATCCTTCATGGGGGGCGGTGTCGCCATGGGCGATGCCTTATCTTGGGAGTGGGCTTTATCTATAATTGGGCCTAGAAACTCCTGACCGGTACACAGCCCCCCAAGCACTAGGCTCCAGGGGAGGCGTGGTGCTGACAGTCTAAGCTGTTTGTCACATGTCCCCAGGTTTGGAGGATATCACGGGTAATCGTTATGAACCAATTGAACACGTTTTTCAGTGGGATTTGCCAGGTCTTGGCATTGGTTGCAACGTTCCCCTAGCGAATAGGTAGGGATACTTTTCTCTTTCTAAGCGCCTTGTTGCTTTAAATAGGCGAACCGCTTTCAGATATCTATTCATCTTAACTCATATCCTCATTCTACTTTACTCATTTCGTCTAAAATGTCTTCAGATGCAGTTCCTATTATCAATGCTTTGAAAGAGGTGCTTCGTAGAGGGATGGAGGACATCCTGGAGAGCACTGAGGAGTTTTGCGTGCTGGTAGGCGACCTGGAGGAGGAGAAAGATAGCCTCAATCCATCAGAGTTGCTCTTTTTTGAGCGTTGTCTCGCCTTTCGGGAGAAGCTGCTTCGAGACGCTCCTTTCATCTTTGCTGTGGAGTGTGCTGACCTTCGAAGCCACAAAGTCACTGCCGCCATGAGTGATGAATCCTGGTACACCAAGGAGGCTATGCGTATGTATGAGGCGACCTTGAGCGCTTCTTTTGATGAAGAGGACAAGGTCAGAGCTATGGAGCAGAAGCTAGAGGCCGAGGTGGCTAAACTGAAGGAGAGGAAAAAACTACTGAAGAATGACATTCAGGAGGATATCACCAAACTTCTGATGAAACGGAATAATTTGTTGGACTTGCAGATCCAGCAGCGTAAGATGGGAAGCACCATGGCGAAGATTGCAGATGACATGGAGAATGTCCAGGCGAGCAAAGAGGTTCTGGCGACGCAATGGGTTGCCGCCTTGGAAGCCGGCGACAATGTTGGCGTTTAGTTTATGTGTTTGCATGTTTATTTATCGCCATAGTTTTGTTGTTTTTGGTTTTTATGTACTTCTATTATGGACTTAGCCTTTGTTTGGATGATTGTAATTTTGACTGTTTCCCTTCTATGATGTTGTTGAATAAATGGAGCCTTGTCGCCTACTGATTGAATTGGGCGATGTAAATGTGTTGTGTTAAATTTCCTATGTCGTTTGGCGTCGTAGACACGTGTTCATCATTTTGACGCGTGTCTTTACCCGCTAGGTAAAATAATGTTTTATTCAAATTGTTTTTCTTTAACCGTTGGTCTTTCAACTTCCCCTCCTTTTCCCTCCAATAGCCTATAAATACGGCCTTTCCTTTCTTCTTTCTTTACTTCGCTTTCTCATCTGACTCTTATCAAGTTTCTATTGTGAACTCTCCTGCTATCATCTCCCGTTGTTGTCTTCTCGAGGTACCCTTCTACTTATCCTTATCTTCTCCGTTTCTTTTTTCTTTTGAGCGAAAGGCATGGTGATCATACGAGAATTAGGGGAATTGTCCAGGATTCCCCACTTGTACTCAGATTTAGAGAAGCAAATTCGTGCTCACTTTACTAGGGCTGACGGCTCTTTAGATAAAAAAGGGTATTATTCCGAGATTTTCGGATCTGACTTTAGCGATAGCAGTCTAGGGAGTGATAGCGATTGCATAATCATTCCTCGTTCTTCTTTCACAGGAAATGAGTTTGCGTTGTACCATTCCCCCCTTCAGTATATATTTACATCAGGGATGGCTCATTCTTCCAAGTACGATTCTGCGGCGGCGATTGCGGAGTTTAGGGAAGAGCTTAAGTTGACCCTCCCAGAGAAAGAAAGAGAGATCATTATAGACCCAATAGGCGAGGGCGAGCATGTTACCACAGTTAATCTGACGCCGCCTCATTACTTTTATATGTACGGCGCCTTCCTTAAGAGCCTTAATCTCTGGTTGCCGTTCACGGCCTTTGAAATGACTATTCTTCGGATTTTGAACGTGGCCCCTACCCAATTGAGTCCTAATGGCTGGGCGTACGTCAAGTGTTTCGAGGTGTTGTGTGCCGCCTTGGACATACCGCCCAGTCCTAGTGTCTTTTTCTTCTTCTACTATGTCAAGAGTCTTACCAAGGGCAAGGCGGTTACTTTGTGTAGCCAGGCGAACAGGGGTTTGTTCACCCTTTACGCCTCAAATTTCAAGAACTACCAGAATACTTTCTTGCGCATTCGTCATGGTCCTGGACTTAAGGATCTGATGTATGACGAGATGGACCAACCCTTATTCCCTTTTTATTGGACTGAAGACCCTAGGGCAATCAAGGGCATAGATGAAACTAAACTTTCTGACTTTGAACTGGAAACTCTGTCTTTCTTGGACAGTTTTAGTGTTATTGACACTTGTAAGTTGTTAGACTGGGAGACTGATTTCCCAAGTCTCACAGCCTACATAAGTAAGCTTTATGTTGACGAAATTGTTTTACTTTTTTCTATGTTTCTTTGTAATTGAAGATTTGTTTGACCCTTTGCTTTCTTTTGTTTTCTTTTGCAGAAATAATGAGGACGTTGAAAGAAGACGAATGAGTTGCCTTCTTGGCGAAGACCAAAGAGAAAAAAGGCGACTCGGATACTGTTGATGTTGATCCTTGGCGCCCTTGGTGGTGGGCGAGAACAAGAGGACGAAGAGACGAAGGCGTGGTGAGGAGGACAAACCCTCCAAATCCGTGAAGTTGGAGGATGGTGCGCCTAGCCTTTCTGGAGAGGGCGAGAGGATCACCATGGAGGTCAGCGGATCTCGCAAGCCATCTGGGGGTGGTGAGACAAAGGCGCCCGTGGCGTCTCCTTCTGAAGCTGAGGTTCCGCCACCCGCTGCTACTGTTACGAATGTTCCTACCTCGCCATCTGCTTCGAAGGCTGCTTCCGCCTAAGGAAAGAGTTTTGATCCCATCTCTTTTATTCATTTGGTGTTGAAAGATGATTCCAGACACTTTGGGAGCATGGATATGGGTGGACCGAGGAGGATGGCCCTAGAGCATGAGCTGAAGAGCTTGGTACTTAACCATGTTCTCTTAGGGCGTCAGGAGAAAGACGTGAAGGAGGCCAAAGAGATTTTGAAGAATGAGGTTGCTCGGTTGGAGAGAGAACAACTAGCTGTGATAGACAAGGTGGTTGCTGACCACGAGAAGGTGGTGAATGATTTGAAGAATGGGCACGATAAGGAGCGTGCTGAGCTTGAAAGCAAGTTGGGCGAAATGACTGTGGCGCGGAATGCTGCCCTCGTCGCCATCCTCCACAACGCCAAGGAGGAGCTTATTACAAGGCGGCTGTTTAAGAGGAAGTCTTGCAAGCTCCGATCTGACGTGGATACTCTTCAAGGGGAAGCCCAGGACATGGAGGATGAGATTGTTGAGCTGAAAGAGGCGATGGCTGGCAAGTTTGTGGATGGGTTTAATTATGCTGTGGCGCAAGTGAAGATTCTGTTTCCAGATCTTTATCCCGCTGTGCTGGCCCAGGCGGATTTTATGAAGAAGATCGAGGATGGAAAGTTGGTTTCTCGTACCTGAAGTTATTATCTTTCATGTTTAGTTCGCCCTTTGAAGGGCCCATTTGTATTATCTTTTTGCCATGTTCTGACAATATGTAATGTGGTTTGTTGACAATTTGTGCCCAGTTGTGGCTTTATAATTTGAATGCTAAGTACCTATGATACTCTTTGTCATGTGTTCATATTTTCTGAGTTTTTCGTTATGGTATTCACGTCGTGGCATGCTTGATGGGCAAATCCCATGTTATCATTTGGGCGTGGCCGTTAAGTCACATCGCCTTCCCTGAGTAAAGGCATTTACTGCTAACACATCGTGTTTCGTGTAACCGTTATAATCGTCCTATGAAGTTATGAGTTGAGTAGGTGTAACTACCCCACATACATTAAATGTGACTCCTTTCTATTAATACTCCTTGATGTGTCCTTTTTTCTCTTATGTTTTCTTCTGGCCATCAGGATGGATAGAAAAAATATGGAGAGAGGGGTTTCGACTAGGTCGAGAACTAATTCAGGAAAAGAAAGATTGGACGAGCTTGTGCCCTAAAACAAACGTTCAGGCAAACCTGCTTCTAAGGCCAGCCGCGCCATGACGCCCAGGAAGGAGCGGGCGAGGAGTCCCTCCGACACTTCGAACGAAGTGGATGAGGATTATGCTGAGTTTTTGAGGACCTATGATCCCCAAGAGGTGTACCCTCGTGTGTCTTCCTCAGGAGAGGAGGAGAACTCTCAGATTACTGTGGAATCTGAGGCCAAACCAGAGCGCTCCCTAAAGGCGGGGATATGTTCCAAATGAGAGTCTTGCTCTCTTTATTAGTTATTGAATAAACTTGCATTGTGCATGGTTTCCTTTTGATGTAACTCGTTATGTTGTTTCTGGCGTTATGTGCCTTAATAAAATGTTTTATTGATGTTTTGCGTGTATTTCACCATGTGGCGTTATGCATCGTGCAACTTTTACTACGCTCTTGACGTCATGCACCGTATAGCTTTTATTTCACTACGTGGCGTCGTAAGCCTTAAACGTAGATTTTATTTCACTCTTGGCGTCGTGCGCCGTATAGCTTTTATTTCACTACGTGGCGTTGTAAGCCTTAAAAGTAGCTTTTATTTCGCTCTTGGCGTCATGCGCCGTATAGCTTTTATTTTAATATGTGGCGTTGTAAGCCTTAAACGTAGCTTTTATTTCGCTCTTGGCGTCATGCGCCGTATAGCTTTTATTTCACTACTTGGCGTTGTAAGCCTTAAACGTAGCTTTTATTTCGCTCTTGGCGTCATGCGCCGTATAGCTTTTATTTCACTATGTGGCGTTGTAAGCCTTAAACGTAGCTTTTATTTCGCTCTTGGCGTCACTTGGCGTCATGCGCCGTATAGCTTTTATTTCACTACGTGGCGTTGTAAGCCTTAAACGTAGCTTTTATTTCGCTCTTGGCGTCATGCGCCGTATAGCTTTTATTTCTAGTGATCTGGTAATTCGAACTGGGACTTTATGATGATTCAAACTAGATGGTGGGCCTCGATAAAAACTCCTGCTGTCGCAGGAGAAAAGAGTGTCCCATCATCTTCTTCATTAAAAAACAAACTGTCTTACAGAATAAAAAAGGAAACAAAACATGAACAATGAAAACTAAAGAAATAACACATATTGTCTAATTGTAATAAAACTTCAAGTTCGCCACGTTCTAAGTCCTTGGTAGCACTTCGCCTTTCAAAGTTTCCAATCGATAAGCTCATCCTCTGAAGGCCTCCTGTACTCTGAAAGGTCCTTCCCAATTTGCTGCCAGCTTTCCTCCCTTGTCTCTGCCCATTGGCCTCTTTAACACTAGGTCTCCTCCAACAAAGCTTCTGGGATTACCCTGGTGTTGTATTTGCGGGTGACCCTTTGTTTCATTGCAAATTCTCTCAGGTGTGCACGCTCCCTTACTTCACCCATTAGGTCCAAGTTCTCCTGCAAGGCGCTACAATTTTCCTTTGACGTTATAGTCTCTCTTCTCCAGCTGGGCGGGTTGATTTCCACAGGAATCATGGCGTCACTGCCATACAACATTTTGAAAGGTGTCTCGCCGGTTGATGTTTGGGCGGTTGTGTGGTAGGCCCATAGGATCTCTGGCAGGGGTTCTGCCCAGCTTTTGTTTTTGATAGTGAGCTTCCTTTTTATGGCTTTCAGTATTACTGTAATACCCCACATTATTATCTAGAATATAATGCAGAATATTATAAATAGTATTGAGTTCATTACAATTACATTATTCAAATATGCACGCGCAGGTGCAGAAATTCAAACGAGTTCAAATAACATAGCGGAAACGAAAAACAACACGATTAGATAATGAGAAAAGCATAGAAAGACTAAATGTGATCCTCCAACAGTAGCAGCGACTCCAACACCAAAGCTTACCTATTCAACCTGTTTTTCTGTTTCAAATAGGGAGTGGGGTGAGACAGTCACTTCGTCCCAGTGAATTCTACTACCCTCCTAGGCTATAAAGCCGGGGCTCCTAATCAGTCATATCATAATCTATATCCATAACATAATTATCATAAGCAATAATATAAAGGTGTATCACAAAGTTTATCTTGTTCATTTTAAACCGCAAACCCTCTAAGGTGAGCACGTCTCAGGGGTTCGCCTTATCCGCGAGCAGAAAGCGCTCCGGCATAAAGCTCACATAAATTTTTCTAATGGAACATCTAAAACAAAGTCCATACTGATAACATAATCATATTATTAATTCGACTGATCACTAAATTATTAACATGCTACCAATAATTCCCAAACCCGGGGGCACATGCCATATTCTAAATTCCCTTAAGTTATTTCCTTATGAATTCAACTGTAATTGACCTTCTGTTTGACATCAATCAATATACATTTCTGCAAACAACAATCTTTAACGAGGATATAAAACGAGTGTTCCGTTATCGTTTGAAATAAGAAAATAAGTCATTTCTGGGTCAGCTCGCTACGGCGAGTCACCAAGCTCGCCATGGCGAACTTACAGGTAATGGCCTAAACAACTCGCTAGGCGAGCAGATGCTCGCCATGGCGAAGTTCTTCAGCCCAGAACCTGGAGCTCGCCATGAAGGCTCGCTAGCAACTCGCTATGGCGAGTTCACACAGAAGTGCCTCTGTTTTGCGAAAATCTTTGAATTTTATAAACCACACCTACAATCCTCATTCAAGACAGTGCATAAACACATTTTAAATGACATAGAACAGAATAGCATGAATTTTGGGAGCTAAATTCATACACACAATTATTTCCTATAAATTCCTATGTTTGCATGCATTTCATAATTTTGGGAAATTAACTACACTAGCCTAAAGAACCCACCTGGAATAAGCTTTGACTTTCGTTCCTGGGCTCTACTAACAGCTATTAATCCTCAGCTACAGCCCCACGAACTCCAGACCAGAATTTGAGACTTTGACACTCTAAGACCCTTCTAGTTTTGCTCTATGAATTGATGTTGTTTGATGAATGATTCAGCCAAGAGGAGAGGTTATTTATAGTTGATTTTCTGATGCCTCTAAAGTGTGGAATTTGTTCTAGGTTGAACATGCAAGCAATTTTAGTGGTTGAGAAAAGGGTGGAAGTGACTTTGTTGTTGCCTAATGAATTCACATGAGAGGGGAAGAGTGATTCAGTTGGATTCTCTGCAGAATAAGGTGTAGAGAAAGGAATCTCTGTTACCTGGTGTTAAGTGATGAAGAGCTTGTGACAAGTGATGACAAACTTGAGTGTTTAAGGGAAATTGGGGAATTTGGAGCTTTGCATGTTGTTGTTGTTTTGGGGCATGAAAGAGAGTGAGGAAGAGAGGAAGAGCTTCAGTTTGCTGAAGTTAGAAAAATGAATGAAATGATTTAGTTTGCATGTATATCAATGGGTGAGATTAGGTGGATAGGTGACTCATAAGAGAGAGGGAAGAGTTTGAATTCCTAGCTTAATTGGTTAAACCCATGAGATCAAGGTACTAATTGTGTAGTTATTTTAAAGTAACAATTCTTAATCTTACACACAAGACACTTTAATTCTCAAGATTAACTAATTAATCACCTCTAATTAATTTTAATTTTTGATAGATAATCTCTAATTAAATTAATTAGGCAATTTAGAATTTGGGGATGTTACAATTACTTTGTTGGCCTTATGAGGGGTTGGGGCGGATGATGATGATGGTATATCTAGGATAGCTGTGGGATGGATTGTGATTTCTTGATCTAATGGTGGTGTAATAACTTGCTCAAAGGTTTTGAGATAGTTATGTTGAACATTGGTGAGTGGTGGTTGTGACTTCTGAGGTGAGGGGTTTTCTAAATCCAAGGCTATCTTCTGTAGTGAATCTTGAATATGGGCAGGAATACTGGATACAACAATATCAGAAGATGATTGATGTACAACAGTTTCAACTAAGGTTTCAACTACAGGAGAAGGATTATGATCAGAAAGGGTCTTTTCTGAATCATTAGACCTTGGTGAAACAGGTTGAATAGGCTCATGTACAGGAGATAGAATAGAAATTGTTTCCACATGAGGGCTATTTTGAGGAATAGCTTCAGAAGTTGCAACCTCTGCATTAACTTCTATGGCTACTTGCTCAATGTTCTCCACAGAAGTAGGAGTGGCAACACCTGTTTCTGTAATCAGTGATAACACATGTTCAGAAAACTTCCTCATTGACTCAGGGGATGGTACAAAGCTAACTACTGGTGTTTCAATTGAATCACTAGCAGCAACTTCTACTATACAGTTGGTCTTAGGTTCCAAATCAGAAAGGATTTTTGAAAAAAAGTTTTTGACAGGAACTGTATAGGGGATGTTTTTAGCATGCTTTGGACCATTAATGACATAATCAGGAATATCTTTAAGATTAATCTTTTTGTCAATACCTTGATTTGCCAACTTCTTCACCAACTCTTCCTTAGGAATATGAGTGTCCAAAAATGCATTAGGATCAGCATCTACACCACTATCCCAACTAGTTTCCTCCCAAGCAGCATATTCTGCAACTTGCCTTATTGCATCTTGTGTTTCTTGGTCTTCTTCATCTTCAACAGCCAGTTTCAATTGCTTTTTCTTCTTAATCACATATTTCTTTTTCTTAGCTACTTTTGGAGCAACAGCAGCAGGACCAGAAGTACTAGGTGGCCTTCTTGAAACTTCACTTGCCTCTGCTTCTTGAACAGCAGGCTCTGGGTTCACAGGGGTTTCTTCAACAATCTTCTTCTTTCTAACTTCTGATGTATCCTTAACACCAGAAGTACTACCAGACTTCTTCTTAGGAGTGGATCCTCTTGCTTTCTTGGATCTAGATTCTGTTGCTTCTGACTTTTCAACAGCCTTTCTTTTCTTTTCCTGAGCAGGCAACTGATATCTAGTAGCAAGTCTATCATCCAACTTCTGAGAATCTCCTTCCTCCAGAAGTTTCTTATGGATTCCAGCAACAATAGCAACTTCTTCCTTAGACACAGTAGTAAGAAAGAAATACTTATTGTCTTCCAACTTCTTTGGTTTAAAAGTAACTTGAGGTATAACCAAAGGACCAGGATTCCTAACCACTCTTTTCACTGTAGCACCATCTATCACAGATGGGTATTCATCAATAAAAGAACTGTATCCAGGGAAAACAGGCTTTAATGATTGCATTAAGTAACTTCTGTGAAACATAAAAGACAAAAATCTGCAATATTGCGCAATTGTGATGCCTTTAGTTTGACTATCAGTGATGGCTTTACACATGTGATCAAAAATAACCTTAGCAAAATTCACATGAGCCTTTCTTCCCAAATAGAATAAGATGGTCTTATAATATTGAGAAACTTGGTCAGATGAACCAGCTTTTGGTAAAATTGATTCACACAGAATTTTGTAGATCATTTTGTAGTAAGGTTTCATATCCCTGTTGCTCTTAGAAGTGGAGTGCTTGCAGTAAATCTCTTCCTGAATAATGTGACTAGATTCTTCAGTAGGATGAGGAGCAATTCCAATTAAAGGTAGCTTTGCTACTTGCCTAATGTGCTCTTGTGTAATTCTAATACAGACCCCACCAACCTCTGAACGAATCTCTTTTCCCAGAAATTCCAACTCTTTTCTTTTATCGGCGTTTCCTTCAGCCTCTTGAGACGCTTCACCACTTTCCCTTAGAGATGTACCTTTAGTAATTACTTCTGCCTTCATCCAGAAGTCCTTTACAATTTCTGGATAGACAGGTCCATTGAGAATATCTAAGAAGATAAGTAACACTTGTGCTTCAAAAACTTCTTTGATTCCATCTACTCCATTCGCTCTTATTCCTTCGAAATCCACCGGTCTTTCGATAAGTAAGAATAAGTCCGAAATAGGAAAACTTACTTTATCTTTTGTAAGAACACCAAGAGTAGAGGCTTTAATGTCAGCAATAGGAAGGATAATAACAAATTGCTCTCCTTGTTGTAGTTGACGTTGTTTACTAGATGAAGATGCCATAGATTCTGAGTTTAGGGTTAGGGTTTGCTAATTTGGGAGAAGAAAGAAATTTCTCTGAGTTTTTAGAAGAAATGAAAGTGTAGGTAGTGAGTGTGCAAATGTGTGAATGTGAACAGTTAGTGAGTTTAAAAGGAAATAAACGCGCAAAAACGTACTAACTGAAAGGATAGGGGTAAAAGAGTAACTTAACAATTCACAAATTGAATTAGAACACAATCATTACTAACCAACTTCTTTCTCTAATAGCAAACAGACACGTGTATTAGAAGCTTAATTAAATATCTGACACGTTAGCGACAGCAGTTGAAGAGGTAACTCAACAGTTACTGCCACGTCACGTCCAGAACCACTCATGTAAACTTCTGATAGAAATACCAGAAGATGGTTTGTCCAAACTTCTGATGCACAAGTTCTGACTCCCCCTAACTTCTGATAGAGATACCAGAAGATGGTTTGTCTAAACTTCTGATACAAAGGTCCTGACTCCCCTTAACATCTGATAAACTTCCAGAACTTCCTAAAATAATATTCTTCACCAGAGTTTCAGCTTATTCACATATTTCCATCATATTAAGATTCTTTTTGATAAAATCAAATCTTTCAACAGCTAGGGGTTTTGTAAAGATATCAGCCCATTGATTTTCAGTATCAATAAACTTAAGATCAATAACACCCTTCTGTACATAGTCTCTTATAAAATGATGTTTAATCTCAATATGCTTAGCTCTTGAGTGTAGAATAGGATTTTTGGAGAGATGAATGGCAGCAGTGTTATCACAATATAAAGGAATATTGTGACTGCTTATTTGATAATCTTCCAATTGATACTTCATCCAAAGTAGCTGTGTACAACACTTAGCTGCTGAAATGTATTCTGCTTCTGTTGTTGACATAGTTATGGTGGTTTGCCTTTTACTAGCCCAAGAAATCAAATTCTCACCAATGAATTGACAGTTTCCACTAGTGGATTTTCTTTCAAGTTTATCACCAGCATAGTCAGCATCACAGAATCCAATCAGTTTGTAATCATTAGATTTCGGATACAACAATCCAGTGTTACAAGTAGCTTTCAGATATCTAAAGATTCTCTTTATAGCAGTAAAATGAGATTCTCTAGGATTTGATTGAAATCTTGCACACAGACATACACTGAATAAAATATCAGGTCTAGAAGCTGTTAGATAGAGAAGAGATACAATCATTCCTCTATATAACTTCTGATCAACTTTACCTTCAGACTCACCTTTGCTAAGACTTGATGTAGGATGCATTGGAGTGTTCATGGGTTTGCAGTCTTCCAAATTGTATTTCTTTAGAAGATCTTTGATATACTTTGATTGATGAATGAAGTTTCCTTTCTTTGTTTGATTGATCTGAATTCCCAGAAAGTACTTCAATTCTCCCATCATGCTCATCTCAAATTCATCTTGCATCATCTTAGAAAAGTTCTTGCAAAGTGTAGCATTAGTTGATCCAAAAATGATGTCATCAACATATATTTGAATGATCAAAATGTCTCTCTTCATAGTCTTTCTGAATAATGTATTATCAACTTGACCTTTTTCAAAACCATTGTCAACCAAGAAGTTACTTAGTCTCTCATACCAAGCTCTAGGAGCTTGTTTGAGTCCATAGAGTGACTTCTTTAGTCTAAACACATGATCTGGATTTGAAATGTCTTCAAATCCTGGAGGTTGTTTGACATATATTTCTTCAGAAATAACTCCATTCAGAAATGCACTCTTAACATCCATTTGATAAAGTGTAATGTTGTTGTTGACAGCATAAGAAAGAAGTAATCTTATTGCTTCCAATCTTGCAACTGGAGCATAAGTCTCTGTATAATCAATGCCTTCTTGTTGACTGTATCCTTGTGCAACAAGTCTAGATTTGTTTCTTGTTACTTCTCCTTGTTCATTCAGCTTGTTTCTGTATACCCACTTTGTTCCAATAATGTTCTTGCCTTTTGGTTTGGGTACCAGATCCCATACATCATCTCTTTGAAATTGATTCAGTTCTTCTTCCATTGCAACTATCCAAGCATCATCAGATAATGCTTCATCAGTGGTTTTAGGTTCAATCAAGGAGACTAGACCAAATAAGGATTCTTCATCCCTAAAACTTGATCTTGTCTTCCTAGGACTGTTCTTATTACCAATGATAAGCTCTTCAGGATGAGATGACTTATACTTGAAAGTGTTTCTTGGAATAGTTGTTTCTTCTAGATCAGGATCTTCAGTTGGTGTTGTTTGATGATCATCAGATTCTGGAACTTGGTTGTTCTCTGGAGCTTTCAGAAGTTCAGGAGTGGAATCAGGTCCAGAACCTTCATCTTCTGAGTCTTGAGAATCTGAAATTTCTATAGCAGGCTCTGACTTTTCATGGTCAGGCACTTTATCATCAAACCTTACATGCATAGATTCTTCAACTGATCGAGTTTCAGAATTATACACTCTATATGACTTGGAGGGCTCAGAATATCCAATGAAGATACCCTTACTAGCTTTAGAGTCAAATTTCTTAAGATGAACTTTAGTATTCAGAATGTAACATGTACAACCAATTTGGTGAAAATAAGAGATATTGGGTTTCCTTCCTCTAAAAAGTTCATATGTTGTTTTATTCAGAATAGGTCTAATATAGATTCTGTTCTGAATATAATAAGCAGTGCTTACTGCTTCTGCCCAGAAAGATTTTGCCAAAGAATGTTCATGCATCATGGTTCTAGCCATCTCTTGTAAAGATCTGTTCTTTCTTTCTACAACTCCATTTTGCTGTGGAGTTCTTGGAGAAGAGAACTCATGGAAAATTCCATGTTCTTCACAAAAGTTTTCAAAAGGTTCATTTTCAAATTCTCCACCATGATCACTTCTAACTTTTAAAATCTTTAAATCTTTCTCATTTTGAATTTGGGCACAGAAGACACTAAACTCTTCATATGTATCACTTTTAGATCTCAGAAATCTTACCCAAGTCCATCTACTATAATCATCAACAATGACTAGTCCATACTTCTTTCCATTGAGTGAAGCAGTGCTAACTGGTCCAAACAAATCAATGTGCAGAAGTTCTAATGGTCTAGAAGTAGAAACAATGTTCTTAAGTTTAAATGAGCTTTTGACAAACTTCCCTTTTTGACAAGAGTCACAAAGAAAATCTGAGTGATAAGTCAATTTAGGAAGGCCTCTCACAAGATTGTCTTTGCTAAGCTTGGAAATTAATCTCCAGTTAGCATGACCTAATCTTTTATGCCAAACCCATTTCTCATCACTTAGAGTCAATAAACAAAGCACATTCTGATCTTCCAGATCAGATAAATTAACTTTATAAACATTGCCCTTTCTACAACCTTTAAACAAAATGGATTTATCAGAATTGTTAATTACAGTACATGAATTCTTATTAAGCACAACATCATAATTACTGTCACATAATTGACTTATGCTAAGTAGATTATGTTGTAGTCCATCAACCAACCAAACATCAGAAATAGTAAGAGAAGAATTACCTACTTTACCTATACCAATGATTTTGCCTTTTTGGTTCCCACCAAATCCTACAGTTCCTCCCTCTCTCAGATTCAGGGTGTGGAACAAGTGCTTGTCTCCTGTTATGTGTCGTGAACATCCACTGTCCAGATACCATGAGCTTTGCCTTTTTCTTGGGATGCATACCTGCAGTAAACATTATCTCAAACTTTGGCACCCATATTCTGATGGGTCCTCTAAAGTTAGTTCTTTTATCCATCTTCTGTTTCTTGTAACTTCCAGAGGATCCAAGGTGAGGTGAGCCTTGAAAAACAGGTTTAGGCTTAACCTTTCCTTTGGACCTTGATCCAAAATGTGTTAGCAAACCAGCTTTCAAGTTTGTACAGCTTGATCCCATGCCCCGAATACTCTTAGACTTGAAGATCTTATGTACTCCTTTACTAGACTTGGATACTGAAGCAATGGGAGCAGAGGTTTTCAAAGACTCCGCGCTTACTTGAGCATCTGACACTTTTGGATTTTCTATACCATTACTAGAAACAAAATTAGAATAAAGATCAGAAGGTGTTTTGCTTATGCACACAGATTGATTTGAGTTTCCTTTGACAGTACTTCCCAAACCTTGTCCAGTGTATTTGCGAGCACCATAAATCATAGAGGCTAATTTATGCTTGTCAATATTGTGATGAACAAACTCTTGAAGAGCAATCTCATGTTTATCATATGGTTTGTTACATGATCTGCAACCATTTTCAAGAACTTGAATAGTCTTTAAGGAATTCTTATAGTCTTCTTGAATATGATTAACTTTATCATTGAGCATGTCAAACTTTTGTTTAAAAAGTTCCAGGTCATTGATTTTTCCATGTATTTCATCACAGTATCTTTCAAAGCCTTAGAGAGTTGAGTATCAGATAGTTTAGAAATAACCTGCTCAATGTCTTCTGAGTCTGACTCAACATCACTTTCAACATCTGACTCTGCTGTGGCCATGAGTGCCAAGTTAGCTTCTGCATCTTCAGCTTCATCATCAGACAGCGTGTCAAGATCTTCCCATGTAGCTAGAAGACTCTTCTTAGCTTTGTTCTTGAAAGTGCTCTTTCTTCCTTTTCCTTTGGTGCTCAATTCAGGAGAATCGGCAATGAAGTGTCCAGGCTTGTTGCAGTTAAAGCAATTTTTAGAATCATCCTTCTTATCTTTGTTTCCAGAACTTCTATAACCAGAACCTTTAGAGCCAGAACCTCTACCAGAATATCTTGGCTTTCTTTTAATCCACTTCTGGAACTTCCTGGTCAGAAGTGCAAATACATCATCATCTGATCCTTCTTCTTGATCATCTGCAGAAGATTCTTCTGTCTCAGATTCAACAACCTTAGCCTTCAGAGCCTTAGAAGGTCCAGAAGTAGCTGGCAGAGCCAAAGACTTCATTCTCTTCTGAGGTTCATCAGAGGCTAGCTCAATCTCATGACCATGAGTGAACTAATTAAACCTTCCAGACTTAGGGTGTCTAAATCCTTTGCTTCCTGAATAGCAGTGACCTTAGGTCTCCACTTAGCAGGTAAACTTCTGAGAATGTTCTTCACATGATCAGATGTAGTATAACTTTTCTTCAGAACTTGAAGACCAGCAACCAGAACTTTGAATCTAGAGAACATAGATTCAATGTTCTCATCTTCCTTCATTCTAAAGAGTTCATACTGTTGGATCAAAAGTGTTGCTTTTGCCTCTTGTACCTGTTTGTTTCCATCATAAGATGAACACAAAGAATCATAGATACTCTTGGCAGAAGATTTATCTGTGATCTTAAGGTACTTTTCATGAGATATGCAGCTTATCAAGATATCCTTGACCTTGTGGTGCTTCTTGTATGCTTTCTTGTCCTTATCAGTGAAAGCTTGTCTTGCATCATAATCTAAACTTCCTCTTTCATCCAAACCTTGAAATGTTACTCCTCTTTCAACTAAGTCCCAAAGTTCATCATCAATACCAACTAGATGACTGTAGATTCTATCTTTCCACCAAGAGAAGGTAGAACCATCACCATTGAACTTAGGAGCTTTGCTGGTGTTGTTTTTATCATCAACATCATAGTTGAAGGGAATAGCAGTTCCTTTAGATTTTTTGCTTTGTTCACCGGATCCAGACATAGTGTTTTGACACAACAAACAACTGTCTCATTGCAAAGTGATATAACAGAACCAAGGCTCTAAATGTCAATTGAAGGTGTGAAAACACAAGAAGGGGGGTTGAATTGTGTTTTGGGTAGTTTTAAAAACTTCTTCTAAGTTTTGCAACTTATAAGAATTAGCAGCGGAATAGCTTAGAACACAAACAACTTCTGGTAATGGTGAAAGTAAAACAGAGCAGAGAAAGAAGAGATGAACACACAAGATTTATACTGGTTCCTCTCACAAACCGAGAGTAGTCCAGTCCCCTCTCACTTCCAAGGGATTTCACTATAATCACACAAGATTACAATTACTCAAGCCAACTGCAAGAGACTTCCTTTGCTCAAGTAACACAATACAAGAGACTTCCAATGCTCATGCTCACAAGCAAGAGACTTCTAACACAAATAGTAAAGACAAAGTTTGAACAACTGATAAACAATATCAGAGTTCTTAGAACAAAATAATACAACTTTGAAAACAAGACTTTTCTTAGAATTCTTGAAAAGAAAACTAAGGTTCAACAACTGACTAGTCAGAAGTTGAAAACTGTTTGTCTTGAATTTTGATATAATCTCAAGTTGTATCTAAGCTAAAAATTGCTCTTAGAAATTCAGCAGTATAACAGCGCTTTTGTTCTTCGTAAGTATGTTTTGTCTTCAAATTCTTCCTCCTTTTATAGATGATGTTGGAGTGTCTTGTATTTGAGCGGACAAAGATGAAAACAGCTACGCAGTACTGTACTAATATTTTCATTTGAAATGTGCTTATTCAAATCAAGTAAAGAATAAAATCTAAGCCTTGATTTCGAATATTCGCCCATATCAGGAAAATAAAGATAGTACGATAGTACAAACGTCATTATCATGAGGATAACGGTCTTGAAAGAGATTTCTTCCGCCTCTTCAGATTTTGCCAAATAGATGATAGTCGTTATTGAGAATAGAATGTTCTTCTGGCAAATCTTGTTGTTTCATCGTCATCAGAATCTTGAGATATGAGTTCTGCTTCTGATGAGTTCAACTTCTGGTTGACTTTGACTTGGCAAATTCTGGTGACCACAACTTCTGGTGTCATTCTCAGAACTTGCTCTTTCCCAACTTATGGGGGCGCTTCTTAGCATAGCAACCAGAACTTCAATTTCTAGTGTATATAAAATTTTAACTTATATACCTGCACACTAGAGTAAATTATCAGTACTCCCTATTTTATATTAATAATATTGTTATCATCAAAACTACTTGGGTTATATTAGAACCAACTTTGTTCCAACAACTTGGGTAACCCAAATCTGCATATGATCTTCTTTCAGTAAAACTTCTTCACTTTCTCTGCTGAGATAGTCGCCACTGGCTCTGCTTCTATCCACTTCATAAAATAGTCTACGGCCACCAGCAAGAATTTCGCCTGGTTTAGGGACGCTGGGAATGGTCCCAGTATGTCTACGCCCCACATGTAAAATGGCCAGGGCGACATCACTGTCCGTAATGGTTTGCCAGGGGCATGGTGTAAGTCAGCGTACCTTTGGCATTTTTCGCAGCTTCTCACATATCTGCTGGCATCTGACAAAATGGTTGGCCAGAAGAAGCCAGCTCTTATCACCTTTCCCGCTAGCGAGCTTCCTCCGATATGGTTGTCGCACGAACCTTCATGAATCTCCTTCAGAATTCTTTGTGACTCTATCTCGCCTACGCACAACATCATGGGTGTGGCAAAACCCTTCTTATACAGCTTCTCGTTCACTAGCGTGTACTGTGCCGCCAACCTTCTAAGCTTACTTGCTTATTCCTTTTCTGGGGGTGCTTTTTCATCTTTTAGGTATTGAATGATGGGTAATCTCCAATCTCCTTCCTCTATTACCATGACCATCACTTCGGAAAGATTTATGCTTGGCTCTTTGATGGTTTCTTGGATTATTGTTCTGTTGTTCCCCGGCTTTTTGGTGCTAGCAAGTTTGGAGAGTAGGTCTGCTCTTCAGTTCTGTTCTCTGGGGACGTGGATTAGCTCGAACGTATTGAATCGTTCAGCTAACCCTTTTACTTTTTCCAAGTATTTTGCTAGTTGGGGATCCTTCGTTTGGTATTCTCCTGCGACTTGGTAGGTTACCAGATGAGAATCACTTTTCACCTTTAAATCTGAGACTTCCATTTCTTTGGCGAGCTTCATTCCTGCAATCAGGGCTTCGTACTCCGCCTGGTTATTGCTCGCCTTGAATGCAAAACGCAGGGACTGTTCGATTAACATTCCATCAGGTCCTTCCAACACAATACCTGCTCCACTGCCCCTTAAGTTGGAGGCGCCATCCACTGATAATGTCCACGGCGCTGTGTTTTCATCTGGGGGTGGGGACGTCATTTCTAACACGAAATCTGCCAGTACTTGGGACTTGATGCTTCCTCTTGGGGTGTATGAGATGTCGTATTCTGATAACTCTACTTCCCACGCTACCATCCTTCCTGCCAGGTCTGGCTTTTTCAGTACTTGCTTTATCGGATGATCTGTTTTTACCACCACCTTGTGGCCTTGAAAGTACTGGCGAAGTCTTCTCGCCGTGCTGACTACCGCAAGTGCTAACTTTTCAATCTTTTGGTATCTTACTTCTGCTCCTCTGAATGTTTTGCTGACAAAGTACACGGGTCGCTCCTCGCCTTCTATTTCCTGCACGAGCGCCGAGCTTAAGGCGTTTTCTGATACGGCGAGATACAACAAGAGGGGAACTTTAGGGCGAGGTCGCGTGAGAATTGGTGGCGATGCCATGTATTGTTTTAGCTTTTGGAAAGCTTCCTCACACTGTGGCGTCCATGTGAACTTTTCGCCTTTCTTCAGGGTTGCGAAAAAATGGAAGGCCTTCTCGCCTGCACATGATAGAAACCTTGATAGAGCCGCTATTCTCCCTGTTAATTGTTGCACTTCTTTCACTGAAGTTGGGCTTCTCATTTTGATGATGGCTCTGCACTTCTCTGGGTTGGCTTCAATTCCCCTGTTGGTGAGCATGAACCTTAGGAATTTTCCTGCTTGTACTCCAAAGGAGCATTTTGTGCGGTTGAATCTCATGTCATACCTTCTTACCTCTGATAAAATCTCTTCCAGGTCTTCACCATGGCAGCCCGTGTCCGTTGTTTTAATGACCATGTCATCTATGTAGACCTCCAGGTTTTTTTCTATTTGCTTGGCGAACTCTCGATCCATTAGCCTCTGATATGTGGCGCCAGCATTTTTCAGCCCAAACGGCATGACTTTGTAGAAGTAATTGCATGTGTTTGTCATGAAAGCCGTTTGGGGGCGTCCAGGGGATTCATCTTTATCTGATTGTATCCTGAGTACGCGTCCATAAAACTTAAAGTTTTGTAGCCAGAGGAGCCGTCGATGAGCCTGTCTATGCTTGGCAAGGGGTATGGGTCTTTTGGACAGGCTTTGTTGAGGTCTGTGAAGTCTACACACATTCTTCACTTGCCATTGTGCTTCTTCACCATCACTACGTTGGCCAGCCATTCGGGGTATTTGATTTCTTCTATGAAGCCGGCCTTCATGAGCTTATCAACCTCCTCATTTACTGCATTTCGCCTTTCCTCGCCTTGCTTTCGCTTACCCTGCGAGATAGGCTTCGCCTTCGGCGAGATGGCTAACTTGTGTATGATTATTCGTTCATCTATTCCCGGCATGTCCTTGGGATGCCATGCAAAAAGATCTACATTCTTTCTTAAAATGGTGATTATCTTCTCCTTCTCTTTGCTTTCCATGGTTGATCCTATGTTTGTTGTATGAAAGCTTTCCTTCCCTATCTGGATTGGTTCCAACTCTTCTATTGGACTTACCCTGAGTTCTTGAAAGTCCTCTCTGGGGTCCAGGTCCCCTACCTCACACACATATGTGGTGTCCTTGTGCTTAAGATGCACTCCATTCTTGGTGGTGGTGTTCTCTTGGAGGTGGCACTTTCCATACCAAACTTTTTGACTATGTTCCTTGTATACTTACTCTGAGATATGAAAATGGTATCATCCATTTGTTTGATTTGAAGTCCAAGAAAGTAGGTCAATTCTCCAACAAGACTCATTTCAAACTCTGATTGCATTTGCTTGATAAAATGCTGGACCATCGTATCTGACATCCCACCAAACACTATGTCATCAAGATAGATTTGGGTTATGATAAATTTACCTCTTTCTTGTTTAACAAATAGGGTCTTGTCTGAAGCTCCCTTCTTGTAACCTTGATCTTCCAAGAACTGAGTCAACCTCTCATACCATGCCCTGGGTGCTTGCTTCAACCCATATAGGGTTTTCTTCAGTTTGTAGACATGGCTTGGGTGTTCAGGATCTACAAATCCCTTTGGTTGCTCAACATACACCTCTTCCTATAGGTATCCATTTAGAAACGCACTTTTTACATCCATCTGGTAGAGTTTGAACTTAAGAATGCATGCTACACCCAACAGAAGTCTGATGGATTCTAGTCTTGCAACAGGTGCAAATGTTTCTTCAAAGTCAAGCCCTTCAACTTGAGTATATCCCTGAGCTACAAGTCTTGCTTTATTTCTGGTAACAACACCATTCTCATCTAACTTGTTCTTATAAACCCATTTTGTTCCAATCACATTCACATCTTTTGGTCTTAGAACCAAATCCCACACTTCACTTCTCTTGAATTGGTTTAATTCTTCTTGCATAGCCTCTATCCACGCTTCACCAGTTAAGGCTTCTTTGACATTTTTAGGTTCAAACAATGATACAAAGCAAGAATTTGAAATGACATCATTTGATCTCCTAGTAGTTATCCCCTGTTCAGGATCACCAATGATCAATTCTGTGGGATGATTCTTCTGGACACGTACTGAAGGACCTTTCTTTTGACTTTGTTCTTCAGCATTTGTCACACTATCCTCTTCAGCTATTTCTTCATCAGATTGATTACCACACAGATGTTCAGATGCTACAACATCTTGTTCAGCATCGTCAACAACAGGAATACCTTGATCCTCACCAACAATTTCTTCCAATGGAGAATCTTGGACAACAACATTTATGGATTCCATCATTACCTGAGTCTTAGAATTAAAAACTCTGTAGGCTCTGCTGTTTGGAGAGTATCCCAGAAAAATTCCTTCATGACTCTTTGGATCAAGCTTTCTTCTAGGTTCTCTGTCAGCTAGGATGTAGCATTTGCTTCCAAACACATGAAAATGTTTAACAGTTGGTTTTCTATTTTTCCATAGGTCATACAAAGTAGAAGAGGTACCTTTTCTCAGTGTGACTCTGTTGTGAATGTAACAAGCAGTGTTCATGGCTTCAGCTCAAAAGTAATAAGGAACATTTTTGGCATGAAGCATGACTCTAGCTAACTCTTGGATAGTCCTATTTTTTCTTTCAACTATTCCATTCTGTTGTAGGGTGATAGCAGATGAGTACTCATGCTTGATTCCTTCAGTAGCACAGAAATCATCGAACCTGGAGTTCTTAAATTCATTTCCATGATCTGTCCTGATTTTTACCACATTACTTGCTCTTTCCCTCTGAATCTGAAGACATAATTCCTTGAAGGCTTCAAAAGCATCTGACTTTTCTCTAATGAAATTTACCCAAGTATACCTTGAATAGTCATCCACCATCACAAAAGCATACATTTTCCCTCCTAGGCTTTCAACCTGCATGGGTCCCATAAGATCCATATGGAGTAACTCAAGAACTTTGGAGGTTCTCTGATGCTCCATCATTGGATGCGACATCCTGACTTGCTTACCAATCTGACACTCACCACATTTGTTGCCTTCAATAATCTTTAGTTTAGGCAATCCCCTGATAGCTTCAGATGATATTGCTTTTTTCATCCCTTTCAAGTGAAGATGACCTAGCCTTTGATGTCACAGCTTCACTTCATCTGCTGTTGAACTAAGACAGGTGGTATTAAGGGCTTATTCCTGAGATATCCATAAGTAGCAATTATCTTTAGACCTGGTTCCCTTCATTAACAGTTGGTCTTCCTCATTATTCACAAGGCACTCAGACTTGGTAAAGTTGACTTTTAAGCCTTGATCACACAGCTGGCTTATACTAATCAGATTTGTTGTAAGTCCTTTAACCAAAAGCACATTCTCCAAGTTGGGCAATCCATGATTCACAAGGTCTCCAATTCCCAGTATTTCCCCTTTAGCACCATCTCCAAAAGTCACAAAGCTGGTCTTGTAGGGTCTTACATTCATGAGATATTTTTCTTCACCAGTCATATGTCTGGAGCATCCACTGTCAAAATACCAATCTTCCCTTGATGAGGCTCTCAGAGATGTGTGAGCAATTAACCCAACACTTTCTGTTTTGGGCTTCCACTCCTTCTTGATAGGTACATCTTCCTTCACATCTTCCTTCACTTCATTAGCTTTAGGTTGTTGAGCAGGATAGCCATGAAGTTTGTAGCAGAAAGGTCTGATGTGTCCTCTTTTTCCACAGTGATGACAAACCCATCTTCGATACACTCTCTGAATCTTAGGCCTTTGATGACCACGAGGATTGGATTCAAGAGCAAATTTGGGAACTGGGTATGTTTTAGAATGCTGAGCAGGATGCTTCAACATCGTCTGTCCAGTGCAGGGGTCAAAAACATCTTCAGCAGATTTGAACTTTGTCTCAAGGTTCTGTTGATATTGATTTAAATTTGAGTAGTTATAACCCACTGACTTGGCCTTCCCACTTGGCAGGTTCTCCAAGATCTCTTCAAGTATGTTAGTACCTGAGTTCAGCTGACTTACACGTTTCTTCAAGTCCTCCATTTGAGCATTGACAAGAGCAACTTCTTCTTGAGCTTCTGAAGTCTTCTCAGTTTGAGCTTTCACTTCAGCCTGAAGAAGATTAATGGTCTTCTTCTGCTTCTCAAGGAGCCTACACATTTCTTCAAACCTAGTGAGTAGTTCTTTGTAAGTACTAGCAAGTTCATCATAGGCCACATCCCCATCTTCATCAGTGTCACTATCTGTAACACAAACTCCACTCAAGGCAGTCACATGTTTAGCAGATTCACGCTCTTCCTCAGTGTCTTCATCTGACCAAGAAACACTCAACCCTTTTTCTGTTTTTTCTGATACGTACCACATTCTGATCTTATATGTCCATATCCTTCACACTCATGACATTGAACACCCTTGCTTTGACTGTTCTTCTCTTCAGACTTGAGTTTCTTCAGACCATTTTGCTGTTTATTGATGTCGAATCTGATGCTAGGAGCATTTTGACGATTCCTGCGATCAACTCTTTTCAGCACTTTGTTGAATTGTCTTCCAAGCATGGCAATGGCATCTGCAATGCTTTCTTCTTCTTCATCCTCATCTTGAGTATTGTCCTCATCAGTATTAGAAACAAAGGCAATGCTTTTGTTCTTTTTGTCACCACGTTCATCTAGGACAGTTTCAAATGTTTGAAGAGAACCAACCAACTCATCCATCTTCATAGTAGAGATGTCATGTGCTTCCTCAATAGCTGTTACCTTCATGTCAAATCTTTTAGGAAGAGATCTGAGAAGTTTTCTTGACAGTTTCTCATCAGACACCTTCTCTCCCAAGGCTTCAAATGAGTTAGCAATATCCAAGAGTGTCATATGAAAGTCTTGAATGCTCTCATCATCCTTCATTTTCAGTGTTTCAAACCTGGATGTGAGATGTTGAATCTTTGATTGCTTTACCTTTGTGGTACCTTCATAGCAAGTTTTCAAGATCTCCCATGCTTCTTTGGCTGACACACAGTTTTTGATCAGCTTAAAAACATTTGTGTCCACCCTATTAAACAAGGCATATATGGCTTTGTTGTTATAGAGAGCTGCAGCTTCTTCCTCTGTAGTCCACTCAACCTCTGGTTTCTTTACCCCCGTTGAGGTCCCTTCCTTGCTGGCAACAGTGGGATGATCCCATCCAGTCAAAACAGCCTTCCAAACCTTGCTATCAATAGATCTTAGAAAAGCAGTCATTTTCGATTTCCAGTGGTCATAGTTGTTTGATCCATTGAGCAGAGGTGGTCTATTCATGTATCCTCCATCATTTTCCATGATGCCAGAGATTTTAGGTCCTGGATCTCACCCTAGAGACAGGCAGGGTGCCTGCTCTGATGCCAATTGAAATTCCTGACACACCAAGCACAATGTGCGATACAATGCTCTAAGCACCTTAGCACTAAACGTGATGTGGGATACAATGCTATAAGCTTCTTAACACGTATATCACAAGATAAAAGTAAACAAATAACTGAAAGCAAGTAAAAGGCACGGGATATTTGTTAACCCAGTTCGGCGCTTAAAACAAGCCCTAGTCTAGGGGATACCAATCCAGGAAGGAATATCACTATAATAGTCCTAGTTGTAAGTTCTCAGCAAACACCACGTTTACAACTCATAACCTAGGCAACTACCAATGACTCTTCAACCTAGGAACTCCTAAGTCTGAGATCCCATCTCACTCCCTTACAACCTTACAGACAGCAAGGATTTCAAAACACAAATACAAAATGTTTTTGGAGACACACTCCTAAAACTACACACCCGTACCTAAAGGCTTAGAGTGTTAAAACACACACAATCCTAACTCCGTACTTCAAAGCTTAGGAGAGGATCACAAAGATTACAACACAAGAACACACGTCCTAAGCTTGCATCAAGGAGACACAAGAAAGGCTCACAATTAACAATACACACACGCAAAAACCTAGAGAGCTAGACAACACAATGACGGCGTGAACAACTGCCAAATTAGGTTTAGCACAATCTTTAAATACTCCAGGCAAAAGTCCTTGATCCAGAATTAAACATGGGCTTGATTTGTTTGACCCAAGCAATTGACCACATTGATTAAAATAGATTCTTTCCAAAAATACACTTCAAAGAGATTCTTCATAAAAATATTCTTGACAAGGATCTGAAGCATTAAATGATGATCCTCATAATAAGCCAGATAAAAAGGCGCCATGCAAGATTCATGAAAGAGAAACAAACATTCCATAAATAAGAACACGCGCGCGCACCTTCCAAAAGCGTGATACGATGTTGAGGCATCTTATCACACATCCTACTACAAAGTTTATTTTACCAAAAATGCAGTCAATAACCAAAGACTCAACAGTTTGTTTTACAAAATTTCAAGGACCGCAATGGATCATATTTACACCGAAGCAAAAAGAGTTGAAGAAGTCGGGATGGATAGCAAAAAGTGTGGTTGTGTTATTAGAAAAACCTTTGGTTTGCCATGTGCTTGTTTGATTGGTAAGAAGATTCAACACAAGCGTCCAATTCGACTCGATGAAATTTATATTCATTGGAAGAGGCTTAGTTTTGAGGCTGATGTGCGAGCTGACGAAGTCGATGATGATTATGCGTGTTTGGCAGAGTGGCATGCCATTCAGGTTTGTATGAATTTAAATTAATTTCGATGATTTAATTTTCCTTGTTACGTTAAGTTTATTTTAAATTACGTTAAAGCAATTTTCAATGATTAAAGTTGCCTTGTTATATTAATTTCGATTTACCGATTGTTATTTTTATTACGATTTTATGATTGTGAATTTTCATTTACAATTCCGGTTATGTTGTATTGATTATTGAAATTGTTTTTTTTTTTTTTGTTTTTAGGAATGGTTGAAAAGATCGGATGTCACCGTAAAAAATGAAATTCGAAATCAACTTCGTCTAATTGTGTTCCTGGAAACAACCAACTTGAAAGCGCCTCTTGAACCTGCCAAAGCAAAAGGTGCAAAAAAGAAGAAAGGCGTTCGTGGTTCTCAAGCAAAGACAAATGCATCGACAAGTCGGGAAATTTCTCGTTGGGAACACGTTCATAGACAAGTTGCCGATACACAGTGTTCTCAATCAAAGTCGTCATCTTCAAAGAAAAAGGTGTCTACTTCACAAGGACAGCCGTGCGAGTCACAAGGAATTAATTTGACTCAAACTCCTATTTCATATGCACCTCTTCCTCCAAATCCACTTCTTGAGCATATGCCGAAGTTTATGCATCCTTTCATTGAAGATATAAGAGACACAAATGCTGACGGATATTGCGGGTATCGTGCGATATCTTTGTTCCAAAACAATACCGAAGAGGATTTTGAGCTAGTGAGACTTCACATGATGAGGGAGCTTAGCTTGCACAGGGAGTTGTATTTGAGTCTGTTTGGTGGTCCGGATCGGATGGCATATATTGAAAATGCATTTGTGTCGCCTAAGAGAAGGTCTAGGCATGCTATTTTACCACAAGATAAGTGGTTTACTTTCCCTGACATAGGATTTGTTGTTGCTAGTTGCTATGGAAAAGTTGTGGTTCAATTGTCAAAACTTGATAGAAGCGGAGCATCTAAGACTTGTTTTCCATTGCGTGGCCATCCATCACATGTTGGTTCGAAGATTATTTGCAATGGGGCAATACCGAATCACTTTATGTTGATCACTTTGAAGGACGGATCTCCGTTACCTCCCACGGCTCTTGGATGGAGGCAACAATGTAAACCGGAAGCTGCTGAATGGGAGACACTTTTTGCGGACAGACAAATTCAATTCAAACAATTGTTGGAAATTGAAAGAAGCGAGTCACTTGTGGTACACCAAGGGGTCGGAAGTAATTCAGAGGATCCGATCGAAATCTAGGTGCATTATTTTGTATTAGGCGCATTATTTTGGTATTAGGCGCATTATGTGGTATTAGGCGCATTATTTTGGTATTAGGCGCATTCTTTTTGTATTAGACGCATTATTTTGGTATGTTGCGTTATGCGCATTTTTTTTTGTTATGCGCATTATGTAGTAATTTTATGATATGGCTTTGCGTTTCGATGTAATTTATAATGTGACAATGTAAAGTTGAATGTTATTATAATGTGAATGTTAGCATCAGACCTCAATTGAATGAAACTGTTTGGTTATGTATGAAAACAACAGGTTAAGACCTCAAATATTGATTTGAGGTGGTTCTGATATAAAAGACATGTTCTCTGTTAATGCTTCAGGTCCTATCGGTTTCTATAAACCGAAACTCACTTCGGTTTCTGCGAACCGAAATATGTGCGAAGTTGAAATTCTTTCAACATGGGGGGCATAAAAGAGTTCCTGGGGGGGAAAAAAGATGAGTGCATTTCGGTTTCTGCGAACCGAAATAAACTTGATGAAAAATTTAAACTTCAAATCTCGTTGGGGGCATAAAAGAGGTTGTGGGGGGGAAAAAGATGAGTAGTATAGCCAAA
Organism: Trifolium fragiferum; assembly: GCA_954870985.1. Classification (NCBI taxonomy): domain Eukaryota; kingdom Viridiplantae; phylum Streptophyta; class Magnoliopsida; order Fabales; family Fabaceae; genus Trifolium; species Trifolium fragiferum. The sequence continues at coordinate 26,594,390 of OX940792.1, forward strand.
ATTCTACCGACATTTTGAACGGTTCAAAATACACCGACACTTTGCATGGTTTGAAACGCACCGACACTTTGAACGGCTACGATTTTGCCGACACTTTGAACGATTCAAAATGCACCGACACTTTGACAGGTTGTCAAAGTCGAATATAAATTACTGTATCGCACTTTCGACGGTTTTGATTTTGCTGACACTATGAATGGTTAGGATTACTTCCATATCTACTATAAATAAGTGTGTCACCATCGAACCTTAAGTGTGTCACCATCGAACCTAAAGTAAGCAATTTATTTTAAATATGTCTCAAAATTCTTTTCCCGAATCCTATCCATTTACTATCAAGTTTAGGGGTATCGACGAATTGTTTACTGCTCAATTGAATGATACATTGACAACTCTTATGTCTCTCAAAAATAAGATTCAACGTTTGTACCAGGCCAAATACGCTAAACAAATCAAAATTGACAAAATTTGCCATTACGATCATTACATGAGTTTGGCATGTGATATTCTGAATTACGACGACGCAACACGTATTTACGAGTGGAAAGAGTTGAAAGATGCCCGGCGTCGCAGACGTATTCGGGTGTCTTGGAATGCCTTGTACATATTTAAACTGTCTCAGCAGTCGTTCAGGCAAATGTTTGGCTCTCAATTTACAATCCCTTAACCATCCTGAAAACCGACATGCATCTATCAATGGGCACAAGTGCCGACGGTTGTCATACGGACTGAACACGCAGTCCGTAACTTGGATGTTATCCAAACTTTGCCTATATGCAGCACCATCCTTATGGCCTTGGCCTGGATTAAATCTTGCGGCCCAACCGATATGTTCCTCATAATTTTCTGAATGACCCCACACACTAAGCCTTGGAAAATTTACAATTATCCATGCTTGAAATAATGACGAAATAAATTGGTTATAGGCAAAAAAAATAATATACTATATAAGTTAAATTATATCAAAAACGCACGTAAATTTTTACCTGAAGAAATGACATGTAGCCAGCCAACTGAGTCACGCTTGCATCAGATGCATCATCCAAATAATGTTGCAGATGAACAAGAGCAGCAGCACCCCAATTCAATTGATTGATAGTTGACAAGTCCTGAAAGAACTGCAAGTAAACAACGTCCACGTAGTACGAAGTTTTGTTGCTGAAAATGGTACAACAGACCAAATGGAGCAAAAATGCCCGTATAGCCCTCTCTCTGTACAGCCTAACCTCATGCATAGGCTTTTCTTCAGCCACCGCTTTTTCAGCATAACCCCAATTGTCTATGAAAACAGATTCCACGAATGTATGCCTCAAATGTGGGCCGCCAAGCTTAGCAAACAGTTCCATCACCAACTCTTTTTCAACTCCTAGAAATGAACTAACCATGTCAGCCCCTTCATCCTTTGTCATCTTCCTATGGTTCAAAAACTTCCCTTCAATTGGCATATGAAACAGACACTGGACGTCGTCCAATGTGATGCCTAGTTCACCTATAGGAAGGTGGAAGGTACTCGTCTCCGGATGCCATCTCTCAGCAAAAGACCAGAGAAGCCCATAGTCAAGGACACTATAATTAGTCTTGGTTAGCGATCTCAAACCACCAGCATCAATTGGATCCCAAAACCACCTCTGATCCTCATCCGGTTTTTGGATATCTATCACCTTCTTCCCACTAGCAACGCAACGCAATTTTCTCTTTAACACCTGATACAATTTAAACAAAATAAAAGATTAATAATTATTACATTCGACATACTTAGAAAATTAATAAATTAAACTTCGTATTTTTATTTTACATCATGGTTTTGAGAATCTGCCTCCCATATCTGAATTGACCTATGCTTATGGTATTCTGATAATAACGACAAATCGTGCGGTCCTCCTCCATAAACAACTTCTTCTTCAGCTTCTGCCTTTTGTGGTTGTTCTTGCGGTGGTGCTTGTTCTTCGGCTTCCGCATACTCGGCATCATGGTTTATGTATTGATTTGCATCAAAATCAGGTTGGCCACCAGGTGCATCAACTTGTGCTTGGCCTAAACGTGACCGTGAACGTGCACGCGAACGAGAACCACCCGAACCACCGGCTTCATTAGGGGTGTAATTGGACCGGTTTGGATTGGTTTTTTATGAATCCAAAGTCCGAACCAATGTGTACTTAATTGGTTCGGTTTGGATCGGTTTGTCCTGTTTTTAAAAAATGAAACCGAACCAAACTAATTGGTTTGGTTCGGATACTTTGATCGGTTTTGTAATGCTTTTTTTTTGTAATATTTTTCCTACTATTATTTTTGTCTACTATTATTTTTTCGACGATACGTAATCAAATATCATCATACACAATAAAAAAGGAATCACAGTTCATGTTCGAAAACTTATATTTACAAAAATTTATATTCACATAGTTAAAAAGATCAAAACTTAAATTTACAAAAACTTAAATTCACATAGTTATAAGCTTAAATTTAGGGCATGTCAGATCAAGAAATCTACATATACATGTTGGAATTAATTTACTAATTGATTATATAACACATGCTCAATAACAAAGATTAAAACTAAAATCTTTCTTTAGTGCGAAAGCCAAATAAACAAAAGAGCATGTATATAATTATAGGATCTACGACATGTTGATTTATTGAGATTAAAGGATTATAGAAATACCTCGATTGGTAAATATGAACAAACCGTAGGTCTCACCGATAGTAATCCTGAAACGCAATGAGAAACGGTTGATGAGCACCCGGTGGCTTGTGGTTCTTCCTCAATCGAGACTCTTTATGCCCTAAGCGCTCTTCAGATGGGGAGAAGAGACGATATGTAGTGCGTCTGGTATATTGAGGACCATAGCCTATATATAGTGTGATGGCCAATTAGGGTTCCCATTATTCCAAAATGGGCCATCGTGACATCCACTCATATTGAGCCCATATCAAATTAATTAATTAAATAATTAATTAATTCCTAAATAGAAATCCAATTAGCCTTTTAATTTTATTTGATCACTTAATCAATTAGACTCTTAATTGATAAATAGCTAATATAATTATATAAAGATATTTGCCCACATAATATTATTGGAATATCATAAAATATTCCAACAATACAAGCAAAAACTGACGTATAACGTGACAGAACCCCGACGACCACCACATCAATGTACTTGACGACATAGATCGATATGGATGAGTGGCATGGAAATTTCATGCAATGTGATCTCTAAATCATGCTTATTTCCAACTGGTCCAACTAAAGTCTTTAGTGAGATCAAACAGAATTTTGCAAATCAATATTTGCACAAAAGATACAGAACGGTTATAACAATAATAACCTCAAACTTTATTTCTGCAGAAAACCTTAACAAAAAATTATGAATCTGTATCAATACCAAAGTTAGAACATAACTAAAGAGAGACTCCCACTAATCCAAGACATCCTTAGTGACAACAACAATATGAAAGACCTTAGGCGTCAAGTCTTCGATTAGTGAGTCAGCTAGCATAAAATTTATATTTATATGTTCTATCCTTCAACAACTTATAAATTGATAAATAATAAAACAATTGTTGAAACATTATCTGACTAATTTATGTCACAATATATATCTTGAGTTGTCTTTCAAAAAATCTTTTACTTTATGCAACCAAGTGACATAAATACTTACAGTCATTTCTTGAGTTAGGATTTCCATTATAAATGGACATTCAAAATGATCGAAGTCGAACATACTGATGATCTCCAAATTATCCGATCTCCGATATGTGAGCACAAATTATTTTTGTTCTCTATAACAATCCTTATGGTTGCTTCATTTCAACAATTCAAATTTTGAATTGCTCAAGTATCTGCCAAATGATCTTATTATATACGCTATTTCCAGACGCATATAAGTAAGATCACACATAAATTTCTCAAAACTGAAGCATATAAGAAAATACTTTATTTTCTATATTTCCAGATTTTCTTTTGGACAATGATTGAGACTAAACAGTCTCCCTTTATGATTAAGGTAATCCCTTTGTTTATTGTATTTCATGTCAAATTTACTTATAACTTTATTGATATATAACTCTTTTGTGATGACCGAATGATACATAGAAAATAATCTTTAAGTATCAAAATGCCTAATACAAAAGAGATGTGCCCAAGATCTTTTGTCACTAAACTTTTGTTAGTGATTTCTTGGATCACATATCACAGTTGACCTAATAAAATAAAATTGACACATTAAACTAAGGATATAAACATACTCCCACTGAACTTGTATAACCCACAACTCTCCGTAATATATATCTCATAACCAAATGAGACAATTACTTGATGAGATCTTTTGTGGTATCATTAATGAGGCAACTTCCTAACCTCATAAATGGATTTTATTTGTTTGCAAAACATCTACTTTGTGTTTATTGACACAAAATTTCTCGTATTGCACCTTATTGTATTTCATAATGTCTCCATTAAGAAATACTATCTTGATATCCATCTTATGAAGCTCCAAATTTATAATAAGTAACAAGTATCGTGACTATCCCAATAGAGTTTTCAAATCAAAACAGATATGATTTCTCTTTTCAGTCAATACTTTTTGACACTCGACGCCACAACTCTTAAAGGTATTGAGTTTGATATTTATGAAATGATTTCTTAACTTAATTGAGAGGAAGAACACTAATGTCCTTATGAGGATCCAAATTTACTATATAAATAGCAACTTTATGAAATGGTTTAAAACCAATTCTTCCTCACTCAATTATGTTCTTTTACTATATCTCTCCCCCAAACTCAATGTCTTCAAGAGACTTTGAAGTTTCTATCTCAAAATGTTCATTAACATGGGACCCAAATTTATATTTCTTAAAGGTTTCAATAATTCTAGATTGTCACAAGTAATAACTGAATTGACTATAATAATATTTATATTTAAAAGACATATTGAATCCCTCGTTTTAAAATAATAATAAAGAATTAAAACAAAATTAAACTCAAATAATGATCCACAATTTGTCTTTTAAATACAAATATAAGTTAGTAACAACAATCTAACAAATAGTTGAAATGCCATCAATCTTCACCGACTTATTACCCCTCTAGATTGATGTGTCTTTCAACATCATTAGAGATTTGTCAGTTTAGATCATTTTTTTTTATTATTCTTTATTTGCCCTCATCCTTTGCGGTATTCACATAATGAGCACTATTTTATTTTCTCTTGCTTCAATATTTTCTTTATTGGACACTTTATGAAATGATCATTTTAAAGATTCATTTCTAACTTTAATAGCGATAAAACTAATTGTGTAAAGAGAACACTAAATGCTATATTTTCGTCCAAGTAACCTGATTGTTGAAACTACAATGCTTTAGCAAGATTAAATAGTTACATAATGTACTCATGATATTTTCTTTGCTCAATGATCCTAATGAAATATTATCTCTCCAATGAGAGCTTATCTTTCGCCTTATTGCTTTAGAAGCACTTTAATTTAAGCAAAGAAAATATGACACAAACTTAATGTCATCTTAAATAACACCTCCAATCTCTCTGGAAAACAAAACTTTATGATCACACGACCTATGTGATTAGGAGTATACTCACTTTCTAAACTTGATTCTCACTTTAAATCTACTGAATTGTGAGAGAATTTGAGTTTCTCCATCTTTATCGAAGAACATAATGTTCTTCTTTTATTCCAAAGAGTTAGAATTTTTAAGAATTTAAATTCCAACGTTATTTTGCAGATACATAAACTATATTAGTTTATAGAGAACAAAAAATTACTCACCAAAATACCTAGTGCACCATTGATGTCAAGCCCTTAGAAAATTACATCAATTGCTAGTGGTATTTTGTGACAATGATCAAACACTCACAATCAATATTGACAAACAATAAATCCTTATGATCGTCACATGTTTACCATTATAGTGTGAATGCAATCCACTAAATACTTGTACGGATTTACACTTACACAATTTTTATTATGCATGTCAATAAATTATTACATGGACATGCACATTTTTATTTGTAAATTATAAGACAAAACAAGATACCAAACACACCATTAATCCACAATCTTTGATTGCCAAGAATTAACTGCAAGCGGTACTCTCAACGTAATGATCAAACATTGGTAATAAGTCATGTCAGATAATGTGCATCTTTGACACCAACCATTACCCACATGGAAAAAAAAAACCTTAATAATCACCACACATTTACCATCACAGGAATGAAATTATCCGGCCAAACTGTGTCTTCCTTTTGGCCGACTATAACAGTTCGCATGAATAATTACATACCACATCTTTTGTAATTCCAACTGAATCAAATTTACGCAATAGAGATTACTTTTGCAACTTGTTGTTTCAACCAACTCAATCAAAATTACTAGACAATTTAATAAATTGAATACATATGTATAATTATTCGGCCAAATTGTGTCTACCTTTTGGCAGACCAAAATAGCTTGCATGAACAATTTTATACATAATTTGTGATTCCAATTGAATGAAATCTACACAACAGAGATTACTTTTGCAACATATTGCTTCAACCAACTCAATCAAAATCACCTGACAATTTATTAAATTAAATGGGAAACATCTTAAATTTACAAGGCACTACCCACAACATGTAGGCCGTATTCCTTTATAATGTCCCTTCATAATCGTAGGATTAAATGACATCCCTTAATGTGAGAATAAATTCTCACAATCAAATTAAAATTGGCATGAAAAATATTCAAAAAAGCATGATAAAAGAAATTATTGTAGAAACTTAATAACAATAAGCATATACATCATAATCATACTTGTAAACCAAATATTTAATTTCAAATAAAATAAAATCTTTATATATACCAAAGAATTCATGCCACAATTGATTCACATATACTTAATGATTCATTAAATAAATAAATAAATAATTTTAGAATCATATTTTCCAAATTAAAAGGAAATAAAACTTTATATTCTATAAATAAACAAATAATGATAGAATCTATAATTTTCCAAAGTTTAAAGAATCAAAACTTTAATTTCATACATACCAAATTGGATCAAAATATTTTGAGAATCATTATTTAATTGCTATTTAACAGCAATTAATTTTGTAGAAAAAATATATATAATGACCAAATATATATACACTGAATCTTCATATTCCTTTCATTATTTCTCAAAATAAACTTTAAGTACAAAATTAATGTGAATCAATTTATAATTTCAAATCAAATATAAATCCTTATTTTAGGCAATAAATTGTATAAATAAGTCATCTAAAAATATGATTTGAAACAAAACTTAAAATCACCCAAAATCAAGTTAAAACTTTATTTTTGATTTCAGTGATATAAACCATATTCAAATCCATAAGAATTTCCAAACATACATAAAAGGATTAAATCATCAAATACTCAAATGAGTGGAAAAAATATTACTATTATAGAACCCTTAACAAGTCAAATATATATAAAAGGATTAAATCTCTTATATTCGACTAAAACTGGATATTGCAGATATACATAGTCCACAAATAGACAATTACATTGATTCAAAACATAGTTAATCCTTATTTTAAACTTAATTTATTGGATCATAATAAATACCAAATAACTATAATCCCTTAAATTTTGAAACTAAATAAATTGATCGATTCACATTTACTCAAAATTTGTCAGAAAACCAAATGCCATACTGAACCAAAACCAAAATTATGAAGAAGAATAGAAAACACCACAAGGTGACAATTAAGTTAAATTATCACTTTATTTGAGTCAATCTAACCATAAAGAAACCGAAACCGATGCCTAAAATTGTGATCATAATAAAATTCACTCCAAATCATTTATGAAATCATATTTATATTTTCATGGCATTTAGAAACTTAAAATAATGGATTCTTTTAAAATATAAAAAAAATAAAAAAAAAAAAAACCAAAAGACCAGAACAAAAAATCCATAAGCAAACATCTCAAAATTACAACCGCAAATTTGGCATCACACAAGTTTCCATACACAATATAAAGAATACAGTAAGCCAAAGAATCGATCAATTAAAATCAAGATGTGGTTGCTGGAAACTAATTTTAGAAACAAATAAAACTTAATTTTCCATTCAAAAGCTACTTATGGAATTTTAGGTCGATTCAAGTTCATACAACCAGACCCCAACAAATTCAAAATAGGGTTCGTATGAAACAAATAAAACACAAAATACATACATGATGTAATTCAAGAAATCTCAATAAATCAAACATGAAGACTTGCTCTGATACCACTTGTTGGAATTAATTTACTAATTAATTATATAACACATGCTCAATAACAAAGATTAAAACTAAAATCTTTCTTTAGTGCGAAAGCCGAATAAACAAAAGAGCATGTATATAATTATAGGATCTACGACATGTTGATTTATTGGGATTAAAGGATTATAGAAATACCTCGATTGGTAAATATGAACAAACCGTAGGTCTCGCCGATAACAATCCTGAAACGCAATGAGAAACGGTTGATGAGCACCCGGTGGCTTGTGGTTCTTCCTCAATCGAGACTCTTTATGCCCTAAGCGCTCTTCAGATGGGGAGAAGAGACGATATGTAGTGCGTCTGGTATATTGAGGACCATAGCCTATATATAGTGTGATGGCCAATTAGGGTTCCCATTATTCCAAAATGGGCCATCGTGACATCCACTCATATTGAGCCCATATCAAATTAATTAATTAAATAATTAATTAATTCCTAAATAGAAATCCAATTAGCCTTTTAATTTTATTTGATCACTTAATCAATTAGACTCTTAATTGATAAATAGCTAATATAATTATATAAAGATATTTGCCCACATAATATTATTGGAATATCATAAAATATTCCAACAATACAAGCAAAAACTGTGTTCTCTTTTTAAAAATTTAAAAATCAATACTTGTTGTTCCCACTATATTTATATAACAATTACTTGAAAACCCAAAATCAAAACTAAATCAGCGCATGTTTGGTTGCTAATTTAATCACATATAGGTTAAAATTGATTATATTATAGGTATCGGTTTGGTTCGGTTCAATCCAATGGATTTGAAAATGGAACCGAGAACCGAACCAAACCACATCGGTTTTCAATTGGTTCGGTTCGGTTTTTGATCCGAACCAAAAAAGTCAGTTTTTTTTGGGTTTGGATTGGTTTGGATCATCGGTTCAATTGGATTTTTTTGATCCGCTTACACCCCTAGGCTTCATTATCATTTGTTCCTTGAACTACATTCTGTCCATGCTTACCACGACCTCTTTTCGGTACAGAAGGACCAGCCTTTGATCGAGCAGAAGCGTGTGCTTTACTATTATCTCTACTGTGCCTACCTCTAGCAACATCTCCTTCCATACCCTATACATAACAAAAAAAATTCAAACTCAATATATGAAACTTGTAATCTATTAAAAATTTAAACTTATAATTCAACCAAACATTTAATCGTAATACAAATGATTCACGTAGACATTTGTTTTTTCATGTAGACATTTTGTCAAACACCTAGGATGCAAGATATTACCAAACAACATCAAATTCAATTAAAACCTAATACTCTACATGCAATCATGTTAACATGTTCTATTATTTCAAAACTAACCATTAATCAACAACAAACAACAATGCAACCAAAAAATTCAACAATTCAAAGACAAAACTATATATATGAAGAAATAAAAAAATTTAGAGTAATGAATTTTCAAGACAACCACAATGAATGATCAAAAAAGATTGAAACTTACTTGATTAAGTGTGTTTGGAAGTTGGATGTTGCAGTTCTTCAAAAATCGCCCAAGAGGAGTTGAGGAGTAGGGTTTTGGTGTTTTTGTGTTGGAAAAACAAAGCTGACAGAATAAAAATGCTGCTGTCTCTATATATAAGATTACTTCGATTCGTATAAACCGATAGAAATAAAAAATCGAGTGGTTTTTAGAAACCGAAATATTACGTTTTCTCGGTTCGTAAAAACCGATGGATTGCGCAGGGGTAATTACGTAAGTAAGGGGGGCATAAAAGAAACAGGGGCAGCTGAAAAAGAAATTTTTTTTTTTTTTTTTATATATTTGGGAGCCTAAAGCCCTTGCTTAGATTGCCTTATTATTGGACCGACTCTATTTACCGATTCTCTACTTGTATTTTAAAAATTATTATTAATAAAATGCCTTATTCCCGTAGAAAATACTTCTTAATTGACAAAAAAAATGTCAATATTGCACATAATATCTGGCTTTTGAATATTAATAAAAAATATCATCAAAACAAAAATTCGTATTGCACATAATTACTACAGTATATCATTTATTTTGGAAAAAACAAACAGCATTGTGCAAAAAAAAAAAAAAAAAAAAAGAGAAAAAAAAAGTAGCACTGTGGCTGTGGAACACACAACACAACAGAGCGAGGAATCGCAAATGAACGAAGGGAAATCAGACCTGAAGAAATGGAGATGAAAAACAAAACGAACGAGAAAGCTTCATCATTAAGATGGAAAATCCTTCGTCAAGCTCTTCTCTCTAACCCTTCTCCTTCAATATCAGGTAATTTCATTCTCACACACATCTCACATTCATCAAATTCCGTTCCCAAAAATGCTTTTATAACTTCTATTCATGCCCCCAATTATTTGCAGACGACCAATCTCAAACGAGTATCAAATGCATTTCGAGAAGAACAACTCATGGATTCAACTTGATACCGTCTCATGTAATCGACGATGAACGTGGTTCAAATAATTGCAACGATTCTTCCATTAAAGATGCTCGAGTTTGTTACACTTTACCAATCCCTAACGCTCCTCAACTGTTTTTGAGGTTTGTTTTGTAATTTCTATTGTTTTTGGTGTTCACTCATTTATTTACACTTTGCACTCAAATTGTAATTAGAACTGAAATCATATAGCTGCATTACAAATTATACTTAGTAGTATAAGCTATTGACTGATGTGACTGATGATTTTCTCTTTCAACCGTTTATATTCTTTACTTTGCACTTTAAATGTTTTTATTCGTGATAAAGGTTTTGTTTGATTTGCGATTCTTGATACTATGGAGATTCCGGTCAGATGTGGCCGAAATCAGGGCGACATTGTGGTTTTGACAACATAAAAAGTCGTCATGCAGCGATCCAAATCACAATACCTTTAGTTAAAACCTTGCTTTAACAGTTTAACCTTTGAAGCGACATTCAATTTAGAATAGGGAAATGTAATCTTTTGTGTTAAATTCTGCGAACATACGAATTGTCATTCTGTTGATTGGTTGTTTTTCCCATCATTACATCTTTCATTTAGTATCTTTAGAAGTAATTGACATTCTCATTTCATGGAATGGAAGTTTATGGGTTGAACATTATCTATTGGTATATTTATGCAGACAAAGAGTTGACAACCAATCTGACCTCAATGATTTTCAGATATGTAATAGATACAACATTGACAACACTGGCCTTGTATGTACGTTTTTCTGCCATCCTCACAAAGCATAACTGCTTTTTTCAAAATTTCTATGCTTTACAATGACTGATAGTATTTGCATGAAATATATTCTTCAATCTCATCATTATCGAGTGTTAAAAAATCCATTCTATTCTATTGTTAATTAATTGTTAAATGTAGAGTAGTAACCCCATGTTTCTTAAGGCGATTGACTTGCATAAATCACATGGTTTCCCTAGTAGATATCCAGTGGGATTCGGTTACCTTTTGCTTTGCCCCATTGATTTTATATTTTTTGTTATTCTTTATTTTTTCTAGGGTTATGGATGTTCTTTTTAATTACTGTTGTTGATAGAAGCTCAATGGTCTGGGAGTAATGGTCGATATAGGCCTTAAATACAAGAGAACACACAAATCACAACACAAAAGTATTAAATGTTGGGTTTGAGTGAGAAATACAATACAAGAATGCAGACATAAAAAACATATGAAGAAACTCAGAGGGCGGATTAAAAGTCCCACTATGTCTCTATACTTTCCTTTCCTTTAAATTTGAACGTCTCATCACCTCCGTTTCTTTTTGCTTTTCTTTCTCTCATCACACCCTTTTTTTATTTCTTTCTTAAGATCAAAGAGGTGGTATTATGATGCTCTCTCTCTCTCTCTCTCTCTCTCTCTCTCTCTCTCTCTCTCTCTCTCATGGATAAATCTAGGTATGTTAGACTGATCTATCTTGTTACCTCCAATATACTCATTAACAGCGACTCTCACATCAATTGTGGAATTATTTTCACAACAACATCATTTATTGAGTCTATATACCTAACATTATATTACCTTTTTGGGATCGTGTAACTTTGAAGGGAAAATTTGAGGGACAGGATAAACAATTTATGAAGTTTTGGAGCAAGATTTTGGACTAAAATAATGCACACAAAAGAAACAGGTTAAGGGGCAATGCTTGGCGAGGAATAATAAATATTGTGTGAAGAATCATAGATACTCCCTTCATCTCAAAATGAGCGACCCAATTGACCATGTGTACTATTCACATATCTTGTTTTGACCATATTTTTTCTCCTAATAAATAAAAAAAAAATTAGCATATATGATGTTGTTGGATTTGTTTCGATGAATATTTTCAAAATATTAACTTTTTATAAAACTCTTAGTATGACTAGGAGTAGGAACCCATACATCGACGGAATAGGGAAAAAGATACCTAGTTCCTCTATAGACTTGATTCCTCTATAAGAAGTGGAAATCCTGGACAAAGTTCACACACTAATTGCTGCAACGTTTTCAGGCTAGGATTACCCAATTCAGCATGTATAAGAAGGGGAATTTGTGGCATTGCCCAATTGCCAAGGTAGTCGGTGAGTTAGTTGAGGTTGTTAAACTTGCATCTAATGCCAATCATCTAACCTGAACTTTGATTCCTCAAGAAAATGAAATCTCTAGTAAAAGATATGACAGTAGTTTAAGCAGCTTATTAAAAGTAAATTAACGGGAAAACGTGGAACATATAGCACAAAATAAACCGAAAGAGAAGGGAGATGATGGGTAGTACCAACCGATTTGGACTCTGTTTGGGAACCACTAGCTAAGATAACCATGTGAGAATAACTAGAGAGAGGGAGTTTAGTGAGCAGGGATTTATGTCTGCAGTTGTGATCAGTGGCACTAGAACCAGACCCATGGACCAAGAGATGATGATTGGAAATACAAGCAAACAAATTACCATTGTGTACAATAGAGATAGTGGTGGCTAAACAGATGCTCCCCAAAAAATTTCAACATTTCATCATAGCAACTAGTTGCCATCGGAGAATGTGAAGTCATTGGCCATGGTTGCAGTGGGTACTGCAAAATGCACTGCAGCATGCATCAAGCAGCAAGAATAAGTATGTTTAACTTGGACGTGATCTCATAATGCAGCGCATTAAGTTAACAAAGGGAGCTGATCTATGTAGAGGAGTTCAGGGCAACCAAAGCTCAGCTGATTGCTGCCCCGCATGTCTGAAAATGGCTGCGCCAGTATTTAGGACAGCACTGTTTGTCAGATGAAGGTGCATCTAACGGTGACTTTGCTGGCCAGAAAAGTTGCTAGACAACAGCAGCTAGCAGCCAGAAAACATTCTAACTGAGACTGGAGCGGATTTTGGGGTTGTTGGAATGAGGACACGAAAGTGGAGACCAAAAACTGTAAAGAAAATGTAGTTTCTGAAAGAAGAAAAAACAAATTTGTCTCTCATGCGCGCACATACATAACCACACCCCACAAAGATTAACATTATCCTATTTACTATACTTATATGATATTGTGTAACCATTATTTCCCTATTGGCATTATTCACAGCTATGAATTATTTGTAACCAATCAGTTTTTTTGTAGTACTGTAGATAAGGTTATTCTTTAAAATTTTATTTTAGGTAATATTTTATGGCTAGTCTAATTTTTTATCTGCCGTTGAGGTTTCTTTTTATTCACTAGAGGGAGCATTAGTGTTTTGCCAAAATGTTCTGATTTTAAACAACTTTTGAATTTTAAGCTGTAGTTTGAAGAAACTGAATCAGATGTCAGTTGGTTGTACATTTTAGATGTAAAAACATAGGAGATCATTTTCTATCACTTACAATTTTCATTATCCTATAAATATTACTTCAGGCCTTTTCTAATTTCACAGTCTGTGCTTATAAATTCATAATGTTTTCTGCAGGTAATTGGCCATCAGAAGATGTTCTTGCTCATTATTGCTTGTCAAATAAAGATATATTCAGGTTTGAGTATCTATATATTTTCTTCCATGAAGATTTTATTCAGTTTAGAATAACTATTATTATATTGTACCTCATTTTTACTGTGTATTGCTAGCATAATTTTGATTTGACTGTTATTTTCTGTGACCTCAGACTGGTATAATTTCTTTTAGGTCTAAAAAAGTTATTGAGCTTGGTTCTGGCTACGGCTTGGCTGGATTTGTTATTGCAGCTGTTACTGAGGCATCAGAGGTTGTGATCTCAGATGGAAATCCACAAGTAGTTGATTGTATCCTTTTGCTATATTTATTGATGACAATGTTTTTTATTTTCTTGTGTTAGTAAAAGAGATAACTAATTGTATTGTAATAATTCAATACTTTTTCCATAAATGAATGCGAGGAAGCGAAAATAATGTCTTCAGAGTATAAATTTGAACAAATTTCTTTTCTTTCCCGTCATATTATTTTTGGTGATAAACATGAAACAAAAATAGGTAATATGTTGATGTCTTATGTGTGTACAATCTAACTTTTTTTTTTAATACATGTTGATGCCATTTTTATAAACAACTGTAGTCTGCTGGTATTAATCACTGCTTGTGTGCTATAGCTTCCTTTACACTGCTTCTGCGTAGAATATTGTTGTACATGTTTGACATTTTTCACTTTGTAGTGTACTACTTTAAGAGGGATATTTCTCATCCCAATGCAATAAAAACAATATTTAAGGCTTTTTTTTATTTATTTAAAGGTTGCATGGAGTATTATCCATTATGAGAATATGCTTCATTAAATATTTTCTTGTCAATTGGATTGCTCTTCCATGACAATCAGATACTCAGCGTAACATTGAAGCTAACTCTGGAGCATTTGGGGATACAGTTGTGAAGTCTATGATGCTTCACTGGAATCAGGAAGATACTTCTAGTGTTGCAGACACTTTCGATATTATTGTTGCAAGTGATTGGTAAGATCTTTATTTGTTTTTTTTTTCTTTTGATAGGAGATTTTTATTTGAATTTTCAACCGTTCTATATTTACATACTTTTCCAACTTAGATGAAAGTCTTATTTGTATCTCTAGTGACATAGCTGTAACCTGTAAGCCTGTAACTTCTTACTGAATGGAAATTGTTATTTATGCCAATGGTATTTTCTATTAATAATTTTGATTAATATAAGAATCAAAGGGTTCAGCGTGTGGTGTTAATCACAAAGCATTAAATATTAAATATATTGTTTATTTGGTGGAAGATTTGTTTGTTTTCTTTGATGAACAAATTTTTGCATGCATGTTATGGTTGGTCAATGGAGTTACTTTTTTCTGTTTCCTTTTGTTAACTTTTTATCAGTTTCAGTTTTTAAAGTTGGACACATTCAGATAACTAAATTTATTGCCAAGTGGTGAATAACCAATTATCCCAAAAGCTTAAGCCGTTAGGATTTGGCACATCAATGGTTTTATATTATTTCTAACACGCCCCCTCACGCAAGAGCCGACTTGGGCTTGAAGCGTGGATAATGCATAGGCCCACCTACCATATACTTAAATTCCACTTTTAATTAGAAAGTGAAGGGAGCGGGAATCGAACCCTAGACCACTTAGTCATAGAGGCTCTGATACCAAGTTAATTTAGGTAGTTTGAATTGCTTGAGTGAAAATACTCTCAGCCTATTGTTATTTATAAACAAGTGAATACATTTAACTTTGATCTAATCCCTTAACTATAGGGATGAATAAACTAACAAGCCTAATCTTATAGAGAGATCATCTCAACAGAATATAACATAAATCTATGCATATCTTAACAGTATGAAATGAATGAGCAGATTTGCATGCATGTATCTTGATTTGCCTTTTGTTTTGGTCTTTTTGCTAATCTTAAGGATTCGCATGCATGTAACTAATATTAAGACATTGAATGACTGTTTTGACAGCACTTTCTTTAAGGATTTCCACAGAGACCTTGTTCGAACTGTCAAGCACTTGTTATCAAAAACAGAATCTTCCGAGGCTCTATTTTTAAGTCCGAAAAGAGGAAACTCATTGGACCTCTTCTTGGAGATAGCTGAAGAAAATGGCCTGCATTTCAGTGTAACGGAGAACTATGACAAAGAAGTCTGGAAACGTCACGAGGGGTTCTTGAATGGTTCGGATAGAGACTCTTGGCCAAGTTATGAGACAGGTCATTGCTATCCACTCTTAATCAAAATCACCCTTTGAACTTTCTTCTAGACATTCTACCTTAGGCCTCATTTTATTGTTGGTTGACTGTTGTTAAAGATAAGTAGAAATATATTCCTCCAACAGAGGAAATTGTCTGGTGCGGACACTTACCAATCGCACGCTTATGTAATTTTTTTGTTGGGGTCACATCTTTCTATAGACAGTACTATTTTCATCCACGAAGGGTCAAATGAATGTGAAGCTGATGCGGCTAATCACGTCAAAAGTGATGACTAAATATCTTCACAAAAGTGCCTGAGATTAATAAAAACCTTTTTTAGCCCACTTGATCTTTATAACCTGAAAGAAAGGAGAAAAAAAAGGGAAAGTAATCTATAGTTCATGTGGTATAAAATATTATTAATAGTGATTAAAATGCTTGCACAAGTGTGTCCTGATTATGATTAAAAAATAGCAGGTTAGATGAATCATGTAGGGATTGGTTGTGGTTTTATTATTGTGACTGTTTCTTGGATTAGCTAATGGTTTCTGCAATGCAACTTTTGACAGAAAAAAAGTTCCCCTTATCTTCATTTAAGCATAATAGTTACCAGGATAAAGCTTTTTAGAAGAGCAGTCCATTGATTAAACAAAGCAACTCCACCAATAGGATGAAGCTGTACTGTGTCAAAAGATAACATTTTTTGGTTCTATTAAACTAGAAATTTATGCAAGTGGAAGATTGATACTTTTTTTTTGTATCTATCTAATAGTAATGTGATGTGGTTTGTCTTTGCAGTGAGATTAGTATGGACATGACTTAGCATTCTTAGCTATTAAGGAAGCAACTATTATTAGTATTAATTTTTGAGATTTTTATATATTGCTTTGCCGATTGGACTTGTCTGAAATTTGCATCCTTAACAAATTTACTTATCTCTTTATTCTTTTTAGAAAAGGATGGGGGGGGCCTGGGAAAAGCCTAAGACGGTTCATGCTTGGTTAAATTAGTATATACTGGCCTATTGGGAGCTAAATTAAAAGTTTCCAAATTAAGAAAGGGTTCTAGCTCCTGCCAAAAACCCCAAAAGACTCCTATAATCGATGTTAAGACAATACTAGTATTACATAATTTGCTTTGGTAGAGTTTTCTATCCAAGAAACATGTCAACCACTGAATATTTTTCATGCACTGATGACTGAAAGTAGCCGACCAAAGTTTGATATCAAGAAATGGTTGACGACCAACGACTTATCAGTTTTAAGGTGAATAGGTGAGTGTGCGAGGGCTTGAACTCCAGTCTCTACATATTAAATGCAATGTTTCAACCAATTGAGCTATGTTCACGGGGACAACGAACTATCAATTTTGAACATTAGGATTGCTATGTTTTCATGATTTTTACAATAAAGAGTTGGATCCTTATCTAGGATTCATTATAGCTATACAATTGTTGCCCTATTCCAAAACCATCATCCTCTATATTGTCACCCTTAATATCCACTTAGCTGACTTTCTCAACTAGGTATAAGTTTTATCCTCTGCAATGTCAAATACACTATCAAGAAATCCAATTTTTCATGAACTTGCAAGAGAATGAATTTTAAAGTATGGTTGATTGTTGCTACCAATATGATTAAGTCCAAATGGAGAGTTAAATCTTCCAAGGAATAATGCCCAAATAGGATTAAAGTCACCCAAGAGGTGGTGGAAACTAAAAAGGATGATAAAGTCTCCCAAAGAATTGAAGTCCCAAAAGAGACTAAAGTCCCTCACACCAACTAATACTCAGATAAGTAGAACTTTGCCTCCCCTACCATATTAGTAGAATGATGCCTTTCCTAAGTACATCACTTGTCTCTTCTTATTTAGCACCTGAGACAAGTGCCCTAATTATATTGGACCTGCGCCCACACCATGCTAGGACTCCACCTCTAGCTAGTTCACAGCTCACCACACCTTGACATAACTTTAGTCTTTTCTATTGGCTCAACTAAATCTTATATTGTTTAGTACTTTAGCATGTGTGTATTACCTTAAACAATGTATCACCTAATCACCCAATTTAGTTTAGTAGTACTTAAGGCTTCACAGCCTTGCTTTAATTTGGCCAATTTTCCTATTGACCCAGTTAGTGATTTAGTGTTATGTCTAATCAAAAGTTGATTATGATGACGAGGCATGATCTTTATGTTGCACTACATTGGATCAGAAAAAGATTCATGGTGTCTTAGAAAGAGTAGCACACATGTATGACTTTGTGCACCAAATGAGCTCTAAATGGGAAAGATGCACCACGATGACAATTGACGTTTATCACATTCTAAATCAGATTAAAAGAAACCTTCAATAACGGAAGTTGATCTTTGTTCTATACAAACAACATTCATATTTCTCTATTCTACATTTTACAAAAGGCAATACTTCAAAAATGCAATGTTGTAGACTTGAGGTCGGAACAATCTTTATGTTGTGCTTAATCTTTTATGATTTCTCATAAGTCTCTTTCTGATTCAATCCATATTCCTATGGATTTTTCCTTAATCAACCATCTGTCCTACTATATAAATATCATCATGTAGACTCCAACTATAAATCTGTCTGAATTCTTGCACTTTTTTCACCTGACTATAGGACATATATATAACTAGACATTTGCCCGTGCGTTCGCACGGGTCATATATATGTGATACCAATATATTGTGAATTTGTTAGATTTAATAGAATATACAACAATAGTGTAAAATAATTTTACCATATTATTTATTTATTTTTTTTGAAAATTTGGTATCCATTTTAAGGACCAACTAATCCAAATGGATCAATTCCACCGTCGACTTATAGGAGCCTGTCCATATGTTATTTAATATTTGTTAATATTAATCGTTTTAAATATGTTATTTAATATTAATCGTTTATATCGATAAATCATCCAAACAAAATAAAAAGATATAAGAATGCTATTAATTAATGCGCAACCATTATAGCAATTTTCCAAACAACATATATCAATCAGTGTTGTGCCAGGAATAAATTAGCATATATTCCAACGGATCATATATGTGACGTACTATTTACATTCACAACATGATGTTTAAGCTCTTGTAGGACTGTGTCAACATCATCACTTAAGAAAATTTTAAAGTACTTAGTTTTCTAATGGACAAATTTGAAAGATCTTGTAGAACCTGTACTTTGGCTCACCCAACCATAGCCATTGTAATATTTAGCAATTCCCTAATAGGCATTTGCATAAAAAGCATCGGTCTTAGAAAGAGAAAATGTGAATCCGATAAAACTTAATGAATTAGGACTGAACTTTTTCATTCATTTAAGTCATAAAAAGAATACTCTATTTACAATGAACAATTGTATGATTTCTCACTATATAGAATTGATACACACCACACCAAAACAAATTCATTCAAGTTATAATGTTCTAAACTGAATGATGCTCCTACCAATCAAGTAATTCAAATGGACATCATAGAGACAAAATTAGAGTAAAGAATGGGCAAAAAATACAGCATATATTAGCTATGTAAGGTTTAAATAAGAGAAGAAAAACTTAAAAAATAGGCTATAAAATGTATATTGATAATGTGCCAATTGAGTTATTTATAACTTCCTGTTTGCTCATACAAAGACAATTATGTCTAGATAGTAATCTCATAACTCTTTTATCACAAAACCAGCTTTTTAAGAAACAACACAATGTTTATTCTATAAATAACATCATAATGAATAAAACAACTACTCTCAAATACCCGCTCAAATTGGAAGTTGATTGATCCTATTTATACATGCAAAGGTGAGAAACACTTGATAAATCAGACCTGCAAGAGAATATAAAAATGATTTAATGTTAATACTGTGTTGAGAAAAATAGTATACATAGCTCCCTCACCCATTTTTTTACTTTATAATTTGGGAATCAACATGCAATTCCATTTTACAAACAATATCATTCCATTTTACAAACAATTAGATGATTCTAAAATGGAAGAAGAATGTGACAGAGAAGAGAAGAAGAGTTATCACAAAATAAAAACAAAAAAACCACATTAAATTGAGGGGTAGAAGATGAAACAGAGAAGAATTTGAATAATGAGTTTTCCATTTTCTTTCACTTAGAAGAAGCCCCAACACATAGGAAGTTAAAAAAGATATATAGTACATTGAATATAAACAGAGAGAGAAGAAAGTTATTGAAGGCAAAGAAGAGAAAGAGGATTTGATAGCATTGGGAAGGGAAGGAATGATTTTTGCCGTGAAAATAAATCCTTGAAAAGAGGAAAAGATTAACAAAACAATTAACATGTGCTATTTTTTAGAAAATGTAGTTGTATATAAGCTTTGAAATGTGATAAAATTGACACTATGCATTAATTAATATATGAGCTATTTTCGTGGCTCTATGTGCTGATTTTTTTCTTCCAATAAACAAAATTAAATAGGCATTTAATGGGTAGTTCATAGGCAAAAGGATTGATGTAGTGGCTATTAAAAAAAAATAAGCAGACAGAATATGGAAAGAAATACGTAAAACAATGAAACAATATGGAAAAGCCTAAAAAAAAGAGAGGCATTAAATGAGGATCAGTTTGGTAGGGATTTACTTAATGACTAATTTTTCCGCCCATAAGGAGATAAATTAGGGTTAAGTGGCCTTATTAAGTGGTAGCATGTTATTCCCGCTTAATATAATAAAGATAGGTACATTGCAAAAGTTCTTAATATCACACTCCTTACCCATCAAGAAAACTAGTTATCAATATCACACTCCAAAAGTTCTTAATATGCACATTGCAAAAGTTCATATCACACTCCTTACCCATCAAGAAAGCTAGTTATCAGTTACTGTCTTTTATTTGTTTGTTTGTTGAGTTATAATTCATCTTCAGCTTCATTTCAAAATATTTTCTTGTTCCATATTTTCTTGCCATGGCTGAACTATGGCAGCAAAATCAAATACTCTAATAACAAATTAGTACAAGCTTAAATTTGCGCCCAGGTTTGCCATTTTGCATTCAGGCGTAGGCAATTTGCAACCAGGCACTGCGTGCCAAACTTGTGTATAACATTTGGTTTTTTTGTAACAAATTTGGGCGCAAAGTAGGCGCATATCTCCCAAGCCTGGGCGCAAAGTAGTGTCTGGTTTTTCTGCAACCAGGCACTACGCTTGAACTCAAATGCTCTAATAACATATTTGCACATGTCTTAAATTTTCATTACAATTTATTGTATTATTGGTTCCTTTGCTATACTGGCTCTACTTTTGGGCTGCCTTTTGTTATTGTTGCAATTTTTTTTGGAAACGATAGGCTTTAGTGCTTGCTAGTTATATATCCTTTTTTGCTTGTTCCCTAATAACCGTTGGTTACAATATATTGGCTAGTTGAATTTGTTCACATTGTCTTTGGGGTACAAACATTAAGGAAAAGTTGATACTGGAAAGTGATAAACAACCACTAAGGATTGGACTTTAATTTGTTATCTTATCTTGGGACCAAAAGTAGGTTGATTTTGATTTATTTTTTTGACTGAATTATGATTTCTTTTTTGTGAACTATTATTGTTCATGTTCTTTATCTCTATCTCAAGTTCTTCACATATTAGTAGAAAGAAATATAACCAGTTGAACTCCCATTGATAATCATCACTAGGATGGCAATTTGAGTAAAAACTTCAAATTCTAGTTTCAAACTAAACAATTTTGAAGACAAAAACCAATTCTACTCAAAATACTTAAATATGCCAAAATAAATTCTACATACTCATAAGAGTAACTAAAACCTTGTATGTTCGATATCACATGGAAATACCGGCTTTCCACCTCCATCTTAATTATTTGCTCTCTTTAAATATCAAAGTTTCCATGGTTTGAAGAATGCTTGAAAATGGACCACAAACCTAATTTGAAACCAATGTCAATGATCAAGAGGAATAAATAATATTTGTGCCCTAAATCAAGTATTTGAGACTCTCTTCATGTACAATGTACATTTTCATTATAAACTTAAAGAATGTGAGTCAAATATATCTTTTTCTGAGGTAATGAAATTTTAGTGGGTGAGTGATAAATTTGGAGAATTATTAAAATGAAGAAAATTTATGAAGTGTTTTTCCAAAGCAACCATATATAGATTTGAAGTTCAACCAATGAAAAATACAAAAGCAAAGCACCATTGTCATATTAAGCTTTCATCTCAATTCCTTACCTTTTCCTTTCGTCACTTATATATCTTTTGCTCGCACTAAAAACAATATAGATTACTTCCTAATGACATTTCACAAAAGGGTGTGAAAATACCTTATTCTAGCAATTTGTCTGTGATTATCATATTGACAGCTGGGATTAACTTTTTCTATATGATGGATTAATCAACCCAACATTCATCACAATTATTTTTCTTTGACAATAACAACATTCATTACAAAGTTTAAAAGCATGATTTACAATTCCATCCAAGCTAGAAATATCTAATTAATAATATCTTCTAACCGGTCACTCAAACCGATGAACTCTACAATCTCATGTGTCGGTATTTTTTTTTAAAAATGATATCTTATGCATACGCTTGTGAAAACTAATTTCTTAAGATTAAATAAAATTTATTTAAGGAATTAATCTTTCAATAGAAATATTTATCAATTTATGTATACATCAAAATTTTATGGACTTTCTTTGAGGGCCACTTCCAAATACTCTCCGTTATGACCAAGGTTTTCAGAATCGGTCATCGAACCGATGAGCTTATTGGTTTAAGGTTCAACCGGTTGAATTGGGGTCGGACCAGTCAGACTGTTTATAATTAAATATATATTTTAATTAATATATAAATAAAAATAAATAAATAATGATTTAATATTTCTTATTTTTACACATGAAAAAGATGAAATGTCATAAAGTTGATATAAAATTAAAATTTTAGTACATTATACATAAATTTTCTAATTCAAACTAAATTAAAAATTACATAATAACTAAGTCAATAACACCGTAGCGGCATGTGGTCATAGAAACTCACAATATCGTTTGTAACTAAGTCATAACATCATTTGTAACTTGTTTATTTTTTTAATCTTTCTTTTACAAATAAACCAAATAACATCGTTTGGTGTTTTTTTTTAAATATATATATATATATATATATATGAAACGACGTTGTTTTGACCTTCTTTTTTAAAAACAAAACGGAACCATCAAACCGCCTGGACCGGCCGGTTCACCGGTTTTTTCCGATTCAGGACCGGTTCGACCGATTTTTTACCGGTTCGCCTGCAGACCGGTTTTCAGGCCTAACCAGACCGGATACATCACCGATTCACGGTCTGACTGGTCCGACCGGCCGGTTCGGTTCGGTTTTGACAACCTTGGTTATGACAACAAGAGAAGCACTCAAACACTCTTAAGCTATGAGAAACCAATGAGCAATGATCTTTATTTTTTTTAACATTCTAGTATACATTTTATTTAGATATATTTATTGATCCACAATGAAGAGGACAATTATGATAAATTCAAAAATTAACAAATACTATTTCTGTATCGATTGTACATATTCAAATAAAACGTATAGTGGAAAATTCACCTTATTTCTTTTACCAATTAAATGTCCATATATTCTTTTATTTTTAACACAAAATTCTTATATTCTTAAAATAATAACATCTATGAATAAAAGAAACCGATAAGAACCAACAATAAATTGGTCTAAGAGGAATGAGATTTAGGCTCATTAAGGTGTTAGATTTTTTCTTCATAGGGAACAATCAATGATCAAACTCATAATCACTTACTTAAGAAATTAAAATCTTCAATCTCACTTGAATTACACACCTATACATATTAGTACAGTATAGCAAGGTCCCCAGCCAAAACCACACTGCTTGTGACTCAGCATGGGATAAGAATCATAAGACGGTGTCACACTTTTGTGTTTAGAGCATTGTCCGAGTGAAATAAGCAACGTCAATTCCAAACAAAGCTTTCTCGAAGAGGCTTGGTTCCTTTTCGGCGCCCACATTTTTTTTTTTAAATGTAGAGGCGAGGCAAGCCCCAACAAAAGTCTTGGTTGGCTCCCAACTCAATCACGGTTAATATCTTGTTTTCATCACTTAAATCAATTATTTGTTGTACTTGAACATCTTAATCTACACTTCAAATTATGTTGATTGAGATTAAAAAAAAATTAATATAATTCTTTATTTTTAATGTAAAATGATAAATGAGACAAATAAATATCATTAGATATTTCATATAATTATATTATTGGGTAGAACAATTTTAATCAAGTTTTATTTATCTTACTTCCCCTCGAACTTTAATTACTAAAATCTCATCCTCTAACAACCAGGTTAAAAAAGTCCCACATTTCATATAGATTTCTACACCTTTTGCATACATTTTTCTTAACACTTTTTCATACATCTTTTACATCTCAATTTTTTTCTTTCTGATCATATATTTCATCAAATCTCTTACTTTCCTCTCATTTCTCACCACCTCAATTAAGTGTGTACGCCCCTTTTATGTAAAACAATCTTTATCTTTATTCTTTACACGTCAATTATGGGAATATCCGTCATTCCTCCACTAAACTCACAAATCTAAAATAAGTCATATAAAGGACAAGAAAAAGGTCAAATGAAACAAAGAACAAAAACAACTTCAACAAAATGATTAATTAAAAATGCTTACATAATTTACATATAGAATTCAACAATCATAATCATAATCTATGTTAATTACACCAATTACATGTTGTCTGATTTTCTTTTCCTATGTCATAAAGGTTTGAGAAAATGAAATGTCAATAAGAAAACGACACATGGAGACTAAATATGAAAAAATGGAAGTGATATAGCCATAAAAAATATAGACATGGAAATTGAAAATGATTGGTTTATTCTTGTGGAATCCCCTGTAGCCAAATTGGCTATCCATGACTTAGTAGCTACTGCAGCTTGTTCTACTGATGATCCTGGTCCTGACTGCATCAAAGACTTCAAACTGCAAAAAAGAGGGACAGAAAATCAACAAATATCTTCAATTATGTCATAGTCTAAAAAAAGATTTTATCATGGCACTAATAAATCAAATACAATGCAAAGAAGAGATGATAATAGCAAAAAAGTGGTTGATGACATCGTGGAAAAGTTGTATAGGCACAAATGAAAAGAGAGATAGTTGTAAAATGAAATATAGGACAGAGAAAAACATGAAAAAAATATAAAATATAAATCATGAATGAATTAAGAAAACCAAAAAGTTTTTATAAATTAAATTTAGAATTTAGGCAAATAATTTTCCAATGATAACACTCTTACAATTAGCTATCTACATGTTTTTGATTTACCTTTTTATTTTATTTTATTTTCGTGTTATATATGTATGGAATTTCTACCTTCATTTATGAAGGAGAAACCTTCGTCAAATAATTTGTTGAGCATATAAGGCAAATTATCCTCTCAACTAAATTTTTTCATACCTAAAAATAGATCGAACTCATTTTTGGTCCAAATTCCTACTATTTGGGACAATTCATTTATTGGTTTTCATTTACATCTTTTATTCCATAAGAAATTAAAAATAGAAAACAAAAAACCTAAACCAATATTTTTATTTTTAATATAAATAAATTGCTTTGACTTCATTTTAACTTTAAAAATATTGTAAAATGTCCCAAAAAAAATATTGTTAAAAGAAACATTTCATTTGTTGACATTTTTACTCTTCATATTGACTTCTTCAAGTATAAGTAATCATCACAAAAGTTACAATCATTATTAACTTTTAAACTTATATTTGTGTAATCATTTTAAATATATATATAAAAGACTATTATTGAGAAAAAAAATATTATTTACTTTGAAAAGTTTTGTTTTACCTTGGAGAAGAAGGACAAAATGTGATCGAATAATCAGCAGCATCAGTACACGTAAAAGTACTCGTAGCATCATCAAACGCATAGCTATAAGATTTTGGACAAGCAGCTTTAAACATTTCCGAATATACCGACGGCGAACAACTCGCCGGAGAATTATACGCGCCGCTACAACAATACTCTTCTTTCCCAAACGCGCCACACGCGCTATTACACGCTTCACCACCATCCACTCTCAATTCCGACGGACACCTCCGATTAATATCCTCTCCGCAACCGGTGGCTTCGCAAGAGCCCGAACCGCCATTAGTTTCCACGATCATCGGAAGATTGTAACCGTCGA
This sequence comes from Trifolium fragiferum, assembly GCA_954870985.1. NCBI lineage: Eukaryota > Viridiplantae > Streptophyta > Magnoliopsida > Fabales > Fabaceae > Trifolium > Trifolium fragiferum. Next base: position 26,621,017 of record OX940792.1, read on the forward strand.
CGAGACTAACGTCATAGTAATCGGGTGAGCCTGTTCCTAGAGTCAATTCTGCTAGTGTTGCTGGTGGTGTTGCGCCGTTACCGTTGCAGTTTATTTCGCCGGAACCGCAGTCGCCGGTTGAGCATGTTCCGTGACCGGTTTCGTCGAATTTGCAACCGGTTCTTGCCCATAATCTACCGGACCAACCGGTTGGTGCTTGGAACGTTTGTGTTGTTCCTTTTTTGAGTTCGAAACCGGTTGTTCCAAGATCTGGTTTTCCTAGAATTCCTGGCCATACTGTATGGTCACATTTGTTCACAAATGTGAATGTTGTTGCTGAAATAGTAAACCCTGAAATATATATGGGTACAATTGTAAAAACAGAGTTTGTTTTTTAAAATTTATGTTATGTTTGATAATGTCACAACAAAATAAATTAGATTTAATTCATGTACACGGACACGTGTAAATTTTTTACACCATCAACTAATCATAACGGTTGAGTCAAAATTGTTATTAATAAATTTTATATGATACATGTAATGTATTGTATACACTATACACACCTTTGAAAGCTATGATAAGTAGGAAAATGAAGAATTGATTTGAAGAATGTTGGTGATGTGAGAACAGAGGCATAGTTGAATTTCCTAACCAATTATTTTGTGTGTAAAAATGGGAAATGAGGATTTTAGATGTGGCACTCCTTTTGGGGGAAGTGATAAAGGAGTGAGAAGGAATTAGAGGTAGATTACTATGGAAGGAGTAGAAGGTTAGGGAGAAATTGGTGGTGGGGGGAATCTGAATGCTAGCTTATGCATTCATATATATAGAGGCTTAAGGGGGAATGTGAAGTGAATTATCTTTGTCATGATTATGTCACCTATCCATATTGTTAGTGTTTTATTTGTTTAATTGCTTTTTTTTTTCTTCACGAAATAAGTCTTAGTACTTTTTTATCTATGGAAAAGGAAATTTTATGTAAATAAAACTTGAAAGTGAAAAGGTCAAATGTTTTACAAGACAAATATTAATTAATATTATTAACCCGGGACACATTTATTCAAAATTTAAACACAAATTTTCTAGTTGTGCTTGTGAGTTTCATTTGTGTATGTGAATTTAAACTATCATAATATGTAATACTCCGTATTATACATTTTTAATTAATGGTCTGAAAATTAACATTGTTAGTTGTCTGTAACCTCACTTAACTGATCGATTTCATCATTTCTGGAGCAACGCCAAACTTGAAAGCCCAAAATCCAAACATTTAAAAGTCACTTTTAACCAAAAACATTACACGTGGATGTGGCAATGCACAAAACAAGAGGAAAATAAGTTCTATAATTAAAATGACAATAGTTTCACATGAGCCAATCTTTCTGTATTTAGTGGAGTTAAGAACTGTCTAAAAAAATAAAAATAAATAATCCACAAAAAAGAAAAAGAATTGTCTAACAAAACAAAAAATGTAACATGCATAATAAATTTCCCACAAGAATTTACTGCAAATAAATTTGATTTTTTTTTTTTACTTTCACCATCAGTTTAATCTGGTTTGAAGATCAGTTATAACATCAAGTGTTTCTAATCCTCTTTTGATCGTAGTTATTGGAGATCGAACCATGATTCTTCCTATCAAATTCGACATTAATCACTTTAAATCAATTAACAATTGGTAAATTCGAACATTTTAATACACAAAAGCTTTTAACTATGAAAACAAATGTTGACGTTTGTGGTATTACTAGCTAACACCAAATCTTTCTTGCAATTTGTCCCCAGAAAATAAGGTTTGATGTGTGCAAAATGCCAAGAGTGACGTGGTTAAATTGAAAATTGAGTGGATAACGATTAAGACTTGAGTAACCTATCATCAATCTACCTAGTGATACCGTGACTTAGCTAAAATATATACATAACACTATACTAGTATATTGCAACAATAACCCTTATCACTTGTTTCTAACATCAATTTTTAAAAATAGAAACATGATTTGGAAAACACAGTCATACACTAAACACCGTATAAATATACGATCGTGTTACTTTATTTTTGACAATAGTTAACTGTATTAGTTGAACTCTGATCAACACACATATATATGTCCTTTGGTTTTGTGGTTCTGCAGTTAACTACGTGTTGAAGATATACGGTTAGTTAACTGTATTAGTTGAACTCTAATCAACACATATATGAGGCCCGCATTGGATAATTAAAGTCTTAAAACTAAATAATGTTTGTATATACGTAAGTGGAATATTTTGAGAAGGGCAAAAGAATAGCTAGGTTTATATTTTAACAAAGACTAAAGACTAAATTTAGTCCTCACAGTTTGCTCCCACTGCAATTCATTTTCTAACAAAAAAACTAAATCTGTATATGAAAGATTATATTTTAAAATAAAAATAAGAAATAGTAGTAGCATAGCCATAGCCCGTGGCGGAGCTAACTAAAATATTTAGGGGGTCGTGATGGAGCTTTAATTATTTTTTTTATAAAAGTTAAAAATTCATAAACGGTTAATTTTGATAAAATTTAATATCATATTAAATGAGATTACCCTTTCAATTCATATATTTATTCAAAATCAAGAGAAACTCAAAAAATTATAAACACCAAATGTTTTATATTTTGTTAAACTTGATCCCTAATTACTTTGAAGATTTTTTTTTTTTATAGAAAAATATGCAAAATTAATTTGGAAACTCATAGACCAATACAATTGAATAATGTTGTATCCTTCAATAACGTTTAAATTTGTAGATGATTCATGTAAATTTTTAAGGAAATTTAAAATAATTTAATATGTTATTGAAACCAATTAAAATTATATATGGTGTTCAATAAAAATGTAAAATTCTTAATCTTGATAGGTTTCAATAACATATCAAATCACTACAAGAAAAAAATGATTTTTTGGCCGCCAAATGGCAGCCACAAAGTGGCAAAAACGGCCACAAAATGAAAAAACACGCGAATTTTGTGGCGGCTAGGAACGGCCGGAAAAATAGTGGCCGCAAACACTTAGCGGCGGCCAAAGCGGCCGCAAAATTTTAAAATTTTCTGACACAAAAATTACCGGCGGCTAAAGCCACCACAAAATTTTGACGCAAAAAATTCTAGGTAAATGTTACTGGCGGCCAGGACCGCCGCAAAATCTGCAGAATTTAAAACTTAGTGGCGGCCTGGGCCATCGCAAATTATGCAGAATTTTTATAAAAAAAAATATTTAAATAATATTTTTAAAAAAAAAATTTTAAATTTTTTTTAAAATAATTATTTTACATAAAAAAAAATGTTATTTAAAAAACGTATTTTATTTATTATATTTAAAGTGAGGATATTTAAAAAAAATGTTATTTAAAAAATGTGATTTTTTTTTGCTACATTATTTTATTTATTATTAAAGTGTATTATATTTCTTTTTTATAAACATAAATTTATTATATGTTTGTTTATAAAGAAATTATTTAAAGTATAATTATGTTTTCTTTTTATGAATAATTAAAAAAATTGGATGAAGAAGTTTAGAGAAAAGGAAGAAAAATTGGATGCGACACATTGTAAAACCATGTCATATATCCCGGTTCATGATCCCATGCTCTAACCACAGGACAACCCCTCATTTCTTCATCGATCATTCTCAATTCCAACTCTTCCATCTAGACTCGATCTATCTCGTACAAGTTCATGCCCGGCGTCGCAGACATATTCGGGTGTCTTGGAATGTCTTGTACATATTTAAACTGTCTCAGCACCCGTTCAGGCAAATGTTTGGCTCTCAATTTACCATCCTTTATCCATCCTGAAAACCATCATGCATCTATCAATGGGCGCAAGTGTCGACGGTTGTCATACGGACTGAACACGCAGTCCGTAACTTGGATGTTATCCAAACTTTGCCTATATGCAGCACCATCCTTATGGCCTTGGCCTGGATTAAATCTTGCGGCCCAACCGATATGCTCCCCATAATTTTCTGAAAGACCCCACACACTAAGCCTTGGAAAATGTACAATTATCTATGCCTGAAATAATGACGAAATAAATTGGTTATAGGCAAAAAAAATAATATACGATATAAGTTATCCAAAATGCACGTAAATTTTTACCTGAAGAAATGACATGTAGCCAGCCAACTGAGTCACGCTTGCATCGGATGCATCATCCAAATAATGTTGCAGATGAACAAGAGCAGCAACACCCCAATTCCATTGATTGATAGTTGACAAGTCCTGAAAGAACTGCAAGTAAACAACGTCCACGGAGTACGAAGTTTTGTTGCTGAATATGGTACAACAGACCAAATGTAGCAAAAAAGCCTGTATCGCCCTCTCTCTGTACAGCCTAACCTCTTGCATAGGCTTTCCTTCAGCTACCGCTTTTTCAGCATAACCTCAATTGTCTATGAAAACAGCTTCCACGAATGTATGTCTCAAATGTGGACCGTTAAGCTTAGCAAACAGTGTCATCACCAAATCTTTTTCAACTCCTAGAAACGAACTATCCATGTCAGCCCCTTCATCCCTTGTCATCTTCCTATGGTTCAAAAACTTGCCTTCAATTGGAATATGCAACAGACACTAGACGTCGTCCAATGTGATGCCTAGTTCACCTAGAGGAAGGTGGAAGGTACTCGTCTCCGGATGCCATCTCTCAGCAAAAGACCAGAGAAGCCCATAGTCAAGGACACTAAAATTAGTCTTGGTTAGCGATCTCAAACCGCCAGCATCAATTAGATCCCAAAACCACCTCTGATCCTCATCCGGTTTTTGGATATCTATCACCTTCTTCCCGCTAGCAATGCAACGCAATTTTCTCTTTAACACCTGATACAATTTAAACAAAATAAAAAATTAATAATTATTACATTCGGCATACTTAGTAAATTAATGAAATAAACTTCCTATTTTTATCTTACATCATGATTCTGAGAATCTGCCTCCCATATCTGAATTGACCTATGCTTATGGTATTCCGATAATAACGACAAATCGTGCGGTCCTCCTCCATAAACAATTTGTTCTTCAGCTTCTGCCTCTTGTAGTTGTTCTTGCGGTGGTGCTTGTTCTTCGGCTTCCGCATACTCGGCATCATCGTTTATGTATTGATTTGCATCAAAATCAGGTTGGCCAGCAGGCGCATCAACATGTGCTTGGCCTAAACGTGACCGTGCACGTGCACGCGAACGAGAACCACCCGAACCACTGGCTTCATTATCATTTGTTCCTTGAACTACATGCTGTCCATGCTTACCACAGCCTCTTTTCGGTGCAGCAGGACCAACCTTTGATCGAGCGGAAGCGTGTGCTTTGCTACTATCTCTACCGTGCCTACCTCTACCAAGATCTTCTTACATACCCTATACATAAGAAAATAAATTCAAACTCAATATACGAAACTTGTAATCTATGAAAAATTGAAACTTATAATTCAACCAAACATTTAATCGTAACACAAATGATTCACCTAGACATTTGTTTTTTCACTTAGACATTTTGTCAAACACCTAGGATGCAAGATAATACCAAACAACATCAAATTCAATTAAAATCTAATACTCTACATGCAATCATGTTAACATGTTCTATTATTTCAAAACTAACAATTAATCAACAACAAACAACAATGCAACCAACAAATTCAACAATTCAAAGACAAAACTATATATATGAAGAAATAAAAAAATTTAGAGTAATGAATTTTCAAGACAAGCACAATGAATGATCAAAAAGGATTGAAACTTACTTGATTAAGTGTGTTTTTCAAGTTGGATGTTGCAGTTCTTCCAAAATCGCTCAAGAGAAGTTGAGGAGTAGGGTTTTGTTGTTTTTGTGTTTTAAAAACGTAACTGACAGAATAACAGCACTTCTGTCTCTATATAAGTTTAATTCGGTTTTTAGAAACCGATAGAATTATGGTTTTTAGAAACCGAAATAATACGTTTTCTCGGTTCGTAAAAACCAATGGATTGCGCAGGGATAAATATGTAAGTAAGGGGGCATAAAAGAAACGGGGGGCTGAAAAAGAAATTTTCTTTTCTCTATTCTCATGGTGCAGTGATTCTAGTAAATATTCCAAACTGAACCTTACCTCAACAAAGCAATTTCTCTTTAAAAGAGTAATAAAAACTAAAAGACTTAGCTTAACAAAGCAAATTCTCTTTAAAAAACAATAAAAGCTAAAAGATTTATCCTTAACAAAGCAATTTCTCTTTAAAAGAGCAATAAAATTTAAAAGACCAACCCAACCGCAAGAGTTGAACCCGTGTCTTCTGGATTTAAATAACACCACCACACAACCAGGCTGCATGGGATCTTATGACAAAAATGTAACGATTATTTATACATATCATTTATTTATACATAGCATAAGAGTTAACAAATATATATATATATATATATATATACTAAAATCTAAAAATCTGAAACCAGCCGCGGTCCTTCCGAGTCCCAACCTAGCTCCGCCCCTGGCCATAGCCAGGCTCTAATTGGCAAAAATATAAGGGATAAATTATATACTAATTTATAATTATTTTGTAGTATTTAATAAAATTGACAATTCAACTATGTTATAAATATAAAACGATATAAAAATATATAATTAATTGATATTTAATTTTTTCAATTAAGATGCCGAGGTAAAATTGAAAGAAAATGGAACATTAAGTAAATGTTTTAGGACCACAGGAGAGGAAAACATCACATCTCTACCAAAAATATTAAGACATTAATTTTTAAATCATCTCATTTATATATTGTCCAATTTATACTCTCCCAACCAATATGAGACTTAACTCACACTTGACGAATCTCAATATAAGATTAGACATCACATCATTACTTTGTGTGTGTGATATCAACAATTTGCACGAAAACCACATTTTTTTTCTACGAATTTTGATTTTAAAAACTAAAATCAACAAATTTTATATATTCAAAAATTTATTTGTAACAAAAACAAATACGAAAACTAAAACAAAAAATTCACAAATATACAAAAAATAATATTTAAGTAGTATATATATAAAATGTAAGCTATAAACTCAAAATTTTACATGACCGAATACAACCTTAAATATGATAAGCTTATCAAGGAATTTAATATAAGAAGACTTACTCATATTTGCTTTTTGCAGCTTCCGATATAGTTGAATATATCTCATAACAGTATCAACACCTTGGTCCACTTGATACTGATTCGCTTACATATCGTGTAAAGTACTGATGTAGATAAGATTTCTTTCCTTCTTTTTCAACTTTATTTTGTCGTCATCTTTGCTATATATATCCTTTTTCTTCTGGTTTTCCAAGCACTCTTCATTCTTTAATAAAGTTTTGCATCAGCAGCAGATCAGCTTGTTTAATTTGGCACCAAAAATAGAACAATAGCTTTTTCAATTTATTTTTTTAAAAATAATTAGTATTGTAGTTTGGTTAGCATTATGTCATTGATTTTATTGGTTTAATTTAATTTTTTGAGTTTTTTCTTGGAAAGTTAGACTATGATGATGTTTATTAGGATGGGGACGATGACATGAAGTACAATATGATCATGATTTTAATATAGAAAAGAAAGGTTACTATTACTACAAAATATCAAAATTTTAATTATATTTCTTTCTTTTTTTCAAAATAAAATAAGGGAACAAGGTGAAAAGCAGAGTCAAAGAAAATGAAAAGGTGAAAAAGCAAAAATAGAGGATATGGAAAAAGTGAGAGAGGATCCTCTCAATTGTAAAAAACAATTGAGGGAATAAAGTAAAATAACAAACCATTAAGATTATAGATGGAGGGTAGAATTGAAATTTGTAAAAAAGGGGAAAAAGTTAGTTAATGGTTGAGATGTAAAAATTGAGGAAAATTGAGAGAAAAGAAATTGAGAGAATCCATTCTCGGAAAAAGTAGCATAGATTAGGATTTTTTATATTACCTCATAAAAATACCAGGATAGGTATCGTTTTTCTTTAAAGTACCTTTCATATTATTCTTCCTTTTCTTTAAGAAATTAATTACACATTTACACTCTCTCTGTAAAAAATATAAGAAAATTAGATTTAAAATTTAATTTTTTTTGTCTAAATTTTGAATCCAATGGCTTAGTTTTATTAATTTTGGTCATGTGTTTTGTTTTGTCATGTAGTCTAATGATTAGAAATTCAACTATTAAGATTGACAAATTGTTTTATTAACCAATTTTTATTTATATTTTAGGACATAAGGAGTATATATTTTTATTAATAACAAATACATTATAGTTTTCGGTTTCTGAATTGAAAATAATGGGCTAAAAGAACAAGTCTATTTGCAATAGTTGAAGGGAGGAACTTTTCTCAGCCTCATATCTATTTTGAATATATGCACAAAAATACAAATTTTTTATCGTCTAATTATGATATATAAGATATTGTAAAAAAACTTATGATTTATAAGATGCGACAAAAGAAATTTATGATTTATAAGACAAAAAATGGTTTTTGTCTCATAAAAAAATACATTTTCTTATGAATCATGTTATTTTGGAAAGTAGATAAATAGTATAAATAAAAGTTATCCGACAACAATATGGTTCTCAAAATAAACTTTCTTTTTGTTTAATGGATTTTCACAATTTTTTAATTCACAATCATTTCTCATATTCTTTTCTTTTTTGTGGAAAAAAGTGCAAAGTCCAAGATAACAAGGAAAAAATTATAAGACTACATTAACAATCTTAAGCATGCAACTTCATATATGTTATTGAAAAAGAGATTCTAAAATTCTTTAGGATGAATTTTCAAATTTTTTATATTAAACAAACTTTCGTTGAGGCTGAAATTAGCCAAGCATCTATTTCTCTCATGTCAGGTGTGTTTAAAAGTAACATGCCACTGTAGGTTAGCGAAATCATAGATACACCAGACCTACAATTCACTTCTTTATATGCTCAAATCTATAAAAAAAATACACTACTAGAAGCAGTATTGTTAGTAGTAAATACACTATCAGATGCTTCATATAATTACAAACCAACTTTGATTAGAAATTTAGAATCAATTTTACAAAATTAATTTTGTCACCTTACAATAAAATACACACAAAAATCAATTTGATTACACAGTGCTTCATATAGGATTGATATTTGGCAACAAAATTGATTTATAGTAAGCAATCCAATCCAAACACCAGTGTAATTGTTGTGAATTCGAATAACCACACCAATGAAAGTTAAACTAGTGTGAAGCAAAACAATTAAACAATCAAAACAGCAACAATGGTCCAAACAATAATAATCAATCAAAAGCTAAACTACCAAAAGCAATAAAGAACACAAGTGAAATTTGTTTACCCAGTTCGGTGTTAACGAACCTAATCTGGGGGAGTGAGCTCTTCTTTCCTTATCAAACTTCTTCCTTCTTGATTACAATGAGATTTACACAAGAGTTACAAGAAATTAGCTTTTCCCTAATTTCTACCTTTTTCCCAAATCTCTTCCCGTGACCAAGAGATTTCAATGATAAGTGTTTACAAGGTGTTAAAATCACTACCCAATCCCTAGAGAACTTCCCAAGAGCTTCCTCTATGAACCCTAGCTTCAATTGGATGAACAAACCCTAAAATCCCTCTTTTTCTCCCTCTCACATGGCTGCAAAAATGAAAACAGCCCCTTTATACACGAGGACGCGCGCGCGTACCCCGCGCAGCTGCGCCACCGGCAGAGCTCAGAGGCCAAACGAGCCTCCTCTGGGCGCGGCGCGCCTGCCCTGCGCCAGGCCTTGTTTCTACACCATTTTCTGCACCTAGTTTCATGGATTTGAAGGCATAATCCAACAGTAATAGTGTCGCATTAGACCCAGCACAGCAATAGAGCATGTAATGTTTGAATGCACTTGTGGCTTAATAAGGTTCATATGGTGGAATAGGTTATTTGTCAATGGTCACATTATATATTTGATTATGAAGAAAACTGAATTTGAAAAAAAGTGAGGCAGGGGAGTTTACAACTTAATTACAACACAGACCAGTGAATCAAAATTGAACTCGTTTTTCTGATATTTTTACATAATTACATTATATTGTTTTAACTATATATTGCTACAACAAATGATATCTGATTTCAAAAAGAAATAAAAATGTAAGGACACAAATATACATGAAAAATGACATGATAATCGGCCGCGGATCAAGTGATGAGCATTGACACGCCAGTCATTGATTTGAGATCAATCAACTTTCATTACATCTTCATCAAATCATCTTAAAATAGTCTTTATTGTTGATTTGAGATCAAATAGCCAAAATAAGTAACCGGAAAATGAAGTATATAATATTTACTGTGTGGAATTCAAGTTCGTCTAACTGAGTTGCCACCAAATTGTCATCAGAACAGCGCCAATAACTAGTGTCATCATGTTGGTTGGCTCATCAGCATGGCCACCGTCGTGTCCAGCCCATATGTCCACTCCAAATGGGAATTTTCCATTCCCTGACTTGATTGAACTGCACTCAAATATATTTCTAGTTATTTTTCTATTTTCTCTTTAAAAAAATGCGAAAATTGTACTGAAATCTCAATTAGACTGATATGTAATAGGTACTATATATACCTATTGGAATGTATGGGACAGAATGTAATGAGGTAATCCGCGGAGGCACAAGTGAAGGTGCTAGTGCCATCGTCGTAGGCATAGCTATAAGCGCGCGGGCATGCGCTCTTGAAGAACTGTGAGTATGAACTCGGCTTACATGTCTGTGGAGTCGCATAAGCACCACTGCAGCAGTATAATGGATCCCCAAAAGCTTCGCAAGCACTTTTGCATGCCACACTCTTATCACCACTCGCTTCTCCTTCCACCGCAACTTTCACCTTCAGCTCTGTCGGACACCATCCGTTTAAGTCCACCGAACAACCTGCCGTTGTGCAGTTTCCACCTGTGCCACGCGGTTCCACCAACATGGGAAGGTTATAACCGTCCACCAGGCTCACGTCGTAGAAATCCATTCCTCCAGCACCGTTCAAGGTGAACTCCGCGAGTGTTGCAGGCGGGATAGCACCGCTGCCAGTGCATTCTACCTGAGATGAGCCGCAGTCTCCGGTGATGCAAGAGAATTTTCCAGAAGAGTTGGTGGAACATAGTGTCCGGCCCCATATGCGTCCGGACCAAGCGGTTGGCACGGCAACATCGTTGGATTCACCCGGTTGTAGGTCAAAGCCTGTCGTTGCTAGTTGTTCCGTTCCAGCACCAGACAAAATCCCCGGCCAAACAGGGTAGCTGCACTTGTTTACAATGGTAAATGTGGCTGAATGTAAACCTGCATATAGATACAACGTTTACATAACCAAACCAACATTAAACTTTATTCTATGCATGCATATAATACATATATCTATAATTTCTTTAAACAATTTTAAATTGTATATATGATACTATATGCATATTTTTTCTTTTCTAATCCAATGTAATTATAAGGACAATTTGGCTCTCTAGTAGAAATCACAATATATCCTCACAAACTTACATATTTTAGATGTTATTAGACTAATTAATCCTATAGTTAATAAAAATGCCTTTGTGTTACATGCATCTTTATTTCAAGCCATATATGAATTAAAAAATCACCTCTTAAGGAATGAAAGAGAAATAGAAAGATAAAAGTGATAGAAATTTGAGTTGAAGCTTCCATAACTTAAAAGTGACAAATAATAAGAATTGAAGCTTTAATTTGAGTTTAACTGCCTAGCTACTTCTCCTTTTATTAGAGCTATATGGAACAAAACAAGGGGTTTAGGGAATATATACAAAGATTCTATGAGATGGGAGCCATGTGAAGTTGTAGGGACAAAGGAATATATGTTATGGGGACAGACAGGTTTCACTTTAGCATTTGTGCACATGCATGCATAAACTGTCATAGACACAGTCTGAGGTTGGCAAAGTGTGTGTGTTTTGTGCAAGATTGAAAGAAAGAAAGAACCTTTTTTCTTTATAGAAACATAGATCAAAAGTTGTGTATTATGCTGATGGACAAAGCAGAACAAACTAACCTAGTTGTGAAAGGGTGCTAACTAGCTAATTCACTAGACTTATGGAAACATCTTAAAAAGAGAATCTTGCTGAATTGGACATCAAATTTTATTGGAATCTAAGTAGGAATCAAGATTCTTTCTTTAAAGATTGATGTCAAGGTAAGGTTTGTTTAGGAATTTGGACCGAGTAATAGCATATCGGTACTTTTTTTACTTTTATGGTTATGTGGTTAAAAATTCTCAATTTTCAATAGAAGGGGTCATGGTAATTTAAAATTCGATAACGAGATAAGAAAAATTTAAAAAAGTCTAACTAATATTTGAACTCGGCCGAACTTTTTCACTCTTTGTGATGAAAGTTGTTGAAATCCTACAATCAAAGACTCATACTCCCTAAGAAGAATGTCATGATTCATGAAATATACTATCTAAGCAATACACTGCATTTAGCAATGATAGATGCTTTTTTAAAATTAAATAACTTAATAGCTGATTTAAAAGCTTTTTTGTGAGGAAAAAAAACAGAGATATTGTTTGTCTTCTAAATGCTGCTTTCACTACAAATTAAACAACGCAAAAAATATATTTTGCAAAGATTTTAACATTATTTCATGCATGCATCTAGCTATTGCTAAATTAATTAATCTTTATCGATCATTAGTTCATTATATAGAAACTAGAATTCTACATAATTTGCCCTAACAAAGTGCAAGTGGTTGGTGTGCAATACTCTGAGGTATCATGTTCAAGTTTTTAAAGATGTCAACGGGGTATGGATTTAACAAAGAATACTTTCTCACTTTCTTTTACCAGATAAAATATTTTTAATCCTCATTTCCATTCTCCGTTTCGGGAAATATTCTTTCCTCATCGTCATTCCCATGGATCTCTATAGTTTTCAAGAAATCATAAACATAAAACAAATAGGGATGTCAACGGGGCGGGAAATGTGCGAAGGAAGCATCCCCGTTCCCCACCCCGAAATATCCGTGGGGGAACAAATATTGAATTTATTGTAACAAATATTAAAGTTTAATCATAAACAAATAAATAAATTAAGATGTTATTGTGAAACATTACATCAATCAAAATTTATATACATATTGCACAAATATAATATATATATATATATATATATATATATATATATATATATATATATATATATATATATATATATAAGTCAGGATTCGTTGACACCAAATAGTTTGACACCAAATGTTACTGATAAGTGCAAAAAAGTAGTAAAATCATATAGTGAATTAAGGCACTTATTAACTTGTTTTGTAAGATATCCTTTTGAAAAACCCCAAAATCATGTAAATAGTTGTTTTTATTTAATTTTGTTTAGTATATCTTAATCCTAACCCTTTTGACAGATTTTTGTGCTAAAAAGTGAAGAAAGGCTAAAGAAACAAAATCTGACAAACAGACGGTTGGTAGCTTAGAGCGACCGTCTCGTAGCTAAGCGACCAAAAAGAGAAAATGAGTGACTCAGAGGTTAAGTGGGACACATGTCAGCAAACCCTCCTCCTGAAGAAAGGTCTGGTGGCTGAGCGACCATCTGGTAGCTGAGCGACCATATAAATTTCTGACTGATATAAATAGGGATCAGTTGCTGAGAAATCAAAGGGCATTCACTCAAATCCACTTTTATAAGTTCAGAACAAAGAAGAAACTTGGGAGCAAGGTTTTCAAAGGGATTTTGATGGTGGATTCACACATCTTTGAGATGTCAAGGGTGATGTTCATTCACTTCTATTTTCCTCATCTTTGTAAGCTCACCATGTGTAGCTAAACTTCTATTTGTTGGGGTTAGATGTAGTTGTTTCATGACTATGTGTTCATCTTGATTAAGGTTATATATATGTTTTAGTATTCAATCATTATTTATGATTATCTTTGCTTTAAATGTTTTTTTTTTTTTTTTTGGGTGCTATCTTTGCTTTAAATGTTATTTTGATGACATATGTTATTTGAATCTAAGATCTATGATAATCACTTGTTAAATTCTAAATTCTAGACATAGATTTGGAGTTTGATAATCACTTGAAGTATCGAAAGCTTAATGCTAGCGTATTGATTGATCATCCGAGACATTGGAGATTAATAGGTATAATAGGTCTCTCATCGTTTCTGAACACGGAAACGTTCGATTAGCGATACGTGGTAATTGTGATTGATAACTAGAACAAGTATATGCTTGGTCAAGATAATACATAGGAATGGATCAATACAGTATAATCCCAGCAAACTTATCTCTCTGTGATTTCAACCATTTCGTTACCATCACTATATTTTCTTACTTCTACATAAACAAACATCTTTAATCATTTTACTTAAAATTATATTTATTGTTGAACGGCATCGATATCGCACTAGTCCCTGTGGAGACGATAAAAATATACTTACTTTGCACACTTCAACAAAATGGCGTCGTTGCCGGGGACTGGCGTTTAGATATTGGAGCATTGCAACAATTTATATTCTTTTAGGTATTTGTATATATTTGTTTATACTGTATAGTTTTGGTTTGCACTAATCCTTCTTTGCTAGTCAAAGAAAAAAAAAATTCTTGTGAATTTCAATCCTTTTTCAAATTCCTCATCACAAATAGGACCATGACTGATTGTGGTTATAACAACTTCTATACTCGTGGTGAGTATGATTCATATTAACAGTACCCTTTTGAAAATTATGGGCAGACTCCATATTATTACCCTCCTGAACCGTATGAGCAATCAACTATGGGGTCAGAAGCTTACTCAGAGGCTAGATTGGCGGATACCATGATTAAATTCATGGAAATGCAGCAGAAACAAATGCAACAGATGCATCATGAAAATCAACAATATCAAGAAAAATATCATGCTAGATTGAAGAATCTTGAAAATCAACTTGGTCAGATTAATGAACAGTTAACCAATAACAATAACCAAGGAGGAACATTTCAAACCAACACTCAAACCATTCATGACGAGAAAGATAATAATCTCACAAAGAATGAGGAATGAGGAATGTGGAGAGTGTGTGGAAGAAGATGTTGAGAAAAATGAGGAAGAAAGAATAGTTGAAAGAGGTGGTGTAGTGAAAACAATGGATGAAATGGAAGCACCACACAAAATAGAACTTCCTCAAGAATCTCCATATAATGAAAAGGCCAAAATTGTTGATAATGAAGAAGTGATGATGGTTGTAGAGGAAAATGAAGGATTATTTGACAAGGAAGAATCAATGAAACAAAAGAAGGAGATGGAGAACAAGGCGGAAATTGATCGGGTCATTGACGAAATTTGTGCCTTGTTCAACAAAAAAGAATTGAGGAGGATATGGACTCCGCAACATTTATTTCTCAAGTTCATGGAATTCCTCCCAAACCGAAGAAAAAAGACGGATGATGTGCTTTCCGTCTCATTTTGGCCACCCTAACCAAAAAGACGTCAAGCTAATGACGTAAAAGAAGCGCTTGTTGGGAGGCAACCCAATTTTCTTTCCTTTACTTTTATTTACGCATTTTAAATTTCGCATATGTTATAATAAGTTTTTGAACATGTTCATCCTCTTATGAAAACAAAGTCCTTGAATTGGTGTGAATTCCATTTGAAATTTTGTTTCTACTATTGTCACTAAACATATCATCACCTATAAAAAAGTCTTACAAAAGCATAGGGTTGTATGTTTACCTTGTGAATGCAGGCATAACTTCATTTTTTCGGCCTGAGGACAGTCCACACTTCTTGAAGAGGAGGGAGTAGCAGAAGCAGAGTATTATGTAAGTTTAAGAGTGCAACCTAAGAGGGGGGGTGAATTAGGTTCTTAGTATTTTTTCGGTTATTTTAGAGATGTTTGGATTCTTTTTATTTTTCTTGAAGGTTTGTGATGAATGTATGAAAGTTATGCAAAAAATAAAAAGTGTAGGGAAGAGAAGAAGAACACAAAGGATTTATACTGGTTCCCCTCCTAACCTAAGGGTACGTCCAATACCTTCACACCCTGTGAAGGATTTCACTATGACCTTTACAAAGTGAAACAAGAGAACAATCCTCTCTTTTTCACTCTCTTGCTTCCAACAATCCTGGACAGCAAGGTGATTCTCTTACAAAGTGAAACAAGAGAACAATCCTCTCATTTTCACTCTCTTGCTTCCAACAATCCTGGAAAGCAAGGTATTCACAATAAACTGAATTTTTTACAAGAGTTTGAATACAATAGAATTTTGATATACAAAGTTCTAGACTTTGTCTTCTCTTTCAATATAACAATTCAGAATTATAAAACTCAAAGTGCTCATGAAACTTTAACTTTGATATGAAAAATATGTAACAAAGTTTCAAAGAGTTTGTGATAATTTTGGCAAAAGAATTGTCATGAAAATTTGAGTGAAAGAGGTGATTTGATTTTAGAAAAATTCTAAATATATATAGAGACTTTTAGAATTGTTCATGAAGCAAAGCAATTGTTTAAGAAAAGAAAACTTTCATGAAACAACATAATGTTTCAAAAAAACGTTTTTTTTTTTTTTTCTGCCCAGAACTTTTCCCATCTGTTGTTACGAAAAAGCAGATGTAAAAGGTTCTGTTTTTAAAATTTCCAAACGTTGCACTGTCTCACAATGCAAACAGCACCAGACTTTTTACATCTGTTGGACCGAACCTCAGATGTAAAATGTGCTGACAGCTTTTCTTAAAAATTAAGTTTTTATATTTTTTAAAAGCTTGCTTCATATGAATTTTTATATTTAACTTATAAATTTATTTGTTATTGATTATTAAAATAATTTTAAGTCAAAATACTTTTCAAAGACTTTTATGCATTATTGTAATAATAACTTTAGAAAAGTTTATATGTTTATTTGTGAGCACTTAAAGCTTATAATAATGAAATATATATTGTACCTATGATAAAAATATATCTTGATCAAGATCTTCATGAGATAAAATTGATTGCTTCAATCTTGAACTCTTGAGCCATAATCCATCTTTATCTTATTTTTGCATATTTGTCTTCATCAAAATATTCTTCAATATAGAAACTTGTTTTCACATATTAAAGCACGCCATACACAGTGACATTTTATTGTTTCAGTCATTTAAATTCATGTTTTATGTTTCATTGCAAATGTTGACTGAACAAACATGGTTTAAATCTTTGTGATTACTAAATGTGCATATGAATTAATATGTCTAGATTTGTGATTAATCAAAAGCAAATGCATGATTAGAATAATTTTAATTGCTTAAGTTGAGGTCAAAAGTTTGTGATTATCTTTGAATGATAGGATGAATTTGAACTAAGTAGCTTCATTCAATTTGATTTCATTCATTCCTTCTTAACATGATTAATTGATTATGAATCACATAGACCTAGCCGGGTGAGATTTTGTGAACCTTCCATTGTTTATATATTTGAGAGCCGGCAATTGTGTTTAACTCTGTTGATTTTAACTGAATCTTGCTATTACTTAATGTGTTTGAAGTCATCGAAATGATCAAGGTCATGTTTCTATATGAGTGCAACTACTTTGGCCAAATATAACCTACCTTGTGAGTTGTGTGATCCTTTGCTACCTCATTTGAGCCAAAATTTGAAAAATTTGTTTGTGATGAACCCTTGAACCACAATAAAGAAAAACAATGACTTGACCCTTGTCTTAGGATGATTGAGCATTGATTTTAAGTAGGGTTGAAAACAAGTTGGGGAGAAGGAGGTTATTTGATCAATTTGAGAAAAATAAGGAAGTAGTTGAAAATGGTGATTTTGAAAAAGAAAAAGAAATTTGAAAAACATGTCATCATCAAAAGCAATCAATGAAATTGCAAAGAAAAAGAAAGAAAAGATTGTGGCATAAAGAATCACCAAAAGTGAAAAAAAAAAGGGGGGGAAAGTGAAAGAGGGTGAACAACTTATGAGATGAAAGTACTCAAGAAAAATGCTCTCTTATCCTTAAGGCTCTTTGAATCCAAAGAAAAACAATGATTTCTTGTAGTCTAGCCCATTACAAGCTTAAGAAAGTCCTTAGTGATTCATGATTGATAGCATGTTTTGTGATTATGTTGAGATATATGTTTGAATTGATTTGTTGTGAACACATTGTTTGGATTGAGAGAAACACTACACCTTTGAGTTGAAACACTTGTGAGAATTGTGATTCTAGTTGATTATCATGTTGATTTGGAAAGCTTGAAATCTTGCTTGAATTTAGAAATTATTTCACATTCATGCTTTGATTCTTTGATGATTATGAATGATTGGTTTAAACTTGCAATACATTAAATCATGCAAAGCTTAAAATGATTTACATTCAAAGTTTTTGATTGATTGCAAAGCTTAAATGAATTATGCACTAATGATATTTTAGCCATGTTTGAAGAGTTTATTTTGGACTTTTGTTTGAGGACAAACAAAGTTTTAAGTTGGGGAGAGTTTGATAAGTGCAAAAAAGTAGTAAAATTAGATAGTGAATTAAGGCACTTATTAACTTGTTTTGTAAGATATCCTTTTGAAAAACCCTAAAATCATGTAAATAGTTGTTTTTATTTAATTTTGTTTAGTATATCTTAATCCTAACCCTTTTGACAAG
Source organism: Trifolium fragiferum (assembly GCA_954870985.1). Lineage (NCBI taxonomy): Eukaryota > Viridiplantae > Streptophyta > Magnoliopsida > Fabales > Fabaceae > Trifolium > Trifolium fragiferum. The sequence goes on from OX940792.1 coordinate 26,639,589, forward strand.
TTTTTGTGCTAAAAAGTGAAGAAAAGCTAAAGAAACAAAATCTGACAAACAGACGGTTGGTAGCTTGGAGCGACCGTCTCGTAGCTAAGCGACCAAAAAGAGAAAATGAGTGACTCAGAGGTTTAGTGGGACACATGTCAGCAAACCCTCCTCCTGAAGAAAGGTCTGGTGGCTGAGCGACCATCTGGTAGCTGAGCGACCATGTAAATTTCTGACTGATATAAATAGGGATCAATTGCTGAGAAATCAAAGGGCATTCACTCAAATCCACTTTTATAAGTTCAGAACAGAGAAGAAACTTGGGAGCAAGGTTTTCAAAGGGATTTTGATGGTGGATTCACACATCTTTGAGACATCAAGGGTGATGTTCATTCACTTCTATTTTCCTCATCTTTGTAAGCTCACCATGTGTAGCTAAACTTCTATTTGTTGGGGTTAGATGTAGTTGTTTCATGACTATGTATTCATCTTGATTAAGGTTATATATATGTTTTAGTATTCAATAATTATTTGTGATTATCTTTGCTTTAAATGTTATTTTGATGATTTGAATGATATAGACATATGTTATTTGAATCTAAGATCTATGATAATCACTTGTTAAATTCTAGACATAGATTTGGAGTTTGATAATCACTTGAAGTATTGAAGCTTAATGCTAGCGTATTGATTGATCATCCGAGACATTGGAGATTAATAGGTATAATTGGTCTCTCATCGTTTCTGGACACGGAAACGTTCGATTAGCGATACGTGGTAATTGTGATTTATAACTAGAACAGGTATATGCTTGGTCAAGATAATACATACGAATGGATCAATACAGTATAATCCCAGCAAACTTATCTCTCTGTGATTTCAACCATTTCTTTACCATCACTATATTTTCTTACTTTTACATAAACAAATATCTTTAATCACTTTACTTAAAATTATATTAATTGTTGAACGACATCGATATCGCACTAGTCCCTGTGGAGACGATAAAAATATACTTACTTTTGCACTTCAACAGTTACACCTCTCAATAACGTTTTAACCGATCTAAACTTTATAAAATCCACCGTTAGATTGAAAGTTTATATAATATAGATCATTTGTGTGAATTGTCAGACAAATCTAAAATCATTTGATATGTTATTGAGATACATCAAAATTAACGGTTTGGACGTTTTTCTAAATGCCGTTAATCTTTATGCGTCTCAATAACATACCAAATGATTTTGAATTTGTCTGACAATTTACACAAATGATCTAGATAATATAAACTTTCAATCCAACGGTGAATTTTATAAAATTCATACCGGTTAAAACGTTATTGAGAGGTATAACATTTGATGTCAAACTAATTGGTGTCAACGGATCCTGACTCTCGTTGACACCAATTTGTTTGACACCAAATGTTACACCTCTCAATAACGTTTTAACCGATATAAATTTTATAAAATCCACCTTTGGATTGAAAGTTTATATCATATGGATCATTTGTGTGAACTGTCAGACAAATCTAAAATCATTTGATATGTTATTGAGATACATCAAAATTAACGGTTTGGGAGTTTTTTTAAATGTCGTTAATCTTTATGCGTCTCAATAACATATCAAATGATTTTGAATTTGTCTGACAGTTTACACAAATGATCTATATGATATAAACTTTCAATCCAACGGTGAATTTTATAAAATTTAAATCGGTTAAAACGTTTGTGAGAGGTATAACATTTGATGTCAAAGTATTTGGTGCCAACAGATCCTGACTCATATATAATGTTATATTAATAAAATATTTGAGGACAGAGTCTTCGCCAGACGAGGAATAAAATCATCTCCTCTTCTCTAAACTTCTCTCGGGGAACCTTTTTCAATCTCTAAACAGAGCAAGCAATCAATAGAATTAATAAATGATATTAACAAACTTGTGTGGAGGTAAAAGTTCCATGGGTCGCAAATTTCGTTTTTATAGAGAAGAAGTACTAACATTATATGCGGAATAAGTATCGACTAACTTTGCTCCAACAAGCGAGGTAAGACAAAGAGATGCAAGTGATTGAACGGAAAGTGTATCTAGGTGATTTTTTAAGTTCACTGTCAAATCTAATGGTAAAAACTAGCAAGCTAGAATGTGGTATAGTGGCATAGGAAAACCGTGGTGGGGCAATTTTTCAAGCCTAAAGTGAAGAATTTTAGTTGTCTCGTGTTTAAGTCGATTTGTTCACAATTCGGTTGATGAGTTAATAGACGCATAAGCAATTTTGACTATTTTGTTTTACCATAAGCCATCTTAACAAATGAATATTAACATATTAACCATTAATATGTGTTACACCTCAATTTCGATAATCTCTAATTTAGTAGAAAATTGATGTTGTGGCAAAATTATTGGTAGCATTACTTTAATTGATTGATGGAATTGAGTGGCATATTTGTGAGTTTCACTTAATGCATTAAATGAGGTATTTACTAGTTGGGCTAGTAAGTTAAGGGAGGTGAAGCCCGTTATAGTGGGGTGGGAATAATAACCCATTGAGGGAGAAGGGAATTTTTGGTATTTGGCCTTAGGAGTAGTAGAAAACCCTAGGTCTTATGACCATTGAGGGGGAGATTCATTTGTCATTCATAAGAAAGAAATGGAGGAAGAAAGAGAAGAGTGAAAAGAGAGAATTGTAGAGAAGAGAATGAAAAGTTCAAGAAAAAGAAAGTTGGGTTCAAAGTGAAGAGAAAAGGAGGGTTGAAGCTAGAAGAAGAAGATCTAGGAGCTCTATCAATAACCATTCCACCTTTGTTCTTCTTATTTTATAAGGTAAGGGGGTTTATTGTTTATGGGTAGAAGTTGGTTGATGAAGGGGGAGAATGAAATTCATTCTCATCTCCAAAGATCCTTCATCTCATAGGTTGAGTTTTTGCCATTAAAACTCTTGGGTATAGATTTTGAAGGTTACACCATGTTAGCTATGAATGTATCATATATGTTAATCTATGTTGTTGGTGGTGATTTGTGTGATTTTCTTGGATGCCATGAAAGCATGAGTTGTGGGTATTGGTATTCTATGTGTGTTGTGTGGAAAAATCTATGAACTTGATACCTTGCTGTTGTTATTATTGAAGTAACTTTTGTTGCAATAAAGTGGGTCTGACAAAACTCTTCTAGTGGATAAAATGTTTTGATGATAACAAAAGTATTAAAATGACAATTGGTGTTACTAATAATTGTTCTTGTGTGCGGGATCACAGGATAAAATTTTCGTGACCACTAAGAACATAAAAGAGAAGAAACCAAGCCAAGCTCTGAAGTTCATCAGGAGCTATAGTAAAAGATTCAAGCTCTAAAGATCCTCATAAGCAACTCTCAAGACAGACTCTAAAGAAGCATCAGAAGATGGATGGTCTCGGAAGCTGAAGACCTTCAGATGATGCATCTTAGACTGTGAAGAAGAAGATTAAATTCCTTCCTAAGGACGTCACCTACTGTAGGAATGTTAGAAGAATAATCTCCAGTGACCTCCATTGGTGAAAGAATAATCATAGTATATTATTTTTATCCATTAGAGGAGTGTATTGTACTATTGTACTATACTTACTCAAAATGGTAGAGCGTCATATGAAAAAGGACAAGTGATGAAATTGCATTTCCTATCTTGGCAAAAGGATCAAATTTCATCACCATGGATTGTACTATTCTAGCTCATCTTCTCTGCAACATTCATCTTCAAATATTTCTCTATAAATAGAAGATCTCATTTGAAGAATTGACTGTTGCACTTCACGCATAAGCAAGACTATGAAGTTCTGACTCAAAGAAAAATCTGTCAAATACTTTTTAAGTCTTGTAAAGCTTTGTATTTTGTAAACATCTCTGATTGTATATCAAGTGTTCATTCAAATTTTCTTAAACTCATTTTAAGTTAGTGAAGTCTCTTGCTTAGTGTTTGAGCATAAGAGTCTCTTGTTAGTGAACTTGAGCATTTGAAAGTCTCTTACTTTGTACGTGAGCATTTGTAATCAATTGTGATTATAGTGAACTCCCTTGGAAGTGTAAGGAAACTGAAATACTCTCAACTTGTGAGAGGAACCAATATAAAAATTGGTTGTGTGTCTCTCTCCCTATCTCTTTACCTTTGTTTGAGTTTTTATCCGCTGCATAACTTTTTTGTTTTGAAAAAGTTTTTAAGAATCTAAAACACAATTCAACCCCCCCTCCCCTTGTGTTTTTCCACATCTACAACTTTCATATAAGTTCAAAGCGTTGAATTGATGATGAATCTTGTGCATTTGGTATTGATTGTTGATGGAATGATATTTGTTGAGGTTCAAATATCATGAGTGTTGATTAGTGAAGTCTTAGGGACTAATGGAATTTAAATTGGTTTTTTCGAAAATCAAATATTGGATTTTTGTAGTGTAGAAAAGTTGTCTTTTTATAAAGTGTGAAGAGAAAAAGTGACTTTTCACCCTTTTGCGCTATGAATTGGGTTTTGTCGTCAACATGAAAGTTTTAGCTTTTTTTCTTAGCTTTTCAACGCATGTTTACGCACCTCAATTGGATACTCGTAGCTCAAATTATGGTATGGGTGGTGAAAAGATCAAGACTTGCAAAATTCTACAGGTGGATGCTGCCTTTTGCGCCTCATGTGCAAAACTGGAGCCTCATGGGAAATACTCCCTGCAACTCTGTTTTGCATTGTTTTGTGTTGTTAGGTCCGTTTTGTTGAACTCTGTAATCTTAATTATTAGGTGTGTTTAAATCACTATTTTCATGATGAATTTAGTAATGGGTTACAAATGAAACATTTTGGGAAATTAAAGGAAGTTAATGATGATTAACCAAGGTTGATAAATGGTGATTTTGTCTTATGGATTGTTGCTAATTGGTGAGTCTTAGTTGGATACCTTATACATGTGTATGATGGATTAATTAAACGGCGCTTACTTGGTGCGTATAATTCCTAATTGTAAATCGTATGATATGATTGTTTGATGTTAATTGGTGAATTCTTAATTATGGATAGTTAGTTAATGTGCTTAGATGAATAAGCTTGATTGATGTGTTCAATTGATAAATGATGATAATGAGTTTCTTTATGAAATGTGAATATGATGCAGATGATGTATGGATGTTGTGGATAATGTGTGAATATCTAAAATGATGTGCAAATTCTTGTGAGTCATATATGTTGATTATGTGATTAATTGACATGGCATACATTTAGGATTTTATTATGATGTGGGTTCACCTCAAAACTATGGATGATGTGTGTAGTGTTCAGTGTACCACTTCTCTGACACCCCAAAATATGGATGACTAGGTCGGTACCACCAGCATATAGAGGTCAGGTCTAGAGAGTCATAATTGTTAAATGACATGAATGAATTGATGTGGTGTGCAAGATATATGTACTTGTGCGATTGATATATGATAATTGGTGATTCATTATTGATGATGTATAATTGATGATATATAATTGGTGACTTATGATTTGGTGTTGTATAATTGACGATATGCAATTAGTGTATGAGTAAATGACTTAATTACATGCTTTGTATGATACTTGGTTGTATTATTTTCATGCTTACTCATAAATATAAACTTACTTTGTTATTTGTTATTTGATTGGGCACTTGGAAACTCAGTTTCTCAGGTGTTGTGTAGTGGTGTTTGTATTCCGAGGGGGTATAATATTTCAATGTCATTTCTATTGTCTAGGTTAAGACTGAAAATTGTATAGGTCACCAGGGAATGATTTTTATCTAATGCTCGTGTATGCTAATTAAATTTTTGGCAATGTAATTTGAGAATGGTAATACCCTAAATTATAATATCCCTCTATTTATATCCTCAAATGTTAATCAACAAAGTATTTTTTTTTTTTCGCTGTGTAATTATTAAGACAATCATCTTTGAAAACTAGGATAATATGAACATTCAGGTTATGGTGTTACAATATCTACCATTTGTAAAAAAATGTAATTTCTTTTATAAAATTTAGGTACTTTTTCATCAATTTTTAGGTAACTTATATCTTAAGTTGAATCACTTTTTTCCTTACAAAAAAGTTGTTCGTTTATGAAAATAAAATAAAGTATGAGCATTCAACTTAACAATGTATAAATGAACCAACAACCATGTTGCATAAACAAAATGAAAAACCTCTCGATGTTCATAATAGCTTGATTAAGAATCTCATGGAGTAGTTTTCTATTGAAAAGACATTGCAATTTTCATGACAATTAGATTTCATTCAACAGGATTCAAAATTAATGAGAAACACGACACACACCAACTAAAATATACACCCCCTAAATTATCCTAGTATGCTACCTTATTTTGAGGTTTTATAATCACATTATTATTATTATTATTAAGCTATTTATTTATCACACTCACCATGCAATATTCCACCTAGCTAATAGTGTTTATGTTTGTGTGTTTTTTAAGTTTTAACACAACACATGTGACAAATCACATTTTATGGAAAAACTCTGATTTCTTGTTAAGTCCAAATTGTCTTTTAATGTCTATGTTTGTGTCTTTTCAAAAATCATTTCAATTTCATGTGAATTAGTTTTCTTTCAACGTGATTCAAAATTAATGAAAAACACGACTCACACAAAGTAATATACACCACCTTATTTTGAGGTTTTATAATGATTTCATTATTAACCTATGTAACAAACTAGCCATCTAGCATTCAACCAAATAGTGTCTATGTTTGTGTCTTTTTTAAGTTTTAGCACAATACATGTGACAAGTCATATTTTATGGAAAAACTCTAATTTCTGGTTGTGACTCCAACTTGTATTTTATTGTATTCAACATTGTGTACTTTTGTATAAAAAAAAATTGTGTTTGTTTGGTTCAATGACAATGAAAATGGTTTGGAATGAGTTTATTAACTAAAATCCATTCGGACTAAAAATAAGTTGAATATAAAATGCTTCATGTGTTTGGAGATATTTATATAAAAGTAGGTTGAACAAAAAAAATTAGAAAAAAATCATCTATAAAACAAAAATTTCAAATTATATCTTTGATCGTTAAATATTAACGATTATTTTTCATATTTAATAATTTAGATAACAATATTTAGATTTTTTTATTACCATAATAAAAAATAGGGTTAAATATGTTTTTGATCCTTATAAATATCTCAAATTTTGTTTTTAGTCCCTATAAATGTTTTTAGCAACATTTGGTCCTCAAATATTTCTTATCATGATTTTTGGTACCTACTTTTTAGTCAACTCGTGTATATCATTCGAAATTTAGAATTTTTTTTTCTACAATCATGTTTAATACATTATTGAAATCTTTTTACAAAAATCTAAATTTTTTTTAACAAGGGATGAATTAAATATGAAGTTTTAAGATATTTGCTCTAAAAAATTAATAAATAATTCATCTTATGTAAAAAAAATATATTTTTTTTATGGAAGAGGGTCTTATAATATTATAAAGATCTCTAAAGAAAATCATTAAAAAATTTGAAAGTATACAACCGTTAGATTGCAAACTATATTTTAAAAAACTCATTTATAAAAAAAATCATTTTTTCATGAAACTACTCAAAACCATTTCTGATTTGAATTTGAAGCAGATTTTAAATTAGTTTTTAATAGATTTCCATTTTTATAAAAATCTATAAAATACAAATGCAAATTTATAAAAGTGAATATCTTATTTAAAAAGTTCACCATCTAAAGTAAGAAATTTAGGTTGTCATGTCATACATGTAAGAAAAACATGTTCTTTAAACTTGTAAAAAAAGCAATGTTCAATTCACATAAGTACTATATATAGGTTACAAATCCTAAGTTTCTCACAATATTTTACAATGAGTACTTTAGCAAAACAACTTGTTACAATTGTGACATTGCTTCTTTTGTTGCTAATAAAAATTGATGGAGAGTCATCAATTTCATCAATTCCAAGTGATGAAATGAACAAAAATTCCACCACCAATATTGTTGCTGCAGATGTTAGTGTGGATCAAATAGACCCAACTGATTGCACTGATAGACCATGGATATGTAGCAATGGAGAATTTCCACCAAGAAGTGTATGTTGTAGAAATCGTTGTGTGGATCTTACAAGTGATATAAACAATTGTGGATATTGTGGGGTTAGTTGTCCTTTTAGTAATTGGCACTGTTGTAACCGTTTGTGTGTAAACATAAACTTTAGTCCTTTGAATTGTGGTGGATGTGGTAATACATGTCCTATTGGGAGGTTATGCTTACTTGGTAGATGTGCTTTTACGCCACCGACACAGCCAGCACAACCGCCACCGGCAGAGCCTGCACAACCTTCACCGATACAGCCAGCACAACCACCATTTCTCCCTCCTGGGTTGCCAAGACAAAAGTCACAAAAGATGTCCAATCTTCAATCTGATCAATATCCTAAACACAAAACTCCAATAAGGCCAATGGAATAATTTATATTTATAGTTGTGTACTTTTGAATGATGTTGCATTGTATGTTTGATTTATGGATTAATAATACTTTCTATGTTAGTATAAGAGCATGAATATGTTAATGTTATATTATTATTATTATTATGAAGTTTAATTATGAGAAAGTGTAAAAATGCCACAGAAGTGTAAAAATGAGTAAGTTCTGAGTAATTTTTCGCCAATCATCTGTGTCTTAAGTCAGGGAACAGTCGGTGGTCAGACCCTTATTTCAGTCAAAGGTCTGCCATGTGGCCAATTTTAATTGGCTACATCTACGGCCAAATTGTCTATAAATACACACCTTCAGATTTTTTTCATCTCACACTTCTCTTTCTCTACCTCTCTGCTTCATTTATTTTTTTTCATAATGTTATTTTGTTTAATTTTAGTCATTTGGTGTGTAAATGGACACATACTCACCAATGTGTTTATTCACCATATTTGGGTGCTCTTTGCTAATCGGAGAGGGACTTTTGTGTCCTAATTAGTGGGTACTCTATGACTAATAGAAAGATTCAAGGGTGGTTCGTTGAAATAACACCCTGGCAAGGTTTTTGGCAGTTGCACCAGAATCTAAAATATGTAGACCCTGCAAAACTTTTTGTCATTGCTCAAAAATTCGGCTAAATTTGCAGTTTATGATTCGACGACAAAAATGCACAAGAGGAGGGTCTTTATTTTATTTAATTAGGAATCGAGCTTTTGCATGTAATATTTAAATTGATGTAATTTTTGTGTCTAACGTGTTAATAAAAAAAAAATTGTTATAATTCTGGCATTTTCAATCTTTATGTAACTTATGCATATGTGGCCTAAGTCACGGAACACCACATGCAATTTGTTCGAATCCGGACTTTAAGTAACAGATGTCTGGCATAGGGTGTCCGTGTCTTAAGTCGCGAATTACTCATAAACAGAAATCTACAACTAAGCCAATCCTTTTGGACTTGTTTTTGACGTCGAAATTTTAATCGATATTAATGCATGTTAATATCCAAACTGAATGCATTCAATTTTTATCGTTATTAATAAGCGTAATTATCCAAACATATCGAAAACTTAAAAATTTATAAACCAAAATTTAACCAAAATACTCCATTACAAATATAAAAATATCCAAACTACAAAAAGATTATCCAAACATTCAACAATAAACAAACCATAAATATATAAAAAAAAAAAAAAAAAAAAAAAAAACTACTCCGAAGCCGCACATCCACCACCCCTCCTCCGATAACCCAATTCATATTGATGTGCCTTCGATGCAATTTATTTCACCTCTCGATAAGCAACAGAGTCTGCCGCCAACTCCCCGTTTGCCAACAATCGTTCTGCAATCCCTTGAATGCTCATCAGTTTGCTCTCCAGACGTGACATGAGCATTCCTCCAACCTCAGCTTCCTCCTCCATAATGGCCTCCATCTCACATGGCCTCGGTAAATCTCCCTCGGGCAGAGGAATCATGTAAGGATGGGAGATGCGAAAATACCACCGCATGCATCCAGGCGCTGCATACCGAGGATATATTGCACGAACTCCCCTCTGGTCTGGCGTCAAGATCCACTGCTCCCAGGTGGCGAACTAAATCGAAGCTTCAGTTAGAGCGGGGCTAGGAGTGGTAATGGAAACACAAGACTCTGAAGGAGGGAGCGAGATGACATGTGTGTGACCGAACTGCAGGAGGACCCGCTCAAGGAGGTACATGGCCTTGGAGGGTCCACATTTTAGCCATCCAGAGAAAAAGAAAACTTCATCCAAAGGCCGTGTAGCTCTATGCTCAGCATATGGGGCCCATGCAATGTCGCAGCCCAACAACCTATCAAGCGACAACCTCTCTGCACTAGTACAAGTCTTCCCATTCCTTGTAGTGTATTTGTTGGCAGCAGGCATGGTTTCCTCGTAGTTCTTATTCTCATGACATGCACACAAAGTCGGGAAGTGGTGATGGATCCAAGCCTGCAAGTTATAACAAAACAATTAAATAACGTAGTGAATTTATAAAATAACAAATAATTGAAAAATAAAAAATCCATAAAAGTAATTGGGTTACTTGAAGCAGCGTCATGTAACCAGTAAGAGTCGCGGAATCCGGTGCGGTGCAAGCGGAGAGGCAGTTGTAAAGGCACATTGGCGCAGATGGACCCCACGCATAGTTACGGACAAGCTCCAACTCCTGAAAATAGTTCAGGTAGAACAAATGCACAACAGTTTTGCTCGTGTCGGCAAAAATAGTGTAGTCAACCACTAGCAAAAGATAAGTCCTGATGGCAAAGTCCTGGTGCCTAGCAACCTCGGCCGTATTACTCGCCATAGTGAATTGAGCAATCTTCTTCAGAAGGGCCATGAAATGATCCTGCAGGTACATGTGCCTGGCATGAGCTCCCTTGGTGATAGTGGACTCTGTCCGTGCCTCCATCTCATTGGAACCAAAGCACCTCCACCATCAACGCCTCACCCTCAACTCCGGTGAGTGACCCATGGTCCATCAGTCTTTCCCGGTTGGGGAGATGCAGCAGACAAGACACGCCATCAAGTGTCACTGTCACCTCCCTAGTATGCATGTGGAAGCTGGAGGTCTCCTCGTGCCACCTCTCCATAAAAACACTCAATAGGTGTGACTCCACCCTAGTGTGGCCTGTCTTGGCGAGGTCCGCCAATCCAATCGCCTCCATCTTCTGCTTAAACCAATCTTCATCTGGCAGCTCTTTGTTAAAAAGTACCAACTCTCTCCCGTGGCTGACAGGGGTGAGCGGTACACGATGCTGCAAGCAAAAAAAAATACAAATAAAATTAAATTAATTACAACCATATAAACATAGAATTAATAAACATTAAACTTACGTACGAAAAGTAAAATTAAATTAATCATAAAATGACCAACATAAAATTAAATTCATCAAAATGGTCCCTGAACCTGAACCTCAGCAATACTACCCGAGCCTCAACCTGTGATGCTTGTTGCCAAGCCACCTTCCTTTGTTTCCTAGGAGGACCCCCAGCCTCTTCCAACGCCTGTGATTTTGCCCGTTGCACAGACGCAGTCGGACCCTTCAGACGCGTTGAAGGTGCAGGTTCAGATGGAAGAGGAGGTTGTTTATTCTTTCCCGTTGAAATCAAATAAAAGGCAATGTTCAATGCAAGAACAAAAAAACAAACAACAGCAGTATAATTTGTAGCTTAAGGCACAGACGTTACCAGTCCAAAAATAAATAAATAAAAATTAAACCCTAACCAATTTGATCCTAATTTCACAGTTTAATCAACGGAAATCATCAACAATAACATCATTTAATCTAATTAAATCAAACAAAATCCACTGTTCAATGCAAGACAAAAAAAAAAAAAAAACATCACTAAAATATGTGGCTTAGGGTACGGATTATAACAGTTACCAAAAAAAAAAAAAAAAAAAAATCCCTAACCTTAAATCATCCTAATTTCTCAACTAATTGACTATAAATCATCAACAATAACATCACGAAATCTAATTTAATCCAATCTACAACAACATGCAACCTAAATTCGTACCCTAAGCCATGGATTGTAACAGTTTATAACAAAAAAATTGCCAAAAATTGAAGAAATACACCGATTAAATTAACTAACCTTGTCGTTTTCGTGGTGCCATTGAGTTTGTGTGTTGATTACGCGTAGATTGGTGAAGAAACGAGTCGATTTGGTGAAGAAATGCGAATTTGGGGTTTGGAGCGATTTTGCTCGTGTTTTGAAACTGAGTTCTGAGGGGAAAGAAGAAGGGTGGCGCGCCTTTATATACTTTACGATAATCTGTGGCTTAAGTCACGGATAGTTATTAAGTGTCCATATCCAAAGTCACGGATGTGTTTTTTTAAGTAGGGTGCCTCTCAAGTGTAACTCTCCAAGCGTGAGGAAAATTCACAATTTTTTACACATCCGTGACTTTGGACACGAACCCCGTCCGTAGTATAAGTAACGGACAGGGATATATATTGATCATTTCGTAGGACGCGCTCCAAAATTAGTAGGGTAACAAAAGTAATTTTTAAAAAAAATAGGCAGAACATATGAATGAGAAGTGAGCCAAAGAAGCTTCTTGAAATGACATGATTGTACAAAAGAGGAAGCCTAATCAATGCCTGTCATAAAAAAGCCCATTTGCTAATGCAAAATATTAAACAGCCATTAAATTGGAGAAAGTCTTGGTTGGGCACAACCACAACACATCACATTTAGGCATACACTTACAAATAAAAAGAATTTAAATGAAAAAGAAAATAGTCACATCAATTAATATTACTTTTATATTTTTCATTTAATTTTTTAATTTTCATGTGAGTGTGTGCCCAAATGTGATATGTTGGGGTTGTGCCCAACATAGAATTTCTCATTAAATTGATACATTTCAATTTTGTTCGGTAAAAACTAAGGTTCTTTAACATTTGATCATAGCTCTTACAAATTTAGGTTTGGTTTATTCCCGTGAGTTTATTTTAATCGGTAGGGACATCAATTTTATATGTAGAAGTTAGAGTTTAAATATTGGACACTTCATTTATTCATTTTAAGGGTGAAACTTCTAACCTGATGGTTACTTGACCAAAACAAAAAGAAATTTAGGTACGGTTAAACGACAATTCTACAAAATCAGTTTGTAAAGTGAAAATTCCCCCATTTTAGTGTATTGATATAAATGATGGATAATCCGATAGCGAAAATCTAATATCATGCGACCCGAATGATTTTGTAGCAGGCTCTGATACCATTTTAAAATTACGAGTTTAGTCTAACTCAAATCTAAAAAACTGATTTGTTAGGTTAAAATTGTCCCCCCTTATAAATATGTATTCATATCATCTCTCAAACCAATGTATGCTAACTTATAACAAATAAGTTTTTTTTTTTTTGACGAACAACAAATAAGTTAATTCATAATAGATAAGCGGATGAATTAGTGATTTTTGGTAAAATTATCAATTAAATTAGTTGCTCAATATGAAATGACACAAAAACATGTTTTAAAGTAATATTTAATTACCAATAATGAATTTATTCAAGTGGTTGGGCTTTTGGTCCCTTTAAGCAAGTGGTTAAGTGTTTGATTTATGTCTCATGCATATAGGAAAATTTTGGTTAGGAAGGGAGAACCCACCTTGTCCCCTATGCGTTCTTCAAAGGAGATTAATCATCGTTAACGGATATGGAAACTTCGTATCAATATCATAGTAATAAAGTAATATTTAAAATATCAAATTTGAGATAATAAAGACAAAATTGAGAGGAAAAATAAATATAAGTTAAAATATCAAAATACTAATGGAAGTAGTTTATTAAACATTATAAACAAGTAGTGAAAAAAAAAAAAAAAAAACCACTTTTTCTCTTTTCTTCTTCTCCTCTTCTAATCCTAGCTGTGACAACTTTTTTCCTTCGTAGTCTGTCGGAGAGCGGTGATTTAAGGTCAATTTGGTCTGAAATCACCCCTCCAAATTATTTTTTCTTTCTCGTTATAATAAATAAGTGTGATTTTCACATATTTATTTGCTTTGATTTTTGTTGTTCTGTCTTTGTGCGGAGTATTGTGTTTGTCTCGTCTTTGTGCGGAATATTGTGTTTGTCCCGTATTCGTGCAGTGTTCATTTGTTTCAGGTTGAATGATTAATTTCGATCTAGTGCAGATCCAATCAACGTCGACTTTGGTGTCATCAACGCTTCAGATCCAGAGGCATGGACATTCCAGACGCTTCAATATAGTCATATTTATAGTCTTATGCAATTGGCCGTTTTATGCTATTAATATGGATATTGTGAGTTTGCTCGCAGATTTATCCTTTTTGTTTTTAGTGTATTTGAATTTGTATTGCATCGATGTACTCAATCAATTTTAATGAATGAATATCCTTTATTTATAGTAAAAAAAAATAAAAAAAATTAGAGAATTTTCCTAAAATGCAATTGAGTAGTTTGCATTCTCCAAGTCCCCCAAAAAAAAGAAGGGTTCCATGCACATCTCTATGAAATCAGATTTGATTTAGCTTTTTTTTTTAGAACAAATTTGATTTAGTTATTCTTATCATCGTACAATCTAAATTAAACGGTTGACATGGCTGTCCCGATCAAATGGGAGGCCCGGTTTTAATATTAAAAATAGATCCGAGTAAAAAACACAATTTTATTTATAAAAATAAAAAATATATCGACAGTATAACCATATGCTTTATGCAATGTCACACCATTTTGTTCCACTTTCTTGATATGACATGGAAGATTGACCATTGTTATTGATTGCTAGTCTAAAATTAACTTAAATTGAAACAAGTCATTCTTCAGCATCAAATTTGCTAAACAACGTGTGTAACTGGAGCAGAAGAAGAACGAAACATTGGATGACGAACGGGTCAAACAGAATAGAGCAACCGCTGTATGTGAATGGTGCAATAGTGGCTTGGCTAAGTTGTGCATGAGAGTGGATTCTCTCAAGTGAAAAAAAAATTGAGGAAATAATATGGACAATTGACCATTGGATTACAAAGATAAAACAATATTTAATTCTAAAAATAATTGAGAAAATGTAATTAATGGTTAAGATGTGAAAATTAAAAAAAAAAAAATTGAGTGGATCATTTCTCATTGTGCACGGCTTGAGCGGCGTACAGAAAGGAATAATGAGATTGGGAACACAATGGGTAAGAAACTTAAATTACCAAACACAAAAGTTCAATCTACCAAAAAGAACGAGTTACCGACCTGGTTTACTACCACTTGTGAGAATCATCTCTATTTTTAAGGGTGTTCAAAAATTCATTTTACTGAACAAAACTATGAACTAAATTGCACTAAATCACATTTTAAATTGAATCACTTTTAAAAAATAGTTACAATTCAATTTATAATCGATTCAGAACTAGTTTGAATTTATGAACTGATTTTTATTATAAAATAAACAAAAATAATATTTAATATTTTTTTATGTTTTACAATATTTTCACGTTTAATTATATATAAAAAAATAACCATGATTGATCATATTTTTACAGTTTCACTCTTTTTCTAACTCTAACCCGAAATTGATTTGAAAATTGCACCACTGAAAATCGTAACTTTCTTTTGGCGCGGTTGCTTAAAATTGATTGTAGCTATTGGTATCCAAAGATAAGAGAGAAAAACTCATTGTATTGAATAACAAGAAGGACTGAATAATCTGTTCACAAAAAAATGATATACATGCGATACTGTAATCCACTTTATATACATGCTACATTGTAAGGAAATGGATACGATCTAATTCAGTTATCGTAGGAATTTATCATTAATTTTTTTTTTTTTGAAATAGCAAAATTTATTAATAACCAAGTTTCTGCACAAGATGAACAGAGGCTGATAAATAGGAACAACATAACATAAGTGCCGTATATATGCAGAACACCTCAAGGAAAAAACTCTTAAACAGACACCTAATCAAAAATCAACTCCTAATCCCAAAAACAGTAAGCCATCCCACAGATTCAACACTACCAGAGCAGTCACCAACCCCGCTTAAAATGTTACAACTACTGGACTCTAACTTCCGAACTCGAATCAAAAGCGCTCAGCCCATCAGAATCCAGGACCAGCTCCATCAAGCGAACCGTTGACCAGACAAAAGTAGAACGAAAATCCAGGCAAACAAGTCTCGGCAACGACAGATGTACCACCATGAGAAAAGTACCCTCAGAATCCCAAATACCAGAGCAGTCACCAACTCAGCCCAGACAGTTGCCACAACTACACACTAACTCCCGATCTCGAATCAAAAGCAATCGGCCCATCAGAATCCAGAACCAGCTCCTAAAGGCGAAAAGCTAACCGACGAAAGTAGAACGAGAACCTAGGCGAACAAGTCTCAGCAAACCCAAGGAACAGTCGACATCAACGTGGAAGAGGTTATCCAGATAGAAAGCATCCTGCAAATCTCAACAGATTTGGAAATCATCAGCAACTCAGAAGAGAGACCTGCAAATCTCAACAGATTCGAAAGCGGTCAGAGACGTCTGTATCGAAGAAAGCCAAACAGTCAATATCTATGCTATAAATGACAACTAGATACAAAGAACCCTGCAAATCACAAAGATTTGGAAACCCCTAGAGACCCAAAAGGAGTCCTGTAAATCTCAACAGATTTGATAGCGGATCAAAGAAACTAATATTAAGGAAGTCAAACGCACACGACATCAACAAATTCAACGCCAATGTGACAACCTCACCGCACGACACCTCATATGTCGCAACGACCACCACCACTAAAACAAACACAAACCGAAAACCACCACCACATCCGACACCACCACCATCAAACCGAAAACGGATTTGACACCACCACCACCACAACCGGCACCGCCAGCACCAAAACGAACTCGGATCTGTCACCACCACCACCAAAACCAGATCTGCCACCAGCAAACCGAGACCACTAACCCCCTAGAGAAACACCAAAACCAGCGGCGGCGTAGCCACCCAACATCAAACAGAAAATCCTATATCCAACAAGCTCCGACGAAAACAAACAAACCCACACCGAAAGAACATAAGCCTCTACAACCGCGACGTTCACCGGAGAAGCAGTGGTGCGGAGGACCACCGTCACTCATCGCACCACCTACGGCCTGGATCTACATAGTGAAGCTCAGATTTGGATCAAGGGTAGAAAAGGGGTGAGAAGAAAAAGTTGTTACAGGAAAAGGGAGCGTATCAGGAGAGAGAAAAATTCAATATAAGTAGGGTACTATATAATACCCCATTATTGTAAAGAAATGAAGATTATGATGTAACTCAATTATCGATGGAATTTTATGAAAACTGGTTTAAAATTCAATTCCTATTTAAAAAGCACTAAAACTAAAATTGATTTTTTAAAATTTAAAAAGCACATAGAAAACTACTTTAAAACCAGTTTTTCAAAAATAAACTGTTTAGGAGTGGCAAAACGGCCGGCTCACTCTGTTTTGATCCGATCCGCCTAAAGTCTGTTTAAAAAACCGATTTGAAACTAGTTATCTTAAACTAAACCAATTCAAAGATATAAATTGATTCTAAATCGGTTATAAACCGAACTAAAACTATTTTGAGAAATAAATTGATTTTTACTAAAGTAGTTTTTATGAACCGAACTATTAATATGCTTCGGGTTTGGTGCAGTTGATAAACTATTAATACTCCTATCTATTTTTAAGTTTCATCATGTTTGGTGAGAATGTGATGACAGAAATTTTGTAGTATTTTAGGTAGTATTATTAGTAATAAAATGACCAAAACAGACCCAAATATCAACAAAAACCTGAACAATCGAGAAAAAGCTTCAAGACAAGGTGAAGAAACACAAAAGACAAGAAAAAACCCAAAAATGAAGAAAAACAGCCCATCGTGTCACGAAGGCTTTCAACGTGACACGATGGAAGCTCCTTGCTCGCCAAGACAGAATCAATTATATTTTTTAAAAGAATCTTAGCATCGTATCACGATGGCTCACAGCGCAGTACGATGGCTTCGCGTGGTGACCACGCTGATCAAACGCACAGGATTAGTTATAATTTTAAACTAAATTTTCTCATCGTGACACGATGGGCTTAGCGTGTCACGATGGTTTGCTGAGGCCCATTACGAAAAGTATAAATAAAGCCTCCATAATTCATTATTTTTCATTCAGAAATAGAAGAACTTTCTATTCCTTTTGGAGAGAAGTTCGGAGGAGCTCTAAGGGCATAGTTTTCTCCCCTTACGGGAAAACTAACTTAGCAAGGTATAAATCTTTAGGCTTTTTATAGTTAGATTCTTGTAATTTAATTATGTAATCTTTTGTAATAATTCATTAGGTTGTGGTGGAGAAGATGAACTCCCCAATGAATACTTGGGTCATGTAATTGAGTCAAAGTTATAATAAACCGTCTTTATAAATTATTATTTGTTATTTGTTTTCTTGCTTTAATATCGTTAGTCGGAATCTTGACCGGATAAACGGCAACGCCTTAGAATAAATAATTAGGGTTTACTTTGATAATAGCATATTAGGGTTCTCTTATTATTTATCCAGAACTAGTAATAAATAACACTAGGTTAAAGGAACGGCAAAACAATCTTGAACTAGTTATGACTTAATAATTAGAGGAAGAATCAGGAAGTAGTTGTAATACCAATTAGAACTGAATAACCGTAACTAAGATCTAAGGGTATTGGATGGTCGATGGTCATAATACATGTTTGTAAATAACTCTATCTAGTAGTAATAAGGGTATGTGAGAAAGCGAGGTTAGACTCTCGTAGGTACCTTAGTTGCAAAAGTATGGGCACTTTGCCTACATAGGGTAACAGTAAAATGCTACTAAAACAACGATAGAATCGACGCCCGATAATAGTCCGAATGACTATGTTATACACCGATTATGTCAAGTATGAGGAAGGGAGTAAGTTCAACCACCATACCTATCATCTATGTTTCTAAATCAAATCTTTTATTTTCTTGCAACGCATATCGCTCTTTTATAAATTAAACTTTTTTCCTAAAAACCAAAGCGAATGCAAAAACTCACGAAGTAGAATAGCACTAGCGAAGGTTTGACACGATCCCTGTGATACGAACTCATTCTAGACACCTAGAGTGTGAATTATTGCTCAACGACAAACTGGTCCACTTGCCAGAACGTAGAATGGTTTCTAAGTATCAGATTGCTTAAAACGTCCGGGGGGTGAGCGATGCAGTGTTTTCCTCTTAATTTATAACATTTTCCCTTTGTGTTTTTGAGAGATTTTAAAATAGAGAATCAATTCTGTAAGCGGATAAAAATAAAGTGATAAAATTTATAATTCAAAAATTTTATCTTCCCTCCTGTTTTGATCTATGTTTTCATTTTCAGGGACTGGAATGATTGAAATCCACTTTGGAACTTGGTAAATAAGATTTTTCTTTTGGTTATCTACTCCACACCTTCTTAGTTTCTATACAGGAGAACATTACACATCTCTGTTTCTAAAAATCATGGTGTGAGAACTCAAGTTCCTGGTGGCGGATGAATGCTAAGCAGCAAAACTATGTTTAGTACTAGTAGTGCGTCAAAGTAGTCATTGATTCCTGCACGAACAACACAAATGCACAGAGCTAGTGAAACGCTCCGACATAAGTAACGCGTTAAGCTGCTAAACCTTAATGGAGTGGGAACCATGCTACAAGATGTTAATTACTACAATGATGCAGACAACACACACGTCAAAGCGATAGACCCCCCTCCTGGCAAGCCACTGAGGTGAGACATGGTCTAATCGTTAGTGGAATCCGCCTCAATCCAAGTCACGCTTGGGGAAAGGTAAGGGGGTACCTTTGGCCGGGTGACTCCTCAACGTCTCCAATCATTATCATTCACACCGGAAATGGACTCAGAAAGCACAACACCCCTCTATACATAGCAAAGTACAAATGCCAAAGAGCAACCCGTACAAAAATCAAGGAAAGGTATTACGCTGAGTATTCTAGCATCGTAAAATCCATTTCAAACCTGCTATTACTTACACTAATGCAGGAAAGTTACTACGAAGCCAACCCGGAGTAAAACTTTCTTAAACAATAAACGTCACAGCAGAGAACGGATAAACGCGAAAAGAGCAATAAAGTTACTAAAATAAAGTAATGTTAATATAGTCTATTAATTAATATAATAAAGTAAAACATTTTGAGAATAATTAAAATTAAATTAGGTAGCAGATTAAGCGTAAGTTGTTAGAAATGAACACCCTTTGAGTTATCAAAATAGGAGATATTCTCAATTCTCATGTAGATAGGAGTGCACCATCTTTACATACAAAAAAGTACTAGTACTTAGATATTGAAAAATAAAAACTTGTTTGGACCATTCAAAAATGTACTAAAAAGTCTTACCTCATGTTCCCATCCTTCTCCAATCATGCCTTTAGTTTGTCTTTGGTCCAAAAAGCACAAAAAAGATAAGCTCCTACAAGTAATAAGTAATTATCAAATACTTACAGGATGAGAAGAAGTCCCCAAAATGGTGCATGCATAATCTTCAACATCCAAAGGGTTATCATAACTTCCTACACCATGTTGTTTTTTCCCTTTTCCACTCAAGAACAATACTTCACAGTCTCCAACATCAATATCATTCTTCTTCAAAATCCTTCTCTTTGTCCCACTCTCACCTTCTTTAACAACTAAATCTTCACCTACAAATACAATACTACTATTATTCTCCACTTCATTATCCTTGCTTTCATCATTGTTTAATGATTTTCTCTTTGAACCATTTTCAATAGAAGCAATTGATGCATGATTTTCATCTTCACAATATTGCTTTGCAATCATCACTACATCTACCAAATCAAAATCCTCCACATTTTTTCCTTGAATGACCTTTGATTTTTTCCACCAATTGTGATATTCCAATGACACAGAAGGCTTGTAACATTTTGAAGGAACATAAAAGCTAAAATTTTCATTGTAACATGGACTCATAACTGTGAACTCACTAGGAGGAACATCTTGATCCATTCCAAATTGCATTGTTACCCTATATGGCATATACTTCTCAACACAATCCAAACCAACAACCTCATCAGCACACAAATACAGTCCAAAACATCTCAATTCATCTGCTAATTCAGAATTTGAACCATCAACAATAACAAATTGTTCACTTTCTTTGTAATGAGACACAAAGCACCAACTTTTCAAATCAATGACATAAGGACGCCACAGAAAGTTTTCTCCTGATTCCAACTTAGACAAAATGAATTCAAAACTAGCATGCTCAGATTCAGAGTTTAATTTGTGCCACCTTGCAGCTCTAGGCTCACCCTTTTTCAGTTCATTAGGGTATTTTGGTCCAAGAATTGGAAACCTTTCAAATAACCATTGTTGCACAAGTTGAAATAGACCGTTAACTTTCAAATCCAAATCTTTCACAGAAGAAGACACTAATTTTTCTTTAAGCAAAGTCAAATTATGATAAATGCTAGCAAGAACAGAAGATGCAAGAGCCATTCTTTTACCTTGAGATAAATGAATAGCAATCGAAAAAACACGAGGATTGATAACAGAATCAGAACATGAAGGAAAAACAAATCTTGATAACCATAAACAAAGAAACCCCACATGCTCAAGCTCAAAAAGATCACATTTTTCTTCTTTTAAACCCTCTTTAAAGAACTTTAGCCAAGCATTATGACCTACTTTTTTGGACTTACTTTTCGACATTCTCCTATGAATTTCGATCAATTTAGCTTCTATTGAAATCAAATCAGACGAAAGAGGAAGTGTCACCGATTCTCCAAGAACTGAAAATCCACCAAGAATCATTACATCTTCAAGTGTAATAGTTGCTTCACCCCAAGGAAAAACAAAAGTATTGGTTTTTGGAGACCAGTATTGTACTAAAGCAAGAATCAAAGATGGGTTGCGAGGAAAATGATAAAGAGAAGACAAAAGGGCATCACAGATACCTGATTGGTTCCATGTGAAAGCTTGTTCTGCTGTTAATGTTTCGACCCAATCACCCCATTTTGTTTGTGGATTTTTCCACCCTTTGAAGTGAATCTTAGGATGAGGATGGTTGGTTTGAGACAGTGTTTGAGAATGATTCAATGTTGTTGTGTTTTTGGAACATGGTTTGAGGAACTTGGTGAGTGTTTGTGTGGAAACTAGTTTTTCTGAGTTTGGAGAAATCAATGTTGCAATACGAGAATCGTACATGCAGATAGTGTTTGGTTTTTTTGTTGACATTTTTGGTTGAATGAATAGAGGAAGAGAAACGGTCAAGCAAATGGAGAGAACGTGTGTGTGTGTGTGTGAAAATAGGCGGGAGATATGAATGAGAACATTGAGAAGTGTGTCAAAAGAAGCTTCTTGAAATGACATGATGGTACAAAATGACTAGGGGAAGCCCAATCGCACAGTCAATATCCTGTCATAAAAAAGGACCATTTGCTAATGCAAAAGACTAATCAGCAATTAGATTGATACATTTCAATTTTGTTTGGTAAAAAGTAAAGGTTGTTTAACATATGATGATAGCTGTTAGAAGTTTAGAAATTTATGCTCTCCTAAAAATAGCGGATGGCTGATAAGTTAGCTGATAACTTATAATTTATGGCTGATAATTGATAGTTTATAGCTTATAATTGATAAGTTAATTGAAGTGTTTGATAAAATTAGCGGTTCAACTAACCGATAGATTTAAAATGACATAAAAGAATATTCTTAATTAAGATAATAATTTAAATTTATTAATTATTATTTTTCTTAAAATTTATTATTAAATTAATTTTCATATGTTGAAATTTTATTTTAAATTTGTTTTTATTTTAATGTAATAAATCTTTTACGTCAAACTTTATATAAACATTCTTAGTTTATAATAAATTTAGACTTAATTACATATTTGACATCTTATGTTTATTTTAGGGTTTAATTTGATCTCTTAAATTTTAAAAGTTTCAAGTTTTTTCTTTTAGTCAAATTTCGGTTTAAATTTTTCATATAACTAACAAATTTGCATATGTGGATAACTTAAAGGAAAATGCTAAACAGTGTCCCTGGGGCATTGGTTAGGGAAACAAATATAATAATATGTCATTGAAATTTGTACAGTCAATGCCTCGAAAGTATAAAAAGTGTAATTTTTAATTTAAAAATTTCTTTTTTTGATTTTCTTAACCATTGTCCCGGGGGCACCGGTTAACATGACCCTAACTTAAAAGGGTGTCACATAGAAGTTTTAGACGAAATTAACTCGGTTTTTTTTGGTAATAAAATTAACTCAAAATTTACTAAAAAGTTAAAAGAAATTGACGTAAAATTTAATAAAAATGACGAACTTATGTTGAAATCAATAAAGTAAAGAACCAACTAATTTGAAATCTAAAATAAAGATAAGAAACTAAATATATATTTAATTAAGCCTAAAATTTATATGAAATTAATATTTAAGATACTTTAAATTACACGTAATAATAAAATATGTTTGACACAATTATATAAATTTTGAAATAAACACTAAATAAAAATTAACATAATCCAAAATAATAATCGTACTTATACGAGGGAAGGAAGTCACAGAGTATAATATAGGCCAAATGCATATATAGGTCCTTTAAGTTTGGTGTTTGTATCACATAGGTCCTTTAAGTTTTTTTTTCTTTCAAATAGGTCCTTTAAATTTTTAAAATGTATCAAATAGGTCCTTTCCGTCCAACTCTATTAAAAAAAAAAGCTGTGTCCATTAATTGCTTCCAAGGACCGTAAAAAACTTATTTTTTCATTGTAAAGCCTGGACATAAAAAAGCAACTTGTAAACAAAAAAAGGGTGCTGCAACTCAAACTTCTTCTGCATCTCAAACTGCTCCTGCATCTGAAACATCTGGTACTGCAGCTCAAACTGGTCCTGCATCTCAAACATCTGGTACTTCAGCTCAAACTGGTCCTGCATCTCAAACATCTGGTACTTCAGCTCAAACTGGTCCTGCATCTCAAACTGGTATTGCAGCTCAAGTTGCTCTTGCATCTCAAACTGGTACTGCAACTAAAACTAGTACTGCATCTAAGTATGTGAAGCCTCCAAAGTATGCAAAGCCTATTTCAAGTGCTAATCAAGCAAGTTTTACTTCTGCACTGTTCAAGGGAGTTGGTACTTCAAGCATTGGAACAAGACCAAAGATGCAAATTAGGAAGCCTAAATCCTAGCTTTTAATTATTAAGTTTCATTTTTTTTTTTTTTGTCTGTGTAATGAACAAGTGACTTTGGATCATTTTGTGAAAAGCCATAGGTGTATTTTGTGTAGTGGTAATACTTGGTTATGTAAATCCAATGGAGCATTTTGTGAAAGCCAATGGCAAAATTTGGTTATGTTATTATGAGTCTTTGAGTACTTCATTTTCAAAATGCAGCTATAAGATCTTATATTTGATTTGCATGTCCTATATATTGATTCTATATATTGATTGATATAAGGTCTTTGAGTACATGCTTCTCTGTACTTTGTATTTTGTGAAAGATCTTCTATATATTGATTTTGGGATTTCAGTTTACCTGCAAAATCATTTTTTTTTAAACAGCACAAATTTTATTAAAAACTCTTATGAATATAAGACATACACCAAGAGTAGAGAGAAGGAATAACTCCTTCAAATTACAAGCAACTAAGGAAAGCAGCCCAACTTCCATTATCAACTCCCCTCTGCACCTAAAACATAATCAACAACAAATATAATCAACATAAACTAACCTTTGAAGAAGATTCGTGTTCTTCAGATTCGTGTTTTCCACAATTTGATTAAGGTATTTTTTTGATTTAGGGTTTCTTCTCTTCCTATTTGAAGAACAAGATCTGAACAATGAAAAAATAAGTTTTTTACGGTCCTTGGAAGCAATTAACGGACACAGCTTTTTTTTTTTAACAGAGTTGGACAGAAAGAACCTATTTGATACATTTTAAAAACTTAAAGGACCTATTTGAAAGAAAAAAAACTTAAAGGACCTATTTGATACAAACACCAAACTTAAAGGACCTATACATGCATTTGGCCTATAATATATATACATATGAAACATTGTGTTGGTTTAAGGTGTTTGTATTCTTGCTTAAAAAAATGGTTTGTATTCTTTTATGTTTTAAAGGAAACATGTTTTGTATTTTAGGGTAAAATTGGGTTTTACTTAAAATAATAAGGGTAAAACTGGAAGAAAAAATGATAAGCTATAAATTAATAAGCTACTTGAAATAACTTCTAAAAAATAAGCTATAAGTCACTAAAATAAGCTAGAAGCCCTTTCTAAATAGACTGTTAGCAAACAAGTCTTTTAGCTTATAAACTATAAGACATAAGTTATAAGTTAGTTTTTTTGACTTCCCAAACAGAGTCTTAGGTTCTTTATTATATGATCGTGAGTTTATTTTAATTGATATGAATATCAATTTTATATGTAGAAGTCAGAGTTTGTACGTTAGACACTTAAGTTATTCATTTTGGATAAAATTTCTAGTTTAATGGCTACTTGACCAAAACAAAAAGAAGTTTAGGTTTGATTATAAGATAAAAATTGTGAGGTAAAAATTCGGTTTATAAAGTAAAAATTTCCCCATTTTAGTGCGTAGATTTAAATGGTGGGTAATTTGATAGCGAAAATCTAGTAGCATGTTACCTTAATTAATTTTGTATGAAGTTCTGATACCTTCTTAAAATTTTGAGTTTAGTTGTTATGTGAAAATTGTCACCCCTTAAAATATTCATGTCATCTCTCAAACCAATGCCAGACTCTTAATATTAGTATTGTCTAAAAAGTAATAGTAACTTGTAAGCTAACTTATAGCAAATAAGTTAATTAGTACTCCCTCCGTTCCTTTTTATAAGAAACAATTTGGAAAAAACACACAAACCAAGGAATCTTATTTTTTTATTAAAAAATCTAATTTTTTTTTTTGAACAAGCCAAAATGAGATATATATATATATATATATAAACAAAAGGACAGTCTCCCCAGCACAAGATGTGCCAAAAAAACTACCACTGATTACAGAGAGTCACAGATATATACAAAGAGATAACCACAACAAATAATACAAAGCCAACAAATCATGCGAGGCCCAAGCACAAGAAAGGACTAGACCACCAGCTATAGCAGTTAGAAGCTAATATAACATGAGAAGCCTTCAACCACCGAAATGAGAGGAGCTTGATCTTGTCCAACAACTGAGAAATAGAGCTAGCTGAGCCTCGGAACACCCTGTGGTTTCTCTCCGTCCACACAACCCACACACATGCGAGCCAAATGAGCTGCAGAAAGGAGCGTCGAGCCCGTGAAACACCTGCTGAAAAGGTAAACTGGACTAGGTGATCACGTAGGAAGTGAACTCTACCACCGGTATGCCAATCCACAAACACACTAACGCCCAGATGGAGCCAAAAGTACCACAAGAGAGAAAAAGATGATGTGCTGACTCGGCATCGCCACATCCCGAAATGCACTGAAGAGCTGATGAAGGTATGATGCCGTGCGTGACCAGGTTGGTTTTTGTGACCTGTCACGTTATAACCGCCACGCAAAGATGGAGACCTTCAGCGGAACCTGAGAGTGCCAAATGAGAGTATCTGCATCATCCATAGGAGTGGTAACCTGAGAAGTCAATATCTGATAAGCTCCCCGGACAGTGTAGCCTCTGTCAGGGTCAGGCTGCCACTGCCACCTGTCTGGAGACTGGTTCTGCAAAGAAAGGGTAAGCAATAAAGACTGACACTCCCTCAAATCCTTCTCCTCCCACCCCCTCAACTGCCTCCGCCAAACCCAGGCCCCACCATCTGCCTCCCAACCTCGCGCAAACATCTCAGCCACCGAACACAGTTTGGTCTCCGAAACATCAAACAGACGACCAAACCGCTCACTCAAAGGAGGCCCATCCAACCAGGGATCAATCCAGAATAAGGTATATGATCTGTCCCCTACCCTCCTCAGAACCCGCTCCTAAAACCACCTGTCCCCGGCCTCCCCACCCTCTATAATGCGTGCTACCTCCCTCCACCACAAAGACCCGCTACGCCCTCCCTCTCGGATCCTGCCTCTCTCCGTCCCATATCGAGCTGCCACCACTCTAAACCATAAACCCTCTCTATCCACTAATATCCTCCAGCACCACTTGCCTAAAAGGGCTAAATTAAACTCCCCCAACTGCCGGACACCCAAACCTCCATACTCCTTACGTAAACAAAGAGTTTCCCAAGTAACCCAAGAGACTTTCCTAGATTCCTCACTCCGCCCCCCCCCCCCCCCCCCCCCCCACAAAAAAAAAAGTTAATCAATAGAGATTCGATAGAAGAGATGATACCTGAGGGAGCTTTGAAGAAGGAAATAACATATACAAGAAGAGAGGTCAAGACAGACTTAAGTAAAATCAGACGTCCACCAAAAGAGAGGAAGCGACTCTTCCACCCAGACAACCTATTTTTTAACCGAGCCACCACGGATTCCCAGAAAAGCAAGCGTCGCGGATCACCCCCGATAGGGAGTCCCAGATAAAGGAAAGGTATCCTTCCCACTCTACAGCGTAGGATAGAAGCAGCTTCACCCAACCAGGAATCAGGAATATTAACCCCAACCAACATACTTTTGTTGAAATTAACCTTCAGACCCGACATAGTTTCGAAAAGCACAAGGACCGCCCGGAGAGCACGGACATTCGCCCAACTTTTTATCCCAAGAAGAAGTGTATCATCAGCAAACTGCAGGTGAGACACTGTCACAGGGTCCTGCTCACCAAAACTTTGGAATACATAGGAAATATTTCTAAAATTTTATAATATATTCCAAAACTAACCTTGGTGTAATTAATACATAGAAAATATGTTACTATAATTAATGCATAACATTGGAATAGATAAAGGGTAGAAATGAAATTGCTTAATTAATAAAGTATAAATTTAATGATTGTTTCTTATAAAAAAGAATAAATTTTTTTTTTCAAATTGTTCCTTATAAAAAGGAATGGAGGGAGTAATAGATAAGCTAGTGGAATGAATTTGTGATGATTTGGTAAAATTATCGATTAAATTAGTTGTTCAATGTGAAATGACACAAAAACATGTTTTAAAGTAGGGTTAAATATGTTTTTAGTCCTTACTTTTATGTGAGTTTCAACTTTTAGTCCCTACATTTTTTTAATTATATTTTTAGTCCCTTATATTTTTGGTCAATTTTTTATGAATAAGATAACAGAATTGACCACATAAGATAACTTAAATTGACTAGAATAACATTTGCATTGAATGACGTGACATCGATGTGTCATTATTTGTGGCTGATATCGTCATCCAAGTCACAAAAAATTGACGGTATGGACTAAAAATGCAAACGGCGAAAGTGTAGGGACAAAAAATTTAATAAAAAAAAATGTAGGGACTAAAAGTCGAAACTCACATAAAAGTAGAGACTAAAAACATATTTAACCTTTTAAAGTACTATTTAATTATCAACAATGAATTTATCCAAGTGGTTAGGATTTTGGTCCTTTTAAACTTGTCGTCAGGAGTTTGATTTTGTCTCATTTATTTATATAGAAAAAGTTCGGTTAGGAAGGGAGAATCCATGTTATCCCCCACAAGTTTTCATAATAAAGATAAAATTGAGAGGAAAATAAATACAAGTTAAAATATCAAAATGTTAATTGAAGTAGTTTATTAAACATTATAAACTAGTAGAATCATATACTCCCTCCGACCTTATTTATAAGCAAAAGTCAACAAAAAAATTTGGCCCTAAATATAAGCAAAAATCATTAAATTCAACTCTAATTAATATTTTTTTCCAACAATACCCCTACACATGTATTTATTCATTTCTACAAGTAATCTATGTTGGAGTAGTACTAATGATGATTACATCTAAATAGGAGTAGACTTCATAAAAGACAAAAGGGCATTTTAGGAATTGCATTTAAATTACACATAAAACTAGGATAAAAAGCAAGCTCCTTAATAAGTGTGCAAAAGGGAATTTTTGCTTATAAAAAAGTTCGGAGGGAGTATATTGTAAGCTCGTGAAATAAACTGTTTTTTAACAAGTCAATTTTCATATGAATTATTTGTAATAAGCTAAAAAATTGACTTTGCACCAATATTATTTTAGTATAATTATAATAATTTTTAGAGAATTTTCCTAAAATGGACTTTAGTAATTTGCATTCTCAAACTCCCCCAATTGACAAAGAAGGGTTCCATCCACATCTTCATGGAATCAGATTTGATGTAGTTATTCTTATCATTGTGCGATATAAATTCAATGGTTGAGATTGTGTTAAGAATAAAGCAAATATGTAATTTAGATCATTTAATCTTAAATCAACGAATGAGATTAAATATTACATTAAACTGCGTGATAATCTACGGTAGCAAATCTAAATTCCATGTCCATCCTCTATCGAGATTTGCAGCTGCATTTACAATTGGATCGATACTATCGGTAAAATTCAATCGTTGGAGCTTAATTTTCCTTAATAATAAAACTTAAATTACCGAACACACAATATCAATCTACCAAAAAGAATGAGTTAAACAGATTGATTCGACGAACCCAACTCAGTTTACCACCACTGATCAGTATCATCTCTATTTCTAAGTAATCATCATGTTTGGTGAGAATGGTTTCCTACGGGTCCGGTTATCGTCCATAAGGGATCCTTATGCACCGTCCATAAACTTTCCATTTGCACCCTCTCATTTCGTTACACACCCCACCCAAGTAGAAATTTTGGCGCTGCGTTGAACTAACAGCTTCTTCCTCGCTCTCCTCCTTCCTCGGTCTCCTCCTTCTTCCTCCTCTGGTACTCTCTCTCTCTCTCTCTCTATGGTTTTCGTGACTTTGATTTCCAATCATCATCACCAAAATCATCATCACCGTCGTCGATTTCATCTTCATCGCCGACAACAACACTTCACCATCGCCGGCAACAACAAAACACCACGAGCTTGCATTCAACCGAAACAAACAACAAAAAGATGAAAACAAAATAGGTTTGAGCTTATTCCTTATGCTTGACAGATTAATTTTCAATTAAAGATGAAGGTTGAGAAAAATTCACATGACCTAGAATTACCCCTTCTCTCAAACAATGTTTGCAATTTTGCTTATGAACTGATTAACCTCCCCTGTTTTTCTTCAATATGTGAACTAACTCATGAATTTTGTGATATGAAATGTGTGAATTAATCTGTTTCACATGATTCTAAAGTTGTTGATTGGTTTTTTGCTGTAACAGTAATTGAATTTTCCCTATTTGCAAATTTGTAATCTATGCATTCCATGTGTTTGTTTGTTGGCTGAGCTAAAATCTGAGACAATAAACTTTTGATGTTTGTTTCTTCACAGTCATATCAATTTATGAGTGTTGCTAGTTGAATTTTAGAACTTTGAATTTGGAACATTAGATTCGTTTTCGTGTTGTTTTCCCTCCAACAATTAATTGGTAGAATGGTTTCAGAGAGTTGTACTCTGAAACATTTAGCTGGTAGAATGGTTTCAGATAGTTGATGTTTAATTGTTGCTGCCTAAACCATTTAGCTGGTAAAATGGTTTCAGAGAGTTGTACTCTGAAACCATTTTGTTGGTAGAATTGTTTCAGATATTGATGCTTAATTGCTGCTTTGATGCTTAATTGTTGCTTCCTAAACCATTTATTTTACATATATATATGCAGGTGAGTTTAAGAACACTAGTCAAAGAACAACTTCATCAATGAATTGGCCAAAGGGAGCTAAAGCTCAGGAAGTAGCAAAGATTATGGATCTCAGAATTGGAATATGTTCAGCAATATTAACAGATCTCGGCAATTATAAAGGACAATATGTGCAGAAGGAAGCAACATTATACTATAAGGAAATGCTTAGAAAGATAGCAGATGAAACATGATAGTTGTTAGGATTGTGATTTGAAGAGTGCATGATAGTTGTTAGGATTGTGATTTTAGCAGTAGTTTCTCTATCGTGTTTGTTGTTTTTGGTTTAAATTATGAAATTATGAAGGTCATAATTGTAAGAACTACTTAGTTTCTACTACTTGATGGTTTCATGAACTATTAGAAGACATGTTTATGATTCAATTAGATTCGCACATGCATATCAGTTTACTCGATATTTGTATACTAAATTCTGATTTTATGGTGAAAATCGTGAATTATTGATTCTCATGTACCGCCTTTTCTTTTCAAATGTTAATGCACTAATGCATAGACAGAAAATAAATATTCATATTTTAGTCAAAATAAATATTATAACTGAAACCATAAGTGTGGCTTAATGGTTTCATTATTTTTGTATCTGAAACCAAAGTAGCTCTCTTATGGTTTTCAATAAAATATTCATATTTTGTTCAAATTAAATATTACAATTGAAACCATAAGTGTAGCTTAACGGTTTCACTAGTGTTCTATGTGAAACCAAAGTAGATCTCTTATGGTTTCTAATAAAATATTCATGTTTTATTCAAAATAATTGTGCAAACCATAAGAACAAAATTATCACCATGTGTTATTTTCATATTCAGTTCAACTTTAAGACCAATAGTGGTTACTAGTTAGCACAGAAATGAGCATTGTAGCATCCATTTTCAATCATGATTTAAAAAAGAATCGACAATTACAAAAAATAATCTTTTACATCATAATCTCATTTTCATATTCTTCATTTTCTACTCTCATTCCCCATTATAATTTGTGCTCTATAAAAATATTGTTCTTATTTACTCTTAATAAAACTAAAGAATACAACAAACTAATGCCTACAAACTAAAGAATGCTACTATACCAAAACACTAAGTTTAACCAAAGCTAAACAAACTGAGGCCTACAAGCAGAAGCACAAAACTAAGTAGAACCAGTTCCTCAACACGAAGATCTCTGAAACCACACATGCACAGTAACAAACACAAAGTGGTTTAAGATGCAACAATTAAGCATCAACTCTCTGAAACCATTCTACCAGCAAAATGGTTTTGAAGTACAACTTTCTGAAACCATTCTTTCAGCAAAATGGTTTAGGTATGATTTTTAACTTAGCAAGAATGATTTGTAACAAACTCAGTGGATCAGTGTTAATTAGGTGCTAAACCTTTAACATTGTAACCTCAACAAATTATTTGAAATTTTCACAAAAACAATTGTAAAAAATTGATAATATTATTTTAATTAATACTAATAATTTCTCATTTCTCTCACTTTTTCTAACATTGTACACATATAGCTTTGTGTCATTTTCTGTGTGTCTTAACTACTACAAAGTCAAGCAGAGAACAAGATAGAAAAGACATGGAAGTTTCAGCTTTGACCAAATCCATATACACGATCATGCTAAAGAATGCTACTATACCAAAACACTAAGCTTAACCAAAGCTAAATAAACTGAGGCCTACAAACAGAAGCACAAAACTAAATAGCACCAGTGCCTCAACACGAAGATCTATGAAACCACATCTGCACAGTCACAAACACAAAGTGGTTTAGGATGCAACAATTAAGCATCAACTCTCTGAAACCATTCTACCAGCAAAATGGTTTTGAAGTACAACTTTCTGAAACCATTCTTCCAGCAAAATGGTTTAGGTATGATTTTTAACTTAGCAAGAATGATTTGTAACAAACTCAGTGAATCAGTGTTAATTTGGTGCTAAACCTTTAACATTGTAACCTCAACAAATTATTTGAAATTTTCACAAAAACAATTGTAAAAAATTGATAATATCATTTTAATTAATACTAATAATTTCTCATTTCTCTCACTTTTTCTAACATTGTACACATATAGCTTTGTGTCATTTTCTGTGTATCTTAACTACTACAAAGTCAAGCAAAGAACAAGATAGAAAAGACATGGAAGTTTCAGCTTTGACCAAATCCATATACACGTTTATGCTAAAGAATGCTACTATACCAAAACACTAAGATTAACCAAAGCTAAACAAACTGAGGCCTACAAACAGAAGCACAAAACTAAATAGCACCAGTCCCTCAACACGAAGATCTCTGAAACCACACATGCACAGTCACAAACACAAAGTGGTTTAGGATGCAACAATTAAGCATCAACTCTCTGAAACCATTCTACCAGCAAAATGGTTTTGAAGTACAACTTTCTGAAACCATTCTTCCAGCAAAATGATCTTAACTACTACAAAGTCAAGCAGAGAACAAGATAGAAAAGACAAGGAAGTTTCAACTCTGACCAAATCCATATACATGTTCATGCTAAAGGCAAAAGGCACAAAACCATAGAATCACAGGTTATTAACTATTAGAATTAAACTATGTAGCAGTTTAACATGAAATTAAACCATAGAATTTGGGGAAAATGATGAAAATAGAAAAATGAAATCGATGATGAAGATGAACCAGATCGGAAGAAGGAAAACGAAAACAAAATCGAAAAACAAAATCGATGATGAAAACGAAATCGACGGCACGCGAAAAAGAAGATGAACAGGTCGGAGAAGAATCACGCCGGGAAAGAGGAACAAATCGATCACGTCGGAGAATATTAGCTCGTGGCAATCGTGTGAGTTCGTCGGAGGAAGAGATCAATCACGACGGAGAAAGATCGTGTGAAGGATTAGCTCGTGCGAGTTCGTTGTAAGCGTGCGAGTTCGTTGTGAGCGTGTCAACTGAAGAGCAATACAATTAAGACACGTGGAAGGGCGATCTGATGGTTGTAAGGAACTTATGTACCGTGCATAAATATTTGGCTTATGGACAATAATTTTTGCCGTTTCCTACGACCTCCCTATTTTCATTGGTTAATTTTTACGCTAATTTCATTGGTGTTATTTAATCAAAAATGGATTTTTATTTTTATTTTTTGCATTTTTTTTCTCATCCATCTTTTTCTTCACATCAAGCAAACCCCTTCCAGCTATTCCCTTGAGAAGATTTCTCTTCCGGCCTCCCACGTTTCTTTTATACCCTCCTAACTGACGTTTTTACCCTTGCAAAAAAATTCGATATTTACAAACCGAAGTCTAGAGGATAGTCAAAGTTCACATAATGAAGTTTCAATTATTTCGGTTCGTAAAAATCAAAAAAAATTATTCATATTTTATACCGTTTTCAAGAGCAAAATAGAATTTATGAAAGGTATAAAAGAAACAGCGCTGGAAGAGAAATCTTCCTTTGAGGTTTATTGTGATATCTATAACATTAATAGGGCCCTTAAAAAGTTGTTGTACACTAATTCAAAGTTTTCGTTGGTGAAAGAGGTCAACTGTTGTACAAACTCTCTGTTCCCTATGGTCTGGAAAGGGTGACTGGGTTTTAAATTTGAAAACTGAAAAATAATGAAATCTATATAATTAATCTATTTACTTTTTTGGTCGAAAATTATAATTGGTAAAAGATGAGAAAAACAATTCCACAGGGCCTTTGCATTTTGCAGCTATTTTCTTAACCCTCAAAACATTATAATCATGATGCTCAACTTATACATAGATAGACTATATGAATGTCAAGAAAGGTTGTTCCCTACTACTTGAGAACAATTTAAGATCGATGCCTACAATACATGAAGCAAAAAGACCCTTTTGGTAATGCTTTTGAGATGTTAAGAATACAAAAAGACATGAATTAAAAGAAATAAAAATAAAACTTGCTTATTTTAATTTTATTTAGGTCAACACAGAATAGATCGTTAATGTTTTTCTTCATTATGGCTAAATCAAAGTTGGCCAAAAAGAACAAAGCAAGAACACCAATCGAGTTCAACCGAGAAAATGACGAACATCAATGCACAAAATGTTTTGCATATAGACAATTTGGGTTGTGGTATCCCAAATCAAAATGACAACACTATTCAAGGCCAAATTAAGGAGGAAGATGATGGTGTTCCTACCTAATAGACAATGAATGAACATAGGGTTTCAGGTAATTGTTGACAATGGAGATTAAATTGCAAGATTTTATAATATAGTAGACATATAGTGTTTATCTTATAATCCATATTAAGATCCCACAATTTACAATGGACCCCTTTCCCAATCTTAGGTAGGTCTTTCATATACCTTGTCTTAGGTAGGTCTGATTCTCATCTACCTTGAGTTCATCTTTGGAGTGATATTTACTTTTCTTTGCAAGTCACAACGGAGCAAGAGCAGGTGAAAACAGTGGACAATTTGGTATTTCTCAACATGGAGCAAAAGCATGACTTGACGACAGAGTAGCAAGAAAGAAGGAATGACAAGCTAAAACTGTAATGAATTAACTTTAGAGAAATCATTCATCATACACCATAAATTGTGATGCAACGTCATAATGGACAAGCTAAATGCTGATCAGAGAAGTGTAAACGGTGAACACAAATGAAGCATCGGGGAGCTTTCTTTTTGGTGAGCAAAAGAAGATAAAAATAACTCCAAAACAAACAAAGACTAAAAACAACTTGGAAATAGGGCACCAGCTCTATCTACTAGCAAAGCTAGGGAAATACCGGGGCAGGAGATAAGACGTAGAATCAGATTGCTTAAAAGTCCTGGGAATGAAAGATGCAGGGTTTTACTCTTAATTTATGCCATTTTCCCTTTGGGTTTTCCCTTCTATCTTCCCTCCTGTTTTGATCTATGTTTTAATTTTCAGGGACTGAAGTGATTGAAATCCACTTTGGAACTTGGTAAATAAGATTTGTGTTTTGATTATCTACTTTATTAGTACCTACTTAGTTGCTATAAAGAAGTACATTACACATTGCTTCACCGAAAAAGCTATAAACATTAAATGATTATATAATGGGTACCATTTACTTTTTCAACTTTTAATTTGTAATTGGAAAATTTTAAAAATAAAGAGAATAAATCCAATGACCCAATCTAATCCATCGAACTGTTTTCTACAGAAGCTGAATCATCATCAGCTGTTATGGTAAGAGTCACAATCGACTCTAATCTGATAAGAGTCACAAAACTAGCCAAATCTAATCTAATAAATCCCAAAGAGATGTATCTGTATTGTCCTTTCCAAACATAAGCTCAAATGATTTGCAAGAAGTATAACAGCTTAACAGACTAATAATAGGTTCCATATAATGACACGGGGGCTTAATGGGGGAAACAGAAGAAGAATACCCGTGTAGCAGTTAGCAAACCATTAAATACACACATAAAGTGATACGATGAGCAGTAACAAGCTTAGAAAAGGAGACTCAGGCTGAAAAGCATGTAGACGAAAAAGTAAAGGTTGAACAACTACACTCGAAACCCAGGCTACAATGAAAACAGGATGGAAAATAACAGCAGACCGGAAACTAAACATCTGTGTGTTCTAAAAATCATGGTGGGGAACGCAAGTTCGTGTGCCGCTCAAACCAACACATGCTTAACATCATCAAAATCAAGTTCTCAAGATATCAAAATGCAACCATACCATACATCTTTAACAAATCATTGTTCCTATTGTTGCAATCCTTCAATTCAATGTGAATATCAAAAAAATCAACAATTAAATCCATATCCAAAAAAGCACACATCTTATAAATCATAAACAGAGTGTATGCTTTGAACATGGCCACTATGTAAATGGGAAACTCCACAATCTCTAACAATCATAAACGTTTCTTTCGTAATCACACATTAAACCGCAAAATCACCATCACAATAAATCAAACAAATAAATCAAAGATCTAAAATTTTAACAATAAATGCAGAGTATTAATAAATCATAACCAAGGTCTAATAGAATATGTAAATCAACCACAAAATAAGGCCCAATTGGCAGTGAACCAGTAATCATAGAGTCAAAAACACAACGAAAAACCATAGTAATCATCATAGCATCTATGTGTAAACTTCCGCAAAATTATAAGAATAATTCAAAAGAGAATACTAATCAGTTAAAAACTGTTAAATGTGCAAAAAAGAGAATATGTACTATTCCACCTTTTTCCCTCAACCAGAAGCCTCAACGCACTCCCTTGCAAAATGTCCAGGCTTCCCACAATTGAAGCATGTGGTCTTCCCTCCATCGCCGCCGCCACCAAACCTTCTGTTGCCACCATCAAACCTTCCATTGCCACCGCCATCAAACCTTCCACCTTCAATGCTGCAATCCCTAGCTATGTGACCGACCTCGCCGCACTTATAGCAACCGCCACCGCTGTTTCCGCTGCTTGGAGTGGCGCAATCTCTTGCAATGTGACCAATTCCGCCACACCTGTAGCATGAAGTGCCACCTCCGCTGCCACGGTCAATTCCACCGCCGATGTTGCCTCCACGCATGCAATCCCTAGCCATATGTCCATACGCGCCGCAAGTATAACAAGGACCGCCTCCACCTCCCCCTCCGCCGGAGTTATTGCTCCGGTTGCAATCCCTAGCGATGTGTCCAGTGTCACCGCAGTTATAACAACCTGCGCCTCCACCGCCACCTCCAGAGTTATTGATCCGGTTGCATTCCCTAGCGATGTGGCCAGTATCACCACAGTTGTAACAGCCACCACCACCGCCGCCACCATTACGCCTATCAGAACCCCTAAATCCACGACCGCCGCCGCCATATGAATCCTGTTTGGATTGCAGAGGAGCGCCGTTAAGGCCGGTGACATCGACGGCTCTGATTTTGTCGTTATCACCTGATGCGATGGCGAATTCGACGAGATCGCCTTCAACAAGAGTGCGGAAACCATCGGATCTGATGGAAGATTGATGAACAAAGACATCTTCGGAACCATCATCGGGTTTGATGAATCCGAAGCCTTTGCTGTTGTTGAACCATTGAACCACACCGGTGAATCTCTCTTCTGCCATTGATTTGAACCCCAAAGAAACCCTAATCACAGACACTGGAAGAATCCTAACTGAGAAAGCACTTCTGAGCCTTTATATATATTTTTTCGATAGACAAAGCCCTAATATATATTCAAGAAAAATACTGTAGTAAATAAAATCTGAATCTTGACCAAAATAAAAAAATAAAAAATCTGAATTTTTGTGATTTTAATTTAATTTATATTTTAAAAAATATATTCTATTAAAAATGATATTATATGGTTAATGTTTATGAATATATATTTAAATATTTTAATATATTTGACTAAGCTTGGTTAAAAAAATACATTTGACTTAATTTATTTCTTTAGTTTTGTTTTTTGATAAAAGAAATTTTAGGTGAATTAAATCTCATTACCTACCCCGGTTAAAGCATTCAATTTAATTATTTAAATAATAATTTATTACATTATGTTAATAGGAAAAAAAATAGTAGATAAATTGTTTATTCCATGGAAGTTTGTGGTGAATTTCAAATGAGTTGATAGAAAACAATTTTTTTTTAGTGGAAAAATTGATGAATTGAATTTTTTTTATAGAGTTGACAAATTGAATTTTAAGTAGTTAGTTTTTTATGTGAAATATTTTCTTAATAGTTTTATGTTGAAGTATCCGACAAATATTTTCTTAATTTCTATTGCAAACAATACTTTTTTTTATGTAAATTAAGTATTTTTTTATGCGCAATTATTAAAATTAATCACTCAATTTTTGTGAGATTCAAATAAATAATAAACTTTGTCTAATATATGTCTAGAACTAGAAATTGAACCTCTATTTTCTCTTTTTTCTACAATAAATTACTAATATTTTAGGCAATTGAGACCACTTATAATCAAATTGTGCTCGAAGAAGTCAAAGAAGAGATTAGTAATGGGGTAAGTTTTAAGTGTGTGGCATCTTATCTGTTGTGTCTTTAACTAAAAGAGGAAAAGATGAGTGCTAGGGTATAGATATTGGATTGTTGTCTCTAAATTCTTTGCACATTCCATGTGTCGTGTGTAATCGACTAATTGGTTGGCTTAACTTAGTGTGGTTGATGAGTTGGTTGACTTATCTTTAAGATTTAGCTCCATTTGAAGGATGAGAATGCTGGGACACTCTTGCTTAATCAATTTTATTGTAATGATTTCTATTTTACTCCCTCTGTTTTAAAAAGATTGAGTTATTTGAATGTTGCACGTACGTATATCAATACATAATTTTGACGATTAATATTTTTAATTGTATAATAGTAAAAATTATAAAAATTTGATATTTTAAAAATACTCATTGAGATGAATCCAACAACATCTTATATACTAATATTTATTTTTATTTATTAGTAAAAAAATAATATTAAAGCAAGATATGTGAATAGTACACTTAGTCAAACTGACTCAATCAAATTGGAATAGAGGAAGTAGCACTTGAATAAAGAAATTTTTCTATCAAAGAGCTGTTACTCCTCTTTTTGTAACTAAAAAAAATCATAAAATAAAGAGACATGAGAAGTTTTTCTCACCATTTATGTTAATTTTGTTCGTCAGAGATAGATGTTTTACACGTTGTCTAGAATAATTGTTTCCTTTGTATGATATTTTAGACAACGTATTTAACAATTGTGATGCATGATATAAATATTAAAAGCAGTAAAGGATATAAGTAATTTGTTAACCCAGTTCAATGTAAAAGCACATACTCTGGGGATACCAATCCAGAAAAGGAATACCACTATGTCGAATTAGTATTTAGTCTTACAACGCATAACAAAGCTTATTGTCGTGTGTGTATTTCTTAATCCTAATGCATCTTATACTTAGAGGTTCACTCTCCCTAAATATGAGAGCTTACCCACTTTCTGACGATCACGCAGTCTAAGCAATCATAACTCTTACCTAATGAAGAGATGTTGAATAATCTATTCAACACAAACTCTACCTAACTCTATCCCTTAACACCTAAATTCTAAAGAGAGTTGAGCTTGATCTTGCACAATTGGCACAAGATCATTGACTCGTAAAAGTACCTTTAATCTAAAGATCTTTAATATTTGCGCGTACTTGAATCTGTTGTGGAGTCTTCTATTTATAAATGTTGTAGCTCTTTGGATTTGCGTTGAATTTGAGTTGCATCATGATAGCAATCAATTTTAAAACAAACTTTTTTAGTAAAACTATTTATATATAAGATAAAAGATTCAAGTAAAAAAATTAATTAGTTATGATTTCCGATCATATCTAACACATATGTTTGTTAACAATCTTTTCTAACAATCATTTAATCAACATGCAATCTTCAATTCACGCTTTTAACAAACTTTAGAGAGATACACCATTTATAAGACTATTAATTTCTTCTGTCTGTAAATGATGTCCTACTCAAGCTGGGACATCTTGTTCAACATGTTGTTTGTTGTGAACTCGACTGACTCACATCAATAACTTTGATGTGTGGAGCAAATTAAATTGAGCAATCCAAATAAAGCAAGAACAAGCAATAATAATCACGAACAATAAACGGTGGCGAAAAATAAAGGACGTGTTCAATTGTTTACCAAGTTCGATATTAATGAACCTACGTCTGGGGGGAGAGGGCAGCTCTCCTTACTTCCTTCTTGACAGGAATTTCTACAGTATTTTAGGTAGTATTATTAGTAATAAATTGACCAAGACAGACCCAAATACGAAGGAAAACCTACAGAATCGAGGAAAAGCATCAAGACAAAGCAAAAATACAAAAAAAGACAAGAAAAGGCCAAAAAAGAGAAGAATTGTGCAGTTCATCATAGCATGATGGCTCCCATCGTGCGATGGGAGCTACTTGCTTGCCAAGAAATCAGAAGAAATAAATCTGCAAAAAATCTGTTCATCGTAGCACGATGACATGCATTGTAGCACGATGACTTGACTTGGTGACCAAGTTGATGAAACACACATGATCAGTTAAAATTTTGAACTGGATATTTCCATCGCAACATGATGAGCCCATTGTGCCACGATGGCTTGCTGAGGCTCAATACGAAAAGTATAAATAGAGCTCCCAAATCCTCATTTTATTCATTCAGAAATAGTAGAACATTCTCTAGTACTACTAGGGAGGTTCAGAGGAGCTCTAAGGGCATAGTTTTCTCCCCTTACGGGAAAGTTATCTCAGCAAGGTATGTTTTCTTTAGGCTTTTCTATTAAATTCTTGTAATTTAATTATGTAAGTCTTTTGTAATAGATGCCTTAGGTTGTGGTGGAGAAGATGAAACCCCTGTGAATATTTGGGTCATGTGATTGAATCAAAGTTATAATAAATTGCTATTCAATATTATATTTGTTATTTACTTTCTTGCGCTTTAATAACGTTGCCCGAAATCTGGCAGGATAAGCGGGACCGCCCATAGAATAGATGTTAGGGTTAGCTTTAGTATTTATATTGAAGTTACTTTAATATTTGTCCTGAACTAGTAGTAAATATGTGTTGGAGTAAGCCCTAAAAGCCAATCTATTTTGATAGTATTTGTTTTTGTATTGCGACTTGATTTATATATTTTATATATATAATAAGGTTTTTCTTTATTATGTTTATGTGTTAAAGTAATAAAGTCCCTAGAATAGTTGGTTCGTTTAATGGAACGTTAAGTATGACTTAATCGTGAGAATCCATTAACATGAGAACACTATTCTTAAAATATCTGTAGTCAAGCTTTATTGTGAATTGGGATAACATTAAAGCATAGAGACTATTATGTTGGTAGACTGATGATCACATCTCACAGATCATAGATAAGTAGTTATCAAGTCTTCACAGAGATATGAATGTTAGGGGTAACATTTATATCGGATTGACCCACCATGAGAATACTACATAGTATGTTATGAAATGTCATAAGATATTCTCATAGTGATAAATGGTGCACTCCACCCTTCGACCTGAAACCACTATGTACCCTAGATGTAGGAGTGTAGTACATTATTGCCGTTCAAACGTTATCCATAACAAGATGACTATAAAGTTGGTTGATGGGTACTCCACGAATCATGCTGAGGGACATGAGTGGTCTAGATGGAATTTGCCCCTCCTACATAACAGGAGAAATGTCAATGGGCCCAATATTGAACTTAGCAAGGGTGACATACTATGCCTTGTGTTCAATATAGACATAAGGGTAAAAGGGTAATTGTACACAAGATATTTATCACGAAAAAGGTTTGTCAGATCACATGACATTTCCGTGACTTGGATAGCAGTGATGTGTTGCTAGATACCGCTCACTGTTTGTTATAATTAAATGTATGATTTAATGTAACTGCCAACGTTACGGAAACCTACAAGGGTCACACACAAGGACAGTCTAGTGTAGGATTGGAACACCGTAAGGTACGGTGTACCTCAGAGGAATATGGAAATATGATAAGGGTATCATGGTAATTAAATAAGCAGCACACCATAAGGAATGGTGAGGGAGCGCTCATGTGTACATGACACATGGGGCATGCGCCCCCTTTATGCTTGTTTAATGAAAAAGGCATTAGCGTAAATGTATCCTAATGACAAGAGTTTGTCTTGGTGCACAAGACAAGTGGTTCTATAAATAGAACCCTTGTGGCAAAGAAAATCACTTGATGAAAACTCTATTGCTAAAACCCTAATCCTTATTCCTCCTCCCTCCTCTCACTAGAAACCTTCATCCTTTGGAGCTAGCATTCATCCTTGAAGGTAACTGTTCGTGTGGACTAGTTAGAGGCGTTGCTATTCAACCATCAACGCTCGTGATCAAGTTTGATTGTGAATCAAAGTTCTTAGTGTATGAGTTGATTAAAACACTAAAGAAAGATTAAAATCGAGTAATTAAAATTTGGCATCCTTTTTGTGTATGATTTGGATGATTAACATTGAAACGACTTCGGAATTCAACTTTTGTATGGTGAAGCAAGCGATATGTTAATCTTCCTAAGTTTACACAAATAAGAATGATCAAGACTTATATATGATATAAGTGATCGCGATGCAAAGCGTTGTATGTGATACATCGTTCATAATTTCGTCCATTAAACATATTATGAAAGTTATTCGATGTTGATGTGATTCATGTTCACTTGCTTTGGAATTCGACGTTAGTATGGTGAAGCAAGGACATGTTGATCAATCATATTGAATTTCGGTCATGATAAGGTTTGACGGCATGAAATTATTGCATTAGGGTTCGCGACAACACAAGGGTTGTGCTGTCAAAAGGCGAAAAACAAGGACTGGTTGCGTACCTGTGCTGGGCGCAGGGTATGCTGCATTGAGCGAAATAGCCGAGACCGAACAGGATTTAGCACTGCAGGTCCTGCTCTGGGCGCGGGGCAGGCTGCGCTGGGCGCAATAAAGGTAAAGAGCAAATTTGGATCCGACTGCAGAATTGCACTGGGCGCAATTAAAAACAGAAAACAGCTGAATCTTGATCGTTCGCCAAAATTTTAATTTTAATTTATCTACAGGACTTAAACTGATTATAATAATAATATATGTCATTATTGTTATGCTTTTGTGATGATTGGTTATGGCCCTAGTGTCCTTAATTTTGTTTTATTTGGGATTTAAATACGGCTTGCGTGTCGTGCCTTTCTTATATTTCTTGATGTAATTCTCTTCTCATCTCACTCCCTCGCATGTAACGCGAGTATTCTTATTGTAATGTAATATAAGACTAGTAAATAGGACAGGAAGGACAACCATGAAGATCTATCTTGGAGAAGTATAGGTCGTTCTTAGGAATAGCATAAGTTCTCTCATTGGCTTGAGGGAACAGTTACGCTAGGGGGCCATAACCATGTTGCTTTATTATTTTATGTATGTTGATGCATGTTATGATTGGAGTGACGATATTGTATGAAAGCCGTGGTGAGGTGAGATCTGATAAAATTAATAAAACCCTCAAAAGAATATTAAGTTTTATGCTTTCCAAAGAATAGCACCCTTCAAGATCAACATCGATTAATGTAGGTTTTGCCAACGCAAAGTGCATTGTCTATATTGATAAGTTGCGGTGAGGTAACCAATTTATCCGATTGCTATTCGTTGGGTTTAACTTAACTAAAGAAAATATAATATGATTATATGACTTTAGAAGCAAATTTGGGTTATTTCATATGATGGATTAATAAGTGTTATTTACCCAACCGAAAGGATATGAGAATTGTATGAGATACAATTGGAAAGAATTTCCTACCTAAATAGCTGCGTTTTGTGTAATCAGCCTAACGCTGACTTAAAACAAAGTGAAATATGGATCTCATTCCCACTAGAAAATCTTCCAACGGGGTTTTCCGAATCAAATGTTGAGGGTCATTTGTTTTGAGTAAAATAGTGGGAGCGCATATTTAATTGAAGTCCTAATTAAATATGTCTTAATCGTAATACAATATTTTACATATCTCTGTAATTATAACTTTTGGAATACAATACAAATTATGTTGTCCTTATGAAGGACATGAACTTCAAAAAAGAGTTTCTGTATTGGTACAAATTGAGAATTGTTCTCAATTACAAGAAAAACTATAAGTTCTTGAAATTGAAAGAGTCAAA
This sequence comes from Trifolium fragiferum, assembly GCA_954870985.1. NCBI lineage: Eukaryota > Viridiplantae > Streptophyta > Magnoliopsida > Fabales > Fabaceae > Trifolium > Trifolium fragiferum. The sequence continues at coordinate 26,683,871 of OX940792.1, forward strand.
AATAAAAGAATGAAGTAAGACTTCGATTTTGTACATCTAGTTATAGAAACATCTTCCTTATACATGTAAGACATGATTAAGGAAATATCTCTTGATGAAACTTTAGGCGAGACTTCCTAAAGAGTTAGGAATCATAATCTATAGAGATAGATTGTTGATGCAACTTGTCCTTAATCTAAGTACATATGTTGACAAAGTGTTTGGACACTTAATGTGCATAATTTATTACATGTGTCAAATGGTTTTATTTGTCCAAAGGACAATGTCGTGTCTCATTGGATGAGAAGGAGATACATGAAAAGAATCCACATGCTTTGGCAGATGGATCGATCATGTACACCATATAATATGTACTACACCAGATACACCCTATGCTTTTAGCATAATCAGTAAGTACCAAAATTGAATCTAGTGTTTGACACTAATTGACCTTCAAGAATATCCTAAAGTACCTCAAAGGAACTAAGGACTATCTTTTGAGATAGGTTGGTATGGAAAAGATCATTGTAAAGGAGTTACAATGATGTTAGTTTCCAACCTAATACTTGTATTGAAATTCCAATTATGTCGGATATATACACTATAAGCTATGCAATAATAAGCTTCATAAAGTGTCTATTTCTATAAGAAAGGTCAAGTATTTGATTTGGATTGTTTAGCTCAGGATTGAACTAAAACTATGTTTCTGACATTGTAGATCTCATTAATCACTTTAATGATGATAATGATTTTGCAAACAACGAAATAGATCTCACCAACGATTCAGATATACTTTGACATTTTTATATTTCGATAAAGATCGAAAGAGAAACTTGGGAGATATATAAGATACCAACATAGGAAATAGTTCCTTATTCACTAATGTAGCATCTTGCTTAGAAGTTGCTCGATGCTCATGCTAAACCGATAAATGTTAGATGAACATTTGATTGGCTTTAGTGCTAGTGGGAGATTGTTGGAGTAATCCCTAAAAGCCAATCTATTTTGATAGTATTTGTTTTTGTATTGCGACTTGATTTATATATTTTATATATATAATAAGGCTTTTCTTTATTATGTTTATGTGTTAAAGTAATAAAGTCCCTAGAATAGTTGGTTCGTTTAATGGAACGTTCAGTATGACTTAATCGTGAGAATCCATTAACATGAGAACACTATTCTTAAAATATCAGTCGTCAAGCTTTATTGTGAATTGGGATAACATTAAAGCATAGAGACTATTATGTTGGTAGACTGATGATCACATCTCACGGATCATAGATAAGTAGTTATCAAGTCTTCACATAGATATGAATGTTAGGGGTAACATTTATATCGGATTGACCCACCATGAGAATACTACATAGTATGTTATGAAATGTCATAAGATATTCTCATAGTGATAAATGGTGCACTCCACCCTTCGACCTGAAACCACTATGTACCCTAGATGTAGGCGTGTAGTACCTTGTTGCCGTTCAAACGTTATCCGTAACAAGATGACTATAAAGTTGGTTGATGGGTACTCCACGAATCATGCTGAGGGACATGAGTGGTCTAGATGGAATTTGCCCCTCCTACATAACAGGAGAAATGTCAATGGGCCCAATATTGAACTTAGCAAGGGTGACATACTATGCCTTGTGTTCAATATAGACATAAGGGTAAAAGGGTAATTGTACACAAGATATTTATCACGAAAAAGGTTTGTCAGATCACATGACATTTCCGTGACTTGGATAGCAGTGATGTGTTGCTAGATACCGCTCACTGTTTGTTATAATTAAATGTATAATTTAATGTAACTGCCAACGTTACGGAAACCTACAAGGGTCACACACAAGGACAGTCTAGTGTAGGATTGGAACACCGTAAGGTACGGTGTACCTCAGAGGAATATGGAAATATGATAAGGGTATCATGGTAATTAAATAAGCAGCACACCATAAGGAATGGTGAGGGAGCGCTCATGTGTACATGACACATGGGGCATGCACCCCCTTTATGCTTGTTTAATGAAAAAGGCATTAGCGTAAATGTAGCCTAATGACAAGAGTTTGTCTTGGTGCACAAGACAAGTGGTTCTATAAATAGAACCCTTGTGGCAAAGAAAATCACTTGATGAAAACTCTATTGCTAAAACCCTAATCCTTATTCCTCCTCCCTCCTCTCACTAGAAACCTTCATCCTTTGGAGCTAGCACTCATCCTTGAAGGTAACTGTTCGTGTGGACTAGTTAGAGGCTTTGCTATTCAACCATCAACGCTCGTGATCAAGTTTGATTGTGAATCAAAGTTCTTCCGTTACGTTCGTGATCGAGTTTGATTGTGAATCAAAGCTCTTCCACTACGAGAGGTAAACGTTCTTAACACATATCATGCTCATTCATAAGGATCCTTAAAGGAAAATTTTAAAATTTCGCTGCCTTTACAATCGCTATTTTCCTTCAATATGCTAGATGAATAGAGACGGTAACATCCTGAACTAGTTGTGGCATATCAATTAGAGGAGGAATCAGGAACTAGTTGTGACATAGCAATTAAAAGCTGAATAGCCCGAAATTAGAATCTAGAGGCATTGGATGGTTGATGAACATAATGCATGTATGATGAATAACTCGCTTAGTAATTAAGGTATGTGACACATCGAGATTAGGCTCTCGTAGGTACCTTAGTTATTAATGTAGAGAAACCTCACATATATAGGGTAGTAGTAAGATGCTACCATAACAAGGATAAAATCAACGCCGAATAATAATCTGAGTAACTATGTTGTACACCAATGATGCCTAGTATGAATAAGGGAGGGAGTTCAACCGCCAAACCTATCCACTATGTTTCTGAATCAAAACATTTACTTTTCTACAACGCATATCGCTCTTTTTATAACTAAAAACCTTTTTCAAAAATAAAAGCGAATGCAAAACCACGAACTTGAATAACGCTGATAATGCTTTGGCACGTCCCATGTGGATACGAACTCATTCTAGACACCTAGAGTGTGAATTATTACTCGACGACAGACTGATACACTTGACAGACTGTAGTCACTTCTCAACGAAAGATATCAGTTACAATGAAATCCCAAAACAAGGGTTACAAGAAATAGTCTTTATCATATTCTACCCAAGTCCCGAATTTCTTCCTGTGACCAAGAAATTCAATTACAAAGTGATTACAAGGTGATAGATATGATTATCCCAATCCTAAAGTCTTCCAAGATGATTTTCTATTAACCCTAGTATGTATGTTGGCCTTAGAAACCCTAAAAATTGCATTACCAGCATAGAAACGCATTCAGCCTTATTTAAGGCATCACACCTGTGCCCAGCGCTGCAAGTCTGCACCCAGCGCAAATGGCACGAGCTAGAGCTCCAATCTTCAGCAGTCTCGCGCCCAGCGCTGCAAGTCTGCACCCAGCGCAACTGGCAGGGACCAATCCTATTTTTCCTTCTTTCTTTTTTATTTTTATTTTTATTTTTATTTTTTCTCTTTCTTAGTTTTCAAGGCAATTTCTCACAAATCTCTTCTCGTGAGCAAGAGATTTCAATGATAAGTGTTTACAAGGTGAAAGAACTGAGTTACAAACACTAGAGAATACCCAAGAGAAACCTCCATGAACCATATACTTTATATTGCTTCAAAACCCTTGAAAAACCCTATTCCTTTCATTGTTGCGGCTGCAGAAAACTGAAACACGAATTTTATACCATGCACCCGCGCCGGCCGCAGACAACAGAAAACTTAGAACACCAAACAGCTCGAACCCGCGTTGGGCGCGGCATGCTTGGCACCAGGCGCCACTGGAAGATTCAAAAGATATTTCCTGCATCATGCAATTTCAAGGCAATCTTTTACATTGTTCCTGAACATATGTCCTTAACATGTTGACAGTGTTGGACAAGATGTCCTACTTGTGATGAGACATCTTATCCAACATGTTGAACTTGACACATTAAGTTGTTTTAGCATAATGAAGTCAACCATATAAACTACATTCTACAACACACATACTATTTTATGTCACTTTAGATTAAAGTTTCAAACAAACTACATCGTCTAAAGAATATTTTAAAAAGTTTATGTCACTTTAGATTAAAGTTTCAAACAAACTACATCGTCTAAAGAATATTTTAAAAATATAATATTTATGAGTATAGCTCAATTGATAAAGCATTATACGTGATATACATGATCGTGATTTAAATTTAGTAAACTCATTTATTCGTCATTTATTAATCCACCTAATATTTTTTTTAAATATATTTTAGGACAGAAAAAGTTGCTATCAAAATAGAATCTTCTCAAAGTCTCATAACATGTGAGTTGGAACATATCCACACACTTAAGTCTAAAAATTTCTCGTTACCTCATGTTTATTCCATACCTCCAAAATTTCTTTTTTGCCTTTTAGAATTATTTGAAATCTATTTTCGAACTAACAAATTAAAAATATTTAGGATTCTAAACTCCTTTTTTTTAAAAAATTTTTTTCACCTGTGTTGATATAGAAAATAGAATTCATCATTTTCAAAACGCAGAATCACCAATCAACAACATTCATCATTTCCAAGCATAAATAAGCAAATACAACCCAATAAAAACAATCAATTCATTCTCTTCGATACTAGACCATTCCAAAATAGATGAACTTGCACCTGTTGGAACAAAGTGTATCTGACAAACTCTCCTAGAGGATAAAAGCTTTTGATGATAACAAAAATATTAAAAATGATAATTGGTGTTAGTGATTATTGTTATAGTATGCAAGATCACATGATAAAACAATATTACGATAATTATTAATTTCAAACTAAAATTTTAAAAAACCAATTTGATAAACACCAATAATAAAAATTTAAAAATCTCATCTAAAATGACACACAAATTACTTGTTACTAATTATTAAAATAAGGGTTAATAGGTTGTTACCCCTGTTAATTAATTAGGCATGTTTTGCGTTACCCCCTGCTAAAAATTCCTTGAAAATTCCCCCCCATACAAAGTATATTTTTTTGGTTTCCCCCGTTGTCCCACTTTGGATGCAAGGAATTTGCACTTTTTAAATCGGTTGAACAGAATAACCGATTTAAATAGCACTTTTTAAATCTGTTGAACAAAATAACCGATTTAAAAAGTGCATCCAAGGGGGGAAACCAAAAAAAAAATTACTTTGCAAAGAGGGAATCGTCAAAGAATTTTTAGCAAGGGGTAACGTAAAACACACATACTTAACAAGAGGATAACAGCCTATTAACTCTTAAAATACCTTAAAATTGTACCACAAATACCTGTACTTGTGTTTTATAGAATTACTATAAAAACATGTGTTTCACTTTCTGTTGATCTGTAATTAATATATAAAGCCAATATGCTATGATGTACGGGTACTCCATTTGAGGGCGAGTACCGGTACCGGGTACATATCCGTACCTTAATTTATAACCATACACGTTTAATATTTTTTCAAAAAATGTCGTACCCCGTAACGGTACCGTACCCGCACCTAGGCAACATTGCCAATATGATAAAATTAATTTTGAAAACTCATGAGTATTTTCATAATACAAATATTAATATTTGTAAACCATTCGGTGTAAATTTTATATTCTTATAATATTATAAAGTTGATATGATAAAAATTGAAAATCTATGAGTACTTTTAAAACGCCAATATTAATGTTAAACTTGTATAAATATTTGTTAATTTTATAGGCAAAAATTCATCAATTATTTGCACCGCACTCGTTTTAGATTTGATGAACTTATATTTACGGAATCAAATTTGTATGTTCCCATATGATAAAATTTTAAAAACTTGTGAGTATTTTGAAAATAGTAGCATTAATATATTATTTCTATAAAATATTAGTTTATTTTATATACAAAATCTATCAATTATTTACACCACAATCGCTACTTATGTCTACAGAAACAAATGTTTATGTCTCAGTATAATAAATTTGGGTCCGTTTTGATTGACTTAATTTTGTGCTTATACAAAATAAATTATGTAAATAAATAAACTTTTATGTATTATTCATATGCTTATCAATGTAGTTTATGAAAAAACGACTTATGAAGATACAATTTTCGTCAGATGTAACTAATTATTTAACATTTTTGAACTCACTAATTATTTAACATAAATACTTATTTTTTTGCATAAACCATTTTTTATTAACTCAAAAATAAGTCAAACTAATCAGAGTACTCGTTCATATGATACATTTTGAAATTTCATGAGTATTTTTCAAATACCAACATTAGTTTATTTTATATATTGAAATCTGTCAATTATTTGCACCACACTTGTTGTGGATTTTATGGACATATATCTGGATAAACAATTATTTTTGTCATCTTAAATAACACACATATTATTTATCATTAATTATTAACATTACTTAAATTTTTTTTATGAAGTTTTGAAAATTCATGATTGTTTTGAAAATACGAGAATAATTTACCTATATATATATATATGTGTGTGGATCAAATGACACCAACTAGTTTGACACCAAATGTTACACCGCTCAATATCGTTTTAACGAAATCAAATTTTATAAAATCCACCGTTGGATTGGAAGATTGTATCAAATAGATCATTCATGTTAAATTTTATAAACATCTAAAACTGTTTGATATGCTATTGAGATTCGTTAAAATTAACGGCATTCAATTTTGATATGATAAAGTCAATAAGACATAAAAACTTATTATTATTAGCGAGAACATATTAATTGACATAAATTATTTTCCATAACCTAAAAAAATAAGTAAAATGAAAATCCTTCATTTTTGTTAAAGTGCTTTAATAATTAAAAATAAATAAAATGAAAGACAATAATTAACACTTTCTTTATTCCCTATGATGAGATTGTCATAGGGGACAATCTATTTCCCTTTTGACAACATGTACTGCGTTCCTAGTGTTTTTTTTTTTTTTTTTTTTTGTCTTTCTTTAATTAAGACATATAATATCGATTTTGCTAAATCATGAAAGAAAAATAGGTATAATAGAAGAAATGACATATTGAACTCACCAAATGACTTGCTTCTAAAATCTGTTTTTCACGACTGGTAAGTACGTAAATTGGGGTTTTAGATAGAATGAGATATCATAAAACAATTTGTAAAAGATGGTGATGAAGGTGAGGACTTAGATGTGGTCTCTAATTGTTAAATTGGTGTTTGCTGTGTTGATGGGAAGGTTAGAAAAGATGGTGAAGAATATGAAATTTTTTACCAAAGAAAGTGTGTGAGAGTTGTGATGTTGAAAAGTACAACAAATTCTAAGAAACTTTTTCTTAGCAACAATTAATAATTGATAATACTCAAATCTATTTTTATTATTTTGTTGAATTGTAGAGCTATCTTTGTGTGGGAGTTCATAGCAGATCTGCAACCATGAGAGTCTTGGAAAAGATAGGCGACAATTGAATTCCAAATACAAAAAATTAGAAAGAAAAAAAAAGGAAAAAAAGTGATGTTTTCTTAAAACTTGTAGAACCAGTAAACAGATAAAAGCTTAAAAATTTGAGTATTATCAATTATTAATTGTTGCTAAGAAAAAGTTTCTTAGAATTTGTTGTACTTTTCAACATCACAACTCGAGTTTTCAAAAGAGTGCGTTTAAGAGTGTGACTTTAGCATTATTCTTCCCAGAAATAGTAATCAAGAAAAAAGAGTAATAAATGATCAAAGAAATTTATTTTTGACATTCTAAATTTTAAAAATAATGAGTTCATCATCTAAAGAAGGATCAAAGTTCTAACCAGAAGAGCACCAGAGAAAAAACTAAAAAAAATTGCTTAGAGATAAATTATAGACTAAAACGGAAAAATCATATTACTAGGCATTGTTATTTATCATAATTAAACTTCTTAATAGACTAATTCTAACATGGACCATTGTCTCATATGGTCCATGATGGACAATGATGAACAAATTTTCATGACCATTGGATTATACTAAAGCCTATTGTGATATGGTAAATCCTACCCACCCAATTATTTTTCTCCCCTCTTCATTAGTCAACATGTCAAATCTTTCATTTTATTTTTATTTTTTTTGACAAATAAATAAAAATAATTAAATAAATAATAATTTAACCATTTAATGTTTCAATATTACTTAATAAAAATAAATTTTTTATCACTAAAAATATTGCACACCTTCCACCAAAAAATCAATAAAAATCATATTAAAATTATCTTCTTCAAACTCGTTTATCTCCTCCTCAAACCCATCTTTTTCTCATCAGATCTACAAGAAGAATTTGAGGAAATTGATCTAGAAGAAGCATCTGGAAATCGCAGCACAGTACACAAAAACATACAAATCTTAAACAACAAAATCCATATTTTTTCCTTTTCTTCTTCCCAAAAAACCCAGCAAACAATTCAACCCATCATGATTCATAACCCCACCCACCCACCTTCTAGCATAACCCATCGTTAATTACCCAAAAACTCAAGCCTAACAAAAATCCACAAACCCATCATAACCCCATTTTGATTAAATCAAAAATTGACATGTATTGAAGAAAACGGTGAAGAAAGATGGTTTGGGCTGGTTATTGATTTTGCCGTTGTTTTTTAAAATGAATCAATTTCTTTTCCTTTTTTTTTATGATGGAAAGAACTGCGAATTTATGGATTCTTTTTTTGTTGAACTTTTTTTCCATAAATTTTTGTGTTTGAGGCAAGGGAGAAGTTATGGGTATGTTTCGTGTTTTTCTGGGTTTGAAGGACGAACACGGTGAATAAACGATGAACAGGATGATTCTCTGCTTTTATTTTTTTTTATTTTTTTTATTAATTAATGTGATTTAAAATAAGGACAAAATCTTACGTGCATTTCCATACATGCATTTCTTGCTGTTCCACTCACAAAGAGTTGGTTTTTGGTGTTTTTTCATTTTAAAAAAAAAAAAAAAAAAAAACTATTTTTTAATTAAAATAACTACCTCTTTGTGAGTGAAATAACAAGAAATGCATGTATGGAAATGCATGTAAGTTTTGTCCTTAAAATAAAAGCCACATGGAAATAAAATAAAGTGAAAAAATAATTAAAGAAGCTCACTCAGCATGCCACATCATATAACCAGTCATAGGCCACATGTTTACTGATGAACTAAAAGTAGATAATCTTCACATTACAGGGGCAACCGTAGAAAACTATTACAAGTCATAAATCAAAATTCACCCACAATGCAGAGGGTAAACACTTATTAACTCTAAATATTTTTTATATATCTTTAAAAGTTACATAACAATATTGACGATTACGTGCAAATCATTACTTAAATATTTTAAAGGGTTAAATATATTTTTTATTCATATAAATACCTCAAATTTCATTTTTAGTTTTTGTTCTGGTGAACAAATAAGGGGGTATATACAATAAATAAATTGGACCGTCAAATAAATAAGATAATCAAGCTATTATCAAAATTCTTTCGTTTTTCATCAATGTTACAAGTATTTATAGTGTACACAGAGAGAGAGTTCTTCCCACCCTTTTTCTTTGTTGGTCAATCCCACGTTCCTTCTATACATTTGATCACATGTCTATTTGCAAGGTGATCATGGGGAACGTGGTTTGAATACAATGGTTTCTTCTAATTAAGTCATGCTCCTAGTCGTACGGAAGGTAGAGATAAATGGGGTAAATTGTGGAAAAAATAGCAATTATGGTGAAAAATCGTGAGCTCATGGGATCGTGAGCATCTTGCCCTCTTGACCATGTCTCGCCATAGGGGGTAGATGTCTCACCCCCAATGTCTCGCCTGTATGAGAAGTTGGGTTTGACCTTTGCGTATGTATTGGGCGGTTGCTATTGGTAGTGGTTATGGTAGTGGAGGAGGTGGTGATTATGGTGGTGGCAGTGATCTGGAATACGACGGTGGAGGCGATGGTTATCGCTATTCTCACTCTGCAGGTGGTGTGTTCCAAATTGTGTTGTTAGGTTAGTGGTATGAAAATAAAATAATAATAATATGAATAAATTACCAGGATAAAAAAAGAAGAAGTTTAATTATGTTTTTTCTTTTTCAATTTTGTGTATAAACTAGTTTTGAGACCCGTGCATTCGCACGGGTCTATCGATTTTTTTTATAATAAAATATTGTTAAAATATAAGTGACGTAGTGTTTTAAAAAAATAAAAATAATAATTGACGTTGTTCTGCTATTTTTTTGTAAAACTTATTAAATTAAGTAAAAAAAATTATTAAAGCAATTGTCCCGTGTATGATTTTTGTATAATAAATTATAATTAATAATAATAAAAATTTATTATTCAATTCTTTTTTTATTAAATCAATTGTCCCGTGTATGATGAAAGTTTTTTATTAAAACAATTGTCCCGTGTATTATTATAATATATATTTATCAATAATATATTCATCAACAATTGTTCCGTGGATTATTATAATATATTATTCAATTCATTTTTTTTTGGTACAAATTCCTTTTTTTTATTAAAGAAATTGTCCCGTGTATGATTAATTTTTTTTATTAAAACAATTGTCCCGTTTGATAAATATAGTAATAAATTATAATTATCGGTGATAAATATTTATCAATTTTTTTATGTATGAGTGAAAAAAATTTGTCAATGATTTTTTATATTGATCGATAAGAACTACATGTTTTGTTTAAAAAAAACTATTAGTTAATTTGTATGTTTATCTTTAGAAGTGGTTTCTATTGTTATTTTTATGAGTAAGCTTGTTTTATTCTCTTTCTTAATTTTTTTTATTATTTTTGATGAGTATATTTATTTTATGCTTTTTTTTCTTTTTCTTTTTTTTATATTTTTTTATGAATAGATTTGTTTAATATTTAGAGTCTCTTTTTTTGTTTGTTATTTTTTTTTTTTTTTTGTGTTTAGAGTTAAAATTACTTTTAAGGGTATAAACGGTGAAATACTATTAAATGTGCTAAGGACAAAAGAGGTTTTTTGGTAGTCGTTTCTTTTAATATATTGTAAATAGAACTAGTTTTGAGACCCGTGCATTCGCACGGGTCTATTATTTTTATTCGATATTTAAATTTGTCAATATATTAATCTAAAAATTTATTTAAAATAAAATATTTAAAAATTTCTCATAAAAATGTTGTTAAAATATAAGTTATACTATTGCACTCTTTCTTGTAAAACTTATTAAATTACTAAATATGTTTTTTACTGTATAAAATTTCTTAACTAAAACTATTGTCCCGTGATATTTTTTAAATAAATTATAATTAATATATTCTAATTATTCAAATTTTTATTTAGAAGCTGTTAAAAAGCAAAAAAATTTAGCTTATTGATTTATGATAAACAAATGTCCCGTGTATGATTTTTTTTAATAAATTATAATTATCAATGAGAATTAGGCCCTGATTGGATTAGCTTATTTTTGAGCTTATACAAACAACTTATGCAATATAAATTAGATTTTATGCTATTTTATAAGTTCAAACCAGTGAAAATTATATTTTTATAAGCTATTTTATCATAAATTACCTTGACAAACTTATAATAATACTTAAAAATTGCATAAGCTCAAAAATAAGTCAATCCAAACAGGGTCTTAATTCTTCTGTTGCTTCTAAAAATTATTTGTGAATGCACATGCTTATTGATTTTTTCTTGATTTGTAATTTTGATATTATATACTAAAGTAGAAAATTTATTTTATTAAAGCTATTGTCTCGTGTAGTTTTATGTAAAATTTATTAGAAAAATATAATTATTTTATTTAAGTTATTGTCTCATGTATATTGTTATAATAAAGTACAGGGCCCATTGAGTTTTTTTCAATATTTTTGTTCATCGTTATATTAAGGTATAAAATTTATTTAGAATGTAATATTTAAAATTCTGTTATATAATATTATTAAAATATAATTGAAATCATTGTGCTCTTTCTTGTAAAACTTATTAAATTTTTTTAAAAAATATTATTAAAGCTTAAATCCCGTGTATGATTTTTGTAATAAATTATAATTATTAATAAATAAAATTATTTGATTTTTTTTATGTATCGGTGATAAATATTTTGTCGTGTGTCATGATAAATATTTTGTCCTGTGTTTTTTTTTATATATATTTATTATCGTTAAATCTTCTATTATTTAAAAAAAAAAAAAACTATTTGTGAATCGTTCATGTCCATTGATTTTTTTTTTTAATATTTAAGATTGATATTATACTAAAGTATAAAATTTATTTAGATTAAAATATTTAGAAATATGTGATAAAATATTTTTAAAATATAAATTGTGCAGTTTATATAAATTTATTAAATGACTATATTTGTTTTATTAAAATTATTGTCCCGTGTATATTTTAATACTTCCCCCGTTCCTTTTTATTATTCTTTTTCGAATAGTAACATCAAATTAAGTAAGTATATTTTTGCACATTATCTTCCTATTATATCCTCATTTTAATTTACAAAATAATTCCTATATTTTTTTTCACACACTTTCTTTTTCCAATAAATTTAATATATTATGTTTCAAAAAAAATATTTAATATGTTATGTACCCATAAAAAAATAAAAAACAAATATTTAGTTTTTAAATATATAACATTAATTAGTTTTATTAAAAAAGAGATAGATAAATTGACAAAGAGTGTAATTGACAAATCGTATCCTTAAAATACAAAAAAGACAAATAAAAAGGCACGCTAAATCTGACGACAAAAAACTAATAAAAAGAAACAGACGTAGTAATAAATTATAATTATCGGTGATAAATATTTATCCAATTTTTTTATGTATGAGTGAAAAATATTTGTCAATGATTTTTTATATTTATCGATAATAACTACTTATTTTGTTTAAAAAAAACTATTAGTTAATTTTTATGCTTATCTTTAGAAGTATTTTCTATTGCTATTTTTATGAATAAGTTTGTTTTATTCTCTTTCTTAATTTTTTTTTTTATATTTTTGTATGAGTAGATTTGTTTTATGCTTATCTTTTTTTTTTGTTTTTTTTTTATATATATTTTTTATGAATAGATTTGTTTTATGTTTATCTTTTTTTTTTTTTTTTTTTTTTTTTTTTTTGTTAAAATTACTTTTAAGGGTATAAACGGTGAAATACTATTAAACGTGCTAAGGACAAAAGAGGTTTTTTTGTAGTAGTTTCTTTTAATAGATTGTAAATAGATAATTAAAATCCAAATAAGTTTTTTTTGACAAACAATTAAAATCTTGCTTAAAAAAAGACAAACAATTAAAATTCAAACAGAAAAGTCTGACGAGTGGGGACAAGGAAGAAAGAAAGTGTAAATAGATTTTTTTCAATGTTAGAAGTCTATCATAATCTATATACACTTCTTTTAACCAATGGTTGAAATTGAAAACAGATTGTAAAAATTCATAGTCCATCATGGACCATTTGTGTGGCCCGTCCATGGAAGCATCAGCCCTTAATAATAATATAACATTAACACCAGAAAATTGTTTTTTCTACCCCAACATTTATCTCTTTACCCCTACATTTTTCATAATATTCCCATTTTATCCTTTGTTTAAAATATAATTTTTTACAATATTTTTTTTAAAAGTGTTAAAATATTTTATTGATACCGGAACACTTTTAAAAGTGTTCCGGTTTGTATTTTTCCCTATATTTTAATGATACCGGAACACTTGTAAAAGTGTTCTGGTTTGTAATTTTGTCTATATTTGGTTGATATCGGAACACTTTGAAAAGTGTTCCGGTTTGTATTTGTGCTTTTATTGATACCGGAACAGTTTTCAAAGTGTTCCGATTTGTATTACTGTCTGTATTTTATACCTACCGGAACACTTTTAAAAGTGTTCCGGTTTGTATTTGTGCTCTTATTGATACCGGAACAGTTTTCAAAGTGTTCCGGTTTGTATTTCTGTCTATATTTTATACCTACCGGAACACTTTTAAAAGTGTTCCGGTTTGTATTTATGCTTTTATTGATACCGGAACAGTTTTCAAAGTGTTCCGGTTTGTATTTTTGTCTATATTTTATACATACCGGAACACTTTTAAAAGTGTTCCGGTTTGTATTTGTGTCTAGAAAACATGTTTTATTGATACCGGAACATTTTAGAAAGTGTTACGGTTTGTATTTATGCCTAAAACATATTTTGTTGATATGAGAACACTTTTAAAATGTTCCGGTTTGTATTTGTGCCTAGAAAACATATTTTATCGACACCACAACACTTTTTATTTGTGCCCAAAATATATTTTTTTATACCGGAACACTTTGTAAATTGTTCTGGTTTGTAAAAAATCACAGAGGAGGCGACACCACGGCGATACATCGCTGGCGAAAAATCGACACACTACTTTCGCAAAGTATTATTATAAATTATGACAAACCGAAACAATATTTTCTTACCGCCGTTGATGGGTGTGCTTGCACATATCCCGAAAAGGTTGAAAAAAATATCATAAACGACAACAATTTCATATTTTATTTGCAAATCGAAACACTTGTAAAATTAACATACCGGAAAAAAAATACCTTACCGGAATAGTGTTTCAGGGGGTACAATTTTCTAAACATGTTGGGGTAAAAAGATAAATGTAGGGGTAGAAAAAAAATGATAAAATGGAAAAATAATAAATAATAAAATATAAAAAAGTAAAGTAAGGGTAAAATGGGAATATTCCAAATTATGTTGGGGTAAAGAGATAAATGTTGGGGTAGAAAAAAGAATTTTCTTAACACCAACATTAACATATCCATACTGTTATACTAACATAGAAAGTATTATTAATCCATTAATAAAACATACAACGCAACATCATTCAAAAGTACACAACTATAAATATAAATTATTCTATTGGCCTTATTGGAGTTTTGTGTTTAGGATATTGACCAGATTGAAGATTGGCCATCTTTTGTCTTGGCAACTCTGGAGGGAAAAATGGTGGTTGTGATGGTTGTACCGGTGGTGGTTGTGCTAGTTGTGCCGGTGGCGGTTGTGCCGGTGGCGTAAAAGCACATCTGCCAAGTAAGCATACCCTCCCAATAGGACATGTATTACCACATCCACCACAATTCAAAGGGCTAAAGTTTATGTTTACACACAAACGGTTACAACAATGCCAATTACTAAAAGGACAACTAACCCCACAATATCCACAATTATTTATATCACTTGTAAGATCCACACAACGGTTTCTACAACATACTCTTCTTGGTGGGAATTCTCCATTGCTACATATCGATGGTCTATCAGTGCAATCAGTTGGGTCTATTTGATCCACACTAACATCCACATCAACAATATTGGTGGTGGAATTTTTGTTCACTTCATCACTTGAAATTGATGAATCTCCATTGGTTTTGATTAGCAACACAAGAAGCAATGCCACAATTGTAACAAATTGTTTTGCTAGAGTACTCATTGTGAAAAGTTGTGAGAAACTTAGCATTATGTAACCTATTTATAGTACTTATGTTATGTGAATTGAACATAACTTTTGTAACAAGCTTCAAGAACATGTTTTTCTTACATGTAAGGCATGACAACCTAGTTTTCTTGCTTTGGACGGTGAACTTTTTCAATAAGATATCCGCTTTTATAAATTTGCATTTGTATAGTATAGATTTTTATAAAAATGGGAATTTATTAAAAACTAATCGAAAATCTGCTTCAAATTAAAAGTGGTTTTGAGTAGTTTCACGAAAAAATCATTTTTTTATAATTGATTTTTCTTAAAATATATTTTTTAATATGGTAACAAAAACAAATATAAACCTTGTTATTTAGATTATTAAATATGAAAAGTAATCATTAATGTTTAACAATCAAAGATATAATTTCAAGTTTTTGGTTTTATAGATGATTCTTTTTTTCCTTAATGTTTTTGTTGAACCCACTTTTATATAAATATATCCAAACACATGAGACATTTTATATTCAACTTAATTTTATATAAAGATATTCAATACCATTTTCATTGTTTTGGAACCAAACAAACACAATTTTTTATGCAAAACTACACAATGTTGAACAAAATAAAACACAAGTTGGAGTCACAACAAGAAATTAGAGCTTTTCCATAAAAGGTGACTTGTCACATGTATTGTGTTAAAACTAAAACTTAAAAAATACAAACATAGACACTATTAGGTTGAATGTTGCATGGTTAGTTTGTTAAATAGCTTAATAATGAATTAATTATAAAACTTCAAAAGAAGGTAGCGTAGTAGCGTGATTTAGGTGGTGTATATTATGTTGTTGTGTGGTATATTCTTTATGAATTTTGAATCACGTTGAATAAAAATTAATTCACATGAAATTGAAATGTCTTTTGAAAAGACAAAAACCACTAAAAGGCAATTTAAACTCAACAAGAAATCAAACCTTTTTCATAAAATGTGATTGATCACATGTGTTGTGTTAAAACTTAAAAAGCACACATACATAAACACTATTAGGTGATATCTTGCATGGTGAGTTGATAAATAGTTTAATAATAAAGTGATTATAAAGCTTCAAAATAAGGTAGCGTACTAGGATAATTTAGGAGGTGTATATTTTAGTTGGTGTGTGTAGTGTTTTTCATCAATTTTGAATCACATGTTGAATGAAAGCTAATTCACATGAAAATTGCAATGTCTTTTTGAAAAGATAACTGCTCCAATATATTCTTAATCAAGCTATTATGAATATCAAGAGATTTTCCATTTTGTTTATGCAACATGGTTGTCGGTTCATTTACGCATTATTAAGTTGAATGCTCATACTAGATTTTATCTTCATAAATGAACACTTTTTTCTAAGGAAAATAAAAAAGTGATTCAGCTTGAGATAAAAGTTGACTAAAAATTGTTGAAAAAGTAACCTAAATTTTACTAAAGAAGTAATGTTTTTTACAAATGGTAGATATTAATGGTTAATATGTTAATATTCATTTGTTAATATGGCTTCCGGTAAAACAAAATAGTCAAAATAGCTTATACGTCTATTAACTCATCAACCGAGTTGTGACTACTGGATCAGCCTAAACATGAGGCAACTAAAATACTTCACTTTAGGTTTGAACACACACACACACACAATTTCAGAGTTTTTACTATGCGGTGAAGGAAGATTTGGCAATTGGCATAGACCAGCATCATTCTCAACAAGTTTTCAATGTAAACTAAATGGACAAATAAGTGGCAATTAAAATTTCAACAGGTTTCTGATATAAATTAGATGGACAAATTAGTGAGAATTAAGATGTCAAATTGGTGCCAAAGAGATTGGAACAGAGCACGTTTATTACAAGCAAGTTGGGATTTGAGGCACAAATGATTTTTAATCACATGCTTTAGTATTAATATGTAATAATATGGAATTAAAAAGTGGATGAATTGAATGGCCAGAATCCAGCAGCAGGCACTGCAGCAGAGGTTGCCGCTGATGAGGATCCAAATCGACCGACGGTACTAACACTATTTAAATTAAATGCATCATGCTATTTCCCTTTCCGTATCCAGACCTTAATGGATCTTCTTTAAGTTTCCGAAATCAGAAATTGTCCGCATCCTATTTGTTTCTTATACAAAAGTTAAAATAGTACTATTACATAATTTGAATTTGTATCTTATAAACTGTACGATGATAGGGTCGGAAGTAAAATATGATTGCAAGGTTTTTTGCTGGATGACGATATTCACGTATTATTGTTGTCAAAATCGAATCCAATGTTGTTTGTATCCACGTTGGATTCAGATTCCAATTTCGTGAAATATTTCAACTTTTAGAACAAGATTATGATGTATGACTGTCTCATTAGTTTTTTTGTTGTTGGTGGGGACTTGCTCTCATGGTTTTTGATGATGTTTCCGATCAACATGATGTGAGAATGCACGGAAAAATGGAAGTGATGCATGTGAGGTATGAGGAATCAATTACGTTGTCAAATTTTAACTTTTATGATACGAGCTACGTGTGAATATGAATATCTCGGTGTTAGGTTGGAACTTGAAAGTGTTGAATGATTTGCATTGTACTTGCGGTGAATTCCTACAATTTTTTTTTTTAATTTTTCTCTTTCCACCCCCACATATCTTTTTTTCCCTTAATTTCCGATTTTGCCCTTGGTTAAAAAATTTGAAACGTATTTTTCGAACTTTTTTGCCTTTGAGACGAACTTCGGAATGTATTTTCTGAATTTTTTTCCGAATTTACACTAGGAAAAATTCAGAAAATACGTTCAATTTACACTAGGAATTTACCAAGGACAAAATCGAAATATTGGGAGAAAAGATACATGGGGTGGAGAAGAGATAGCTTCAAATTTTTTGTAATGACAAGTTGCATCAAAACTCTTCCTTTTTTAACTCAACCCTTTAATGGGATTTGGATTCCCTGCGGTCACCTAGTGATTGTAGGTGATTTCAACCGTCAGATTTGCTTTATATTTTTTTATTTATTTATTGAATTATTAATTGTTACTGTCCGATCTCAATCAAACGGTTTAGATTTGACCGACTGCAGTGCAGTCATCTCTCTCCGACTGCAGTGAATCCATATTCCCTTTAATGTATGTTTGGTTTCAATTCCGGAGTAGCCAGAATTGATTCTGGACGTGTAGAATTATTCTGACTTATTTGGTTTCTCAAAAGTATAATTGATTCTGCCTTCAGAATTGATTCTACTTGAAGTTAGAAATCGTAGCTTCTGATTTGAATTGATTTTTACATTCAAATTTTTTATTCAACTCACTTTTGCATAAATATATCCAAACATAAATCACTTTAACTTAAAATCAATTTTGACCAGAATCAATTTTACATAATCAATTCTATCAAAATCAATTTTTATCACCGCAAAACCAAACACACACTTAGTTTTTAGGAGAAAAATATGATAATTTTGAGTTCAATTCATAATTGTTTCAATCACGATTTCCAAGTCAGATAATAACTGTTTCGGTCATAATTTTAGAGTTCAATTAACAATAACCAATAAAGACTCAACTTTAACTAACAAATCACTTGGACTCAACCATTTGGTTAGTTGGAGAGACTCTTACCTAGGCACAATACTAAATAATATTTGTTGGACACACACACAAATTAAAGAAAAATAATAATTAAATAAATTAGTCATATCACTTAATATTTACTTATCATTTTATCTTTAAATTTTTTGAATGCATGTGTGTGTGCCTAATAAGTGTAATTTGGTATTGTGCCTAAGTTAGAATTACCCTGGTTAGTTGGAGTAGAATTCTTATCACTAATCATTACTACTGCTTATGGTTTTATTACTGAAATTTTGGTTTTTTAGAGTTTGTTGTTGTTCTTGTAGGGAGCTTTGCCTTTGCATAGAAATGTCCTGTAACTTTTGGGCTAGAAAGAGTGACAAAGCTCAAAGAAAGACAACTACCGCATCAAACCTCGGAGTCAAAACACCAATACAGTCAATAAGAAAAATAGAACTAACCTAAACAGAACAATGTTCATACAAAATCAAAGTGAAACCACAATCACAAGCCATATTAATCAACGTATCCGCACAACCATTGGCCTCTCTGTAGGAATGACAAACCCGGACCTCCAAATCCAAGCTATGCAACTGATAAATATTAACCAACAAGTTCAGCCCAGCTGTTGTTCTTGTTCCTCCTTCCCTGGCATTAATAGAAGTAACAGCCACCATAGAATCGATGTGAATCTCCACCTTACAGACACCACGCACTCTAGCCAACTTAACCCCCCTTCTAAATCTCCTCAAAGCTCTGCCACATAAGCACTACAAGCACCTAACTCCTTCGTAAAATCACATATCCAAGCACGGTTGTCTACCACCACAGCCTGCAAAACCACCTCTATTAGAAGCACCGTCCTTTTTAAGTCCCATCCAACCAACATCTGGAGGCCACCACCTAATGTTTTCCACATTGCTATTGCTCGAACCAACTACTTTTTGTGCTCTGGTATGCGAATAATATTGCTTCACTCTACTGTAAATTGCTTCCCATGGTTTGACAGGAATAACAAAACCATCATCATGCTATGCTTTATTTCTCCACTCCCATAAAGCATGAACCGTCATTGCCCAATAGTCAGACCATTTCAGCTGTCCAATATTGATCGTGATCCAAGTATGCAAATCTGCAGCAAAGAACTGCTGCAGATTAATCACTGTGCCGCACACCAGCACAGTCCCCAACATTGTTTCTTTGATCAATTCGCGGCAGAAGAATTGCTCCAAGCTTAAGCATCCAAGCTTGAAGCTGCTGAACTTACTAATCACCATTCTCATCTATTAATTCAGAAACTGTAGCAGCCCTAAAATTAGTAGGGATGCCTATATTTAATTCACTAATTCTTATACATTCTTCTATCCAACAATGATCCCAGGCAACCACTTATTTGCCATTTCTAATCGACCAAAAAAACCATATTTTCTAGCTGGCTCCAAAAAATCATACTTTTTCTAATAAGCTATCATTTCTATAACTCTTTTAAGCGTAATCATTTTTTTTTTTCCTTTATGTAATGAAGACTGGAGTACTTAAATTGTCTGTTAGAATTGTTTCCCTTTATTATCTCAACCGCTTTTCTTTCCTTTAAAGATACCTTGTCACTTTCATAGCCTTGATCCTATATCTCTATTCTTTTATTAGTGGTGAATTTCTTAACATTGATTGTAACATCTATGGTGTACAACTCTTGGTTCCTTTTTTATTCAGTGTCTTTTCAAATGTGTCATAGGCTTCTTTATAGCGTTTCCTTTTTTTTTGTGTATGTTATGTTATACTCCTAATCCTAAAACCTTTTTTAAGATAGCAATATTCCTAACTGTAGAACAAATAATGCAAATTTGGTTTACTATAATAAGTCGAATAGACTTAGTTTCTTCATTGTGAAAATCTAATCTAACAAACATACATCTAATGCAATATTATTTTACAAGCCGTAGAAAGAAAATAAACAAATGTTAATATAGTTACATTTAAACCGTTGTGAAAGATGACTAACTTACAGAGTAATCAAGCAGTCTTTGACCGTGATTGACTCATACTAGTACCATTTTCCAACTGCATTTTTTGATCTGCCATATTTTGCTGAAATTTTGCATCTAATTCTGAGCACGGCTTCTTTATCAATTCCTGCAGTGCAACATTCTTGGCTTCCAATGCTAAAAGATGAACTGTAACCATAGAGCAATTGGGAGCTTGTTCACAAAGACACAATGACAAAATATTAGTGTAAATATGGAGGTAGGTACTCCATTCAGCAAAAGGGTCAGTTGGAGAGGGAGAAATTTAAAGCCTAGAAGAACAAATGATCTCTTCTTCATAGTTGAAAATGAACCTAAACAAATGAAGAAGGCAATGGATTGTATATACACTCTTTGCGAGAACAATAGATAACATACAAATCATTCAAAAACCTCACACAGCAAAAACAATAACAACTAATTACTTTTCTTATTGGTGTAGTTTTTGGAACCCTCTTGAACCTCTAGACTGGTAAAGCTCAAGCCTACTCTTGGATTCTTGCAACAACGCCTCGATGGTTTCATGCTGAATCATGTTAGGTTGCTTGGACGCCCATTCAAGAACTCCAAGAATCTCGGCTCGAGCAAGTTCTTCACTGTCCGGTACATGCAATGCAATATAGGATAGCAGAACCAAGGCAGAATGTTTAACTGGCTGCTCCCCAAGATACACAAGCTGAACCAAGTGTTTTGCACCACCAAAGCTTATAATTGCCTTAGAATGATCAAGGTGGAGGTAGTTATCATTGCAGGCAAATTTCGCGAGCGAGTCTGCAGCCTCTTTTGATACTTCAGCCTCTCTTTCGTCGAGAAGTCGAACCAACGGACCAATTATCCTTGTCTCAGTTGCCCTGAACGTCCTTGCTAAACTCCCAATAACCTTGATACAAGGAATCAGGAGTCTCTTATCTTCTTTGTCGATAATATCAATCACTTGATCAACAACCGCTTTACAAGCTGGAGTGTTTGGTTTGAACGCCGATCGTCTCAATTCAGGATCTTCCTCAGCCACTGCAGTAATCTCTTTCAACGCCAAAGCAGAATTGTACTTCACTTCTTCAGGTCCTTTCTCAAGTAGAATCGCAAAGCATAACAAAGCCCTTGATTCTGTTATGCTACGACAAATCCCCGAGTTACCCTTTGCTAAATACCTAAGAGCCTTCGCTGCCATTGCCTTCATGTGAGCCTTACTCTCAGCATCCTCAAGTTCCCTTCCCTTCATGTTAATTCCAGAATACGAATAGCTTTGCTTCGTGTTACCGTTCCCATTCCCATTTGAATGACCAGCCACTTCACCGCTTTCATTAGTGGTCTGATTCTTGTTGCTGTTTGCAGTTGCAGCATGCTTTGCCATAGTACTTGTCACCACTTTATGCATCTGATTTGTAGACCTATCACCTAAAGGATGGTTCATCCGAATTTTCACCTCATCTTCACTCTCTTTTTTCACATCATTCGAACCCGATATATCAACATTATTACTACCACCACCAGCACCACCATTACTACTAGCTATCACAACAGCATGCATCGAATTTGGCTTATTACTAACAATCGCATATTTACTATGTTCCTGAACAGTTTCAAATGCAATATGACTAACAAGCAACCTAACAATATTATGCTGAGCAAAAACATCTTGACATTTAGGATACTTAGAAACAAGTTCAGAAACAGCCCAAGCTACAACAGCTTGAACTTTCATAGGACCTTCTTTAAGAATTTTCGCGAAAACAGAACAAACACCAGCATGAATCATAACCTCAACACTCTCCGCATCGCGACCCAAAAGCCCAATAGCTTTAGCAGCATTTTCTTGACCTTCTTTTTTACCTTCTTTCAAAAGTTTCAACAAAGGACCAACACCACCTTCTTCAATAATCAATTTCCCATTCCGATCATTATCGCGAACAAGCGAAACCAAAGAAGCAGCAGCATCAGATCGATCATCAAAAGAACCATTATGAAGAATCGCAATCTGTTCCCAAATTAAACCTAAAATAGGTTCATTAGAAGCAATAGGTGGAAGACCAAGACATTCATAACTACCTTCTTCAGCCGGAGCTGAAACACGAAGAAGCCATGAAACATCACCGATTGAATTCTCAAGATGAGAAGACATTTTCCTGAAAGCAGCAGAAGGTACTATGCTGAAAACGCGTTTCATGAGACCGTTGACTTTACATTTGAGAACTAAGGTTAATGCTCTTTCAAGAACTTGTTCGGTGTCTCCGATGATACGACGTGTTGGTCTTTCGTATAAATCGGAGCTTGATCTTGCTGCTTGTCGGAGAAGAGAAGCGAGTTTTTCGGTTTTAGATTTAAGTTCTAAACATTCTTGTTTGAAAGATGAACTTACTTCTTCTGCTGCTTTGCTTACTTGGTCTGCTAGTTGGATCGGTTTTGCTAAAAGTTGTTTTACTATGTCTGCCATTATTGAGGCTTTTTTGGTTTGGATCTGAAATATAGTATCAAGTTGTGGAAATTGTTTTTGTTGTTGTGGTGTGTTTGGTTGAAACTTAAAAGATGACAAAGAATTGGGGTGTTGTGACTTATGAGTTATGAAGAATCAATTATTGAGGATGAAGTTGTGTTGTACTATGGTGTTGTTGTGGGTGTGAGTGATTGGTGGGAATGATTTGTGGAAAATTTGAAGAGGAAAAGTTGAGACTTGAGAGAGTTGAGTCTAGTGGTGGACGGGATTTGCAAAGACTGAAACGCGATAGTATTTTTTAATTACGTGATTAATCGGAAGAGAATAGGGATTAGTAGCGTTGTTTTGCTTTAAAGTAAAAGCAGTCTTAAAATGGAAACACAATAGGATTGGCAAAGATGTCGTTTTATTTCCTTTTTACGTTTCGGAATTTGAGGGATTCGATAAGCTGAAATTTTATTGCTTACTTATTATATACGGAGTACCGTCGTATTTTGGTCCTTAATACAAAAAAAAAAATTAAAATAAATCACTTCTTAAATATATTAAAATATATAAATGGACATGTGTTTGGGACCGATAATTATCTAGGTTTACCCTTTATGATCGGAACTCCGAAGAAAAAAAGAAGAAAGTCTTTGCATACGTCAAAGATAGAATCTGGAAGCGGATAAACTCATGGAGAGGGCGTGCATTATCCAGGGCGGGGAAGGAGGTGATGATCAAATCAGTACTTCAAGCAATTCTATCTTATGTCATGAGTATCTACCTATTGCCGGAAGGCACAATCAAAGATATTGAACGAATGATAAATTCTTTTTGGTGGGGTGGTGGTACTAATAATAACGGTATCAATCCAAAAAGTCAATGAGGATTGGGATTTCGTGACCTACACACCTTCAACTTGGCAATGATAGGTAAACAAGGATAAAATATAATGACTAATCCACATTCCCTCGTGGCTAAAATCTACAAAGCAAGGTACTTTCCACATTCTTCTTTTTTGAGTCAAAAATTGGTAATAATCCAAGTTATGCTTGGAAAGGCATTTGGAAAGCAAGGCAAAATATTATGTATGGTTGTAGGTGGAGTATTGGGAATGACACTAGCATTAACATCATGAGTGAATCTTGGTTAAGAGATGAAGATGGTGCATGGATTCCTTCACCCCATGTCCAAGGTGTGTATAATTTAAAAGTTAGTGACCTTATTCCTAATTCCTAATTCGAAACTTTGGGATAAGGAAAAAATTAGTATTTATTTTCTTCGCATATAGTTAACCGTATCGTGGAAACGCGGTTACTTAATGTAGTTGAGGAAGACAAACTTGTTTGGATTGATAGCCTTGATGGTAATTATAGTGTAAAGAGTGGGTATAAAGTGTTGATGCAAGTGAAAGGGAAGGTAGATATGCCGATTCATCATGGTAATTGGCTTAGTATTTGGAAGATTCAAGTTCCACCAAAAGCTAAGCATCTACTTTGGAGGATATGTAGAGGGTGTTTACCATCTCGTGTAAAGCTACAAGAGAAACATGTGCAATGTCAACTATCATGTCCATTATGTAACCAAGCTTTAGAAGATGATTGACATGCTATTTTAACTTGTAAGTATAGTGTGCTGGCGCTGCAGGCAGCAGGCCTGGATACTACTCTTTTGCATCGAATTCAACAAGCCACAAGCATACAAGAATTGATCTTTGATGTGTGCTTAGCTGAGTCTAAAGAAGTGGCGGGTTTGTTCGCAATGTTAGCCTGGGTCTTGTAGCAAAACAGAAACAATAAAGTATGGCACGATGCCCACGAGTCGGGAAAGAACTTGGGATTGGAGGCGCGATATCTATGGCAAGAATGGTGTGATATACAGCAAGTGCAACACGATTCTTTACATACAGAACATCAGCAACAACCTCATAGATGGGAGAAGCCACAACAAGGTTGGTACAAGTGTAATATTGATGCCGATTTTCTTAAAGAATTGAACAAAACAAGTACCGATTGGTGTTTGCGGGATCATTTGGGGAGGTTTGTAATGGCCGGAACCACTTGGTTGGATGACAATTATTCCATTATTGAAAGTGAGGCTATAGCATTACTTGAAGCCATGAAAGCAATGGAATGTATTTTTGAGACGGATTGCAAGAATATTGTGGATGCAATTCAATATTTTCATGGAGGCATTTCCGAGTTTAGTTTACTTGTTTCTCTTATTAATAATTCATTATCTATTGGTCAAAATTTTATGGTTAAGTTTATTAAGCGGCAAGCGAATATGGTTGTTCATTCCCTTGCTAGGGCGGCCATTTCATGGTCTAGTCGCTGTACCTTTGAGTCTATACATATTTGTATTTCCTCTTTGTTGATTAATGAAATGATATGAATTTATGTTTGTCAAAAAAAAATATTATATATTTGGTTAATAGGCCTTTATCCTGCAAAGTAGACGAGTTTTGTTTTTCCTCTGTAATGTTTTTTTATTATTTTCGTAGTGTATTTTACCCCATGTGTTTAAAAAAATAAAAAAAACATTACAGGGGTAATCTCAAAAACAAAATTACAAGGGAAAAAAAAACTTGTCTACTATATATATAGTTTATTATATCATTTATATGAATTAATATTTTAATGTATTTATAAAGTGGATTTATTTTTTTTATATATCAAAGTTAACAAATACTAAAAATTTCATTAGCGAATCGGTGATGAGCATAAATACCATTTCGAATTAAATTAATTGTCTGCAGGGAGTCTGAGTAACACATAATTCGCTGCTTGAACCCATTCTTCCAATAGAGTTGTAAACCATGTAACACAGCTAGGAATGTAATTTGACCGGTTTGGATCGGTTTTATGTTAATCTAACGTCCGAACCAATGAACTCTCGATTGGTTCTGTTTGGTTTGATTTTCACTGTTTTTCAAAAATGAATCCTAACCAAACTCATCGGTTTGGTTCAGATACTTTAATCAGTTTTTACCGTGCATTTTTTCCCGATGTATTTCATGCGATTATTTTTTTCCCCGATATATTCTTTTCCCATAAATTTATCAAATACAAAATACAATTCATCATATACAAAAATACAATTCTTTTCCTATAAGTTTGTCAAATACAAAATACAATTTTTTTTCTCGATAAGTTCATCTAATAAGTCCCCATTTATATAAAGAACACACGTACTAATTGGTAGTTTAATTATATAACTAAAATATGTTTAAACCGTTGTAAAAATAAAATTTAAACCAAAATCAATAACTAAGACCAAATGTTATATAACCAAAACATGTTTATTTTAGCTGCTCTGTTACTCAAAATCAAGAATTAAAACTAAAACATGTTATATAACTAATCAGACTAACTCATGTGTTTATACTTTATATAACCAAAATAATGAACTAAGACTAAATCAGTACTAACCTAAAAAATGTGGTAAACTATAAAGTTGCAAAGTAAAAATAACATGGGATGAGAAAAGAACAACTCTTGAGAGTAAATCAGAAAAAGAAAATCACATGACCAAAATGAAAATCATAAATCACAAACAAGTAGAGGAGAGTAACGCTTGAGACTAAATATAAACAAAAAATAAATAAATCAAAACAACGCTTGATAGAAGGTTGTTTGCGGCTGTGACTATGAGGGAGAGACAATTTGAGAGTTTCTGAGTTAATGTTTGTAATGTGATATGAGTGAGGAAGATATTTTTTCTTATATATATATATATATAAGAAAAAATTGGTTTTGTTCGGTTTTGTTCATCGGTTTTCAATTGGTTTGGTTTTTTATCCGAACCATAAAAATCAATTTTCTTTTAGTTTGGATCGTCAGTTCAATTGGATTTTTCTGATCTGCTTACACTCCTAAACAACGTCATAAGGTTGGCAAATGAAATACTTTGGAGGACAACAACCCCATAGAAACCTGAGACAAAATTTCTGTTATTATCTCATATTAGACCTCCATAACCTACAGGCTTCCATCAACATTGAGAGACACAGTACCTTCCATAGGTCGGGACCAAGTACAAATCGTGGATTTGCAGGAGTGGTCATTGCCAAAAACGGAGGAGTAAATAAATACAATAACACAAGATCTCAATAAAGAATAAATCATCACCATACTAGCATGAACATTTTTCTTTTGATTTTGGATGACAAAATCATTCCTCGCTCACCAAAACCACCCATAGGACAATGAAGAAGAGAGACCTATGCTTCTTTCCCAGATTTATGTACCGTGTGAAACTGCCAGCACCTTAAGCAAACACTTGATTAATATTCAAGCCACATATGTGCCAAACCTGAGCTGAGTCTGGGCACAAAAACAAGTAATGGTCAATACATTCAGATGTGCCACTGCAAAATGTTGGACAAGATGTCTCATCTTAAGTATGACATCTTACCAATAGGAAAATAACATGTGTAAGACAAGTGTCCTAGTGCAACATGTTGGACAAGATGTCTCAGCATTGAGTATGACATCATGCCTCTGAGCTATAGACTGAATTCGTATCTTATCCAAGTATGCGTATCTCTTTCAAATCAATTACAATATGTGAATATACGGTTGCCTGTTATTAAGAGGTTTGTTAGAAAAGTTTGTTTTCAAATTTATAGGTTAGATATGATTGGAAATCATTTCTAACTTCTGAAAGGTTTATTTTGTTGATTATATATGACCTTATAAATGATTTTGTAGGGGGTTAAATAAGCTTTCAGCCCCTACTAT
This sequence comes from Trifolium fragiferum, assembly GCA_954870985.1. Taxonomy (NCBI): domain Eukaryota; kingdom Viridiplantae; phylum Streptophyta; class Magnoliopsida; order Fabales; family Fabaceae; genus Trifolium; species Trifolium fragiferum. Next base: position 26,712,018 of record OX940792.1, read on the forward strand.
TTTATAGTCAAGAATAGTCCCTACATTTTTTTTTATGATTTAAAAAAATCCTACGATTTTTTCCATAATCAAAATTAGTCTCCGCCGTTAATTTTTTTTTACAGGACGCTAACGTGGCACAATTAGCCAATAACATGGTGATATGTGTCTTTTTCCATCAGGTTTATTGTGCACATTTCCACACAAAATCTTTCTTTCTACCTTTCTTCCTCCAACACAACTTTCATCTTCATCACCACAAACTCAACCAAAACCACAACAACAACCCAAATTGAAGCTATGGTAAAAGACATGTGTCATCATGTTATTGGCGAATTACGCCTCATCAGCGTTCTATTAAAAAAAATTAACGCCGATGATCAATTTTGATTATGAAAAAACTTGTAAGGTTTTTTTAAACTATAAAAAAAATGTAGGACTATTCTTGACTATAAGGCAAAATATATGGACTAAAAACATATTTAACCCTTTTGTAGGATTAGTATACTATTTCATTTTTTATGAGGTTTAAATGCAGTTTTGACCCATCAAGTTTAATAATTGTGCAATTTTGACCCTCCAAGTTTTAATTGTTTGGTTTTAACCCCCTAAGTTTCTTAATTGTTCGATGTTAGCCCCTCAAGTCTCAATTGCTTGATTTTGACCCCCAATTTTACTCCATTTTGCATTTACTAGCCTTTCATTTACATTTTTTTGACTAAAAATTGCTTGTGTGGCATTTTAGAATTAAATAAAATATTTTAAAAATGCTTTTAAAATTAAAAATATGTTTTATAATTTTAAAAATGCTATAAATTAAAAAAATTATTTTAAAAAAATGTATTAATAGTTGTTCTTTAATAAAAATTTTGAGAATTATTTTTTTTGTCAAAAAAATAGTATATAAGATTATAAATTTTTTTATACTATTTGTTTATAAATTTTTTTTATAAACAACATATAATAAAAACAGTTCTTTTATAAGTTATTTTTTTTTAAAAAAAATTTAAATGTTTTATTTAATTTTAGAATGCCACATAAGCAACTTTTAACTAAAAAAATCAACGGGGATTAAAATTGTATTTAAGCCTTTTTATATTTTCAATATTATAATTTTTTTTGCTGTTGTCTATCACGAAAGATTTTTCATTGTGCATTCTGTTTTTATGCGGTCTGTCATTATAATTTATTTCATAGATATGATGTTTTCATCTGTCTGTCACTAAATTATGTTTATTGAATACGTTGTTTTTCGTGTTGTTTGTCACTATATGTTTTGTTTCCTTCCATGTAATTACTAAATCTATTTTTCTAGAGGTTCTATTTTATAGGTGTTATGTGTTGTCTATTATTATTATTATTACACATGATAAAATTCTCTAATCTTTTTCTTATAATAAAAAATAATAAAAAATAAACCAATACATTGAGCTCAAGTGGTTAATGAATTTTCTCTAAAATGATTCATTTTGAAAAACCCAAAAGTTCAATTTCTAATAGAGATAATTCTCGATCAGATTTTAATATTTCGGTCGAACTCTAAATTACGAGACATTTTCCTTAAAAATTAGAGGATTATTTAAAAAAAAAAAAAACTGAACGGACAAAAGAAAAGGAAAGATCATACCTAATCAATAGTTTTTGCATGAAAAAAATAATAGTTTTGATAATCTAGCCAATCAATGCTTAAAAAAAATCAATAAATAGATAGAAAACGTAGTACGTGCCTTAATTTGATTATTCTCCAAAGACCAAAGTACACACAAACTAGCAGCTATAATATATTCCGTAATAAAATATAAATAAATTTTTGCCTATATTTTATTACGGAGGGAGTACATTTGACAACAACAACAACAACAACAAATTAAACATAGATTAATTGAACAACAAATTAATTGGAATTAATTGAACAACAACTTAAAATTACTATGTAAATTAACTCTAAGCAAAGATCTCATCCAAAGGTTTGGCCATCTCAAGTTTAGACTTCTCCAAGTCCCTAAGTTCTTGTTCCTTAGCCAACTTCTTCATCCTAGCAATTTCAAGGTCTTTGGTCATCTTCCTCCTATACATTTCAACAAAAGTGATTGGTTCTTCCAAAACAGATGTTTCTCCATCTCTAATCTTCAAAGGGTACACAGTTGCATTTGGAGCTGGATTTTGGAATGTTGCTATTGATAAACGGCTCTAGTTCGAATTCACCACTGCTTGGTGGTCAGCATTTTTGAACCGTCCATTACTTAGATACTGCATGCAGTCATGTACCGTCAATGTACTAAATAAAAAATTAACCTTTTAAAATAAATATTTTTAAAAAAAATTATTTTGTAATATACTTTGAGTTCTATACAAATAAAAATTTTAAACAAGCAATCAAATAATTTTATATAATTTTAAACAAAATTCATGAGCAAATAAACATGTCCAAAGATCCAATAAATAACTTAATTATATAATGTTAGATAAGCTAAATAAACATATAATATATCATATATGTAAATAATAAAACTAGCATAGAATTTAAAACCTACTATATGAATGAGCAATATATATACTCCCTCCCTCGCTTAATATCACCTTTGGGAATTTTTTATGCATATTAAGAAAAGTTGGTAGTGTAATAATTGTGTACTTTTTGGGTATTACAATTACTAAATTGTCCTTTATGAAAAGATGATTTTGTAATTGACTTTTCGTATTTCAATGCAAAGTAAGGTTATGTTTGGAAGAGTAACAATAAATATGGTTATTACAAATTTATTATTTAAGGTGCTTAAAAAATTTAAAAACACTTATTAGCATTTTTCTTAAATTATTATAGTGGTAGGTAGCAGATAGATACACAAAAGTGGCCCGATAAAAACAAGGGGAAAAGTATACTCACGTGACCATGGTCTCCAATATTAACAATAAAAGCACCTTCCACAGGTTGAACTGTAATCCAAGTCTTACCATTATCTTTGGTAGCTTGAAGACCACCAACTTGGTCTTGAAGCAAAAGAGTAATGGTGCCAGGGTCAGTGTGACGTTTAAGGCCAAGAGTGAGGTCAGGTTCAGGGCATTTTGGGTAATAATTGATCACAACTTTTTGATCCATGTCAACACATGCTTTTGTTAGAGCTTCTTTTTCTAATCCCATAGCTTCTGATAAAACTTCCAAAAGCTTGCAAGCTAAATTCATTAGCTTTTCACTGTATTTTTCTGTTATCTCTTTCCATCCTTCTGGCTTGTCTGGCCACCTTGAATAATCTCTTTGTTTAATTGGGTATGAAAAATATATCATTAGCTCTCTCCAATCCTTCACTGGTTCTCCCTAAAAAAACAAATTAATAATTAGTGATTCAAAACTCTTTGCTTAGTACATCACTTTGTATCAAAGATGTCTTAGATGTCGGGGTCTAACACCAACTTTACATACAATTATATCAAATTATGAAATTACTATTGATATCGACATATGACGTCAGAAGTGTGTGTTCGTCTTTCATTGTAACAAACATGGTTTTGAGACATGACAAAGAATTAATCACTTGGTAAAACTATATTAATCACTTGTAAGGACTAATACCTAGTAATTAATCACTTGATAAAAACTATATTAATCACTTGTAAGGACATATCAAAATCATTTATAAAAATGGACTAATAACAAAGAATTAATCACTTGGTAAAAAAAAACAAAGACGGATTATATTATATCAAAAAAATAAACAACAAACACGGACTATAACTAGTAAAACTATATGTGTCAAAAAAAAAAACTAGTAAAACTATAATGTTTTTTTAAGGATAAGCTTAGTTGGTAGTTAGATGTGACATTATTGGACACACTGACGGAGTCAGAAATTTTAATTAAAGGGGGCACTATATAAATAAATTTGTAGAAGCAAATATATGTTACATTTCATTTTTTAAAGCATAAATATATATAAAAAATGTTATGTACGAGCTACCACATATTTTGAAAATATTGAATAATGTTTTCATTCTCAATTTTAATAAAAACATATAATTAGGCCTCAAACTAATATAATTAGGATGCATTTCCAAAAATCTTTTTTTACAGATGTGTCCAGTTTTATATTACTACATTCGTTCATCATGTATCCTTCTCACGAGCAATTGATGATTACTTTGAACTTGACATTTTTTTTTAAATAAAATATCCATTGCTCATGGCTAGAAATAAAATTAAAAAACATACTATGTGTAAATTATAGTTATGATTTTGTCAAAAAATATATATATATTTATGATACTCTATATATTATACAGTGGCTAGATTTAAGCGCACACAAGAATCCTCAAACTGGTACAACAAAGAACTTATAAAACATAAACAATATTTGGATTATGTCAAAATTGCATGCAGTCAGAGAAGATATGACCACCAAATTAAGATTATTTGGTTCATACATAAAGAAGATTTAATCAAATTATATGACTGCTTTATATCTAAACGTTAAATTTTAATTGGATGGTCAAATCTTCTCTAACTGCTTGCAGATTTTAACTACATGCAATCCAAATATCATAAACCAAGCTCACAAAACTATAAGGTAGGAGAGAAGAAAAAAAAAGTACCAAAATCTCAAGCCAATACATGAAAATGGCACCGCCCCAAGGACTTAGTAGCAGCCAACATTTGTGAAGGCATATGCCCACATACTCTTGTACATAGCTACGTCCCATTTGGACAGGTCAAAACTCTAACATCTCTCACTTTTTTACGCATATAGTGTGTGAGTTGTAACGGATAAAAAAAATAATTAGTAAACCATAACGAATGTTGATTTCATGATTTAGGCTCTGTTTGGTAAAATTAGTGATTGGCTGATAAGTTAGCTGATGGCTGATAGCTTATAGCTTATGGCTGATAGCTGATGGCTTATGACTGATGGCTGATAAGTTAATTGAAGTGTTTGGTAAAATTAGCGGTTCAACTAGCTGATAAATGTAAAATGACATAAAAGGGTATTGTTAATTCAAAATAAAATTTATGTCAAATTAATATTTAATATACTTGAAATTTAAAAATTAAATGTACTAATATAATATATATTTTTTATATTACTAAACTAATTGTTATTGGTTGAAATTTTTTTTAAAAAAAATTATGGGTTATCTTATTGACTTTTTTATTAAAAAAGTATGGTTTTTATTTTTACAAAATTAAAAAAGTATTGTTTATTATTATATTTTGGTCCAAAACAATAATTATTAGCCTATTTTATAAAACTGAGCAACGTTATTTTTTTATAGTGAGTAGCATACATAAGGTTTTTTTTTTGTAGTGCATACATAAGGTTTATATTCACGTAAAAATTGTCATAAGATAATAATGAATGATTATGCATGGTTTATAAAAAAAAAAAAAGTATGGTTTATATTTATTAAAAAAAACTATGGTTTATCTGGTAGCAAAAAAAAAGGTATGGTTTATTTTAAAGTGAAATAAAAAAAAAGGGTAAGAGTGAACATTAGTAAAATAATAAGGGGTAAAAATGGAAGAAAAAACAATAAACTATAAGTTTATAAGCTACTTGAAATAGTGTCAGGAAAATAAGCTATAAGTCAGTAAAATAAGCTATCAGCTCATACAAAAAAGTCTGTTACCAAACAAGTCTTTTAGTTTATAAGCTATAAGACATAAGCTATAAGCTAACTTTTTTGGCTAGCCAAACAGACCCTTAGTCTTTGTGATTATCTGATTTATAATTGATATAAATTTCATTTATTAGGTTGTACGAAAAAAAATCATTTATGATTCATGCAAGATTTTAATGATACACAAGAAAGAGCAGTGGTAACCAATCGTTAGTTGGTTCAATGGTTATTAACGCTGAATTTGGTAAGGAGGACCACAGTTGAATCCCAAACTGCAATTAGAATGAGACTGAAACCACTTGATATCATAACTGATCCCCAAATCAGATTAAACCGGTAGTGAAAACATTTCACAAAACATCAAGAACATTATTTATTTCTATTCTTTCCGGTTTAAATATTAAATAAACAACAATGCTATTTATCCCTAAGAAAAGGATTACGAAGAATCACGAATACGTTTCTTTTTTTTCTTTTTTTGCTTTCACTATCAATTTAATTTTGTTCGGGATTTGTCCTGATATCAAGTGGTTTCAGTCCCCTTTCGATTAAAGTTACGAGAAATCAAACCATGACTTCCTTTTCTATATAAATATTAACAAAAAATAGACTTCTTAAAAAGAAAAAAGAAACCACCGTCCCAAATACCCCTAACCCTCCTTCCAGAACTTTGTAGCCTCAAGTATTGCAAATAAAAACATCCATTAAAAAAATTAGAAAGACCAATTCCAAATAGAGAAAATATAGGTGCAAACCGTGGAATCAATGTTACGAATACTGGCAAAACACATTCACCGATAAAGAATGAGAAATATCTTAGAAACATTGTCTCTATCTTCATAAAAAGGTACTCACTTCTTCCCGATTTATTTGAGTCAGTTGGCTTCAGCACGCATGTCAATGCACAACTTTAACGATTAATATTTTTAATTGTATAATAGTAAAAATTATAAAAATTTGATATTTTGAAAATACTCATCGAGATGAATCCAACGACATTTTATATGCTAATATTTATATTTATTTATTGAGAGAAAAATATAGTCAAAACAAAATACATGAATAATGCATACATTCTAAATGGCTCAAATAAATTGAGACGGAGGGATTAGATCTAAGAAATCTCAAATTCAAAAATACCATTAAACTTAACTCCAACATACAAGAAAAAAAACAAGCCACTGCAGCAGCGCAGAAGTGCATGGGAGGTGAGCCATTTTTTTCTTTGAAACTCTTGTTAAAATAACAGAGAGAGACAAATTCAGCTTTTGTAAAAAAATTGAGAAAATAAACATTTGTTAAAATAAAAGTCGCAAATCCCAATTCCAAACACCAATACCAAAATGGGAAATTAAATGACAAATAAGAGTCTAAAGGGAAAAGCTTTTGTTACTTGAAGATGACTAGAGACAATGAAGCCACCCTTTTTACCACCGGACATGTCAAAACGAAGCTTCTCTTCCGGCGGCAAAGCAAAAAACTCTCTAGCAAAACGTGTCATTTCAGAAACAAGCTTTGTATCAACACCATGATCAACAACCTGAAAGATACCCCAATTCTCACAAGCTTCAACAATCTTGTTGCATATCTCTGTTCTGCGACCATCAACCTCATCAATTCCAGCAAGAGAAATTATTGGAATCTCGTTGCTGAAGTTATTGTAGGCAACTTTTGGACGCTCATCTTCTTCCCTAACGAAACTTGACTCTAGAGTCTTTTGTTCATAGAGATAACTCAGTGTTTTGGATGGTGCCATTGTTTGATGGAAATGGTGCTCTGTTTTTGGTTTGTGTTGTGTGGTTTATTTTGTGAGGTTTAAGTAGAAATAAATACAGTGGTGGTTTTGAGGGATTGGTAACAATGGAGATAAGGTATTTGGATTGTCTACGGTAACTGCTTCATATGGTAAACAATCTCGATTGTTCAAATGGATCGGACGGTTCTGATTGATCTTATAGATTGAACATAGTTTTAATCTCAGCCTTTTATTTTTTATCAGATGGTCATAAATGATTATTGCCTTAACACATTTACATCATGTAATCTTTTTCCTTTAACCATGTGAATTGTATGTGCAATTTAAGATTGCCGTAAAAAAAAAAAAATGTGCAATTTAAGATAAAGAAAAATGTTAAAAAGTAGGTTAAAATAAGTAGGTTAAAATGCTGTTTTGGCACCCCACGTTTGCAAATTGCTTGATTTTGGCCTTCCTACTTTCAAATGCTCGGATTTAGCCTCCAAGGTTTACCTCCTTTTGCATTTAGTGGTCCTCTTGATGATTTTGACTAAAATTTTGTTGACGTGAATTTTTTTACACGTGTCGTAATCTTACTGGACAACTTAAAAAGCTTATTTTAATTTTTTTAAAAATTAAAATTAGATAAAAAAATGTCACATGTATAGTATTTAAGAGAAATGACCACAAATTCATATGAAGTATTTAAAAAAATAACAACACCAACACAATTTTTTACAGCCGTTATTGTTAAAGTCTTGGGGTAGCAATAGCTGATTTTAGAACTAAGTCTTGGCCAAGTTGTTGATATGAAGTTTGTATTTGGTAGTTGGCTACTGGTCATATCTCAGAGAGCACAAAAAATTTAGGATTCACTTATCCACCATGTTTCAATTCTAGGTAGAGTTACTTTTATTGGTAGATAAGTATAAGTACACAACCCAAACATTATTTAAGTTTAATTCATGATCCCCTTTTCCTTCATCTGTTTCAATAATTATATAAACATTTAAGTATTTTTGCAAATTTGTATAGTATTCTGCTATCATTGAAAGACTTTTATACAATTTTAAGGATTAATGATAGGGAAAATAAAAGAAAGGAAATGCACAACTTTATAAGACTGGTCGTGCTCATCAATAGGAATTGATTTTTAACAAATTAAACTTGTGATGAATTATAGGGATGTCAATGGATAAGGAATTATACTATTCGGATTCATATCCGCAGTTTGAAAAATTATATATATTCGGATTTATACTCGCATTGTAGGGATGACAATTTACCCATATTCAGTGGGTATCCACAAAAAAATTCATGATGGGTAGGATAAAAACCCGCATTTTGGGTATGAGCATGGATAATTGTCCATAAAATTGAGCGGGTATGGGTGCGGGTATGGATACCTTAGTACCCACCCCATATACCCATATACTATATATTTATTAATTTTAATTATATTATAATTATATAATAATTATATAATATAAAAAAATACAACATTATTATACTATTACACATTTTGAATAAAAAAATATTTATTTATAATATAATGTAAATATGACAATAAAGAAATGAACTTAAGGATGATTTTACTAATAATTTTGTTTATAATTTTCATGAATAAAATCTTTGAATTTTTTTAAATTCTATTAAAATGATATGATATTTTATAATTAATCAATTTATTTTTAATAAAAATGCGGGTAATGGATACGGGTATGGGTACTTAGGTACGCATAGGGTATGAGTACGGAGACAAAAAATGTCACCCACGCGGGTATGGGGATCGGTACGAGTATTTTTTTCAAACTGCAGGTATGTGGATGAGGATTATAGTACCCTACCCATACTCTATCCATTGTCATCCCTATCGCACGGATTTATCCTTTAGGTATCTAAGGATCTATACCCGCACACGTTACTCGCAATTTTACTCAGAATAAATTGATCAATTAAAAAATATGATATCCTTTTAATATAATTAAAAAATTCAAAGATTTTAATATAATTTCAAATAAAAATCATGAGCAAATACACAAGTTAAAATTTTTTATATGAATTATAATCAAATAAATAACTCAATTATATATCTTATATCTAAATAATAAAACTGTCTTAAAAAAAAAAAAAATCTAAATAATAAAACTACCATTGCAAAATTATATTTATTTTACTATAAAATTTAAATTAATATCCCTAGTTTGCAATTTTTAATACCCATTTTACTTTTAAATAATGTAATTTTAGTAGAATTTTGATTTTTTAGATTATATAGATTACAATAATTATTCTATTTTTAATTTAATATCAAATTATTTTTTCATTTATATTTTATTAGTTTTCAATTTTTTTATTTTAAATATATTTTATAGAATAAGAATCAATAATTTTTTTTAGCGTATCCTACCGGTAACCCAACTCAAATTCAGGATAAGATTTTTAACTAGAGAGACAATATAAGATAAGTTTAAGTATTAACTTATCATATCCTGCTACATCATCAAACACTGAATTGAAACAGAATATAATACAATTATCATATCTCGTCTATTATTTTACACACCAAATAGGCTCTAAAATAACATCGTGAAAAGTTTATCTAAATTGACTGTCACTTAGCATAAAAACTGCAACAAAAAAATGAAATGCTAGCTTTTATTTTAGTGGAACACAGACCAAAGGTGATATAAATTCGATATGACAAAATCATTTATATTCTATCTTAATAATTTCTAGTTTTATTTAGAGACACGTATATTGTTTATATAAATGTAAATACTAAAAAATATATATATCCCTTTTTTAAAACCTTGAATATTAAACTCAAATGGTAATAAACTTTATTTTTTGTGGTGAAATCATACACTTCTTTTTTTTTTTACAAAGAAATCATACACTTTTTAATAGCAATAAAATATAGTGCATAAAATATTTGTCATTATGGTAAATTTAAATAGTATTAAAATATAATATGTATCAACCTTCTTACAATATAATATTTATAATTGAAAAATAAAGTACTGACATGTTTAGCTTCTTCAAAAAAAAGTACTGATATGTTTACGTATCTTATTCTTCAAAATGGAGTCAAATCAAAAGTATTGTGGAGTCAAAGCTGTTTGACAAAAATTGTTCTTAAGAAGTTTAATTAAAGTCTCTTTTTGGTAAAATTTTAACATTTTTTCTCAAAACACTTTATTATATGTTTGTTCTTGTATGAAAATTAATTAATATTTAATATCGAAGTTTCCTGATTACCAAAGCAGACATTATTTAAGGGCAAGTGATGGAGCAAATGGAGAGTATGAGAAAAACTGAGAAACAAGAAATAGAATAGCTAGCATATCAAAAGAGAGAAGATTATGTTGTTTTCCGTTCCATTCTTTGTTTGCTTTTCAAGCCTTTGTTTGCTAACCAAGCAAACAGAAATAAAAGAGAACAATGAAGAGATTACTTTGGGCCATAATACTGAACAAACGGTTTACGTTGAAGAACCTATCTTGAATTGTCAAAGCAAGGAAATATACAAAGAATGTCGTAAAAACCACGCTTCAAGCATCGGGGGTTATGCTCTCGATGGTTGTTGCGAGTTTTTACCTGCAGGAGTTGAAGGTGCTCTTGAGTTTTTCAAATGTGCCGCATGCAATTGCCATCGAAATTTTCACCATAAAGTTACTATTGCTAAAGAACCAACTCATCCCCTATTCAAAACCACCTATAGTGCTCAACCAACACCCATCTCAACGGTCTTTCAAACTATGAATGGTTACCTCCATGTATCTGGGCCACCGAGGGGGGCCACAACTGATGTTTTTCCTTCTGCTGTTAGCCATGATGGGGCCATCGAAGGTTTGTCGAACTCTAAGAAAAGGTTCAGAACGAAATTTACCCTAGAACAAAAGGAGAAGATGTTGGATTTTGCTGTTAAAATAGGTTGGAAGATTCATAAACATGATCAGAATGTTGTAGAGAATTTTTGTAAGACAATTGGGGTAAAGTTTCATGTTTTTAAGGTTTGGATGCTAAACAATAAGCATACCATTGGAAAAAAGCATTAGATTTAGAGTAATTTCATAATAATAAATAATCATAATAAAATAAGAATTAATAATTCTATTTCTTTGTTTTAATGTTTCATTGAGTGATTATTGTTGTTTTCTTTAGACGAAATTTAATATTGGAAACACATCATTTTACACCTTTAAATTATTGAATACACATATTTAAAGATAAATTTTCTATATTAATACGTTTAACCAGTGCTCCGAAAGCACTGTTTAGCATTTTCATATATGTGTGTGCGCGTGTGTGTATGTTTTATGAAAAAGTTTGTATTAATTATACTTCATTCGATTTCAAATATAAGCAAATATTCTATTTCTAGATTCATTGAGTTATTTATGTATTTGGACTAAAATGTTGACCAAATACATAAATAATTTAATGAATTTAGAAAGACAATATTTATTTATATTTGAAACCAAAGAAAGTATTTAGTATGCTTGATCCCAAGACAAATTCTTGGGAAAAGGAGTTTGAATTTCTCGGTATCATTATTGTGTTAAATATTGTCCTTGTATTTTCTATTTTTCATGTTTATTTTTAAGGTCATGCTAACTATGATTTTCAAGATACTAGTTAAGAAAATCAAAATAAGTACAAATATATATTTTTTTTATATTTTTGGAAAATAGAGAATATTAAAATTTTATATTTTTTTTTATCATATTTAGTTCCTTAATTAGGAGGATCGATAATATGTTTGGCTCTGGCGATTATTTTACTGTTCACAAGTTTCCCTTCCTCTAAGGTTTTTTCTCCAAAACCCTTTTCCACAGCCTATCTCCACCGTCTCCATCATCATGGCTTCTTCACCCATCTCTTCTGAAAAGGTTATTATCCCTTGGATGTGTCTCCAGGATCAGGCAACAAAGGCTTCCTCTTCCCCATCTCCTTCAACGGTTACGAAGAAATCCTTCGCCGACGCAGTAAACAACGTGTGTGATATCCCAGCGTCGCAGCTACCATCACCGGTTCTTAAAGGTGATAGATTTTCTATTTCGATGCCAGAGGATGAATATGAAGCTGGTTTAGCTGCATGCAAACTCAACCTCCATGGTAGGATCATTTGGCCAAAGGGTACCACTCCTCTGAAGGTGGGTGACTTGAAAGCCAAGCTTTCTCCGATTTGGAAAACTCTAGGAAAGTGGGGTCTTACTTCTCTTGGTAAGGGATTTTATGAGTTTTGTTTTTCTCCGATTTGGTAAGGGATTTTACTTTTTGTCTAAAATCTTTTTTTTCTTACAAAAATATTTTTTCTAAAATTTTAAAATTGTTTTATTATCTTAAACTTCTAAATAATATTTTTAAAAAAAAATAATATATAAGGTTAAACTTTTACTTTTATTTAATGTCATTTATACAATGCACAATATATTTACATTTTTTTTAATAAAATAAAGATTTTTTTTATATTAACAAACACTTAAATAGTATTAAAAAAGATATAGGGGTAAAATTACACGTTTGGTCATTTATCTTATTTTTTTGTAACATTTTGGACATTTATCTTTCATTTGTAACATTTTGGTCCTTTATCTTATCTTTTTGTAACACTTTGGTCCTTTATCTTTTATTTGTAACCTCTTCAAACAAAAAATCTTTTATTTGTAACACTTTGGTCCTTTAAAAAACATGAAAATATGAAACAATTGATGAAGATGATGAAATTTTTTATCAAAATTATGATTTTTATTTAATTTTAATAAAAAAGTATCTTAACAAATAAATTCAGAATTTTTTTAATAAAAAAATATGAAAAAAAGGATTTATATGTGAATGTTATAAAAGATAAAGTACTAAAGTGTTACAAATAAAAGATAAAGAACCAAAGTGTTATAAATATATAAGATAAAATACCAAATTATTACAAATAAAATATAAATCACCAAAATATTATAAAAATATAAGATAAAGAGCAAAATATGTAATTTTGCCAAAAGAAAAATATCCCGTGCAGGACACGGGCTAACATACTAGTTATTCTGGATCAATAAAATAGAATTTGGGTGAGGAGATGAATGAAATCGAAGATAAGCATGTTGAAGATGGTCTCACGTGACCACCCTCTCCCATTTTATTTTTTATTTTTTTTAAAAAAAATATTAGACAAAAAAAGCTGATATGGCAGCCGAGTAAAGATTTAGAAAAACAGTTCTATTTTAAAAATTATAAGACCAAAATCGCAAATTTTTTAAACTTAAGGGGTCCAAAATGTAATTTAACTAAAATTTAAAAATTTATATTCAATTCATCTCTTTTTAAAAAAATTAACCTTTTATAAAAAAGATTTTAATAATATATTAGCCATAATCGCAGAAAAAAAAATTGAAAGTTTTAAATGATAGACATGAGCTAATTTAAGAAATTGTTGTTGCATTGCGCCTTGACTTTTTGTATATAGTTATTAAATATAAATAAATATGATGATGTAATCATCATAATCGTAGTTGCAGAAATTACAAATTGTTTTCTTTTATGGCCATGATTTTACTATTAAAATTGTAAACCATCCATAGGTTTGTTAGTGGATACTCCTTCCTTCCGGCTACAATTATAAAAAACAATTATCTTCAAGAGTTTAAATTTCTTTATAGAAATATCACATTATATATATATATATATATATATATATATATATATATATATATATATATATGTAGGAGTTATGGATCAAATTCGGACACTTTATTTATTTATTTTATGGGTGGAATTATAGCTACTATGTTACTTGACAAAATAAAATAATTTATTTTTTAAAATTTATTGAACAATTGATATATCTAATCTATATGAACCAGATACATCAATTATTCAATTAATTTAAAAAACTTTTTATATATAATTGTGATCAGAGCAGGAACCTTTAAGTTTATGGTAAATATGTCTTTATCCCCTAAAAAGTATGCGGATTTTGTTTTACTCTCTGTAAAACAAAAATTTAGATCACCCCCTGTAATATTTTTTTCGTAGTATATAGTACCATTCTGCCAATTTTGTTTTTCAACACAGGGGAGCAAAATACACTACAAAAAAAATTACAAAAGGATGATCTAGAAAAAACAGTTATGGAAGGTAAAACAAAACTCCTCTACTTTGTAGAAGATAAAGACATATTAACTATTAGTTTTATTACTATTTATAAGAAAATGTAGTTGCAATTACGTCATGACTTTTTATATAGTTAAAAAATACAAATAAATATGCTGAGGTAAACCTAATGATACTTGCAGATATTTAAATTACAAATTGATTTTCTTATGACATTGATTGGAAATAGGTTAGGCCGAACTAGATTTTGCTAAACCTATAAGTCTGACTTGTGGCCTGTCATAAACTTATTTTTAGGCTTGATTCTAGCCTTTAGAAAGTCCGACATGACCTATTAGTCTGTTTAAAAGCCTATTTGACATGAACTTATTTAAATAAATAAATGTATTTATTTTTAAATATATTAATGAACTAATAAATCAATGAGGTTAAACTTTCTTTTAATATTTAACATGATATTTTAGATAATTTGACTATATATGACATTATATTTCAATTTTAGTTTATAATAATCATACATTATATATGTGAAAAATTAATGTAGATTAATAAAATTAAACTACTGAAAATGTAATAGATTTATAATTTAATTAAAGTACAAGTTTTAATATATGATAATAATTTTGTAAAAATAAAATAATAATAACAATAATAAATGTAAAAATATTATTCATATTTACTGAAATATGCCGACCTAGTAGGCCTAAACACTACAAGAAAACAAGGTTTTTTTGGCCGCCAAATGGCAGCAACAAAGTGGCAAAAACGGTCACATTGAAAAAAAACACAAATTTTGTGGCGGCCAGGAACGACCGGAAATACAATGGTCGCAAACTTTTAGCGGCGGCCAAAGCGGCCGCAAAATTTTAAAAAAATCTGACACATTTATTACAGGCGGCTAAATTTTGACGCAAAAAAAACTAGGTAAACATTATCGGCGGCCAGGACCGCCGAAAAATCTGCGAGTTATAAAACTTAGCGGCGACCTGAGCTGAAAAATTATTTAAATAACTTTGTTTTTTAAATAATAATTTTACATAAAAAATTTGTTTTTTAAAAAACGTATTTTATTTATTATATTTAAGACAAATTTTTTTTTTTAAGACAATTTTTTTTTTTGGTACATTATTTTATTTATCATTAAAGTGTATTATATAAAAAACTGTATTATATTTTTTTTTTATAAACATAATTTTATTGTATGTTTATTTATAAAGAAATTATTTAAAGTATAATTATGTTTTATTTATATGAATAATTAAATAAATTGGATGAAGAAGTTTAGAGAAACGGAAGAAAAATTTAGAGAGAAGTTAGAGAAAATTATTAAGTGAAGATGAAGAAATTTAGATGGGGAAGTTTAGAGAGAAGGTGGAGAAATTTGTATAGAGAAGGGATGAAATGGAGAAATGAATGAGATTGGGTATATATTGAGGTTGGTGAAGAAAGTTAATTATTTATTTTTTTTAAAAAAAACTATTTTTTGCGGCGGACATGGCCACTAATTGTTGCCGCTTTTTTTTTTTTGAATTCTGAGTTAATTTGCGGCGGCTGTGACCGCCGCTAAATTTTCCCGTTTTTTTTGAATTATGTGTTACTTTGCGGCGGCCTAACTGTTCCCGCTTTATTTTTTTGAATTCTGGATTAATTTGCGGCGGCTTTGACCGCCGCTAAATTTTCCCGCTTTTGTTTTTTGAATTCTATGTTATTTTTGCGGCGGCCATGCCCGCCTGTAAATTATTCCGTTTTTTTTTTGCGTCGGCTATTACCGTTGGTAAGTGCCAGATTTTTATTTTTGTTTTTGGCCGTTTTGCCTTATTTTGTGGCGGCTTTGGCAGCCACAAACTTACTGGCTGCCAAAGCGGCCAGTAAATTAATATTTGATTGGCCACTAAAATGATGTTTTCTTGTAGTGAAAAAACTTTTTTAATGGCCTGATCTATTTAAAGAAATAGGCTGACCTGACTAAACCTATGTAGGCTAGGGGTGTACATGGGTTGGGCAAACCCAATTGATCCACTCAAATCCACCTAATCCAACCCAAAAAAATGGGTTGGGTCGGGTTATTGGGTTTGTATGGATTTAAAAATGAAAAATCCATAAATAAAATCGGGTTTTGGGTAAAACCCAACCCATACTAAAAAAACTCACTGAATCGGTAGTACTATAATTTTTTAAAATAATTTTCATATTAATATTAAATATTTTCCATCATTAAAAGAGAAAAACTTCTAGTTCAGTACTCAAATTTTCAAAATAAGGTGTATGCGTGTTTATTTCAAACGGCAAACGCATTAGTCTTCCGTACATCACAATTTTAACGCATTCTCTGATCATCCCGTCTTCACTTTTCCACTTTTTGTCACATTTAAAAGTAACAACATGGTGATGATATCATCATTTTATGATGCTAAAAAAGTAGTGAAAATATGTTACACTAATTTTTAAAAAAATAAAAAAGTTGAGTCATTTTTATAAAAAAAAAATATGATTATTTGTCATTTAGTCTTTTAATATTAAAAAATAAATAAAAATATTTAAAATTTGGGTAACCCACACAACCCACCCAATCTAACCCGAAAATAAGTGGGTTTATCCAACCCGGACCAATATTAAAGTTGGTGGTTATTTTGCTCAACCCAATCCGGAGTACCCTATATGGTTCGGATTTTGTTTTGCCTAAACTCAACCCAAACCGGCCCATGTACACCCCGCTAGGTCGTAGGCCCCTATAGGACGGCCTGACATACCCAACCCTAATTACACTATTAAAGTTTTAAACAATTCATGGGTTTGTTATTCGATACTCCTTTCGGCAACAATTATAAAAATGTTGTCCTTTGAGCTTAATTCAGTTGGTATGAACATCGCATTTTATATGTAGGAGTCAAGAGTTAAACTTCGGACACATAATACTCATTTACCTTAAGGATGAAATTTTAGCTGCTAAGCTACTTAACAAAAAAAATAATCCATATTTTCAATTATTTAATAACTAATATATCTTATCTATGTAGAACAGATACATCAATTATTAAATTAATTCGTAAAAATGACTTTTGCATATAATTATGGTGAAAGTAGTAAGTAGTAACCTTTAATTGTTTTTTACTACTTTTTAATAAAATAATGGAACTATATTATTAAAACAAATAATTAAACATAAAAATTATCACACACAAGTAATTCAAAAGCAATTAGCTAAAAAGATTTAAATGTTTCCCTCTCCATCATCATTAAAAAGAGCGGCGTCTAGTTCAGATTATTCGCGAGAAAAACTTACAACATCAAGAATATCACCGGTTTCTTAACCCCTGTTGGGGTCGCTTAACCCATTTCGGGTCTGTTCACCGCCGTCGGCGCCGCCGCGGTGGTCGGTTACTCCATCCTTTCTGGGTGTGTTGTCCTAAGCTCTTTAGGCATCGTATTTCAGATCTGGTTTCCCTCAGGATCCAAAGCTTTGCTGTTTCGATGGAATCACTCTAGATGGTGGTGTGTTGAGTTTTCCTTTCCACATCATCACGTCTTTCACCCTCCTTTTCGGCGTTTCGAGCTCAGTTCCCGGTTATTTGTCCACCTCAGCGCCGGTGGATCGAGGGTAGTTTATTTTTTTCTTAACCTGTTCGGGATTTCGTTTCCGTTTGGGTTAGCTCGAGATGGTGGTTCGTTTGTGCTATCTTGCCGGTTGGTTCTTAAAGCTGAGGATGCTAATCTCTGTTGCCGGTGTTGTTTCTCTATTGTCGTGGCTCTTTACCTTTTTTTTTAGCACCGTTTGTTTGCTCTTTTGGATTTTGGTTTTCTGGTTTGTTTTCAGATCTGTTGAGATTTGCAGGATCAAAACTTCCAATTTTGCATCTGCGGCACTAGAGAATTTGGAAATGCCAACGACTCTTTATTTGGCTAGAAATGACCTTGTACTCGTTACTGCTTTAGCGAGTTGTCGGTTGTGGTGTATGTTTCCGTGTTGACGGTCAGTTTCACTCGCCGTGCCCTAAGAGATAGATTGATTTTTTAGTCTGCCTCTTTTGGTTGTTGTAATGGTCGAATCTATTTCACATCACTTTTTTTGCAGTTTGGTTTCAGGTCCCGCGTTGGACTTGCTGGATTGTACTTGATGTGTCTTTGATTGCTTTGCATTTGGTTCTTTCACTGGATTTGATCCGGTTGGATTTGCTTTACCCTTGTTGGGTTGTATATACGCTTTTTGTATGTTTGCTGGGTCAGGTTCTTGCCCCCCCCCCCCCCCCCCCCCCCGCTTTCTTTGTACTCTCTTTTTTATTTCATGAACCGTTGTTTGCTTAAAAAAAAAAAACTCATTTATCTTTACCAATATCGTATATTTTTGTTGCTCCTTCGTTATAAGTATTACTATTTCTCATTATCGAGAGCAGATAAAGATTTGTATGGATAAAATTAGTTTGAGTCTATTCCTTTTCAATGAATGAGTGAATAAATACAGTTATTACTTTTTTATTTCTTATTAGTAGAGCTGCTACTTTTATATTATAAACAAATAAGAAACACAAATCTTCCTATAATTAAAAAAAAACGAATAAAAAAAGGTAAAATAAATTGCATTTTTTTTTATTCGTGTACCACAGGAGTACCACACGCGTGTACCATACACATATCGATACCCGATACGTATCCGATACCAATACTTATCTCCCTAAAATGGAATACCCGTACTTCATAGAACAAAACTAAGCGACAAAAAGTATACGGAGAACAAAGTCTTCTCTCAATTGATAACAACAATAAATAAGAGAATGAATCTTGTCAAAAAATTTTCCTCAATTTTTCCCAATTTTTACATTTTAACTATTAATCAACTTTACACCATTTCTTTTCAATTTAAATATTATTATATATTTAAAATTCAAAAGTTTAAATTCCACATTATTTCCACAAGTTTTTTTTTCTTCACTCGAGATGATTCATTATCAATAAATTAGGAAGATAAGAAGAATGAAAAAATGTGCAGTCTACCCATAATTCTTTTTTCCTCAAATTGAACAAAATCATGTATAAACAAATGTGGCTGGTGCGACTGCACTTATTATTGAAGAAATTTCATTAAATTTTACATTGGTTCAAATTATACGTACGAGTGTAAAACCATCAATTGATATGTAAAATTACTTTTGTTACTTTATGGCTGACTCGCGTGTTTTACGAAATGACCAAAATATTATTTTGTGACTTAAGTCACAAATGTAGAAAAATTGAGTAATTTTGAAAAATAATTTTTTTTTACATCTATGACTTAAGTCACAGATATTATAATTGTAGGGTGTTTTGTGGATGTCCATAACATAAATCACGGACAAGAGTATTTTAGTCATTTTATAGCGCGCGCCCCATAAATCATAGGGTGACAAACGTAAAATTCATTGATATGTGTTTGGGATTGGCGTAAGGCCCTAAAAGACAATAGTCCATTTGCATATTAAGTCGAAATTTTCTCTTCCCACCCCGTATGTACAAAAAACCCCCAATGTTTTCTTTTTAAGTTGAAATTTTCTTTTTAACCTCCAAATATTCCAATTTTACCCCTGTACAAAAACTTCGGAACGTGTTTTCCGAAGTTTTCCTAGTTCAAATTCATCAAAATTTCGGAAAATACATTCCGAAATTCGTATTCTAGGCAAAAAAAACTTCGGAAAACGCGTTCCGAAGTTTAAAACAAGGGGCAAAAATGAAAATCCGAGGGGGGAAAAAGTGTCAGGGGGGTGGGAAGAGAACCAATCTATTAAGTCCATCATTGTTTCCGTTATCACTATTAAGGTGTATTGTCCTCATAGAGCCTCACCCACATTGTATGAATAAGTACACCTTCATAGATTCACCATACTCATATGATAGACAACTCATAGCGGATAAATGACCTATATCATGAGATATTTATCCTTCATTCCAATTACACAGTGGGACTCGCAACACGGTTATTGACTACGGTCTGACGAGTGAATCAGTCAGTCGTCGAGTAATAATTTACACTCTAGGTGTCTAAAATGAGTTCGTATCTACAGGGATCATGTCAAGTATGACTAGTTTTATTTAAGTTTGATAGTTTGCATTCGATTTGATTTTTGAAAAAATTTTGTTTAAAAATAGTTAATAGCTAAGTGCGGAAAAAGTAAAGATAGTTGATTCAGAAAGATGAGGTAGGTCAAGTAGATGGATCCCTCCCCTACTCCTGTTTGATAATTGACACATAATATAACTATTCAGATTATTGTTCGGTGGATTAACATCTTATATAGTAATATGCGATTGCTCATATAAATATTACCCTAGTTACAAGTATAAGTCACCATGGACCACATCAATTAGGCATACCCACGGGGGCCTAATCCATGTTGTCACGTACCCTAACCAAGTGATCGAGCTTCAAATATGTTGTCATTAATGTGTGTTCAAGTAATCCTCTATAAGTCACTGGCCTTGAATACCCGAGTTACCGTATCAATGCGGCTAGCACTATTATTTATTAGTTTCGGGATAGCAGTCATATTTGTGATGAAGTACTACCCCTAAAAGCATTTCCCGATCAACAGATAACAGTCATATATAAAGCATAAATAATAGAAAACACATATTCTGAATAATAAATATTATAAACTTATCTACCAATTACATGTTCCCAAGCATCCATAGGGGAGATCATCTTCTCCACCTAAACCTAAAGGTTTCTACCTACTAATTTACATAATTAAATTACAAGAAAAGAATTATGCATACCAATGCGTAGATGCCTTGCTGAGGAAGTTACATTTTCCGTTGTGGGGGAAAAGTTACTAAAAAAAAGTTGCCTGCCCATGCAGAAGCAGCACTCACGTGTGGCAGGGTGGGCCAGGTGGCGTCATTCTGAGTTTAGCCATGTTGGAGTAAGCCTTAAAAGCCAATCTATTTTGATAGTATTTGATTTTGTATTGCGACTTGATTTATATATATATATACACATATATAATAAGACTTTTCTTTATTATGTTTATGTGTTAAAATAATAGAGTCCCTAGAATAGTTAGTTCGTTAAATGGAACGTTAAGTATGACTTAATCGTGAGAATCCATTAACATGAGAGCATTATTCTTAAAATATCCGTAGTCAAGCTTTATTGTGAATTGGGATAAAATTAAAGCATAGAGACTATTATGTTGGTAGACTGATGATCACATCTCACGGATCATAGATAAGTAGTTATCAAGTCTTCACATAGATATGAATGTTAGTGGTAACATTTATATCGGATTGACCCACCATGAGAATACTACATAGTATGTTATGAAATGTCATAAGATATTCTCATAGTGATAAATGTTGTATTCCACCCTTCGACCTGAAACCACTATGGACCCTAGATGTGGAGTCAAGTACTTTATTGCTGTTCAAACGTTGTCCGTAACAGGATGATCATAACGACAGTTGATGGGTGCTTCACAAAGCATGTTGAGGGACATGAGTGACCTAGATGGAATTTACCCCTCCTACATAACGGGAGAAATGTCTATGGGCCCAATATTGAACTTAGCAAGGGTGACATACTATGTCTTGTGTTCAATATAGACATAAGGGTAAAAGGGTAATTGTACACAAGATATTTATCACGGAAAAAGGTTTGTCAGATCACATGACATTTCCGTGACTTGGGTAGCAGTGATGTGTTGCTAGATACCGCTCACGGTTTGTTATAATTAAATGTATGATTTAATGTAACTGCCAACGTTACGGAAACCTACAAGGGTCACACACAAGGACAGTCTAGTGTAGGATTGGAACACCGTAAGGTACGGTGTACCTCAGAGGAATATGGAAATATATGATAAGGGTATTATGGTAATTAAATAAGCAGTACACCATAAGGAATGGTGAGGGAGCGCTCATGTATACATGACACATGGGGCATGCGCCCCCTTTATGCTTGTTTAATGAAAAGGGCATTAGCGTAAATGTAGCCCAATGACAAGAGTTTGTCTTGGTGCACAAGACAAGTGGTTCTATAAATAGAACCCTTGTGGCAAAGAAAATTACTTGATGAAAAACTCTATTGCTAAAACTCTAATCCTTATTCCTCCTTCCTCTCACTAGAAACCTTCATCCTTTGGAGCTAGCACTCATCCTTGAAGGTAACTGTTCGTGTGGACTAGTTAGAGGCGTTGCTATTCAACCATCAACGCTCGTGATCAAGTTTGATTGTGAATCAAAGTTCTTCCATTACGTTCGTGATCGAGTTTGATTGTGAGTCAAAGCTCCTCCACCACGAGAGGTAAACGTTCTTAACACATATCATGCTCATTCGTAAGGATCCTTAAAGGAAAATTTTAAAATTCCGCTGCGTTTACAATCGCTATTTTCCTTCAGTGGTATCAGAGCCACTTACGAAACCATGATTTGATGTTTGTTTATTTCCTGTTCTTTGTTTTAATTCGATTAAAACACTAAAGAAAGATTGAAATCGAGTAATTAAAATTTGGCATCCTTTTGTGTATGATTTGGATGATTAACATTGAAACGGCTTCGGAATCCGACTTTTGTATGGTGAAGCAAGCGATATGTTAATCGTCCTAAGTTTATACAAATAAGAATGATCAAGACTTATATGTGATATAAGTGATCGCGATGCAAAGCGGTGTATGTGATACATCGTTCATAATTTCGTTCATTAAAACATATTATGAAAGTTATTCGATGTTGATGTGATTCATGTTCACTTGCTTTGGAATCCGACGTTAGTATGGTGAAGCAATGACATGTTGATCAATCATATTGAATTTCGGTCATAATAAGTTTTGACGGCATGAAATTATTGCATCAGGGTTTGCGACAACACAAGGGTTGTGCTGTCAAAAGGCAAAAAAAAAAAGAAAGAAAGGACTGGCTGCGTACCTGCGCTGGGCGCAGGGTATGCTGCGCTGGGCACAATAGCCGAGACCGAACAGGATTCAGCACTGCAGGTCCTGCGCTGGGCGCGGGGCAGGCTGCGCTGGGCGCAATAAAGGCAGAGAGCAAATTTGGATCCGGCTGCAGAATTGCGCTGGGCGCAATTAAAAACAGAAAACATCTGAATCTTGATCGGTCGCCAAAATTTTAATTTTAATTTATCTACATGACGTAAACTGATTCTAATAATAATATATGTCATTATTGTTATGCTTTTGTGATTATTGGTTATGGCCGTAGTGTCCTTAATTTTGTTTTATTTAGGATTTAAATACGGCCTGCGTGTCGTGCCTTTCTTATATTTCTTGATGTAATTCTCTTCTCATCTCACTCTCTCGCATGTAACGCGAATATTCTTATTATAATGTAATATAAGACTAGTAAATAGGACAGGAAGGACAACCATGAAGATCTATCTTGGAGAAGTATAGGTCGTTTTTAGGAATAAGATAAGTTCTCTCATTGGCTTGAGTGAACAATTACGCTAAGGGGCATAACTGGTGGCATTTAGGGTGCACAACAAATTATAAAATTTGTGCACCATGCACAAAGTTTTGAAAAATGACAGCTGTCCATCCCCTTTTGTGTTTCACCGGTTACTGAATAAAAAATAAATAAATAATATATTTTTTTAATTTTTGCTAATTAACCCCACACTCATTGTAGAGAAAGTCTTACATAGGCACAATATATTTAGACACAAGTTTAGGCACACACATAAATTTAAAAAATTAAAAGAAAAATAAAATTGTCACATCAATCACTATCACTTTATTCATTTTTTCTTTAATTTTTACTCGTTATTGTGAGTGTGCCTAACAATGATGAGTTGGATTTGTGTTAAAATTTCTCCTCATCGTATGTGTAAAAACAAAAAAGTCTCATAATTAACCCCACACCACACCTCTCTCCTCACGATTTTTCTTTCTCAGTTTATCTTTTCAAAAGCCACCACTACCAAACCATCTTCTTCTCTTTTGTTGTCCACCACCGCGGCTATCTTGCTTTCCACCAAACTACCACCGCTCGACCGCCACTTCAACCTTCCACCTGCATCCAATAATAAACCAACGACATTCAATTTTATTTACCTTTCTTCATCTTCATCTTATTCATAAGTTTCATCAATCAAACCCAGAAATCTTCAAACAAACCTCACAAGAAAATTTCAAAATTTTACATTCTTTCAAAATCTCAAATCTTCAAATAAAATTCCAAAATTTTCATTTCAAAAAACAAGCTCAATTCTTCAAACTTCCTCACTCGCCCTCTTCTTCCTACTCTCTCTGAAGTTGTATAAAAATATAAATGTTTCTTATGACCTACAATTGTGCTTGTGAAGTGATTTAATGGATGTGAAATGGAATCAAGAATCTTCATAACAGATTATTTCTGGGGAAAATTAAGGAAATGTGAGATTGCTAACACTAAAATTGTAGATCTGAGTTTTTGTAGAGAAAATTATATTGTAGAAATTTCAGATTTTAGGTATATTTGGGTTGAAATGAAATATGAAGATGGTGTTGCTGAATTTTTTTATTTTTAAGTAATAAAAATACATTTCATAAAATAGAACTATAACCCCAAATTACATTTTGACCGAAACTTATCATTTTGACTTGAAATTTAACATAAAGGACTGATTTTGTTAAACATGAACAAAGTTAAAAGGTTCAAAATGAAAAAAAATAATTTAATTAAGAGATTTAAGTGAAATTATAATTTATAAAATAAGTTAAAAGATAATTTAGTCAAATTTAATTTATTATGTTCAATCTTAAAATTTAATGTACTATTATTTCGTTATTCAGGAAATAGAAGAAAATACTATTGCAAAAAAAAAACTTTTAAAATATTTCGTTATTCAAATATTTCATCAATTCCAAATTAGACAAACGGTGTATGTCGTTGTATGAACATTAAGATCAAACACAATATTATCGATTAAATAAAATTATGAATCAATTTTAATAAAATTCTTATTGTCATTCGTTTGTCGGTCAAATTATATGATATTGAACAAACAGATTGATAAAATTTGAAATCTTCAGTCAAAGTTTGTAGTTTTAATCAAATTGCATATCCCTTTTATATAAACCACATCTCTAATGAGACACTTATTACAATCAGTCTATACATTTCTCCTATCATCAAAATTAATAAAATATTGTTTGATTCATCTCGATTGATAACATTGGAAATGTCTACTCAAAGTATGTAATTTTAGTCAAACTTCATGATCTTCTTGTCATAAAAATTAGTTCTCCGATGAGACATTTATTACAATCGATCTAGACATTCGAAATTCGGTCATCAAAATTCTCATTCGTTTGTTAATCCAATTATATGATATTGAACGGTCGAATTGATAAAATTCAAAACCTCCAGTCAAAATTTGTAGTTTTAGTCAGACTTCATGGCCCTTTCATAAAAATTAAAAACTAGTCCTCTAATGAGACGCTTATTACAATCGGTTTATACATGCAAAATTCGATCATCAAAATTATTATTCTCATTCGTTTGTTAGTTCAATCATGTGATATTGAAATGTCGGATTGATAAAATTTAAAATCTTTGGTCATAGTTTGTAGTCTTAGTCAAACTTCATGAATCTTTCATAGAAACTAGTTTTCCAATGATACAGTTATTACAATCGATAAATACATTTAAAGGCTGGTTATCAAAATTCTCATTCACATACATTTAGAGTTAAATATATTGATAGTTGGATTGATGAAATCCAAAATCTCTGGTCAAAGTATTTTGTTTTAGTCAAAATTCATGGCCCTTTCATAAAAATCATGTCTCCGATGAGACAATTATTACTATTTGTCTATGAATTTGGAATCCGATCATCAAAATTATCATTCTCATTTACTCCCTCTGCCTTTGGTCTCATATATAAGAAACAAAAAAAATTAGAAAGTCTTAAATATAAGCAAAAACTACCACAATCATTATATTTATTTTAAATATTCCAACTTTACCCTTAATTTTACTTTTCCAACATTTTTCATACTACTACAAGCCTATAATAATAACTAGGGGAGGACAGAAAAATCGAGATCCGATCTAATCCGAAAAAATCAAAAAAAAAATAATCAGAGAAATGGGCGGTTTGGATTGGGCCACGGGTCAGCGGGTCTGAAAATTCGGTTTACACAGAGTTGTCGTGGGGGGGTCCGAGTGGAGAGAATTGGACCGATGAGTCCAGAAACCTGCCCGCATAATGATTTTTTTTAATAAAAAAATATTTTTAGTCTACTACACTAGTGAAGTTGACGTTAATGGAATACATAAATGTCATTTTTTCTTGTAAAAAATGCACAAATGTCTAGTAATTATATTAGTACTATTCTTTTTCAAAAGGAAATAATCAATGCATTTCAATTTACAATACAATTTTTTATTATCACAATAAAATAGTAGTAATATCAATTATAGTATTTTTTTCTTTATCAATATCAATTTTTTCTTCAAGTTTTGTTATTCTTTATTTTAACTTTTATTTTTATTTTGTTGGTTTGATGATCATATCATATTTTCAAATAATATTGATTTTTTAACTTTTGTGTCATAACATAAATCTAAGTTTATTTTCTTTTTATCTTGCTTTGTTTATATATATATATATATATATATATATATATATATATATATATATATATATATATATATATATATATATATTAACCGAAATAATTCGCCCGCGAACTCGCAAAACCGCACAACCCTAACCCGTCCAAACCGAAAGACGAAAATGGATAAAAATGGATCTCCACGTATCAATCGCGGTTTATGATGGATGGACATTTTGGACCCGAACCCGCCCACACCCGCCCGATGTCCACCCCTAATCATAACCACGGTTTCCAATACTTGACTTTTTTTAAGGGTAAAAGTGTAAATGTCATTTTTTTTCTATACTTTATCCATTCTTCTTAATTTTTTTGTTTCTTATAATCAAGACTAGATGGAGTATTTTTTTAGTCCAATTAAGTAACATTGAACGAACAAATTGAAATCTTCGATCAAAGTTAGCAGTTTTAGTCAAATTTCATGACCCTTCCATAAAAATTATGTCTCAAATGAGACAATTATTACAATCGGTCTATATATTTAGAGTCTGGTCTTCAAAATTCTCAATCTCATTTGTTTGTTAGTCCAATTATATTATATTGAACGATCAGATTGATAAAATTCCAAATCTTCGATCAAAGTCAGTAGTTTTATTCAAACTTCATGACCCTTCCATAAAAATTAGGTCTCCAATTAGACGATTATTACAATCGACCTATATATTTAGAGTCCGATCATCAAAATTCTCATTCGTTTGTTAGTCCAGTTCGGTGATATTGAACGGTCGGATTGCTAAGATTCGGAATCTCCCGTCAAAGTCGATAGTTTTAGTCAAATTTCATGACTCGTTCATAGAAACTAGATCTTTGATGAGACAGTTATCTCAATCCTTCCATAATAAGTTCAGAGTGCAAATTATAAAAAATTATCCTTATTTGTTTGTTAGTCCATTTGGATTAAATATGTTTTTTGGTCTTCAAAATATAACAAATTTCATTAGTCTAATAATCCTAATATATATATATATATATATATATATATATATATATATATATATATATATATATATATGTCAGGATCAAATGACACCAACTAGTTTGACACCAAATGTTACACTGCTCAATAACGCTTTAACGAATTCGAATTTTACAAAATCCACCGTTGAATTGGAAGATTATATCATATAGATCATTCATGTTAAATTTTATAAAAATTCAAAACCGTTTAATATGTTATTGAGACTCGTCAAGATTAACGGTATTCAATAAAAACGCATAAGCCGTTAATCTTGACGAGTCTCAATAACATATTAAACGGTTTTGGATTTTTATAAAATTTATCATGAATGATCTATATGATATAATCTTCCAATCCAACGGTGGATTTTGTAAAATTCGAATTCGTTAAAGCGTTATTGAGCGGTGTAACATTTGATCCTGACCCATATATATATAAATTTCATTAGTTTAATAATTTAACTCTCTACTTATCATCGACCTATGACGGAATAGTTGCCAGACGAGGATTTAATTTAACGTCATCTCGCGATTCTAATTAATGTCCTTGTATTTTTGTATAAACCCAAAAATTCTCATATATATATATATATATATATATATATATATATATATATATATATTTTATTTTATTTTTTCATTATTTTTTTTTGTGTAACCAATAAAAAAAGTGCATAGTAATGCATAAACCATAATTAATAGAATGATCCTATCACATATACATAACAAACGTAATCAATAGAATGGGCCTGTGGTTTTACCATGCTAAGATAACCCCGTTATTGTAGTCCACAGAAAACGTTTTCAAAAAAAAAAAAAAAATATATATATATATATATATATATATATATATATATATATATATATATATATATATATATATAAAACGAATAAAAAATTTGGAACAAAAGATATATATATAAAACGAATAAAAAATTTGGAACACTTTTGTTCAATAAGTTAACAACAATTTTCCAGTCTTTAATCCTAAGCGTTCATTATTATATTCATTATATCAATGGCTCAAAATGAAACTTGAAAATTTGTGCATCCATGCACAAATTGTAAGATTTGTGCATTGTAAACCCCACCGCCATAACCATGTTGCTTTATTATATTATGTATGTTGATGCATGTTATGATTGGAGTGACGTTATTGCGTGTAAGCCGTGGTGAGGTGAGATCTAATCAATTAATAAATCCCTCAAAAGAATCTATATTAAGTTTTATGTTTTCCAAAGAATAGCACCCTTCAAGATCAACATCGATTAATGTAGGTTTTGCCAACGCAAAGTGCATTGTCTATATTGATAAGTTGCGGAGAGGTAACCAGTTTATCCGATTGCTATTCGTTGGGTTTAACTTAACTAAAGAAAATATAATATGATTATATGACTTTAGAAGCAAATGTTGGGTTATTTCATATGATGAATTAATAAGTGTTATTTACCCAACGAAAATGATATGAGAATGGTATGAGATACAATTGGAAAGAGTTTCCTACCTAAATAACTGCGTTTTGTGTAATCAGCCTAACGCTGACTTAAAACAAAGTGAAATACGGATCTCATTCCCACTAGAAAATCTTCCAACGGGGTTTTCCGAATCAAATGTCGAGGGTCATTTGTTTTGAGTAAAATAGTGGGATCGCATATTTAATTGAAGTCCTAATTAAATATGTTTTAATCGTAATACAATATTTTACATATCTCTGTAATTATAACTTTTGCAATACAATACAAATTATGTTGTCCTTATGAAGGACATGAACTTCAGAAAAGAGTTTCTGTATTGGTACAAATTGAGAATTGTTCTCATTTGCAAGAAAAACTATAAGTTCTTGAAATTGAAAGAGTCAAAAAATAAAAATGAAGTAAGACTTCGATTTTGTACATCTAG
This sequence comes from Trifolium fragiferum, assembly GCA_954870985.1. Taxonomy (NCBI): domain Eukaryota; kingdom Viridiplantae; phylum Streptophyta; class Magnoliopsida; order Fabales; family Fabaceae; genus Trifolium; species Trifolium fragiferum. Next base: position 26,741,892 of record OX940792.1, read on the forward strand.
TTATAGAAAATCAAAGTTTCTATTCTGCATCAAAGGTATATGATACAAGATGTTGAATCTCATATTTGTTAAAATATAGAGAAGTTTCAAGAATTAGAACATTGATTATGAGTTAAGTCAACTTGTGTCTAGAATGAAACAAGTTGTTTCATTGACAATAAGAGTTTATGCTTTGACTTAAATTCGAGCTTAATATGGAACCTAATAATTGTTATCAAGTTCCATCTAGTAATAGAAGTATCAATTCTACATCTTGTAATGACAAGAGATGGATTATAGTTTTGAATAATGAGACAAGAATTTGTCACATCGTTTAAACAAAGTTTTCTATACTAGGGCTCTAAATCAAGCGATGGACTTAAGTTCCATGATCTTGATAAGATTATCTATAATAGTTGTGATAAGGACCAAATAAGATTTGGACCTTGTATATATATCAAGAGCGTTGTTGTTTAGTACAAATATTTGGTGTGTCAATTACTAACGGAAAGTTAAATGACACACGATTTATTTGAACAATATACATGAGATGTATGTCCGGCACTAAACAAACTTATTTCATATATTGAATTTATTTTACTTCATTTACATTACTGATAAAATCAGTAGATGTGGATATGTGTGTGACACAAATTAGAAATCCTTGAATTTGTCAAAGAGTTCAACAATGGAGTAAAGAAAATAACTTTACAAAAGTATTAAAGTCATATGAATAAGTCATAATGTTAAATACTTATTAAGGAGTATAATTACAATTTTAAACGCGTTATGTTTGACATGATTTAATTTAAAATAGTTTAACTATATGTCATTAACTCCCTTTTAAAAATCATTTGCTTATAGTTATTCTTCACCCACAACTAGTTTCACCCTTTTAAAAGTGATCATAAAGACATCATATATTTGATATGAAGGTAGAGTACTTTGTTTGTCTTTATGACAATTTGGATTGAAAAATTTATGAGATAAATTTAATTCCAAGTTGGATGAATGTGGAAGTACCCTAAGGAAACTAAGGGATACTTGTCCTACATCACTCTTTAGGACAAAAGTTGTTTTGTTGCTAGAACTGAAGCATTCCTCAAGTGGGTATGCGTCTCTAAAAGAGTCAGTGGGAGTGATATAAAACTTGAATAATTCAAGTACCACAAAGTTAATATCCATTTAAAAGGAAACACAAACCAATTCCTCAAGGTTGTTGTAGGACTGCCAATTTGAGTTGCATGAAAGCATAGACAAGTCTAAAATATCACAAGATTGAAAGTATGATTTTATCATGACTCAATAAGGTGATATGGTTTTCATAGAAGATGAATGTTTGACCTGTTAAAAGGTCATATATGACCCAAATTCTGAGAAGTGGCTAAATGCCATAGAATCTTATACAGAATCCATGTACACAGACCTTATGTGGATAATGGTTAAGTCATCAAGATGAGTAAGACTCATATGATAGTCTTCTTGTAGAAGACTAGCATGGATGGTATTAAGAGTACATTTCAGATGTGATTGATTATTAAAGGTTTCACGCAAAATCATAATGCAAATTATGATGAAACCATGAATATAGTCACAAAGCTTAAATTTGTTTAAGTATGTATTTACTATTGTTATACTACATGTAACGGCAGATGGATAACAAAGTTCCATTCCTTAATTGGAATGACCTCATATATATGTGCTTGACATATACATAGGGTTTTATTAATCCAAAGGATGCTTGAAAGGTATACAAATTGTAGCAATCTAATTTTGATTAGATCAAGTTCTCAGAAGTTTAATTATTTGTTCTTATTTATAAAGTTTTATGAAAACGAATTAATAAAGGACAAATATAAGTCTTGTGCACACAAGGAGGTTAGTGGGAGTAATTATCTTAATCCGGTATCATATGTGGATGACATATTAATCATCAAAACATCTGCCTCATACATGTAAGACATGATTAAGGAAATGTCTCTTGATGAAACTTTAGGCGAGACTTCCTAAAGAGTTAGGAATCATAATCTATAGAGATAGATTGTTGATGCAACTTGTCCTTAATCTAAGTACATATGTTGACAAAGTATTTGGACACTTAATATGCATAAGTTAATGCATGTGTCAAATGGTTTTATTTGTCCAAAGGACAATGTCGTGTCTCATTGGATGAGAAAGAAATACATGAAAAGAATCCACATGTTTTGGCAGTTGGATTTATCATGTACACCATATAATATGTACTACACCAGATACACCATATCTTTATGGCATAATTAGTAAGTACCAAGATCGAATCTAGTGTTTGACACTAATTGACCTTCAAGAATATCCCAAGGTACCCTAAAGGAACTAAGGACTATTTCTTGAGATAGGTTGGTATGGAAAAGATCATTGTAAAGAAGTTACAATGATCATAATTTCCAAATTGATACATTGTATTGAAATTCCATTTTATGTCAGATATAAACATTATAAGCTTCATAAAGTGTTTATTTCTATTACAAAGGTCAAATATTTGATTTGGATCGTTTAGCTCAAGATAGAGCTAAAATTATGTTTCCGACGTTGCAGATCTCATTAATCACTTTAATGATGATAATGATTTTGCAAACAATGGAATAGATCTCACCAACGATTCAGATATACTTAGACACTTCTATATTTCGATAGAGATCGAAAGAGAAACTTGGGAGATATGTAAGATACCAACATAGGAAATAGTTCCTTATCGACTAATGTAGCATCTTGCTAAGAAGTTTCTCGATGCTCATGCTAAACCGATAAATGTTAGATGAACATTTGATTGGCTTTAGTGCTAGTGGGAGATTGTTGGAGTAAGCCCTAAAAGCCAATCTATTTTGATAGTATTTGATTTTGTATTGCGACTTGATTTATATATTTTATATATATATATATATATATATATATATATATATAAAATAAGGCTTTTCTTTATTATGTTTATGTGTTAAAATAATAGAGTCCCTAGAATAGTTAGTTCGTTAAATGGAACGTTAAGTATGACTTAATCGTGAGAATCCATTAACATGAGAGCATTATTCTTAAAATATCCGTAGTCAAGTTTTATTGTGAATTGGGATAACATTAAAGCATAGAGACTATTATGTTGGTAGACTGATGATCACGTCTCACGGATCATAGATAAGTAGTTATCAAGTCTTCACATAGATATGAATGTTAGGGGTAACATTTATATCGGATTGACCCACCTTGAGAATACTACATAGTATGTTATGAAATGTCATAAGATATTCTCATAGTGATAAATGTTGTATTCCACCCTTCGACCTGAAACCACTATGGACCCTAGATGTGGAGTCAAATACTTTATTGCTAATCAAACGTTGTCCGTAACAGGATGATCATAAAAACAGTTGATGGGTGCTTCACAAAGCATGCTGAGGGACATGGGTGACCTAGATGGAATTTACCCCTCCTACATAACGGGAGAAATGTCTATGGGCCCAATATTGAACTTAGCAAGAGTGACATACTATGCCTTGTGTTCAATATAGACATAAGGGTAAAAGGGTAATTGTACACAAGATATTTATTACGGAAAAAGGTTTGTCAGATCACATGACATTTCCGTGACTTGGGTAGCAGTGATGTGTTGCTAGATACCGCTCACTGTTTGTTATAATTAAATGTATGATTTAATGTAACTGCCAACGTTACGGAAACCTACAAGGGTCACACACAAGGACAGTCTAGTGTAGGATTGGAACACCGTAAGGTACGGTATACCTCAGAGGAATATGGAAATATGATAAGGGTATCATGGTAATTAAATAAGCATTACACCATAAGGAATGGTGAGGGAGCGCTTATGTATACATGACACATGGGGCATGCGCCCCCTTTATGCTTGTTTAATGAAAAGGGCATTAGTGTAAATGTAGCCCAATGACAAGAGTTTGTCTTGGTGCACAAGACAAGTGGTTCTATAAATAGAACCCTTGTGGCAAAGAAAATTACTTGATGAAAAACTCTATTGCTAAAACCCCAATCCTTATTCCTCCCTCCTCTCACTAGAAACCTTCATCCTTTGGAGCTAGCACTCATCCTTGAAGGTAACTGTTCGTGTGGACTAGTTAGAGGCGTTACTATTCAACCATCAACGCTCGTGATCAAGTTTGATTGTGAATCAAAGTTCTTCCATTACGTTCGTGGTCGAGTTTGATTGTGAGTCAAAGCTCCTCCACTACGAGAGATAAAAGTTCTTAACACATACCATGCTCATTCGTAAGGATCTTTAAAGGAAAATTTTAAAATTCCGCTGCGTTTACAATCGCTATTTTCCTTCAAGCCACTGCATAGCAGGTGGCACCATTTTGACTTTAGCCACCTGCAGTGTGCAAGTTTTGTCCTAAAAAAGGGATATTACGGGAATTTTTTTCAAAAGGGGAATATTGTGGGATTTTTTAATTTTTTTATGGGTAGGTTGGGAAAAAAATCACATACCCCAACAAAACATTGTAGTATAATTTTAATTTACTTTGTAATTTTATATATTATATTTTATTGAAACAAATGAATAAGGGACGTTCCTGAACAAAGAGACGGTGAATAAAAAGACACGTTGGTTATATACTAAATATCCATGAAACTCTAACACGGTATCCTTGGCCACAATGTAGGAACGGTATTTTTCAACCGATAATCATGCTCTAAGAAGGTAGAAAGTATTTCATCCCCTAGGAAGAAAAGAATGATAAAAGGGCCTTGATTTACACAAATTGATGTCTCAGTGGTCTCTTGAAAACATGCACAGATTACCTTCAGGATTGTTGCCTCTGACGGCTTGCCTCAAATCAGTTCAAAACAAAGTTTACCATAAAAAGTTTCCATTGTGGTTAAAATCTGTATCTCTTTTAGTTTATTGTTTTTCTCCAATTTAATATGATTATGTTCTATGAGACTTATCTTAATTTACTAAAAGCAAAACAACCAACATATATTAGTGAGTGATACTTTGTTTCCATGATTAAAGAAGTCTTAATTTACTAAAAGCAAAACAACCAACATATATTAGTGAGTGATACTTTGTTTCCATGATTAAAGAAGTCCAACAACAGAGAACATACCTTGATTAAAGAGTTCTCTGAATATAATTATAAGACCATGTGGATAGTAAAAGAGAAATCATTATTTCTAACACAAATTAGAATCACTAATGTATATTATAAAGGTTGTCAGAATCGAGAGTTTACTTTGAATCGAAAGAGGATGGTAAGATTGAAAAATCGTAAATCGCAACCAAAATCGATGAATTCTACTCAAATCATTTTGTTGAATCGAAAGAGGAAATCAAGATCGCATAATCGGAAATCGCAACCAAAATCGATGGATTCAACTCACATATATATATATATATATACTCAAAAGTTTAAAATCATAAATCCAACATAAAACAACTAAATCTTAAAAATAAAAGTACTCAAAAGTTTAACATCAAATGAATATAAAAAAATAGAGTTTTGCCGTTTTTTACTTAAAAGAAGGGTTTAAACCGGGTCACAAAACAAAAACGGGTCATATCAACCATTCCAAAATTACCCAAAATAAAAAAGTCCAGAATCGGTAGAATCCAATTGAAATCGCGGATTGTGCTGCGATTATGCGATTGTGTGCGATTTTACATGAATTGTGCTCTAAATTAGAATCCTATAACGATTCAAATCCTTTGGGGTAAGCAAAATCGCAAAATCCATGGATTTTAGGATTTAGATCGGGATTCTGACAACAATTATATGGTATTATCTGGTATCGCAAAATCCATGATACTTTGTTTCCATGATTTTGGTATATGGTATCTAAATCCCCTGTATCTGATTAAAGGAAAGGATCAACTAAAAGTGGACAAAGAATTATATATCAAACTTCTATTCTACCATAAACAAAGTCGAAATCAAACACTTGAAATTTATGACAAAAGATCACAATCTATATGAAATATGAATCTAATGTGTTTTTTAAAGAAAGTGGATACTTTTTGTTATTATCTAAATGACACTTCTAAGCTGATATCACTAGTATTTTTATTTTTATATAAAAGCAAAAGATTATCGTTAAGCTTCCAATAGAGAATGTAAATGACCAATTAAGTCTATCCTTGATTAAATATTTGGAAAATCAAAACCAAACAGTTATCCTTGATAAAACAAACGGTTATCAAGGCTACAACACAACATAACTGCAAGTGCCCATTAAACATATCCTTGATTAAAAATTTAGTAGGATTGATGGTATATCAAAGAGATCACAAAGATTCACTCTGTCTTCCGGTGGTTTTGGCCTTTGGGGATAATACCAAACATAATAACCAAAAAATGCAACACTAAATTTGAAAACTCAAATACAATAATAGTCAATCTCAAGATTCTCAACCATACATCAAAATTTTAAAATCAAAGAATGCCATCATCACTATCATGAGAAATGCTAACTTGGGCACAACTCCAACACATATACATTTAGGCACACACACATTATTGAAAAAATTTAAAGATAAATAATTTAGTCACATCATTTAATATTAAATAATTCTTTTATTTTTTAACTTTTTTAAAGTTATGTATGTGTGCCTAAGAATAATTAATTTAGGCACGTGCCTATGTAAGAATAGCTCCACTATCATATACCATATAATGTCAGCTCGCTTAGCTAGCCGATTACTCGCTCAGCCACTAGCTGTGAAGGCAGAAGCTTCCATGTAAGTTGTTGTAATTGTCATAAAAGCTTTTCCAGCCTTGTGTAACTAACTGCTAGATAGTTCTAATATGTGATGTGATCTAGCCACAAATCCTCATCAGGTAGGATAAGCCACAAGTTGTGAGTCAGCTCAGCAGCATTAAAAATCCAACGACCTTTGGATAATATTGTTTTATTTTTTGGTTTATTTAGGAAAATAACTGTAGAAAGATTAATTATTTGAACATAAACACTTCATCCGTCCCAAAAAGATTGAAAAAGTTTAACTAAGTATATTTTTCATATATTTTGATTTGACTTTATTTTTCTACTAATAAATAAAAATATATTAACATATAAAATTTTGTTGGATTCATCTCAATGAGTATTTTTAAAATATCAAATTTTTATAATTTTTACTATTATATAATTAAAAATATTAATCGTCAAAATTATACATTGACATGCGTACAGCAGTCAACTGATTTAATCTTTTTAAGACGGAGGAGTAAGTGATAACTCTCTCTTTGCTAATTTTAATCCATAATCTTGACAAAAACAATATATAAAATTGTTACTGTAGATTTGTATGGCTGTGCCACGTCAGATTCATTTCCCTAAACCTTTATTTGTTTTTTGTGAGTTTCTTCTCGAGTGCAGGTCTGCTGCATTACTTATTTGCTCCAGTTTCCCTGTTTTGTTACACTGATGAGCGACACATGGCAGAATTTGTTTTTAACGGTTTAGATTAAAGAACAAACATTTGGTTAAAGAGATTAAAAAAACCAACAAATCCAGATCTTCTCTCTTATGCTTCCACACTGTTACAACTTTCACCCTGTTACAAGATTTCCTTTCGCCTCTTCTGTTGTTTCTAATTTGTTCTCATGCAGTTCTTGACAAGTGTAAGCCACGACGATCCTAATGGTGGACGTGGGTAGGAAGAGTGAAATTGGGAAAACTTCTTGCGGTGTTAACTGGTGTAGGGTTATTGTCACCCATCGTTTTCCCTCCCAATCTGATTAAGGGTTGTTTGAAATTCGAATTGGGGTTCGATTTATCTGGGGCAGGTGCTATCTCCTTTCACTCTCTATAAATAAGTTGGACATAGTGATTATCTGAATACCAACAATTGCAGATTATAGTAAGGAATTGCAAGAGCTTACAATGAATTTAAGGTAAAGTTCATTCCTATCTTTCATTCCCCTACTAAATTTGTGCCCCTCTCAGTCATCTAAGTTCAATTTTTGATGTTTTTCATCTTGCATATGAGTATTAAGGATCAAAGAAACTATGGGTTGAACATTGGAGCAATTTAGAAAAAGTTTTTGGAAACTCGTGTTCTAGGACAGGGCTTCACTTAAACGGTAATATCTCATTCCCTGTAACTCCGATTTGAGTAATTCTTGCTGTTCTAGATATATAACGAAATTCCCTTCAATTTGAGTACCAACTTCGTAGGTTTTAACTTAATATTGAAGTCTGTAGGCGAGAATGAAGTTAGGGTACTGTGGCTGCAATTGTGCAGAAATCTGGTTACGGGTTTAGTATGTTCCGCTGTAATTTCGCCTTTCACCGAGTCTCGGAACTGTCAATGAGTTAAACTATTCTTGACCAATGGTAAGGACACTCAAACTCTATCATTTAGGATTTGTTATTTATAATTTATGGCAGACTTCCTATAGGTTATGTTACATATTTACATGGTGTTGTGTAATGATGTTTAAATAAGACCTAGAGGGGTAATATGATATGAATCTGGGTCATATGGTTAAGCATACCAACAATGAATGACTGAACAAATATTCTGAATGTGATTTGGTAATTAGTAATTACACCCTAATGTTCTTGTGTTCATGTTTGCAGTGGCTTCTGTTCATGGTTAAGCATACCAGCAATTGTTTTTCTATTCACCTTCTATAAATACTTCTCCCATGGTGATTAACTGAGTACTACCAATTGCAGATAATCTTCAAAACAATTGCATAAAACAATCGAAACAATGGTGTATAACGAGGAGCTCAGTTCTGATTCCAAATTCGACGACGTTGTTGAACTGTTGCCTGGGAAGGAAAATCTTCGCATAAAGGCCAGAGTTGTTCGTATGTGGAGGGTACCAGCTTTCCTCAATCCAGCTGAATCAATCTCTCTTGAGATGGTGTTAATCGATGAGAAGGTTAGTTAACTTTGCAACTTTATGTGAAATTTGTTGATTTAATTTGACTATTTGGAGTGTTAAGTTTTTGCTTTCCTCCCTGCTATCACAGTTGCATTGGTCTTGTGTTAGCCATGTTGTTTTTCTTTTGTATTAGGGAGGACTTAATTTAGTATTGTTTCAGTTGGACTTGGTTTTGCATTGGTGATTTTGCATTAATATGTCTTTGTAGAAATGTTATAACCTTGCTAGCTATTAATTTGTTGCAATGGAATTAATTTCAGTTTGGAAGAATTTTTGTTAGAGCTATTTATTAGTCCTTAATCAAAATTTACTTCATTATCCATTGACAGAATTGGTTTTATTCTTTATCTTTTGGCAGTTTTAAACTTTGTTTTCTAATGGATGTTTATTTCTTCAATGTGACCAATCTCTTATATATAATGTAAGTGCATTATATTAGAATCACTTCTGTCAAAGGGAATACAATTAATAAGCTCTTTACTTAACATGCAAGCTGCACCCATATAAACAACTGCAGTGCAAACTCTCAGAAACACAGATAATAATTTTGCCGCTTTTGAATTTTGAACTTTTTATTATTATAGTATTGTTGGTTGAATGCCTATAAATTTGATTGATCATCCATTCATTACCTCCATGCTTTCTCTCTCATTTATTATCTTACCAATTTGTTGTTTGTGCATTGTTACGAAATGGTTTTCAACGAGACAACTGCCTCTGAGGTGAAGTTTGATGATATTGTTTTCACCACTTGAAGTGGATTTTCGCAAAGCGGCGAAGGATTTTGAGCATTGTTTTTCATACTGACAAGCAAAGGAATGGCTGCCATGGTAAGATTTCAATCTCTTATCACTGTTTTCATGGTTTACCATCCAGGAGATCAACACTGTTAACAACATTGCAACTTTTTGCAGCTTGAGAACAATGATTTTGGCAGATGCCCAAGAGGTTAATGCTCTTGCAGCCCTGCCTTCCTGTTGGTCAGTCGGACATTCCTAGGTCAAGTACTGTGAAAATATATTGTCCTAGGTGTAAGGATCTTTATTATCCTCGGTCCAAGTATCAAGGCAGTATCCTTATGAACTTCTATCTATATAACTGGATTTTTCCCGTTAGAGATTTAAGCTGATGCATATTTCTATCACTGTCACTCAGCCTATTTTTATTATCTTGCGCCTCAAATTTTTCCTTCCTTTTGAGTTTCATTTGATAGTCTTTTATATAAGTAGCGTGTTTGTCGCGATGTGATCTTTCTGATCTTACAAGGACAGACTATTATTATTTAGTAGATACTTGCATCAACTAGTCATAGAATCTCTAGGCATGGAATATGACTTGGATGGTAATCAGGTATGTGTGGCACATGTAGCAAATCTGACCCTCATAATTTTCATAATATGTCCTGCATTTTGGATGAATTGCTAGATTTTCTATTAATTTTTTAATCAGTACCTCCTTTTTTATACTTTACCAGGATCTGCGTCTCTTTCAATTTCCCTTGAAAGACAAAGTAGAGAATTGTCTTCCACTCACATTAAAAGTAGAGTAAAAAAGATGGTAATCGAGTATCCTCAAATGCTTTTGTTCTTCAGTCACCACAAATGATAGTTTTATTTTAGTGGTAAGTTTGGTTTAGTTTGTAATGAGCGTGTGGAGGGTTCATCATCACAATGATCAAAGGCAATGTTCTTATAGTGTTTTTAGGTGGGCTTTGGTTTGGATTAATGTGTGTTACATTGTATTTACAATTGGATCACCATCAAGATGGCGCTTGAAGGAATCTCCTTGTCCTCAATGTGATGATTCTTACTGCTCTTCAGCTGAATATCCACTTGGTTCTCCTCTAGGTGAGTTTCACTTTTCACTTACTCTACAATACAAACTTGGTTTTGTTTTGAAGAAGAAAAATGTACCAACATATGACTGCATCTCAAATGCAAATATCCAAAATTCTGCAGCTAACAAGTTCTTAATGTTAAGTAATGTCAATGCTGAAGACAAATTCCTCTTTGTTGATGCTGGTTGTTTTGCAGGTGGTAACATGGGATGGGGACTGGTCTGCTATGACAGTGCTAAGTCTGTCATCTTTAGTGCATGTTCGGCTGAAACGTGTCTCTCTTGCTTCTGATGCGGCTGTAGTTGTCAATTGTATTAATTTTAATTGTTATGTTGCTGCCATAGAGCCTATTATTTTAGATTGCAAGTTGTTAATGTCTCAGTTTCAGTATGTCTCTGTTAAGCATGTTAGGAGAACTATGAATGTTGTTGCTCATGATTTAGTTGGTTTGTTTAGGACTATTGGCTCAAAGTTATGTATGGGATACCTCCTACATCAGCTGCAAGCTGCCCACTGTAACAATGTTATTCAATTTCAATGAAATGTAGTGTTTTCCATTAAAAAAAAGGTAAAAAATGTACTCTCCTTTTCAAATTTGATTTTGAGAAAGCTTGTGATTTGATACACTGAAACTTTCTTAAACTCACTCTAACTCAACTTGATTTTCCTCTCAAGACTATTAATCTTATCATGACCTGTACTACCTAACTTGGTGTTAAACATGATAGATGAATAAAGAGAAGGTGGACAGTTTTTCTCCCTGTAGAGCACTAAGACAACAGATTTATATCCCCTTATCTCTTTTTATGTGTGGAAAAACTTTATCTTGTCATATTTAAGAAAAGGTCCGACCCAAAAAAAGGGAAGCCCGTCAAGTCTCCAAGCATGGTCCATCTATTTCTCACATTTTATTTGTAGATGGTTGCCTTTTGTTTACTCAAGCTAAGACCTATCAGAACAAAAATTTTGTCTAGCTTATGGGTTAAAAGTTATATTCATTAGTCCAGGTTTTTTCCTTATTCTAATTAAAGTCATGCAAAAGTATCTACATATATGTTTCTTTTATTGACTTTCATCATACTCAATATTGGCAAATATTTAGCCTTCCCTCAATTATCTTGTCCAGTAAAGAAGCAAGATTTTCACTATATATTTTTGATAGAATTCAATTTAGATTAAAAGGTTGGAATAGTAGACTTCTTAATTAAAAGGTTGGAATAGTAGACTTCTTAATAGAGCTTGAAGAGTGATCCTTATCAAATCACTCATCATCTCTATTCATGTCTACTTTATATGGATTTGTGGATATCACTTGTAGTGTGAAACAATTTATTTCGGGTGGCAATACTGGTTATTGGTAAATTGAAAGACTATCACAAAAATATAACCACATCAAAAATGATTTCAATTTATTTCGGGTGATATATTATGATGCTTTAATATTAAGGATAGTTTAATTGTTGAATTCTTTGTCGTGAAATTTTAAAATTAAATTTAATATTATTAAAAACGTGAACCGTGCGGGAGCACGGGATAAAAAACTAGTATTATTACATGTTTAGATAAATTGGGATCAAATTCATAAGATCGATTAAAGTAAAAAAAAATGCATTCTATAAAATAAATAAAAAATTGCGTCATCTCATCAAATATCAAGTTTTTTATTTTAAAGAAAAATCTTGAGTTGGATTGTTGGATAAGGTTGAAAACGCAAGACAGTTATTTTGGGACCCACCAAACACTGCCACTCGACTTCTCTATAATTGAACCCACAAATCCTCATCCTCTTCATCAACTTACAATAACGACGTCGTATTCCAACGTATATATCATGCTCTCAGTTTCTCTTTCCACACCTTTCAACACCGCCGCCAATTTCGCCGACAAAACCATCTCATCACAGCCGTGCAACATTAGATACCGGCGAGTTCTCATTTCTGCCACCATCACTGAAGCTACCTCTACTCAGCTTCCTCACGCCATGGCTTCATGCGCGTCGCTTTATGAGATTCTTGGAATTGCAGTCGCTGCTTCTGATCAAGAGATTAAGGCAGCTTACCGGCGACTTGCGAGAGTTTCTCATCCTGACGTGGCGACGGTTGATCGGAAGGATTCGTCGGCGGATGAGTTCATGAAGATTCGTGCTGCGTATTCCACGCTGTCAGATCCTGTGAAGCGCGCTAGCTATGATAGAAGCTTGTTCCGGCGTCAGCAACCGCTTATGGCGATTAGATAATCTGGACACGGTTGTCGGAACTGGGAAACGGACCAGTGCTGGTAGTGAGTTGACTCGTCCGAGTTAAATGACAGATTGTATATTGTATATTACAGTAGTATCATGATGGAAATGGATTACTTGCTGTCACTTTTCTGTACAGTCATTTTATTTTTAAATTATGATCATTTGATCTTGATCAAACGGCTATAAATAAAATGACTTCACGATTGCATCCAAAATATGACTGTATGGAATCCTGATCCGTATGATGAGGCTTTTGTTTTTTTAATTATATCTTTATATTTTTTGGGAATAAAATGATGAAAAAATATATATTTTTAAGAAAATTATAGGAAAATGCATTCCTGTATTTGTTGTAAATTTATTAAATTTTATTATTAGATATAAAAGATTTTTGGAAAATGAAAAACTTTCCTAAAAATGAGGTCGTTGCTATTGTACATGTTGTTGCTGCACATCGGGTTGTCTTATGTTGTTGTTTGAGCGCTGCACATCCTTCCGTTCTTGCCAAAAATACAAGGGTTTGCTCTCTAAAATCTGTCATGATTCCCTCATGCCTTCCTACACATTGTTGTTCCTGTTTTTCCACAAAACTCACACCAACATGGCAAACTTTCCGGTTGTTTCGCGATCCACCATTCTGCACACATTCATGATCAAGTCCTTAACATTACCGTCTTGCTGAATTTGCTGCAATATAACTTGATCAATTCCTGCAGCTTGTCTAGCGCAAATACTGTGATAGTTAAAGAAAACATGTCATTCCTTCATACTCATAATTACAAAGAGAGCAAACCAATGTTAAGCAATCTAAACCGTTGATTTGATATCAGAAGTCCACATTATTTAACCAATTTTACATAGTTAGTTGATCTCGGACGTCGATTTAAATCAAACAATAAAAAGTAGTAATGCACGACGCAATTATTGTGCATCATTTGTTTTTGTTCAGCTAGTAGCTTAATGATTAGAAATTCCACCTATAAGATAAATAAGTAAGATGATCGAGATTAAAATCTCAACCCCCTACATATATAATACAATAATATACCAATTGAACTAAGCTCAAAGAACATCATTGTGCATCATCTAATGTCAACCAAATAGATACTTCAAGAAGAGTAGCACGTTTTTAATCAGGGGTTGGAGATGGGATGTTAACATTTATCCCTAACCCAAGCATGTATTTTGTATTGGGTTTTTTATACTTTAATTTGCTCTTAGACCCCAATAAATCTGATGATCTCTCAGTCAAATTAAGAGTGGATGAGATTAGTCAATTTGAAATATAAGTTTTGTATCATAAATAAGTTCCTACTGCAATTTTATATATAATTTTTTTAGATTAATTGAAAAAGTAAAATATTGATTAGATACATTATTACTTTTGCAATAAATTAAAAAAAAAAATCAATTTTTACTTATATACAAAATAAAAAAGTAGTTTTTATCATTGGATTAATCGAGTCATATATGATGAAATTTATTGATCAATGATAAAAATAATTTTGTACATTAGTATAAATCTTAAGAGGAGGTGATAAGTGTTAATTATATAGAGTTCAGAGAGAAACACAAAGTGACGGCTAGGGTTTCAATAATATTGTAATGGCATAACTTTGCAAAGTAGGACTACAAGACAATATATAATAATTCTTAATGGACTACTAACCTAAAAGCCCATAACATAAAAGTCCTATTATCTAACATTTCCTCTCAAACTCACGATGTATCAACATGAATCATCGGGAGTTTGTCAAGCAAGAAACAAAAATAAATTCAAAACATCATATTCTAATAATTCAAAACATTTTATTCTAATATTTCCCCTCAAACTAAAGCTTACTAAGCTTTAAGCTTGTTACAAAATTAACCCTGGAAATAAACTAATATCAGATTCAGCTTCAAACTTCATATTATGAGTATTTCCTCACCGGATTCAGATTGTGAGTATTCCCTCACCGGATTCAGACTGTGAGTACCATCTTGACTCACCAAACAGAACCAAACGAAACAAAACATGACAAAGCAAATCAGACAGAACCAAATCAAACTAAACGGAACTAAACCAAACAAACCAAATCAAACAAAACCAAACAATCAAACCAAATCAAACATATTCAATTCAACTTAACCGAACAAACTTTTTTTTTCTTTACCGGAATCCAATTCTTCTACTCTGTTGGTAACACTCTCTGTTTCTCACTTTGTGCGTGTTACTGTAGTTTGTCCCTACCAACTCAATTGCATACTTGCAATTTTAATTCACGCGCCACCATTCTTCAAAGAACAAACAAACAACACAGCTACCACACACATAACATAACCGAATACAAGAATCAGAAAACTACACACATCCAAAACTAAAGCAATAGAAAACATAATAACCAAAAATACGACACTAGTGCCAATACATTCCAATACTCTAACCTCCCTGCTTCAGACTCCGCACCAAATCAATCATAAAATATTCCCAAATTTTTTTGGGAATTCGACAGCAGAAGAGACAAATAATTCAAGGCAGATCGTACCATGCTCTTGATGCCATGTTAATTATATAGAGTTCAGAGAGAAACACAAAGTGACGGATATGGTTTCAATAATATTGTAATGACCTAACTTCACAAAGTAGGACTACAAGACAATATATAATAATTCTTAATGGACTACTAACCTAAAAGCCCATAACATAAAAGTCCTATTATCTAACAATAAGAATATTGAAACACAACATTTATATGTGTGTATTATTATCATTTTGTATTTTTAATTTTTCAATTTTTAAAGAAGGTGTTTTTTTATAATTTAAAGTAGATTTAATTGCAATTTTAATGTCTCTAAAATTAAACATAAAAAGTAAAAACCCACGTCATGAGCTTTGGTAATTTTAATTTTTAGTTAAATTTTACTTGTTTCAAAGTCATAGTCAAATTTTTTTATTATTAAAATTAGAAAAATGCTAAACACCGACTCCGAGACACTGATTAAGCATATAAATATGATAATTTTCTCTTAAAATTTGTATATTCAATATAGGCTTAAATGCAGTTTTGGTCCCCCTATTTTAAATTTTTTGCAGTTTTGGTCCCCCTATTTTAAAATTCAACTTTTTGGTCCCCCTATTTTAAAAGTCAATCTTTTTTTTTAGTCATCATCTCATTTTAATGACATGGTCATACAATTGCTTACGTAGCAATGATGAATAGGAAAAAAATTACATGTCATTATTTTATTTCTTTATCATTTAAACTTTAGACAAATAAATATCATTTCATTTAAAATAAAATATAGATCATTCATTTAAGTCCAAAAATTAAAGAACAAATTTAGAAAAACTTACAATTCGAATTATGAAAACCTATAATGTTTTAACTCTAAAATTCATCACCACAACACATTTCATAACTCCCCTTAAATCCAGTTCATCTCCAAAACAAAAGCTATAAACCAAAATTCAAAAAATCAAAACTTCCAACAAAAATTAACCAAACCCACAAACCTCTTATTAAACACCACTTCAAAATAACACACAACCAAATTCAAATCGAAAATCAGAAACAAGGATGTATGGGTTGAGAAGAATCATAAAGAAAGAGGATGATGCTGAATTTTCTAGATCAGTTATCGAAAAAAATGGATTTTTTTTGTGAAATAGCGCTTAAATGAAATAATTTATGAATAACATTTTTTTATATTTTGTTTTAACTTTAATGTTTTTAATTTTATTTCAATTGTTTTATTTTAAATGAAATGGTATTTATTTGCTTAAATTTTAAATGATAAAAAAATAACATAATGACGTGTATATTTTTTTCTCCTATTCATCATCGCCACGTCAGCGATTACAGGGACATATCATTAAAATGAGATGGGACTAAAAAAAAATTTGATTTTTAAAATAGGGAGACCAAAAAGTTGAGTTTTAAAATAGGGGGATCAAAACTGCATAAATTTCAAATTAAGGGACCAAAACTGCATTTAAGCCTTCAATATATAAAGAATGTAAAAAATCATTTTATAAATATTAATTTTTTTTTTATTTCTATTTTTGATATGCTTAACAAGTACTTTTTCCGTCCCTTATTATAAGCACCCTTGCAAATATTTTATTTGTCCCTAAATATAAGTCTATTTTCAATTTCCTAGACCCATTTATTATTATTTTTCCAAACATAACCTCACTTTGCATTGAAATACGTAAAGTCAACTAGAAATATATTTTTCAGAAATGATATTTATACAACAGTTTTTTACAACTACTACAACTTTTGTAACTGTTACCTTACATTCAATTCCATTTTATTTTTTAGTTTAAAAAATAACCTGCCCGTGTGGGTGTTGTGCTCTCTGTGTTATTTGCCACTCCCAACATGGCAACATCGAAGATAGTTACGACAAACGGTCTCTCTCAACACCACTTCGTCCTCGCCGCCGCCGTCACCATCTTCACCACGGTCATTTGTCATGTCCTGACCCTCACTCTTGCCGGTCACCTTCCATCTTCACCACGACTACCTTCTTTCTTTCGCGAATCCACTGTCTCCGCCGGCCGTCGTCATGTCGTCCGCCGTAATGGTTGTCACTTTGTTGTTGTTAGATTTGTGACTGTATTCGTTTCCATATATCTCACTCTCATCGGTCTCTTTCATTTTGGTAGTGTCGGTGGAGGAACAAGAGGCACCAATGGGGTTTTTATGGTGGTTGCAGATTTGGTGTGGTTGGTGTCACAGATCTGATAATGGATGAGAGGAAAAAGGAAAGAACAGTGGTGTTTTTACGAAATTACCCTTTTTTAATAATGAAAATGACAATATTAACCAAAGTTGTAGCTGTAGCATAGTAGTTGTAAAAAACTTTGTATAAATATCATTATACTACATTTTTTTATCTAGGACAATTTAATAATTATAATATCCAAAAAACATACATTAATTATATTATCACTTTTCTAAGCGTGAAATTTTGTTTATAGGCTTATATATAGTGACGGAGGGAGTATATTGTTAAAATTAAAATTACAACACTTTTATCAATAAAAAAAACCAGGAGAAAGTATAAAGCGCTCCGATTCTCTCTAGTCTCTTCATTCTTGCTTCACTCATGAGCTTTGGCATTTTCATGCTCTAATAATCTTCATCACAAAACCCACATCATGTTCACCTTTCTCTTCTTTAAATCATATTTTTCCGGTGACTGAATCTTCCCAGTGAGTGTTTTCACAATTTCACTACATCGCCCATTTAAGGTATTAGATTTTCCTTTTAACAATTAGGGTTTACAAGCTTCAAAATTCGTTATTTTTTTGGAGTATTGCTTTGATAATGGGTTGCTAATGTATGATATATTCTTTTATGGGTTATTTACTTTTCTTGTTAATGTTACTAGACAATATTTTTTTATGCTTCGATTAGATAGTTTTTTCGTTTGTGAATTTGAAAGTTTTGTAGTTAGGAACTTAGGATACTATTGCCTTTTGATTAAGGGAACAAAATATTGTTGTTATGTTAAATTATGTTGGAGTGAAATTAGAAGTAGCTATCGATGTCGAATGTAGGTAGTTCGTTTAGTGAGCTAAGGGACACCGAAGGAGTTTTAAGGAGGTCCAGGACCCAGGTACAAATCTTGGAAACTAACATTACCACTAATTCACTAACATTTTCCTATCCGAAAAAAGTAGCTATTGATATGTCTGAACTTCCAAAATTTGTTAGTTTGGTTGTTTGGAGTTAATGTCACTTCTTAAGTTGATAAACAATGGAAGTGAATTTTTAATTGTTACACCTCATTGGTGGACTATATAATGGGATTTTTCTTTATAAGTGAATTATATACTCAATCGTGGATAGCGGGCAACCCTCGAAATGATATAGAGGCATAGCGGGTAGCAATGTGGCTGCTATGTCGGAGTTTAGGGAATCAGTACAAGAAATTGTCATTTACATCATACACATATAAAAGCTAAAAAATATAGAATATACAAAGTTAGACACATTTATAACCAATAATCAAAGTTCATTGTTAGTAATATTCAGAGGTAATGTAAAGCAAAATAAATTTTAGCCTCCAAGGCTTACTAAAATAACTCATCCAAGCTTTTAAAATAAATATGATTCCGTAAATGAAATCACCATCTCCAAGCTCTTCGGTATCATCGTACAGAGAGGAGAATAGAGAACATTGATGATTGTATAAGGGGAGGATGCGACCAAACAAAGATGTCCACCAGAACCGCAGAGAGAGGAGACACGCCGTTTAGGGTTTAGGTGGGGAGAACAAAGGATTTCAGTGGAGACTAAATGAGAACACGGTCGCACATAAGAAAGGAGAAGACCACATAATTTTATGGCAAAATGACAATAAGGTCCAACAAAAATAATGACTATAGGTTTAGATTGAGGGTATTCTCCGGTTTTGGCAAAATTTTCACTGTTAGCGGCTTTGATTTTTTTTAAAAATCTGTTGCATGTTGTGAGTTACGATTTAAATTCTGTTTGACAGAGTTAAATGCATATGCCTTATTAAATTCATACGAAGGTGCAGACTTGAAGTGAATAGTAAAGCTATTGGACTTGCTGAGTTAAGTTGCTCTTGTTTTTGTTGGCACTATTTTGTATAATAACTAGGGAACATTATGCGAGTAATTGTAATGTACAGACAGGATTTAAATTTATAGTCTTAGCTTCTTGACAATTAACTTGGATTGCATTAAGTTATTGACTATGGTAATTAGTCATGTGAATCCAAAGATGTATAGGCTCTCTTGGATTGCATTAAGTCATTTATGGTTTCAATTAAAATGAGATACAATGTGGATTTATACAATTCTAGGCTCTCTTGAAGCTCATCAGCAAGAAGGGAAGTTTTATATGTTATCTTAACTCTCGTAATATAAAAGAAATTATATTATCAGGGTAAATTGAAAGTGGTAGAAGTATAACATGTTGTGGATCGGACTATGGCATTTAATGGAAGTGTAAAGTAAATTGGTTCTTTGTATATTTTTTTTTTCTTGCATTAAGAATGGAAGATAAACAATTGTAATCGAGGCACTCCTTTCCTTGGATTGATGTTTTAAGAAAGTAGGATATCACTTGTTACATAAGTGATATTCTTTGGATAGCACGTATGTGATATGTTATATACTGAATAATAGTTATTATGTTCTTCTGTTGCACAGTTCATATTATTACTGGGTGGCTCTGTCTCAGTCAAGCTCCCGAATCTGTTGCCTGACTTTTTATTTAGAGATACAAGAATACTGAAAGACAAAAGGCATTGATACAAAATGCTTCAACACCAAAAAGTGCAGTCCCCTGCTATGCTAGGGCTTACAAACCCTAATTCACCATCAATTCTGAACCCTAACCCTCAAAAGCCACCTCCTTTGCAGACCCATCATCACCAAAACCACCATTCTGCGGCTCCTTCAGCTGCTCTACTCACTCTTTTACCACCTCTCCCCAGAGCACAAGCACTTCTTTCTCAAATGGCTACCTTAGCTTCTAAACTCTTTGAAGTATCACCCAACAGATCTGCTTGGGTCACTACATTCCGTGGATCACTCCCAACATTCCTTTCTTCCCAAACCCAACCACATTCATCTTCCTTGCTTGAGTCTTTGCCATCCACCACTAAAGAAATGATTTCACTTTTCACCTCCCTTCAAACACAAATCTTTGAAGCTGTTTCTGAACTCCAAGAAATTATTGATCTACAAGATGCTAAGAAAAAGATTGATGGTGAAATCCGGTCAAAAGATTCAGCACTTCTTGCATTTGCTAACAAACTCAAAGATGCTGAGCGGGAACTTGATATTCTTGTTGATGATTACTCTGATTATCACCGTAGCATCAAGAGATTGAAATCAGAAGATGGTAGTAAAGATGAATCTTTAACAACCTCAAATGTCTCATCTCAGCTGAAACTATCAGATATATTATCATATGCTCATCGAATAAGTTATACAACCTTTGCACCACCGGAATTTGGAGCAGGAACGGCTCCTCTTCGCGGAGCAATGCCACCTGCACCGCAAGATGAACAAATGAGAGCTTCACAGTTATATAATTTTGCAGACCTTGATATTGGATTGCCTAAAGTTGTTGAAACTAAGGAGAAAGCAGTTGAAGCTATTATTGAGCCTCCACCTTTACAACCTCTGGATACCAATCCACTTGCAAATTTGCCTGCAATTCAAGGGATGCTTCCTCCAAATTTTGCAGTTCCGCCTGGTTGGAAGCCTGGAATGCCTGTACAGTTGCCTATCGATATACCAATTATGCCCCCACCTGGGTGGAAACCTGGGGATCCTGTAGCATTGCCTCATATTGGCTCACTTCCAGTACCAAGATTTGAGGAACAAAAATTACACCCTCAAATTCCTCAGCCCAAGCAACCAGAAATTATTCAAGTGCAGCATGTTAATTTGGATCTCGGAGGAAGTGATAGTAGTGATTATAGTAGTGATGAGGCAAGTTCTGATGACGAAGATTGAGAAATCAATGAAACTTATCTTCTCAAATTGCTGACCAGGTGAGATTTTGTTTGTAAAGTTGCCTTTTTAATTTAAAATAAAATAATTCAAATGCATGATCGGTATGGTATGAATTTCTAGCATTAATTTTTCCGTCTAGTAATTTGCTCATTCTGCACTCGATACTTATATCTATGTTTAAGGCAATAAGGTCCTGTCGTCGTTTTCATATGCATCGAGTTTTAAGATGATATCTTATTGTCAAAAAAAAGATGATATCTTTTAGCCTTGATAAGTTGCATTGGTTGTATATGCTAACAACATAACTTTTCTCACTTAGTTACTGTTTCTGCTGTATGCTCTAGAAAAGAGAATGCATATCCAAGCTTTATAATCTTGAAAATTTCAACGAGCACTGCATTTATACTAGTGGAGGATTGTGTTTTTCAAGATACAAAGTGTTGAATATATGGAAATTGTATGCCACTAATATATTAGACTATTAAAAAACACATTTTATCAATCTAATTTTCATCTGGTTCTGATCATTAGCATTTTTAACATAAACAGATTAAATACTCTATAAGACCGATCCGTAGCCAATTGTGATGAGGCACCTTGTGAACACCTGTTTTTGTTTTGGTCCTAATATTGGAACAAACACACTTTTTTTAATAAATAATATAAATTTTCATTCTATATAATTTTTCACTTACTGTAAATAAAGCAATTATCTTACAATGTTTCACCGACATTCACGAAGTAATTATTAATGTTCTACACATTCCTTAGTCCGAGTTTTCGTCACATACCCTTTTTCCACACATCCAAACTTCCACCTTGCTCATTCACAGCATGTCACTCTATCACCCCTGTTCTTACACGCGTACACTTATTTTTCACACAGTACACACCAAGAGACTCTCTGTGATTCTGCTCATACAGAGTACACAAGCACTTACCAGGATTTTTTGACTCATGCATAACAGATAACAGACACAGGAGGGCCAGCCACAGTTTAAGAGGGGAAAAGGTTAAGCAGCTGAGAAAGAGTCAAACATCCTTGACCAGTTGAAGATAATATAGTTGATTCTGAAATTTTGTTTGTTACTATTGGTTTCATTATTTCTGGATTTTGTAGAGGTTGCTAATGATTTTTCTGCTTTGATCTGATACCTCTAAATAGGCTGATTGTTCCTTTATTTTATTGCTCTTAGTTCGCACGGAATTAGCATCACTATAATTGTATGTTGTCAGTATACCGTATTGCCCATATGTATCTGTTTTGAATCCTTCTTTGCAATTAATTCTTACGCTAGTCGGGTATTTGGAGTTGGTTGGTGAAGCTGCGCCTTTTATTTTCTGGTGGCTTAGACTTGAGAATGACAGTTTTCGAGTGATCTCAAATATTGCGTTCTATGATGCATGTAGTACTGAATTTGTGTTGGTCTTGAAATATTTTAACTATTGCTCATATTATTAATTAGTAGTTACTTGGTATTAACTATCTTAAAGAGTGCTTTGATAAGCTGTGAATAAAGCGAGTGCTTGGATGGTTGTGTTTTATAATTGATCAATGATGTTCTTACTTTCTCTTTTGATATTCTCACATTTGCCATGTTAGACAAACTCACGGTTACTTGTAGCTTATATTATTTAGGTAACCTCCCAGAGGTATCTGCTTTCATCTTTTGTTCTGAAACAACTATGCCTAAGGGGGTTCTTAGTTCTTGAATTTGATTTATATCTTCTTCTGGTTGTTGTCCAAGGAAAGTGCTTCTCTTTCAATGCCTCATGGTCACCAAACTGCGTCTCTTATATACTGCTGCTGGGAACGTACTTAAATTGGCATCGCCCATTTTGTTTGAGAAAATATTTGAGATTTTTTACTTGAAAGTGCCATTTATTCACTAAACCCATATACATATCAGAAGTTGTTAAATAAGATCGAAAATAAAGCCAATAATTGCTAATCAAGCAATCTTCAACTGGGTTGAGTTATTATGCATAAGGAATATCCTTATGTATGGTGCATAAATAAATCTCCACCATGCATGCTTTAGAGCATTTGATTGATCAAAAAATCTAATTGATCAAAAAAACATTGCATGGTGGAGATTTATTTATGCACCATACATAAGGATATTCCTTATGCATAATAACTCTTGCCTCTTCAACTCACCGAAACTTTTATATATAAATTAAATAATATAGTATATGTTACAGAAGTAACAAACGATCCTCTATTTATCAGAGAGAAAGAGACATCAAAGAGGATAATTGCTCTTCACCCCCTTAATATGATCAGAATCTTCCCATGGTCCCTCATCCAGCAAAAGATATACTATCTTTTAATTTTTTTAAAATTATATATGTGTTTAATACCTTTTGTTTAGCGTTGTGCCTAAGTGTTCCTCGTGATTCATAATACTCTTTAAAAATCAATTTTTCAATATTGGAAAGATATGTGTATATTTGCATATTTTTGGAAATGGATTGGAGATATAGTGGTAAGTAATACGGTTATACCACATGTAATTCGTCCAATAAAAAAGCGAATGCAGAAAAGAGTGTTACAATTATTACTATTTTCTTTTGTCCTTCGAAGATTATCATTCCATTCATTCGTCCTTACTAACGTTGCACTCACAAGAATTAATAAATTGAAAATATACAAAGTATGAAAAATGCTAAATTATGAAAACACTATTTGTTAGGTCATGAACATGCTATATTTTTAAGTAACACAAGATGAAACGATAATTGAGCAGAAAAGATACATGAACATTAGTAGCAACGTTAAAAAGAGTTAACCATTCCATTGTCTAATTAATACACTCTCTTCACCACTATCATTAGTTGAAATTAACATTTCTAATACCGATATTTAATCACATACATCACATTCATAAATAGGCATAGTATCACAGTGATGTGTCTGTATGTGGCTTAAGTAACACCTCCGAATCAGACAGAGACTGATAAACAACAAAATTATCTGCTACCTCAAATGGCTATTTCCCTCTTATGTGCATTTAAACCTTTAGGCAAATCTTGATGCAGCACTTTACATAAACCATGGTGCAGAAACCTCACTATCTTGATGCCGCACTTTACATAAACCATGGTGCAGAAACATGTTATTATGTTAAAGCAGAATCTCCGGTAAATAAATCACCAATGGTTGTTGGCTCACCTCAATTTGTGTTATAGTATGGTAGAATCCAACCATGTTAGATGCTGGGTTGGAGCATTGACAGCAGAACAAATTTTCTTCTATCCAGTTCCTTTTCTCTATTTTATTATTCTCCTCTGCGGATAAATGTGCCTTCTATTTTAAGAGGGAGAGGGTGTAAAAGAGGCTGGACAAAATATTATGAGTGGCATCTCCTTCAAATAGGTTGTCCATTCAGAATCATTCCAAAAACGCGATGCTCCACATGAACCATCCTTTGATTAAAATGATATTTGGCACCACACCGTTACTTATTCCTGGACTTTGAAGTAGCCCATTTAAAGTAGCCACAGTTTGCATCAGGATTAGATGCAGGGCCCTGTCAGGAGGAAAACATGTTAATATTCACCACTTAGTGCATAGCGATACACATATTATGGAATAAGACCAAGAAAAAACAAGGTTGAAAATGAAAATGAAAGGTGAAAACAGATTGTTATGCTGCGAGCAGTTGCGGCTATAATGTTAATCGCAAACACATGACATAGATAGCTCATTAGAAGTTAGAACTAAATCCCTCCCTTAAAACAAGTGTTGAGCTGCTTATTACTTTGTTATTGGACCGTGCAACTGTGGTATTTATCAATAGTAAAATGTAAAAGCTTATTTTAGTCCCTAGATATAGTCTTTAGTCTCTAAAACATCAAATTCTTAAACTTTAATCCTTGTGACCATATCAAGTTCAACGATGTTGACATATAACCCGGCCAACTAGACAATCTACACAATAATCCCTACTTTTCCCATGATCCCTTCTCTTTCCAGGTTTTTCCTGAGCTGTTAGCCATGGTTTCCCATCAGCACTCTATGTTTTTCAAAGGCAAAACAAAATCGAACGACACTTGCTAGGTTGGACTTTGATCAAAGGGACTCTATGCATCATAATCACCCCAATACTTAGAATAAATTAAAAAAAAAAAGAAAGAAAAGCAAACAACCTTTTCTGACACTCAATATATTCAGCCCCTTAACTAGAGCTGTTGAATATCAACAGTAACACCAACTTTCCCTTTGTTTTAGAGGTTAAAAAGGGTTCCCTTTTTAACCGATCTCTAGTTACACTTACAGTCTCTTCCCCGCCCAATTTCTCTTCTAAAGCATCGAAAAAGTCAACAATTGAAAGTCACAATAGGGAGCTTCTAGCATTATAATCCAGATAATTGTTGCAATCTTCAACCTTATGGACATACTTGGTGTAATATTAATGAAAAGGACACAATGAGTAAGAGGTGCTGTTGGGGAATATTAAATTCAACTATGAATTGTACAACCCTTACAGAACCGCATGATCCAAAATTGGATATAAAACAAACGAGCTATATCCTCACAATAATCACAGTGCCATGCAAAAGAATAATTCAGAGATAGAAGCACAATGCAAAAAAACACTTGATGGGAACAGATTACCTCAGCACGAGCACAAGTATAGAATCTGCGACCAAAATTAGGTCCTTGTTTCTTTACCACCCGAGGTATACAAGGTTCCTTATGTCCTTTGCAAAGAGGTATACTGTTCTGCATCAAATTTTGTATTCTTTGCCACTCTTGTGAAGCTACAATACTTTTTTCATCCTTTCTAGAACTATCATTTAGCTCAGCTAAATCCTGATCACGCACATCAGTATTCACCTCATCTTGCACACAATCGCTACTATTATCAAGCACTGTAGAAGTTTCAAGTAACTGGGGGTTAGGTTGTGAGGGTTCTGCTTGATTATTTGAGTAACCAGTACAAGAGTCCTTGACACCATTGTCAAGATTTGTGCTTTTCTGAAAAAATGACCTAAGAGAGAGCTGGGACGATTGACTCTTTCTAGCTTTTTTCTTGGACTCATGGCATTTCCGAATTGTTGATTTTTCATATATTTTTCCTGATTTAGAAACAGTCTCCTGAGAAGAACCTGTGGAAAGTGCATTTGGTTCCACAATGCTACCTCCTAAATCCTTGTTTGGAAGAAAATCACATTCGCCTGAAGATGAACCAATTATGTCAACCGGTTCTTCTTTTCTCTCACAAGTACTGACCATGGAAACGTCTCCGTGTGTCATCTTGCACGATTCAGAAATTCGTCTTTTCATCAACAATGACACTGCAATAAAAAGTTCAGAAACATATGAACATTGATATCTTACATACAAAAACTCACACCCTAAGATAAAAAAAATGTTTTATAGTACCTAGAGTTTGTTGTACGCCACGGACCATGGGAACATATCTAGCAGATAAGGAGGGAGTACTGTGCAGAGGGATCTCTGGAATTTCCATTAAAGTCACAAAAACTGGAGCATGATCAGATCCTTCAAGTTTAATGCTCTGTCTTCCCTTCCACCTGTGGCCACTGTTCATGCAGATCATCAAGTCGAAGTTAACTTATATCATAACCTCCAGGATGACATGCAGCACATATTTGTGCAAATCTTGAACCATTTGACCCAGTAGTGGCGAAAAACCTCACTAGGAGTTAGAAA
Organism: Trifolium fragiferum; assembly: GCA_954870985.1. NCBI lineage: Eukaryota > Viridiplantae > Streptophyta > Magnoliopsida > Fabales > Fabaceae > Trifolium > Trifolium fragiferum. The sequence goes on from OX940792.1 coordinate 26,769,020, forward strand.
AGAAAGGTATAAAATGTATTGTGAAATTCCATAAATGTGCAATGTGAAAAGATAGGCCATGTTATGATATGACCAAAGAAAGTCCTCCGTCTAATGCTCATATTTCATAGCCAACATACCTTGCAACAATATATATATATATATATATTTTGGATAGGGAGTGCAATAATATCTTTTATATGCAAAATTTGCACCTTACCTCAGTGTGCTTTCAGGTTTGAACCGTTTGTACTGAGTCAGAATTTCACATTCCTTAACATGGCATCTTATAAAACTATGGCATTGCAGGTCATCTGATTTATGTAAGCAAGAACCAGCACATAGAATATGGTCGATTCTACTCCCATAGTTAAACACTTCAGCACCTGAACTTTGCGACCAACAGGTGTATTCATCCCTTCTGCATACAAACCCAATATGTGCAATTATGACAACCATATTGATGATGATGATGATGATGATGATGATGATGATAATGAAGACTTAGACATAATGTTTAAAACACAAACAAATGAAGAAGGAAAAATAGAATGTGCATATACACAATCCAAATGCACGGAGAAATGTATCAGCAATACAAGCTAAAAATAATATTTTAAGTAAAAATATTGTTTATTGTTTTCAAACAATCCATTTTTACGCTCTGAATTTGAAAAGCTGAAAAGTTTACTTCAATCTGAGAGCAACATAATCCCAAGTGAAGATGACAAGATATTATACTGCAGAAAATAACAAGGAAACATTTTCATAAAAGATAGTATTAGAATATTGTGCTCGTTCTGATATGACAATGTTAAGGATGTTATCAGCAATGGAATTACAAAGGGATATTACACAATACACATCAATATTTTATATTAAAAAAAAGGTACCAAAGTATCCTTACTTATCAGGATGCTTTGCTCGGAAGACATCAGAAAAGTGGCCTCCATTTTCAATTAACATCGATTTGAACCATCTTCTAAACCTACATGAGAATTCTAGGAAATAGTTAAAATAAATATTTGTGTATTCGACATTAAAAAATTACTATATAGGAATCTGGCAGTCAGCTTACTCATTCTTGTCAAAATCAGGTCCGGCATCACACCGATCAATTGCAAATGGTGCAATATTTAGATCACCAACAACAAATATTCTCCTTCCTTGATGCAGGAGAGACTCTAATCTTTTCTATTAAAGAGACTATCAACATCAATCAAACAGGAAAACAAAATCAAAATAAAAGTGAAATTTTTGAAAAATAGGCATCTAAGGTAAGCACAAAAACTATGATATTAACATATCCCGATTTAAATGAAATAAATGGAGTTTCCTGAATTTGACACTTCAATGTTTATCGAATCATGCTGATTTATGGGAAGCACAAATGAAGTAATAATAAAACAAGTTCTAGATACTAGCTTCAGTGTTTCCAAAAGCCCAAAAGATATTTTAACAGATAAAATATTTTCAAGTTACATGTTGTCAGAAATTATACAATTGGATAGATCATTTCAAACATAATAGTCACTATGAAGTTTGAAGAGTTTCAAATTCTAGTTCCAAATCATCAACTTGACTTATAATTACCATATTTACTTGAAGCTTAAGATATCAGCCAAGATCCGCATAAGAACAAAAGCTGTAGTTAAACTTGAATGCATATAAAGATAGTTTACAATGTATTGATTTTCAATCATATACCTGCAGTATCCTGTAGAATTTTTGTTTAAACTGAATCCTCTCGGTATCATCACTTCCAGCTCGAGGCCCATAAATATTGAAAAGAACTAGATAGATGCAAATACAACTACATCAAAACAACTACAATTTTTTTTTAAATAAAGAAAGAAAAGAAACAAGGGTGATAGATTCAAACAAAATATGTATAATTCCTTCTAGTCACACGCACCAAAGTGACCATGATCAGTGACAATGCATCGCCCTTCACTATCAACACTGAGAAGCTCATCTTTTGAAAAATCCTCAAGATCTTCTTCCATGAAGAATGGCAATCTGTCTTCACTAGTTTGAGAGTTACACATTAGACCAGTGAAGCCTTCCACAGCTGCCAGGGGCAATGCTGCTTCGTTACTCGAAAAAGCAGACCTTACACGACAAAATGTAATAACACCTGCACGCTCAAATCAAATATGTGGCTTAAAAATTTGTACAGTTTAGAATATAGTAGTTTTCATTTCCACAAATAATCACAACAGTAACAATCCCTAATTCTTTTGTAGCAAAAGTAGTGGTTTTTTTTTTTATACCTAGTTTTGGCATCCAATTAAACTACATTTTAGATCCTAAAAAATTACTACATTTTTTTTTTAACCCTTGTACCCACTTTCAGTCTCTATCTATGAAGCGTGAACACAGACACATACACAACACACCAATAATGTGAGAAAATGACATAAATCAATGTAATTATATGTGTCAGTGTCAAACATCCATATGCATGTCCGACACAGGAAACGCCTAATTTGAGGAGCGTATATACTTCATAGGTCTCTACAATTTACAAATCTGCGCAAGGGCCTAAGAGAATGCAGTTTCGTAATTTGTAGTAACCAAAAAGTATATACCGAAATAAAAACAAAACTCGCCATAATTACAGCGACTAAAAACATATTTAATCATAAATCATATTCAGAAAAGTTCTCATTTCAGAACCCAAATTCAAATAATTTCGTCTCTAATATGCATTCAGCTGAATTATGTTAATGAATGATCTAGTCAGAAAAAAATATTGCAATTTTACGGAATATGATTGTTAATTGGTTGGGGCAATGAATCAAACAGCTTACCTGAATAACCGGTTCGGCCTTTCTGAGAAGTTCGGGTACAAGAAAAGAACGATTCGTATCCATCCGCCATAACCAAATCCGCGGTCACATCTTGTCTACTAAGTTTTGTCTCCTGCAAGAAATCACGTATGAAAATGTTGTATGTAGTTATGAATATGATAGAAGAAGAAAGTGGAAAGAAAAAGAGGATTCGGAAGAACTAACCTGAAAGCAAATAATATCGGCATCGAATGAATTAAGAAGATTACGGAGAGAACCGAACTGCGTTATGCGTTGTCGCAAACCGTTCACGTTGTAAGTTACTATCTTCATTCTCTCGCTCTGTCCCTCCTTCCCGCTCCCGCTCTCTGGTGGTTGGTACTAGTAGCTCGGTTTATTATTATTATTATTTTTTTCTTGTTTCTAACCTCGTAATTAACCCCTTCAATCTTTTTTATGAGAGACAATTTTTAATAAAAGTTGATAAATAATTTTTTTTTTTGGGATTGAAAGGGGCTTAAAAAACCCAAAAGAAATTACACAACTATTGTCCTGGAAGTAGAAACTTTCATTTCATCATCATAAATTAGAGATTGCACTTCTCTAGGAAGTAAATCAAACAAAGTACTTCCATTGCCCAAGTTGCAGCCAAGGTTTGCTAGCCAATCTGCTACTCTATTTGCTTCTCGATACACATGTTTAAATCACACCTCAATGTCTTGCTCCACTATTCCTCTGATCTTTTGTACTAATCTATGACCTCTAATGCTTCCATTGTTGGAACTAGTTAAGCATTGAAGAACTGATGTGGAATCTACTTGAACCTCAAGCCGTATTTCGAGCTCTAGCCATCTTAATTCCTTCAAGGATACCCCAGAGTTCAACTACAAAGGCGCTACAAACTTCCAGAACTTTCGCGAAACCATACACCCATCTTCCTTCTCCATCTCGAATCACACCCCCACACCCGGCTTGCTGACTTCCAGATTTCACCGCACCATCTGTATTCAAACAAAAATATCCTTGTTGCGGCCACTCCCATTTTACCTGGATTGCAACACGACGACTCGCTTCTAAATGAATTCCTAAGGCAATACACACTTGATAATCCTTAACATATTGCAAGATTAGACGAAATGGCTGAAAAGGTCTTTGAAAGGAAGCATCATGCAGCGACTTGTTTCTCCATTGCCACAAATAATAACACTTAGTGGCCCAAATATTCTTCCAATCTAAGTTCTCAATTTTCCACCCATTGGTTGAGAGATTAAAACTCACCCAGTCTTTAAAATCTCCAACAAAAAACAAATGTCTTACTTCCATAGGAAGCAAATGGTTCCACACCAAAGCAGCCAACTTACAATCTCTAAGCACATGCAATATTGTTTCTTCAGTATCAGAACAGTGTAAACAATATGGAGCATTGTTAGTCCAGCAACTTATTAACTTATTAGTAAGTAACCTACCATGCGCAATATGCCACGCAAAGCACCGAACTCTTTCTGGGACAATAAGCTTCCAAACCATCTTCCATATAGCTTCAGGTTCCATAGTATGAAAACCACAAATCATTTTATATGCACTTGAAAGCGTGAAATTGGCTTTCGGGTCACCTGTCCAATATCGCAAATCAGGACCATCTTCTTCACAAGGTGGAGGGATGAGATTAATCTTTTCCATAGTACTTCTAGGCAGCAGGGGTGCTATTTCCTCTATCTTCCACATGTTATTATTATCAACCAGATCATACACTCTCCAATCTTTGATACTATTAGGAAGATTTTCCACAAGATCTATCAATCTCGTACTAGTGTATATCCAGATATCATTCCAACAATTCACCTTCAATCCATCACCTATAGACCAAGCTTCAAACTTACCAATATCTGCCCACACTTTGCCAATACTCTTTCATAAAGGAGAGTCACTCATTTTTACCCTCAAAGTTGCGACATTAATATCTCCACAAGCATATTTACCGCGCAAAACTTGGCACCATAAATTCGTCTCTTGCATTTTAATGGACCACCCCAGCTTCATAATGCAAGCTAAATTCATCTTGCCCAGATCTCTAATAGCCAAACCGCCCAGCTCTTTAGGAGTTGTTAGAGTTGACCAACGAACACTATGAAACTTTCTCTTGTTAACCTCATCTCCCCATATAAAACCCCGTTGGAGATTTTGAATTTCCATCAAGCAGCTCTTGGGAATGAGACTTGTCATCATAGAGTACACCGTAATTGCTTGAATAACGCTTTTAGAAAGAGTAACTCTCCCAGCGAAAGATAAGTGGCTCGCCTTCCAACCAGATAATTTGTTTCTAACCTTTTCAATAAGGTGCTAAAAATCTTTCTTCTTAGGGGCACCTCCAACCAGCGGAACTCCCAGATATTTTCCAATATTACACGTTTCCTGAAAACCAGATTGCCGAACTAGTCTTCTTCTAGTCTGAGCATCAACATTTTTGGAGAAATAGATCGATGTCTTCTCTATACTCACCACTTGGCCTGACAGTTTGGAAAACTTGTTCAAAGTTCTCATTGTGCACTCCATTTGTTTTTCAGTAGCCTTCCCAAACAAGAGTAGATCATCTGCGAACATAAGATGGGAAATATGAGGACCATCTCTCCCAGCCTTCATTGCCACCCACTCCTTGTTGTCAACCTCCTTTGCAATTAAATGACTTAATTTGTCCATACATAACACAAATAAATAGGGGGACATAGGATCTCCTTGTCAAATCTCTCTTTCTGGCTTAAAGAACGTAGCCCTCTGCCCATTCCACATCACATTTGTGGTCACAGTTTGAACACAATGCATGATGATAGTTATCAAATGTTCAGGAAATCCAATCTCAGTTAAAGTATCATGTATAAAGGACCATCTCAACCTGTCATATGCTTTCGCAAGATCCACCTTGATAACAAAGAAACCCACTTTACCTCGCATTCTTTTCATACTATGAACCATTTCTTGTGCCACAATGATATTTTCATGAATATTCCCGGTTGGGACAAATCCTGTTTGATACGGAGATATGATATCTGGAATTAAAGGTTTCAATCTATTGACTATAATCTTTGTAATTATCTTATAAGACACATTACAAAGAGAGATAGGTCTAAATTGATTAACAAATTCAGGCTTATCAATCTTAGGAATGAGACAGATGTTTGTCTGGTTAATATCCGCAATGCGGAAGGGTTATTCAACATCTGAGTAATGAAACTGCAAACTGACCGCTCTACAACCTTCCAGTTCCTATGATAGAAACATGCAGGATAACCATTTGGACCCAGAGCTTTCCAAGGACCCATTTGAAATAACGCATTTTTAATTTCCTCTTTAGAAATCTGGCTGTTTAGATCCTGCACAATATCATCAGTCAGAGGAACAAACTTATAGTCTGAACTAGGGCAATGCCCAACATTAACCTCCTCAGTGAACAAGTCTTTGAAAAAATCATTTACTAGCTCCTTGAGTTTGCCTTCTTCTTCTATCTAGACACCTTCAGGGCCCCTCAACATATAAATCATGTTCTTTCGTTTTCTGTTGGCTGCTTTAACTTGGTAATATCTAGTATTTCGGTCACCATCTTGAAGCCATTGGGCTCTAGATCTTTGGAACCAAGTCAGTTCTTCCTGATATAAAACACTAGCAAGCTCCTCTTGTAACTCCTTTTCTAATTTATAAAGGAAAGAATTCATACTACCTTCTTGATGTTTTTTCTTAATTCCACCGAGTCTGTTATGTAGTTCTTTTTTCCTCTTTAAGATGCTACCAAAAGTATGAACCTTCCAATTCTTCAAATTAGCTTCGACCTCAACCAGATTTGCAACTAAGTTTTGGTTATGTTTCCACCAGCCTTTAAAGTCCTCTTCGAAATTTGGATGGAGAGACCAAGCACATTCAAACTTGAATACCTTCTCACTACAAGGAACTTGGTGACCACCTGTTTGGATTAAAATAGGATGATGATCAGAAAAATCTACTCTTGGAAGAACCTTAACTATAGCATTAGGGAAGGAAATTCTCCATGTATCATTGCACAGCGCACGATCTAGCCTTTCAAAAATACAATCTACTCCATTATACAGGGGACCTCGCCAGGTATACCTAGACCCAATAGAGCCTAAGTCAATCAATCTACATTGATTAATTCTATAAGCAAACAAAGCACACTTTCTATAGTTAATTGGGGCCCCCTTTATTTTCACTTTTATCCTTTATATCATTAAGGCTTTGTTTGGATGACAAGAGAAAGTAAGAGGAAAGAAAGTAAAAGGAAAGATTGTTAAAGGAAATAAAGTAAGAGGAAAGTGAGTGGAAAGTGAGATTATTTTTTAGTTGTTTGGTAGAGTGAAAGTGAATGGAAAGTAAGAGGTAATAAAGATATATATTTAGTAAATGACTAAAATATCCACATGTTTAATATATGTGTAATTAATTATAAAGATTTTTATTTTTAATAATAAAAGGTATATAAATATGTTGGTGCAATCAATAGTGTTACGTCAATGCTCCATTTAATATTGGAGGTTTTATTTATGTTGCATATTTATTTATAATAATTAATTAATTAATTGAAAAAAAATATTGAAGCATGTGATGTAACAAGTATATAATAAAAAGAGAAGGGTTGTTTTGTCTTTTACATAAGTTGGATCACGTTACCAACTTTCTTCTCAATTGTGGGGGGAAAGTTTTTGGGCATGGGACCCACCAAAACTAAACTTTCTTTCCTGCCTGATGCAGCAACCAAACGGTGGAAACACATTTTCCAATAAACTTTCCATCCTCAATACTTTCCATCCACTCACTTTCTTTGGAACCAAACAATGTGTATAGTCCCCAGCTAATAGCCAACTTCCTTATTGACTCAATAATCTCTTATAATTTTTTTGGAGATAGCAACATTAATTGTATTTAAAAATAACTTCAATAACAAAAGCACATTAATTGTTGGCAATTGGCACATGACCGAAGAGAACCGAAATGTTTGATGACGAAAGCACGGCTAGCTAAATGGCAGATTGGTAATTCTTTATGTTAGAGTTGCATACCGTTTGAAGAAACCACCATGCATGTGGTTCGTGATTATCTGGTAGTAGTGCATATTTGGAGACATTTACTGATCAGCCAAGAGCGTGGAGATTTCTTTACATTGGAATTTCATGAGTGGATTAGTCTCAACCTCAATAACAAATTTGGACGGGGGTATGGAAATTATTGGAAGGCGATTTGGGAGTTATCCTCATTTTATGTTCAACGCATTTTTGTTAGAATTACTTCAAACTGATGAAATCCATAGGAAATCAAAAGTATATTTGAATCTTTTTTATAATTTCAATTTATATTTTCCATAAACCTTCTTTCAACCTTTTTAAGGATGCTAATTTATTAATGTGAGTACACGGAGGAATTGATTGAACATTGAATCCCAAAGAACATGGTTCGATTATCACGTAAGTCAAAAAATCTATTGAAAGGGGAGTAGAGAAGATCGTGAGGTACAGTGTCGGGCTGCGCACTATATAAGAGAAGAAACATGCACTGTTAGGCATGATATATTTTAATTTTATGGAAAGCCATGCTCCCAAAAAATCACCAAGGACATGAAAAATCAGAACATATTTTCATTTGAAAATAGAATCAATAGTCAAAATAGATTGACATATATTTATTGGAAATATAATAGAATTTGTAATTATTTTATATTTATAGGGTTCCTATATAGTCTTAGGGATGAAGACGGGATAAAAAATCTCATAATAGTGTAGAACGAAAAACAAATGAATACTCTTTATCACGCTCTACCATGTAACATTATAAAACATGTATTATGCAAATTATCTTCAATTAATCGTATAATTTAAAAAAAAATTCTCAAATAGTATTTTAAAACAAACATTTCAATAATATTAAAAAAAATCCCGTGAATTTCATGGGCTAACATACAAGTTATTATTAATTCCATATACTAAGGAATGCACATCAGTTCCAAGCAAGCAAATCTGATAGTGCATAATTCATGCTTGGAATTATCATGCTTGAAAATAGCACATCTGTAACACCCCGATTTTCAAGAAGCCCAAAAGTAGACATTTTTTTTTTTTTAAAAACAACAAGGATTTTGAAATAAAACATTCACGATCGAACTTAAATTAAATCAGAGTAAACCATTTTCAAAATAACGATCGGGATGCAATGCCTCTTTTATAAATTGTTTTCACAAATCAAGTTTAAGAATATAAACCAGACGCTATGTCTAAACAAACATAACGACACCATTTATTCCAAATAAAACATCATACTACAAGTTTGCAACACAATTGCAGGGAAGCATAAGGAAGAGTAAACAAGACTCTTAAACCACTACCCCTAAGCTGATCTTTAAACTCTAACGGAAGATGACTGGGTGACGAAGACCCACAAACAGCTTCAAGCCTTGCCGCTTCTCCACGCGGTACAATAAATCCCTAAAAATGCTCGTAGAGGGTCACGATCTAAAAATAACATATAACCAAAAATACGCAGCACAAGATATACAATACATGGCAGCATATACTCATTTATCATATGAATCACACATCACAGAATTTAAGTGCACGGGTAGTCTATCAATCACACACAACAGTATTCAATTACACACCCTAAAACCATTTGAAAACAACTCATGAGCTCTTGAAAACTTTTCCCAAATATAAAAGCTTACTTGCGCCACAAGTTACAAGTTTTCCTTTCAAATAAAATGGCCATAACTCATTCAATCTTTATCCGATCGAGACGAGCCATACGCCAAAATCTTCGTCTCGAAAAGACGGATCATATTGTTAACTTTCAAGGACACGAAAACAATTTTAAAATGACGAAAATACCCTTTCCAAATTCGGCCAGAATTGGAAATCACACCATAAATTATTTTTCTTTCATCTCAAAAGCATAGCATTAATTAATTAGTTCACAAAATCATTTAATTGATTCAAACAAAACATTTCAAAAACATAATCCATAAATCAAAATAGTTTTCCCAAATTTCTCATGAACACCAACAGAAATATTTTCTTGTTTTTCAAAACCAAACCAAACATCATGAAGACAAACTTCTAAAAAGTCTTAAAGCAACACCATTAACACAAACTCTAAACAAAACTTCATGTTCTTGATCAATAGAAAATTTCTCATCAAAACCCTAGCTAAGAATTTTATGAGATTATCATCCATCCATGGAAATCAAAACAACTAAGCCTAAACATGCTAGTTAATCACTCACGAACAACTTCTAAGCAACAAGAATCATTGATGGACAATTTCTCACAAATTTTTCTCAAGAACATAACCTCTAAAATTCATGAAACTCTAAGAATCTTAGCCAAACAAGAGAAAGGAAGAGTTAGTTACCTTAGGAGATGATTCCTAGCAAGTCTCTTATGATCACTCAAGCTTGACATGAGATGATTTGGTTAGGAATTGAAAATTTCTCAAGGTGGAAAGTCAAAGGGTGGTTCACGGCAAAGTGAGAGAGAATGAGGGAGTATGAGTGATTTTTTTCTAAGTGAAAATGATCAAACCTCCTTACTATACAAAGGTCTTGATCAATACTAGCTCTTGGATCAAATAGTGCACTAATCCATGATCAAATCCTAGCCATTGGTTCTCTTACTCACAAACTTAAAATAATAATAAACCAAATAAATATCTAGATATTTTCATGGTCATGCCAACTCATCTCGCTCAGTTCCCGCGCTCGCGCTTAAACGAGTCGTATCTCGCATACCGATAAACTTTACGGAAACAGAAAATTCTATCGTAAATCACTTAATTAAAACAATTCACAAACTTTCGAATAAATTTTATTCCGAATAAATTTTTGCTCTTAAGCTCAGAAAAATACAATGAGATCAAATTATCATAACAGTCGGATATATAATGTCCCAATTTAAATTTTGACGGAAATCGGAAACCGTAAAATTTTCAAACAGCGGGTATATCTTGCCCGTTTTCTCAAAAACCACTAGAAAATTATTTTCAACATTTCAACGAGACAAAAATGTTTCTAAACTCATTTAAAGCTTATAAAATCATTGTGCCCATTTTTCAAACGTTAAACTACGTGCAGGCACAATTTCAGCATAAATTCTGTCAAAACAGACAATTTAACAGAAAATCAATAAAAACAAATAGCACAAGCTAATTAATATATCAAAAATCATATTTCTGCTATAGTAATTCTACGGGTCTTACATTACTACCCACCAAAAAGAAGTTTCGACCTCGAAACTAAAGATAAAAGTAACAACTCAACCAGTTATTACTAACACCAACACTGACACAACCGTGCACCTATCGCAACCCTCTACAAAGTCGCACTGGTTCAAACTCTAGACACAAAGCTAGATATCCCTCAATGAGTTCACCGCTCAGAATTACCCTTACTACAAAGGTTCACAAACTCTAGTTCTCAAAGATCCTAGGTCAACACGACAAATTTCCAAGGTCACCTTTTTCGCTTCCGCGACATAGCCCTTTCCAATAAGTTTACACGAAGTGGTGACTTGCTAACCACCAAAATGAAACACCAAAAAGTTTCTACACACTACCAAAGCTAGGAAAACGAGTCGATTCCAGTCAACACAATTCCGTCTATTATTAACAAGAGATTAAGGATGATCAGTTCCTTAATTTGTCAATAGATAGCCGACAATCATGATGGTGGCTTAGACCATCTTTACCTAACTTTCATAATGCTCCCTTCCACTTGTGCTCCAGGTCATCCGAGGCACAAGGGTCTAACAATTTCTTCGAGGTTTTCTTAATGTATTCCTCAATCACTTACTACCTCGATCTCGGCGACGAGCCACAACACTCAAAATCTCATGCTTCCACTCATGAAACATCCGTTTAGTATCATCCAATCACTAAGTACAAGGCCACCATGGCAAGTACCACCCATACCATTATACTCCGAAAGAAGTTGTCATCTCTATAGAACTTCACAACTTCACCAATATCTATAAGTCCTTAATTTTTTTTATAACCGTGCTGAACGGTACACTTTCACTTTCAAATCTCATTCTATCCATAAGTTTAATGACATCATCCAAACATCCAGTTGGTGATTACAACTCCTCAAATTTTCTTGGCGCATGCAAGATGATACCATCTCTTTCTCTATGACTCCCTTTATACAAATCTCATTCACAAAGATCAATCTCTCAGGCGTCCATATTATTTTCCAATTTAATACTTAGCTTACTCTCGCATGCCGAAAAATGTTTCTCCTCGTTGACTGCCAGCGTTGACACACACCATCTTACATCATATCCTCAATCTATTTCTAAACTCTCTTGGGTTCCTCTCCTCTTACCATTAAATTCCTTTTTCTCACAAGAGCTCGTCATCCTGTCCATTGTTAATTGTTCTAACATCTCATATTTATTGGGGATTTCTACATCCATAATATACCTCGAGAAACTTCTCACCTCAACTGACATAAGCCACATCTTGACTTCCAAAGTCTCATGTGAAATTCTCCAACATGTTTTCCACTAGTAATTTAATCGCCCAGATACCAACCGTACATTTTTTCCAATTTAAAACTTTTTTTTTTTTGCTCATCTCTATTCTTTTGTGTTTTTATCCAAACATGTCAAGCTCCACTTTCATTGGCATGCACTCCTAATGCGATTCTTAACTGAACCTCGACTCCATACAGAGTACATCACTGTACTCCGTCTTACAATTCCTTTTAACATTTCCAATTCAACCAATGAGGTTGTCAGCCTCCCCTTGCAACTCATATTACCTTCTTACTTCCTTGCTAACGTACAACGTTAACCGTTCCTTTGCGACTATCTTGTCGATGTTATAAACTATACAAAATTCCAACTAGGTGCTCCTCAATGCTCTAGTAATATGCAACTCTTGAGTTTGACAACCGCCTAGAGGTAGTTTCCAAACAACCAAGACCTTCATCTTGTTGATTCTAACAACGTCTTTACTTTGTCCCACACAATCCGAATACTCTATTTCCACATAAATTTGTGTCCAATCAAGCATACTCTTCTTCATTCGACCAAAAACCCTAATCAATTTGCCGCGACTATCTAAAATCATAGTATTCTCTAATACCAATAACCAATTTCCCACATACATTTTCGCTACCCATTCTGACACATCATTTACTAGCAGAATTCTTATTCATCTCTAACTTCCACTAAGGTGTCAACTAATGTACGCCTCGAAATCAAACACTCCAATTAATTAATCCATCAAGTTTCTATTAAGTATCTCTCTATGCACAACTATCTCTAATCTTATCTTCGTCATGTCACTATAATTTACCTCCAAATTGACACATATTACTCATCCATCTAGCGATTGAATACATATCTCAAATCTTAATGCTTGATTTTTCAAGAACAACTACCTATGCACAACACTTTGTTATGATTTCATCCTTAGCATGTTCGATACCCAAATCAAACTCTTGAATCTACTCCTCAAGAACTACAATTTCTTGTTTTACCATCCATTTAATCCTAATATACAATAAAAGTCCCTCCAACTATCACCTCTCATTGTCTTAGTACTCTTACTAACAAACTCCTTTTCTATTCATACACAACATTTCTAGAAAATATTCAAAAATTCTCGTCCAAAACTTGAATTATTTAAAACTTGCCTACCTCAATTCATATGGTATCATAATTCAAGGTACTACTTAGTCCTTCAACCCTCTTGGTTGATCAAAATTGTTAACTTAAATTTGCATCCACTTAGGATCTCTACTCAAATCTTGGCTAATCCCCAAGAATTTCTCAATATGTTTACTTTCTCTTAGGATTTTCCTGTCAATGATTAACAATTCTAGCTTACACTACTACAATTTTCTAGGTATTTCCATACTATACACCTCTAGTATCACCTATCATTGACATACAACTCATTTTGCATGGTTGATCTCCTCGCTCTTTAACTAAATATCTTTCCAAATTCATCCTTATCAAACAATCAACTACATATCGTTTTATCTCACATCGATATCTATACTTACTGTCTTCTGAACTACATAATTTTTGTAACTTATCAACGTGATATTTGGCCTCTTACTCTCAATCATCACGCGATACGTCCGTAATAATTGTATTTAATACTCTAATATAACTCACACAACTTAACCTTAACCCTTAAGGAACCCGTCGTTCGTATAAACCATCGTGTAACACCACCAGGTTCGCTCATTCTTGACACGCAACACACTTTACTTCCAATATGAGTCGCCCCAATGATTATCCAATCATCGTAAAAAAATCCAACTGGCATCTCTGCATGCTCCACCCTTCCACAGTGGTTGCATCCTCTTGACAAACAAATGACTTCATCGAGTCTTGCCCTAACTCATCAGACGTATATCCAATATCTTCTCCAAAAGGTCATCTCAATCTGATCCGTACTCGCAATCCTTTTCAGTAGGACGCCCACTTGTCCATACTCAGCACATCTGAGTTACAACGACCAATGCTACTTCCAATTCATTATATTAATACCAAGAATCCCCCGTAGTTCTTATTTGCCTCAAGTCCATCCACCTCGGACCACTCTGTATAAGGAATTCAAAGACATTGGTCGACTAAATTCGACCAAAGCTCGGGGGTTTCAACTATTCTACTCACCGAAGCATTGTTCCCTATAGTACTTCAGTAAGAAACAATCCCATACCTAAGCATATACCAAGCTAGGCACAAGACAATCAACCACATAACACGTAAGGACTCAAGTACTTACTCCCACTCTTGATCAGCTTAGGACACCCGACTCAGAGCCCTTTTGCGAGAATCTACCGCCGAGCTCTGATACCACAATGTAACACCCCGATTTTCAAGAAGCCCAAAAGTAGGCACTTTTTTTTTTTTTTTTAAAACAACAAGGATTTTGAAATAAAACATTCACGATCGAACTTAAATTAAATCAGAGTAAACCATTTTCAAAATAACGATCGGGATGCAATGCCTCTTTTATAAATTGTTTTCACAAATCAAGTTTAAGAATATAAACCAAACGCTATGTCTAAACAAACATAACGACACCATTTATTCCAAATAAAACATCATACTACAAGTTTGCAACACAATTGCAGGGAAGCATAAGGAAGAGTAAACAAGACTCTTAAACCACTACCCCTAAGCTGATCTTTAAACTCTAACGGAAGATGACTGGGTGACGAAGACCCACAAACAGCTTCAAGCCTTGCCGCTTCTCCACGCGGTACAATAAATCCCTAAAAATGCTCGTAGAGGGTCACGATCTAAAAATAACATATAACCAAAAATACGCAGCACAAGATATACAATACATGGCAGCATATACTCATTTATCATATGAATCACACATCACATAATTTAAGTGCACGGGTAGTCTATCAATCACACACAACAGTCAAATGCACAATCAGCCTATCAATGCAGACTCTACATGATTGTGATCACCCTACCCGGGACTGTTTCACATGCATGAATTCCGGAATTTAACCTCTCCGCAGAGAGTCGTAGGCTTCATGTGGACACCAATCACTGGCTGTCGCACACCTACTAAACCCCGCAGGGCAGGTGAAGCCACACAGACTATAACACCAAGGTGAAGCCACACAGACTCTAACACCAACTCAATAAAAATCCCGCAGGATTAGGTGAAGCCACACAGACTCTAACACCCGGTGCTTAGGTGAAGCCACACAGACTCTAACACCCGTACACGCAACTATGAAATGCATGAGCATACTTTCTATTTCAGCATATATAGGGCAGTCACACAGACAAAATCCCTGGTGAAGTCACACAGACAAATCACCCGTGTAGTCTCCATCTGACATACACGTTCCATACATGCTCATGCAACACTTTACATATCACACAAGCATATCTAATCACAACCACATGTCAACACATATATTTCGCAAAATCATATGTAAGACAACTAAATATCATGTACCACAAGATATTCAATCAAGTACAATCATCAACATTTCATATTATTCAACCATATGAAATTTACAACAACCACTAAAACATGTGTAGAATATAGCATGTTCTCAACAAGTTCTCGTCACGAGAATACATCACAAAACAACCATGCTCATAATTCATATTGCATCACATTAAGCAAATACACATATTCAAGCACAATTACACATGCATAAAAAGCACTCGATATTTCGAGGTATATGAAATCGTTAGAAAGTGCCCTTACCTCGGCAAGCTTCCAACACATCAACTTACGCTACGCGAGCAATATCTGTCTCCCTCGACGAAGTCCCCAATTCGGTTAATCCTCTTAACCTTTTAAAACATACAACTTATCTAAGTTAATACCACATTCTAATTGGTTACGTAAATAAGTCCTAGCTCGGCTACTAAAGGATCAAGACCTATGGTTGTTCCCTCACAACTAACTAGGCTCAAATCCACTATTCACGCTACCTAAAATTTAAGCAGCGTAATGTCAATAAAATACTCCCACTGTATTCTATCGAAACGAAACTATAACTCAAAAATCTGGAGGGGTCTAAGGTACTTTCTAACACTCTCGGATAGTGATTACGAGACCTCCCTATATTGATAAAAAATTCATGAAGTTTAATGCACTATTTTTCGCCATACGAAAATATTTTTCGTTTCATAACAACTACGAAACACTTTTATTCCCAACACCAAAGCAATCAATTACACACCCTAAAACCATTTGAAAACAACTCATGAGCTCTTGAAAACTTTTCCCAAAAATAAAAGCTTACTTGCGCCACAAGTTACAAGTTTTCCTTTCAAATAAAATGGCCATAACTCATTCAATCTTTATCCGATCGAGACGAGCCATACGCCAAAATCTTCGTCTCGAAAAGACGGATCATATTGTTAACTTTCAAGGACACGAAAACAATTTTAAAATGACGAAAATACCCTTTCCAAATTCGGCCAGAATTGGAAATCACACCATAAATCATTTTTCTTTCATCTCAAAAGCATAGCATTAATTAATTAGTTCACAAAATCATTTAATTGATTCAAACAAAACATTTCAAAAACATAATCCATAAATCAAAATAGTTTTCCCAAATTTCTCATGAACACCAACAGAAATATTTTCTTGTTTTTCAAAACCAAACCAAACATCATGAAGACAAACTTCTAAAAAGTCTTAAAGCAACACCATTAACACAAACTCTAAACAAAACTTCATGTTCTTGATCAATAGAAAATTTCTCATCAAAACCCTAGCTAAGAATTTTATGAGATTATCATCCATCCATGGAAATCAAAACAACTAAGCCTAAACATGCTAGTTAATCACTCACGAACAACTTCTAAGCAACAAGAATCATTGATGGACAATTTCTCACAAATTTTTCTCAAGAACATAACCTCTAAAATTCATGAAACTCTAAGAATCTTAGCCAAACAAGAGAAAGGAAGAGTTAGTTACCTTAGGAGATGATTCCTAGCAAGTCTCTTATGATCACTCAAGCTTGACATGAGATGATTTGGTTAGGAATTAAAAGTTTCTCAAGGTGGAAAGTCAAAGGGTGGTTCACGGCAAAGTGAGAGAGAATGAGGGAGTATGAGTGATTTTTTTCTAAGTTAAAATGATCAAACCTCCTTACTATACAAAGGTCTTGATCAATACTAGCTCTTGGATCAAATAGTGCACTAATCCATGATCAAATCCTAGCCATTGGTTCTCTTACTCACAAACTTAAAATAATAATAAACCAAATAAATATCTAGATATTTTCATGGTCATGCCAACTCATCTCGCTCAGTTCCCGCGCTCGCGCTTAAACAAGTCGTATCTCGCATACCGATAAACTTTACGGAAACAGAAAATTCTATCGTAAATCACTTAATTAAAACAATTCACAAACTTTCGAATAAATTTTATTCCGAATAAATTTTTGCTCTTAAGCTCAGAAAAATACAATGAGATCAAATTATCATAACAGTCGGATATATAAAGTCCCAATTTAAATTTTGACGGAAATCGGAAACCGTAAAATTTTCAAACAGCGGGTATATCTTGCCCGTTTTCTCAAAAACCACTAGAAAATTATTTTCAACATTTCAACGAAACAAAAATGTTTCTAAACTCATTTAAAGCTTATAAAATCATTGTGCCCATTTTTCAAACGTTAAACTACGTGCAGGCACAATTTCAGCATAAATTCTGTCAAAACAGACAATTAAACAGAAAATCAATAAAAACAAATAGCACAAGCTAATTAATATATCAAAAATCATATTTCTGCTATAGTAATTCTACGGGTCTTACAACATCAGTTCCAAGCAAATCCGATAGTGCCAGTTCCTCATCCTAATGAATACAAATCTGATAGTAATACAAATCTGATAGTACCAGTTCCAAGCAAATCCTAAGGAATACGCTATATGTTTACTACTATAAATAAAGAAAGTAATTCACTGGTGTTGCTCACCAGTTACAAGATATCCCAATGAATCATTTTGATTTCATTCTTTTTCAATAAATCGTGGATTCTGTAGGATTGTTTGTAATTTAAAAAAACTTACATTATTTGATGGAAATGTTTTGATATCATCAATTATTGCATATTCTATTTCATTTATTTATATATTTTTAGATTACATGATGAAAGTATTTAAACATATAAAGCACTATTGTTTTTAGACACAATAATGATATGTTATCAACATATCCATTGTATAATTGAATAATTGTTCCCCGTGCGATGCACTGATAAAAAATCTAATAATTCATGTAGTTGCTTTTAGTGTGGCCGGTGGGTTCAATGGGAGCGGTACTTTCTCTTATCTTAAATAAATATAAGAAATAATTTAGTTTTTAGATGAATTAGAAGTTTGGTATATTCAGTTCATAATTTTTAATAAATACATTAAATTTTTAAGAAAAATGTTAACTAGTGTCCCTGCAGCACTAGTTAAGAAACCTAATATAGTAATATATCTTTGAAATTTGTGCAAATTATTTATTTAAAATATAAAATATACTCTTTTTAATATACAAAATATCACTTTTTTTAGTATCCTTTACTATTGTTCTTGGAGGAATAGTTAGCATGACCCACTTTTCAATATAGATTTTATATATATATATATATATATATATATATATATATATATATATATATATATTTAAAAAATTGGAGGTAGTACTTCTGAGTCTTTGATTAAAATTAGGCTCTATTTGATAAGACCTTAATTTGAACTTGTAACTTATTACTTATAAGCTCATATGACAAAAAAACCTCTTTCGTAATTGTTTTTCACCAGGAGCTTATAATTTATTTTTTAGATGTTATTTCAATTAGTTTATAAACTTATGGCTTATCATATTTTCTTCCAATTTTACTCTTATCATCCTACATGAAAAAATTACATAGCACTAAAAAAATCCTTCATGAAAAATTACATATTAATTAAATATTGTATTTTTATATCTTTTCATATTTATAAACTAGTTCAATAAAAATAACTAATTTTATGAAATACTTCAAACCCTATCAACTAGCTTATCACTATAAACTAATTTATCTAGTATAAGTTATAAGTTGATCGGCTATAAATTATTTTATTAATCATCGGTTATTTTTGAAATTAGATCCTCTTCAGCATTTTGTGTTCAATTATCTCTCATTTTTCTAATCTAATGGTTGTTGATAAAAAAAAAATATATATAATCAAAGAAAAGAGAAACAGATAATTAAATGACTATAAGTGAGAGCAAAATGAACAACATGAAAGAAATGACATGAGAGGATCAGATCGGTTATTTTTTACCTGGCCTTAGTTTAGGGATTTGGATTGAGTGCATTCAATTTTCTATGCAGTCATGCATTCAACATAATATCTACCACACAATACTCATCTTCATAAAAATAACTTAAAATCCAACCAATTGTTAAGTTAACTGCATGAGTGCATATGAAAATTGAATGCACTCAATCCAAATCCCTTAGTTTAGTTGTTGTTCGTTCTTGATTGATTGTGTCCACAATCTTCCAGTGCCAGTGGTCCTGTCAAAGAAAAAAGGGTCCCGTGATTTGATGGGATACTAAGGCGGTTTGGGTACAAGGTAGGTACAACGAAGGGTTGAGATTCAAGGGATGCAAATATTCGACGGAGGGTCCAGATTTAAGCGATGCAAATATTTGCAAAAAACTTTATGGTATTTTATTATTCACATTTTTCTTTTTTACTTTCCTGATAATTTTTAAATTTTTAATAAATAATAAAAATTACTATCTTGAATCCTAAACATAAAATAAAAACTACTTTTTAAATTCATTAAAAATTTAATATATATATATATATATATATATATATATATATATATATATATATATTATTTACTAGATACCATATTAAATTCATATAATAAATCTAAAAAGTAATTTAATAAAATTTGAATTTGTTGTTGCTTAGGTCCATACATTTAGAAGAATAATTTTCAACCAACAAAAAATTAGGTTAATGTCTTGGAGGACAATCATTATAAATGGTTCACCTTTCGACTATGAAGTCTCATACGCGATACGATATTGATACAATATGATATAGATAAAGAAAATTTTTAAAATTTGATATCCGACACTACAACAATACGTTATTTAAAAATTAAATATATAAATGCACAATATATAAACATGACTAAAATCAATAATATTAATAATGATAATATTTTAAAGATAAAAAATTATTATGATTATTATTATTTTATTATAAACGTCAATAGTTCATTGTACAAGAAGTACAAACAAGTCAATAAGTTTGCACAAAAACAAAACAGTTTGAGGCTCAACATACAAGAGTCAAAAATAAAGATTTAACCGCTACTTTTTCGATAAGAGTATCAGGACGTATCAGACGCGTATCGGATATTATTTTTTTATTTAAAAAAAAATATTTAACCGATATTTTAGCGATACGAATATCATGATGTATCGGACGAGTATCGATATCGAGTAAGTATCAGACACGATACATCACAATTTTTAAAGTATCGGAGCTTCATAACCTTTCGATCAATGTTTAAAATTATTTCAAATTCTAACAATTATCAACAGTATTTTTTTAAAAAATAAAAATCACAACTCTTCAAAAATTTGGGACTAAACCAATAACATAATCGACATTAACATCAAATTATCTTCTAAAAGGAAAATATTATATAATTAAACACAGATATAATATTATTGATTAATCTCCAAGGTACACACTGACACAACCAAGCAGCTGCTTAAAACATCTGGACAACAACGACAAATTAAAAACATAGATTAATTGAATTAAGACTAAGCAAAGATCTCATTCAAAGGTTTGGCCATCTCAAGTTTAGACTTCTCCAAGTCCCTAAGTTCTTGTTCCTTAGCCAACTTCTTCATCCTAGCAATTTCAAGGTCTTTGCTCATCTTCCTCCTATACATTTCAGCAAAAGTGATTGGTTCTTCCAAAACAGATTTCTCTCCCTCTCTAATCTTCAAAGGATACACAGTTGCATTTGGAGTTGGATTTTGGAATGTTGCTATTGATAAACGGCTATAGTTCGAATTCACCACTGCTTGGTGGTCAGCATTTTTGAATCGTCCATTACTTAGATACTGCAGGTACATGAAAATTAGGGACCATACAATAATAATAATAATAATAATAATAATAATAATAATATACTAACAATAACAAAGAAAATAATGTGCCTAATTTTTTTTAAAACAATTTACATATATGGTAAGAGTAAAAAATGTCACAAAAGGTATGCATTCTACTTTTTTGAAGTTAAAATTTTATTTTTCAAATTGGACCACGTCAATTGTACATTTGTATCCTCTTACCTCATGGCTCATGCTATCCACTTTGGTGTATTAATCTCAACTGTTCATTCATATTGTTTAATGTTTTTAGACATAATCCAAATCCGTCCTTTTCCTTGTGTCTATCGTATTTATTTATTGGACAAATTTTTTAAAACAAAAAACAAAATAATTTAGTGAACAAGTTTTGAAAGTCAAGTACTAGTAAAAGTTTTCATGGTTAGTCAAAGAAAAAATGTCATCAAGGAATACTTTATATACCTCATGAGTCCAACCGTTTCAGCAGATGATATATTAATTACTAATTAAATCATCATTTTAATTTTAAAAAATTATAATTTATTTTTAAAGTCACCTTTCACTAATATCATTTATAAATAGCATGACAGTGATAGATTACAAATTTATTTTAAAATATTTAGAAATATAATAGAAAAATAAAATTAATATTATAAAACTATAGATAAAATATAACAACAAAATTATTAAAATAATCATATTATAGGAATGAACAAATAGTTTCTAGAACATAAAGATATAATATTATTTTTTCTTCTTCACATTCTTTGTACTACTTAATTAAGGAGAAAGTCTTCCCTAGGCACAACATATTTAGGCACAAGTTTAGGCACACACATATAAATTAAAAAAATTAAAAGAAAAATAAAATGGTCACATCAATCACTATCACTTTATTCAATTTTTCTTTAATTTTTATCTTTTATTGTGAGTATGTCTAACAATGAGATGTTGAGTTTGTGCCTAGGTTAGACTTTCTCCTTAATTAAGTTATTATAGTGGTAGGTAGCAGATAGATGGCACAGAAAAAAGGTAAAAGAATACTCACATGACCATGGTCTCCAAGATTAACAACAAAAGCACCTTCAACTGGTTGAACTGTAATCCACGTCTTACCATTATCTTTGGTAGCTTGAAGACCACCAACTTGGTCTTGAAGCAAAAGAGTAATGGTGCCAGGGTCAGTGTGACGTTTAAGGCCAAGAGTGAGGTCAGGTTCAGGGCATTTTGGGTAATAATTGATCACAACTTTTTGATCCATGTCAACACATGCTTTTGTTAGAGCTTCTTTTTCTAATCCCATAGCTTCTGATAAAACTTCCAAAAGCTTGCAAGCTAAATTCATTAGCTTTTCACTGTATTTTTCTGTTATCTCTTTCCATCCTTCTGGCTTGTCTGGCCACCTTGAATAATCTCTTTGTTTGATTGGATATGAAAAATATGTCACTAGCTCTCTCCAATCCTTCACCGCTTCTCCCTGAAAAAAAATGTAATAATTAGTAATTCAAAACTTTTTGTTTAGTACTAACACTTTGGATCAAAGATGTCTTAGATGCCAGGGTCTAACACCATCAGATGTGATTGCATACAATTATATCATTTAATAAAATTATTAAATTATTATTGATATCGACGTGTGATGTTAAAAGTGTGCATTCGTGTTTCATAGTAAACAACATGGTTTTGGGACATGACTTTGTTAACTCTTCAAGACATCAACAAGGGGGACTAGTAACAAAATATCAAATCTCTAATAACAAAAGAATTAATCATAAATAAAACTTAAATGTCATTATATCAAAAAAGTGAACAACGTCTAATAACTAATAAAACAATATTTTCGTAAGAATAATTCAGTTGGTAGACGTTACACCATTGGAGAGATCGAAACTCAAATCTTAGATCTTCGACTCTTCCACACGTATTGTGTGTTAAACTATAAACCATAATGAATATTAATTTCCTGATTTTGTCTTTGTGATTATCTGTTTTATAATAACTAATAATAAATTTTATTTATGATTTTTGATACATGCAAGATTTTTAGGTAATATATAAGGGGATGTTTTTAGGAATATGAAGCAACCAATAATTTATACCAAAATGGGAAATTAAATGCTGAAAAAAGAAAAATTAGAGTCTAAAGGGAAAAGTATTGGTTAATTACTTGAAGATGACTAGAGACAATGAAACCACCCTTTTTACCACCGGACATGTCAAAACGGAGCTTCTCTTCCGGCGGCAATGCAAAAAACTCTCTAGCAAAACGTGTCATTTCTGAAACAAGCTTTGTATCAACACCATGATCAACAACCTGAAAGATACCCCAATTCTCACAAGCTTCAACAATCTTGTTGCATATCTCTGTTCTGCGACCATCAACCTCATCAATTCCAGCGAGAGAAATTATTGGAATCTCGTTGCTAAAGTTATTGTAGGCAACTTTTGGACGCTCATCTTCTTCCCTAACGAAACTTGACTCTAGAGTCTTTTGTTCAGAGAGATAACTCAGAGTTTTGGCTGGTGCCATTGTTTGATGGAAATTGTGCTCTGTTTTTTGTTTGTGTTGTTTGGTATATTTTGTGTGGGGTTTAAATAGAAATAAATAGAGTTGGGAGTTTGAGAGATTGGTAAGAATGGAAGAAATAAATAAAAGTTAGGTGGCTCTATACATGTCACGTAGTTTTACTTCTCTCTACCCGTCTTCGGAAAAAAATATGGGTGCGTTTGTTTAAGCTTTAGAAAAAATGAGATTTTTTTTATAGATTTTGAGAAAAATCTAAAATCATTTTTCGTTTGTTTGCAATTATAAAAATTTATTTTCTTCCATTGACTTCATTTTGCATATGAGTGGTTATTTTAAAAAAATAAATTTTGAAAAAAGTTATTGAAAATAGATTTTCATTTTGAAGGAAAAAATAATTTTTTTAGTAAAATAATTTTTTTAAAATCTGAAATAAACACAAGTGAAACTAAAAAAGTGATTTTTTTTTTAAAAAAAAGTTAGATTTTTTGAAATTTTTTCAAAAAATCTAAAACAAACGGGGCATATATCTCTACCCTACACCAAAAGTTACGTAGTTTTTTACCCATAGCTCTACATGTCATTAAAAATATAATAATTTTAAAGAAAACGTAGGTGTCTTGGCTCAATGGTTATTAAAGATACAAAAATGAGTCCCTAATTTCTAGTTTTATTAGGCTGAAATTACGAGGTTGGTTTTGTATATATTAATTTTATAAATTTTTTATAAACAATCTTAATATATATATATATATATATATATATAAAAGTTAATTTATTTTCCATTAACTATTTTACATAAGTTTAAATCAATCCAAATGGACAGAAACACTTATACTTGTATTTCAGCTTTGCATTTGCTACTTGCATTTCAAACCACCTTAAATTGGCTAAGCGTAGGGTGAGAGAGTTAAGTAGGTCTTCCATCATGAGAGAATTATATAAACTGTTGAATTGATAATATTTCATAGATTTATAATGCACTGTCAATATTTTATAATTTTTTTTTCTCTCTCTCTTCCCTTCATTTCTTATCTCTCTTTTTTAATCTCCTTTCGTTCTTGAATCCCATCTATCTACAGAGTATTTGTACCACCTTTTTCAAGTTTTTCAACATTTTTAGTTCAATTATCTGAGTTTCAATTCAAAATAAGGAAGATAAACATAATTTTTTGATGTCTAGCGCTTGTGATTTGTAAATGTTTAACAATGTGGTTTTATGAGCTGCTGGTGTTTTTTGTGTAGTTATTTAAATAATTTTTCTCTTGTTTCATTTTTTTCCTCCAGTTCCTTGTTTCCCTGCTCTTACTTTCACCGGTTCTCTCAATAATATGATACCATAGGTTAAAATTAGAAGATTGATATTCATTTGCTTATAATTATTATGTTGTAGATTTGGTAAGTAAACACCAACAAAAAAATTGTAAAGGGACATTTTAAATCTAAAAATTTTTACAGAGAAAAAAATTAAAAGAGAAGATGGTTGTGAATCTTTGAGGAAAAAATGGAAAATATACAATTTTAAGAGAGAAAATGAGGAGTTGTAGGCTATGATTTTGTTTAGAGTGAAATTTTTTTTTTTTTTTTACGGTTAAAGTGAAATTGTTGTTGTGTGTTAGAGGAAAAATCAAATGTGTTAAAGAACCTATAAATCTTCATAATCCAATGGCTGTCATTAGTGGAAGATCTATTGAAATTGTTGATGTGTCATGTAACAATGCTCCCTATCCTTTAATTTTTAATCTCAGCTTTGCATTGCTTATGTTAGTATGTGTCAACCTATCCAAATTTGCTTGATCATTAATTTAATAAATAAAAATATGTTTAACATCCACTATTACCATTTAACACATTCTCTCTATCTCCACTAACATTTACCAATATCATGTTTAAGGGTGAAGAGTCTTGGGCTGAGGTGGTTTGCCCGTGATTTAAGAAGTTTTATATGGATTGTTACATGATTTGAAAATATGTTTATAAAATAGAAGTAATTTTTTTTTATAAGTTGGTTTGTAGGATTGAGTTAGATTCAACTTATAATTTTAAGATGGTATCAGAACTTTTTCAGGATTCATTGGACTATCTCTAACGGATTTTTGATCGGATCATCCACCATTTAAAAATCCGAGCTCTAAGCCTAATAATGCTAGGTGCGAAAGAGTGTGTTAAGAAGTTTTACATTGATTGTGAGAAGATATGAACATATATTTATAAAGTAGAAGTAATCATTATCTTATAAGCCGATTTTGTAGGATTAAGTTAATTAGGCTAACTCATAATTCTAAGAAGAGAAAGTTTTGAAATGTCAAATACGATTGGTCATGGTTGAGTATTTTCATTCACTTGTTTAGCTTTAATTATCCGAACAGAAAAAGTCTATTATATAATTTATCTTATTTTGGTATTTTTTTTACGATAATAAATTATGTGATATTACTTTGATTTGTAAGAACATTAATTTCGTCCAAAAGAAATTGATTGATTTGAAACTTTTACAAATATAAGTCAACTCATATATATTTTGCACTAATATATGGTGAGACCACGTTAGATATCTTATATACATTATTAACAAGTGATCTATTCTATTTAATTTGATATACAAAAAAAATGTAATATTAAATTGATAATACAGTACTTTAAATAACATATCATCAATTTTCATATCATCTATGACACGTCATAAAATTCCAATGATAAAAATAAATAAGATAAGAATCATTAGTTTATAAAACATTTTTTGATACTCTTATTGAAGATACTCTTATACAATAAAATATTTAATATTACTTTAAATAGTGAGAATATGATTGATAGTTTCATCTAAAAAAGGACATTATAAATTACAAAATTATTGGGCTCAAAACTAGTGTTATGTTTGCTAAAAAAAAAACTAGTGCTATTTAAGTCCAAGTTAAAGATAAATGGTTCATATTCTGTGTCTTGGCTAAATTGGTATATATGATGTATTTTATACGTAAAAGTTAATATTCGAACCTCAAATATTTTATTTATTCATCTTAAAAAAGTTGAATTCTAATCGATAAACTTTCAAACAAAAATAAAAAACGGATCATTAATAAAAATTTAAATTTTCTTTTTAATGAAAGTACATTGAAAGAAAAAAGACCATAAATAAAATGTTAATTTTATCAAATAATCTCCATCATATAGTTATATTTATTATTATTATTATTATTATAAATATAATTTTGAAATATAATACTTCATACGATATAAGTGAAGAATTCATTTTTATAGCGGGGCAACAAGTTTGCCCGTTTACCTTTCGTTTAAATATATAATTATTTTTCATATATATAATTAGACAAAGTAAAAAAATAATATACTTCATATGAAAGATTAATGTAAATTTCAAGACAAATATTAGGTAGAAACTACAAGACAAATATTAAATTAAAGCAATACTGAAGAGGGTCTAACAAAAACCGTACCAAAATAGTATGAATAAAAGATAAATTCAAGTCCAATGTAGAAAATCATACTCAATGTTGATATTCAACATAATTGGTATTTTTTTTCTATCACAAAATTTTGTTAAGTTTTTGCTAAAATTAATTTAACTTTTTATTTATTAATATCTAGCAAAATCATTTTAGTTACAAGACTACCAAATAAATTTTTACTTTGAAAGCAATTTTGCTCTATATTGTACCATGAATGCGACTCACACGACATGCCTTTGTTTCGTTTTGTTTGGATGCTTACGTACCAAACCAACCCATTCTCGAAATTCTGGTATCTACCATTCTTCTAGAAACCAACCACCACACAAGTACACTAGAACTCTAGAAATGTTCATAACAAATAAAGGTATTGTTTGGATCCACGTTTCATAGAGAAATAAGTGATTCTAGTTACTACTACGTTTACATTAGTTTATTTTGTAAGTTCATTTGACAATTTCTAATAAAATATTTATTCATTCCGTGAAAAAGTATCACAATTTTAAATTTATTGCTTTGATTAATGTATATGATAGTATATACTATAGACTAAATTTATTTATTAATTATATAATGAACATAATTGCTTAAATTTTATTCTGAAGACAGTATTATTTTATATTCTTAACTGGTGTCCTAGGTTTCTTAAAATACTTGTTTGTATGATCTTGAAATATTTATTTAAGCAATGTAATTAACAAATATCCTTTTTATATTTGTGTGGATAAATTGAATTTTTTTCTCATCTTTCGAAATAAATTAAAAATATCAATGACCAATATATTAGATATATCAATTTTTAGTTTAAAAAAAGTACATACATCTAATAATATAAAATATAATTTGTTTTAGATAATAATATAAAATAGAAAAAGAATTATATGCGTGGCTAGTTTGTTGGAACAAAATTGGTTTTGTATCTCCTAATTTAATTTTGATGATAACAATGTATTTAAAGTTAAATTGGTAGTACTAATAATTTACTCTAGTGTGCAGGATTAAAAGTTAAAATTTGTATTTATAAGCACATTGAAATTCTGAAGGAATTACTTCTGAGCGCGTCATATCTGAGCTACCAAATTCTGAAGCAAGTAATTCTGAGCTTCATCAAATTCTGAAGCTAAATAATTCTGAGGCTACATCAGAACGACTTTCTTGAAGACTGTGTCAACCTTGGTCTCAGCGAAGGAATCAAGAAGGAAAAGGGTTGACCATGGAAAGGTCTTTTTCAAGTCAGGCTTCAAGAACGAGTATTTCCTTATTTGGCTTAAACTGAGGTTCAGATATCTAAAGTCAAAAGGAATCTCTCATTTTGTAGTAAATGTCAAAGCTCCAAAGCACTGCAAATCAGAACAGCTATTAGCACTCTGATCAATACAATGGAGCATCTCAAGAATTCTTCAAACAGCTATAATCTTCAACGTTCGTTTCTCATCTATAAAAGGAAGAAGATTTGTGAAGAATTATCATCAAGACTTACACTTCTGAACTTGCTAAAACTCTGTCAAAATTCTGAAACTATTCAAACACTTAGAAATTTTGTGAAACATTTCTAGGAAGTCTTGTAACTGTGTTGTATTTTGTAAACACCTCTGATAGTATATCAAGTGTCTCACTCATAATTTTATTATCATTAAACTTGTGAAAATTCTCTTGCTTTGTGCTTGAGCATTGGAAGTCTCTTGCTTTGTGCTTGAGCATTTGAAGTCTCTTGCTTAGTGCTTGAGCATCTGTAATCTAAGTGATTATAGTGAAATCTCTTGTGAAGGACAAGAGGACTGGACTACTCCTATTAGTGGGAGGAACCAGTATAAAACTCATGTGTCTCTTTCTCTCTATCCTCTTATATTGTGTGTGTTTGCTTTAATCCGCTGCAAAATAGTTTTAACTTAGCAAAAATCTTAACACAATCCCCCCCCCCCCCCCCCCCCCCTCCCTTCTTGTGTTTTTCAACCTTCATAGTTTACCATCAAACACTTGACACTCTTCAATTATTTAATAAAATCGAACTAGAATAAATGTGTGTTTTTTGGGAGGCATGGCAATAAAATTCATATCCGCGAGTATCTGTCTGTACTATCCTTATTTTACTAGAGAAAATTCGAGTTGATTAAGTTTGAGTTCGGGTTTTCCTCGATTTAAAATATGGGGATGGGGCGGATAATGGAAACATTGATACCTACTCTGAACTCATTTTCAAATCCGTCCCGTTTATATAAACATCATATTTTCTTTTTCTTAAATAGATTATGTATAAAAATATATTATATATGTACAAAAAAACTCCATCGAGTTCATGTTATGAGAAACGAAATGGAGATATCCAAATCTCATCGAATATGAGTTGAAGTTCTATTTTTCTTTCCCACTTAAAATTGGAATGAGTAAAATCGAATAAGTTGATAAAACAGTAAAAGCACTCGACGCAGTCGAATGATATGTTCAAAGTAAATTGCTTCAAAGTTTAAATTTGCAGAAAACTTGTAAATGTATTGCAGATAAAGTTTTAAAGAAAACTTTGAAAAGTAAAAGTATGCAATGAAATAAAATGCAGAAAGCTTAAAGCGCATAAACTTTAAAGGAAAGCAAGTAATCAATACTTGAAAAGATAAATTGCATTGACAATTGTAAAAATGTTTACAAAGGATGGTACACAGATTCGTACATGTTCCATGTTGCACCCATTTCGCTCGTTGACATGGGTACTTTTAGTATTCTTAGGAATTTGCATGTGAATTGTGAACCTGTTTCTCATATGAGAAACTAATATTTATAGACAAACCAGAATAACTGCCAAAAACCTACATAACGTCTAACTAAGCTCCACGTGTCTCGACAATTTGAATTCCTTTGACACCTGGCGAGACTTTCGAACGTTATCCATTTTTGAATATTTCACTAAGTCTAGAGTATGCTTCCTCCGTACTGCACAATACGTTATACAAGCAAACACACATACATAATTTCGACAAATACATAATAATGTCGAAGCACACAAAATACAAATTTATTTAAGCAAGGTTCTGTCGAACTCGACATTCCCTTAGGACTCGACAAACAATCTTATGCATTAAAAGGCTTTCGACGTCGAATGCCTTAATCTTCTCTTGATTTATTACTAAAACCAATTCCCAAGAGAATATTAAAATACAGTAATATGCATTAAATGAGATTTCATCATCTCAATCCAATCCATTAATGCCTGTCGAAAATGCAGGCTAATACCCCCCCCCCCCCCCCGCGAGTATTACTATCCTTATTTTACTAGAGAAAATTCGAGTTGATTAAGTTTGAGTTCGGGTTTTCCTCGATTTAAAATATGGGGATGGGGCGGATAATGGAAACATTGATACCTACTCTGAACTCATTTTCAAATCCGTCCCGTTTATATAAACATCATATTTTCTTTTTCTTAAATAGATTATGTATAAAAATATATTATATATGTACAAAAAAACTCCATCGAGTTCATGTTATGAGAAACGAAATGGAGATATCCAAATCTCATCGAATATGAGTTGAAGTTCTATTTTTCTTTCCCACTTAAAATTGGAAATGAGTAAAATCGAATAAGTTGATAAAACAGTAAAAGCACTCGACGCAGTCGAATGGTATGTTCAAAGTAAATTGTTTCAAAGTTTAAATTTGCAGAAAACTTGTAAATGAATTGCAAATAAAGTTTTAAAGAAAACTTTGAAAAGTAAAAGTATGCAATGAAATAAAATGCAGAAAGCTTAAAGCGCATAAACTTTAAAGGAAAGCAAGTAATCAATACTTGAAAAGATAAATTGCATTGACAATTGTAAAAATGTTTACAAAGGATGGTACACAGATTCGTACATATTCCATGTTGCACCCATTTCGCTTGTTGACATGGGTACTTTGAGTATTCTTAGGAATTTGCATGTGAATTGTGAACCTGTTTCTCATATGAGAAACTAATATTTATAGACAAACCAGAATAACTGCCAAAAACCTACATAACGTCTAACTAAGCTCCACGTGTCTCGACAATTTGAATTCCTTTGACACCTGGCGAGACTTTCGAACGTTATCCATTTTTGAATATTTCACTAAGTCCAGAGTATGCTTCCTCCGTACTGCACAATACGTTATACAAGCAAACACACATACATAATTTCGACAAATACATAATAATGTCGAAGCACACAAAATACAAATTTATTTAAGCAAGGTTCTGTCGAACTCGACATTCCCTTAGGACTCGACAAACAATCTTATACATTAAAAGGCTTTCGACGTCGAATGCCTTAATCTTCTCTTGATTTATTACTAAAACCAATTCCCAAGAGAATATTAAAATACAGTAATATACATTAAATGAGATTTCATCATCTCAATCCAATCCATTAATGTCTGTCGAAAATGCAGGCTAATACCCCCCCCCCCCCCCCCCCCCCGTCGAATGCCTTAATCTTCTCTTGATTTATTACTAAAACCAATTCCCAAGAGAATATTAAAATACAGTAATATACATTAAATGAGATTTCATCATCTCAATCCAATCCATTAATGTCTGTCGAAAATGCAGGCTAATACCCCCCCCCCCCCCCCCCCTCTTATTGTGTTTGTTATCACCTTCACGTTTCTCCTATAGATAGTCAACGTGAAACTTAACCATTCACACTTAAAACTCAACACAATTACCAACAAGCAACACCTTGCATGCCCCAGCTAAAACTTTTAAGCAGTAACCCATTTTGATGATTATAGTGTTTTACGTTTTACAATTTCCAATGTCATATATATACTCCGTATATGTAGTATTACTGTATAGTAATTAGTACTAATTTCTTTCTTCTTTTCTTTTCCCTATAGAGAATATAGCTACAATTATTATTTACGCTTTCAATTTTACTATATAAGTAAAAAAACTAAAAATTTATTGAATATTAATATATATGTTTACATGTTAGACAAAAAAAAAATTTATTATTCAATAAATATAAAAAAGTAACTTTTATTTATATTTTTTTTGAACGGCTAAATTTTATTAAAAACGAAATTGAATGCAAGACGAGCACAATCCGCAAAGTCAAGACATAAAAATTCTTCAGAAAGGAAGAATTTCAACACCAATAGCAACTAAACAACAACTTAGAACAATTAAAAAAAATGCCTTAAAAGTCAAACAAAGGCATTAACAACAAATATCACCACCCAGCCATCCTATTTTAATTCCATTTGAAACAAAATGGCAGCCTCGAACAATTCCGTCGCTGCCACCACCACCACACCCATCACAAAACCATCGCGGCCACAAACACCCCATCTCAAATCCGTCACAACCACCTCAACACTTCCACGTCAGTACCGCAAACCCAATCCAACAAACAAAACACTGTGAGTTAAACCACTGCGTCACCAGCACAACACCACTTCACCACAACCTCCTCCACCTCTGTCGGAGGAAACGAAACCTCCAATACCGCATCCAAACCAAGAAACCGCAACCAACAACAACCCAAACAATACACTGACGGAAAAAACGACGGCTGAGGGGGAGTGTAAACGGCCGCCGTGACCACCACAACAAAATCTCACCACCACCACCACCACCACCACATCACCAACTCAAGCCACCAGCCGTCACCACACTATAGTCCGGCAGCCCCAAACACAAAAACTACAACCACCATAAAACCCACCACCGAGACAAACAACTCACCCTCCTCCTCCACCGTGGCCACATCTCAATCGGAGCCAAGAAAAACACCGGCAGCTCCGCCAATTCCACCAAGCCCAAACCAATCAGAATAGGGCAAGAACCACCCGAGCCCCACACCAAAACTGCAGACAACTCCGCCAAATCCATGAAAACCCAACAGTGTACCCTATTATCAAATATTACTCTTCTAAATTTCTAAATGGTAAATATTAGAATTTATAATTCATCGGTAAAAGGATATTTCGGTTGGTAAGCGATTGACTAACAACCTGCAAAAGCCTGATTTCAACTCATGTTATTATGAATACTTCTTTGATGTGTGATCTATAATTAATTTGTCAATATTTTTATCTTTATCCTAGTAAGTTCTAGAAATTCAACTCATATAAACTTTTTTTCAGACAAAAAGGTATTAACATTTATAATTCATCTGAAAATTTATGAATATTTTTATTGAAAAAATAGCAATATTATTATTAATAAGCATTTTATTTTAGTGGAAAATATATCAGATGTAAAAAGAAATATGAAGTACATTTTACCTCTGGTTTCAATTTTACCAGAAGTGAAAAATACATAGACATAACCTTTTACATCTGGCCATAATAGCATTAGAAGCAAAGCAAAACGCGGTGGCAATCCCGTAATTATTATGAAAATTGTCTAAATTAAGTTTACATTTGACCATATGGGTTAGGATCAAATGATACCAAAATGTCAAACTTAATAACATGACATCTCCGATAATTTTTTACCAGATAATCATATTATAAAATTCACCATTTGATTTAAAGCTATTATTATATACGAGAATGGTAAAAATATATGAGAATATGAGAATAAATAATGTCCATTGAATTAAAATGAGAGACTATGATTAAAACTTATCACTTAAATGAGTATGTGCCATTATGATATCCATTCAAATTTCTCTCTCCATTTCTGTCAGATAGGGGGCGGCTTCTTCTTCCATTGTCTCTCCGACTCCTTTCTCCTCCAACTCTTATTTCCTTGAGCCTAACAACTGATATGGTCATAATAGTGTGTTTTAAAGTGTTCAACAAATTCTGCAGCTTATTTCTAACATGAATGAATTTGAAGATCTAACTTGAATTTGAATATATTGCTGGGGTTAATTATTTTCAATTCTCAACAAATTTTTGCCCAAATTAAACACTGACTCTAACCCTTAATTGAATTAAACACAAACTAATACCATTATTATTCTAAAATTGAACACAGAGACTCAAATCAAATTGAAATGTGTTGATTTTGTTCATGGGATTTTAGGGATTGTGTCTCAACCTTTCAATTTCATTGAAATGTGTTGTTTTAAAAAAGAATCAATTTCATGAAATGGGAAAGATTTCCAATACAACACTAATTTGATGTTTCTCCACCTTCATAAATTAAAAAGAAAAAGAAATTTGTTGTTTCACTTTCTCCACCTTCGGAACTTGCAAAAGAAAAAGGTTATTTTAATGAAGGTTATTTCAGAATAAGGTTATTCAGAGTATTTGTTGTTTCTGAAATTAATGGGAGTGTAAGTGACATACTTGGGAGTTGGAACATTTTTATGAAGGTTATTTTAATGGAAGAAAACTGAAATTAAAAAAACAAACTTATGGAATGCTACAGTGATTCAGCGAAGAAGCAAAAGGGAGAAGGAAATCTCTTTAAAATATAACCTTTAATCAATTAGTTTTGTGGGGCTGTGGAGATCAATTTGTTTTGTTTAATAAGTTGTCTATGTTTTGATCAATTGAAAAAGACCAGATTTGTTGTAGATGACGGTGAAGAAGTTGAGCAGGATGTAAACGTGAGATTCTCAAAGAAGATGAAAAGGGTTTAGGAAAAATAATTGTCTAGTGTACCAATATATAGGGGCTTTTAATCTTGACCTTACGATTGTAATCTAATGGTTAATAAGTATTCTCATCATTCTCGTATAAAGAAGGCATTCTCATAGGATGTGTCCTATATATATATATATATATATATATGGGTTATAATCAAATGATATCAATGTGTCAAACTTAGTAACATGACACCTCCGATAATTCTTTACCGGATAATCGTATTACAAAATTCAGCGTTGAATTTAAAGCTATTATTATATAGATTATGTCTATAAAATTAAACATCAATCGAAAATCATTTGATATGTCAACGAGATGCATAAAAACCAACGTCTTACAAAACTTCGTCAAAACCGTTTGACGGGTCGATTAATTTCGGTTTTGAACTAACGAAAGAAAAATCATCTAAAAATTAATATAAAAAAAACTCAATTGTGTGGTGTGAAGAGAACATGAGTGCAAGTGAAACATAATAAGTATAAAGTAAAACAAAATAATAAAAATAAATGTATGGTGGTATTAGTATTTATGTGAGAGAAAACTAGTGATTTTCAACTGCTAGTTAATAGTTTATTGTTTTCAATTTTCAATAAAACAAACGGTAAAAATTTTTGAGTTTATATGTCTCGAGATATATGTTCAGTGATTTCATTATGTTTTATATATTAAATTAAATAAAATAAATCTTGCGATTTATGTAATTCGGGCGGGTTCGAGCATCGTTGGATTGATTTTAGAAAACCGAATGCGCCCATTTCAACCCGTATAAAACAAAAAATGTATGGTTGGCAACCCGATAATCCGCAGCGACCCACCCTCTTAACCATTTTTTAATTCGGATTGTTCGCTTTAAATCGACTAGCGGATTTTTACCCACCCCTACCAACAACCATACAGACGTGGTGCACTAGATATAATCATATCCTGCTGATAAGGTAAGATCACCTTTCTACAAAACTATGCTCACATGGACGAATAAATACTTAAATAATATAATTTATTAGAAGGACACAACATCCAAACTATTGATATAATTTTATAAATTAAATGGATTTATTACAATTGATTATAATAAATAATACAAAAAAATTAGGTAAATATATTTTTGTCTTTAAGAATGAAGGTAAGTTTACTCTTTACTTAATTTTTATAGTATTTTTTAGTCCTTAAAAATATTTTCTTAATGCAATTTTAGTTTCTGCTAAAATCAAATTTATTATTAACTTTAGGGTAAATATGTCTTTACTCTCCTGTAAAATATGCGAGTTTTGCGTTTCCCCTTGTAATTTTTTTGTAAGAATTCCTCCCTGCAATGTTTAAATTTCTTTTTTGTTTATAGTGTATTTCACTTCCTGTCGTTTTTTTCCCAACATAGGGGATAAAATACACTACCAAAAAAAATTTTAAACATTGTAGAGGGTATTCCTATAAAAAAAAATTACATGGAGAAAATACAAAACTCGCCTATTTTGCAGGGGACCCTTAACTTTTTAAATGCATATTTTTTTCCATGCAATTTCCCATGCGTATTTAACATTTATGAAATGTTCATTTACTATTTTTTTTTAACACAAGTTAATTAAATTTGAGTTTTAAAATAATAAAAGCTCAAGACAATAATAATGTAAATCTAAACTTATAAATTAAATTTTGACCATTTTCTTTGCAAAAGGACCTTTGATAATGTTGAAACATGGTTTAAAAAAAATCATTCAAAATACAAGTTGACTCAACACCAAGTACTAAAAATAATAAATAATTGCAGAATAATTTTATATATGCTAAAAATACTATGAAAATTAACGACTATGCTTAAAAAGTTTTTATTATATAAGAATGTGTTCTGGATCAACGTCCTATATAAGAATGTGTTCGGGATCAACGTCCAATACAAACGGCCCAATAACCATTCCAAATCACAAAGAGTGCATTGGACACTACAAGAAAACCTCAATTTATTTATCGACAAATTTTAATAACACCTATTGAGGGCTTAAATCCTCGGTAAGTTACTGATGGCATAAACCCTCAGTAAATGAGGAAAAATCCTTCTAACACTTACAATTATACGCGGCGTACAATTGTTCGTGTACACCTAAAATTTTCACATCACACGAGAATCAAGATTAAGAGTAATTTATATATAATATCCACATTCTCTCAACACACAAACGCCTTTTACAAAATGACAAAACCAAAATACATATGCATCTCAAAATCGACAATACCTTAAAGCATGCGGTGTGATACACTTGGTGAAATGGAAGAAAACGAAAAATATATATTTGACTCTAAAAAATAATATGAATATATTCAGTAAGTTTTTTAATCAAATTTTATGCACAATTGTTTACTCCGGGAGTACTTTTGCGTATCGTGCCCGTCTCATACTAGTAATATTATATTAATATATATAGAAAGTGCAAGTATCGTGCCCGTCATTGTATTCGAATCAATCCAAAAGTAAAATA
This sequence comes from Trifolium fragiferum, assembly GCA_954870985.1. NCBI lineage: Eukaryota > Viridiplantae > Streptophyta > Magnoliopsida > Fabales > Fabaceae > Trifolium > Trifolium fragiferum. Next base: position 26,806,456 of record OX940792.1, read on the forward strand.
GTAAATCGAATCAATTCAAACTAAATCGAAAACCGCATTTAGTAATTAAACCACACGGATCGTTTTTTTTTCTAAATCGCATGGTTTGGTTTGCGGTTTTCATTTTAGAAAACCAAACCAAACCGCAAAAGTTAACTTAACTATATCAACTAGTAGCAATCAACTTTGCTTATTACCTAATCGAACTTAATAAGCCAAGCCCAAATTGAGTCATAAAATAATAGGTTGTCAAAACATATAGTTTCACGTGATTCAAAACTATATTATTAGTATTAAAAATAAGTTCTTAAGAATAAGTTCTTAAGTATATGCATATTATATCATGCAAACAATACAATAAATTGAAATTTCCGATGTTTATATTGTAAAATGTTAGTAATATTGTCATATTTTTTATATAGTGATAAACCGCGGAAATCGAACCAACCCTAATCGCATTGGTTCAATTTAGTTTGGTTCGGATGACTTTTTAAAAACCAATCGAATCGAACCAAACCCCATACAATTTTATTTTACGGTTAAAATAATTTTAGACTCAAAATAGAATCAAATTGCACCGCAAACACCCGTATGTCATTCTAGTAATATATAGAAAGTGCAATATATGCGTAACACTCATGTTTCACGAGGCAATGTCCATTGATCAATTATTATATAATATAGTACGTAATATCTTATTTATCTTACCTCTGCAACTATCACCTGTACCTGTGCAATTATGTGTGTATACATACGAGTACTCGATCTATAGCTCAAACATCCCAACTCAATTATTATTATTTCAATTCAATCACCTTAGCTAGAAGCCCAAAAATGCCTACACTAGTGGCTGAAGAATCCCAAATTACCAATGTTTTCGGCACTTCAGGTTTCAAAGGCAAGAAACTAGTCACAACTTTGTCCTCAGAAGCTACTACCTTGGATATCATTCAATCCATTATCAAAACCAAACCAACTGAACTTGATTCACCATTTAGTGTCCTTGATTTAAGGGTCGTTATTTGACCTCATGAACAAATGGACTACAAACCTTCCAACCGTGAAGCCTTTCTACGCAGTTAAGTGTAACCCAAACATTTCACTTTTACGCGCATTGGCTTCACTTGACTCCAATTTTGACTGTGCAAGCCCTATCGAAATTGAATCTGTTTTATCACTTGGCGTTTCACCCGACAGAATTATATATGCCAATCCGTGCAAATCGGAGTCACACATTAAATATGCTGCAAGTGTCGGCGTCAATGTAACAACCTATGACTCTATTGGAGAAGTCGAAAAAAATAAAAATGTGGCACCCGAATTGTGAGTTGGTCCTCCGGATTAAGCCAGAGGAAGACAGCGGAGCGCGGTTTAGTTTGGGTCTCAAATTTGGTGCGCTTCTTAACGAAGTTCCTGAGCTACTCAAAGCTGCTGATAAGGCTGGACTTAAAGTAATAGGTGTGTCGTTTCATATAGGTAGTGCAGGAGCCAACACACGAGCTTACCGAGGAGCCATTTTATTGGCTAAAACTGTTTTCGAAACGGCTTCACATCTTGGAATGCCGAAAATGAAAATTCTCAATATTGGTGGAGGGTTCAGTCCTGGATCAAAATTTGACGAAGCATCATTAAACATTAATGAAGCAATTAAATCTTATTTTGAAAATGAAAAAGATCTTGTTGTTATTGGCGAGCCAGGTACTTACTTTGCGGAAACGGCATTCACCTTAGCAACAAAAGTTATTGGAAAACGTGTGAGGGGTGAATTAAGAGAGTATTGGATCGATGATGGAATTTATGGAACTCTTAGTATCGTTAATTATGATTATTTTCTTGTCATGTGCTCGACACTTAGGTTTGCTTCAAAACCCGAGAATGTTACATGCAAAGACACCAACACATACCCTTCAACGGTTTTTGGACCCACTTCTGATTCAACTGATACGGTCCTTAAAGAGTACCAATTACCTGAACTTGAAATGAACGATTGGCTTGTCTTTTCAAATATGGGTGCTTATACAAGTTCTCTTGGGACAAATTTCAATGGGCTTAGCTCCTCTGCTAAAAATGTTTACATTGCATGTTCAAGTTCAAGTTCTGTCGCAAGAGAACAAATCATGATGTTTTGATCAATATATTCTTCTCTCACGTGATGTTGCATTGTTTTAATGGATTTGAATTGTCTTCTATTTTGGCAAACCCAATTGTGGAACTTTGTCTTTTTTCCTTCTGACTAGCTTGTAGTATTTGTATGGGTCGTGTGTTGCCTCATATATTATTATTATCATGAATATTCTTGATGTTGTTTTAATAAAGTTTGTGTTATATTTATTTAAAATATGATGTTATGATTTTTTTTTTTTTCGTGTTTGCATCATTGACATATATTGCTAGAAATCACTATTTTAATTGTGTAAATTTATTCTTCAAATTTTTTTGGGTAAATAGGCCTTTACCCCCCTGCAATATAGGCGATATTTGCAATCGCCCCCTGTAAAAAAAAAAAATTTGAGATTCGCACCTTATAAATTTTTTTTAATTTGCTTTACCCCGCTTGCCTCACACTTGGATGCTGACTTGGCTGAAATCTCCACGTGGCACCACCATATGATGCCACGTGGAAATTAATCTAATAAAAAATTATAAAATCCACATAATTAAATGCCACATAATTTTTTATTTTTTTTAAATTGGGTTTTTTTTTTTTTTTTTTGTATTGAAAAATCTGGATTTTTAAACAAGGAGGTTAAAGATTTGTTTTTTTTTTTACTGAAAAATTTGGGTTTTTAAACAACGAGGTTAAAGAACCTGTCAAAATTTGAAGTTGGAAATCTAATTGAAGTTTAATTATTTAAACAAGCATTGAAAATTCCATATGAATCTTGAATCAAACTTCTATGAAAAGTTGAAAATCAATGAAACTAACAAAATCAAACTATATTATATATATCTTGAATTGTCCATTCTATGAAAAGTTTAATTATCACTGTATTCAACAAGCATTGAAAATCAATGTATTCACATCACTAACACAGAATCACTAACAAAACATAAAAATCCCCATCACCAACCAATGAAACTAACAATTCTAGTTTTCTTGTTGTCTCTAACAATCATCAACCACTTGAATATGCCTTGGCACAATTCTTCCTCACTAACACAGAACAAGCATTCCCAGCCAATTCCAAAACCTAATCACAAAATCAAAATTTACAAAAATTCAATTCATAACCTAGATAGAAAAAATCAAATCTTTGAAGCTTACATTCAAGAAATTGAGTACGGAAGCTAACTCCCACATGGACCGAAGATTCCACCGTGGTAACTGCGATTCCGACGGCGGTTCAACCAACAGCGTAACGATCTCCTCTCCCGTCGTTGGTCCTTCTTCGGTTTCCGTTCAATTACCCGTTGCGATCTATAAAGACGTGAAGCCGCACGAATCGTGCAGGTGCGGGAAGGACGATTGCTTCTTGTGGTCGGAGGAAGAGGAGGAGCAACGGCGGCGGGTGATTGTTCCTCTTTTTGAGAATCTTGTTCCGGTGACGGCGATGATGGTCGGTGGGAAGTGGAGAAGCAGATCTGGGAGACATAATGAAAGATTGTTAGATAATAGTGGAAATATTGTCATGGGATTAAGCATTGGATTAGAGAGAGATCAAAGAGAAAGAGAGAATGAAAGATGAAGATTGGAAAAGAAAGGACCAGAGAGTCCAATTTGAAACCCTTGAATGAGAAATACAAAGGGAAAAAATAAAAACCCTACTTATGAATTGTTGTTTATGTTAATTTTAAAAACCCAGGTTTTTCACTACCAAAAAAAAACCCAGATTTTTAAAAAAGAAAAAATTATGTGGCATTTAATTATGTGGATTTTATAATTTTTTTATTAGATTAATTTCCACGTGGCATCATATGGTGGTGCCACGTGGAGATTCCAGCCAAGTCAGCATCCAAGTGTGAGGCAAGCGGGGTAAAGCAAATTAAAAAAAATTTATAAGGTGCAAATCTCAAATTTTTTTTTTACAGGGGGCGATTGCAAATGTCGACTATATTGCAAGGGGGTAAAGGCCTATTTACCCAAATTTTTTTTGTATAAATTTAATTTAATAACATACATTGTAGTTAGAATAAGTTGAACTAACTGATTTAGTGACTCAAATTTTTCAGTGTGGTAACACTCTTCACATTTTAAGCGCAATGTTTTTGTATCAGTAACATATATTGTTTGAATCGATATTAATATTTTAATGGGTTAATAGGTGTTTACCACCTGTTTTACCCCCTGTAATTTTTTTTTTTTAGAACACCCCCTGTAATATTTTTTTTTTTGTAGTTCATTTTATCCCCCGGGGGTAAAACAAAACAACATTACAGGGGGTAAATTACACTACGAACAAAAAAATAAAATATTACAGGGGATGTTCTCAAAAAAATAAATTACAGAGGTAAAACAAAATTCGTCTACTTTGCAGGGGATAAATACCTATTAACTCTATTTTAATTATAGAATGAAAACTCATTTTGACTTCTCACAAAGAATCTAAATTAATCACCGAGAAAAATCTGGATTTGGATTCACTGAAGTTATAAATTCCCTACATTCACTGCAGTTAAGTTAATCTAAACCGTTGAAAGAATCAAACCTTTAGATTTCTGCCACGTCGTTGTAAAAACAACAGGTTCTGTACTCGCGACCTTCAAAGAAAGCTCACAAAATAGATGGAAGTTCCATTGCGATGGTGAACGGGGTGCAACTGCAGTGTTGCCTGGACGATTGTGCCGTCGTCTCGTTCCTTTACTGGTGCTCGATTCCATTTCACCATACCTGCAACTCTCTGCAACTACAAGTGTACTACACATTTCTTGTTCTAATTTCAACCCAAATTGAAGGGTAATAATTAATATTTGATTAAAATGCAAACATACACTACTTGAAGCTAATTACAAAGTTGCAGTAATAGTAGTGTATCCTAAGGGATGTGCTTAAAAATTAAGGAAGTGGTGTTCTTGAAATTACTGCACTTTCTATTTAGAAGTGGGAGGAGGTAATTTGTCTTCAAATGTCCTTTTAAACTCCAAAAGTAGAAGAAGCATTTTCAATGGATTTGTGGAAAAATAGCACACAAAGGCAAACTCCAAAAATAGAACAAATTTGTTAGTAGAGTTTTTCGTCAATGGAGTTGGAAGAAAGGTGAAATATAAACAAGATATCATGTTTTTGCTGGATTGAAGAAAGCGTGTAAGAGTTGCTTGGTTTTTAGATGACGTGGCAGAATTGTAAGTGTTAGATTATTTCAACGGCTACAATGAGCTGACTACAGTGAATGTAGGGAATAATGACTGCTGGTAATCCATATCCGAAAAATCTGACCCTTTTTTCTCTCATGTTAGTCATGTTGCAGTAATCTTAATCTTTCATTTAGTTTTCTTCTCTCTTTCTTCTTAAATGCATATTTGTTTATTGAGATTTACTAACCATTAGATTAAAAAAAAAGAGAACAAATGAGAGAAAATATTGAAAAAATCCAAATCCTCTTTTTTTTTTTTCGGTTTTTCACCACCAGTTGAATCTGGTTCGGGGGTCAGTTCTGGCATCAAGTGGTTCCAGCCCCCTCCCGATCGCAGTTGCGGGGGATCGAACCGTGGTCCTCCCTACCAAGTTCAGCGCCAATCACCACTGAACCAACTAACGATTGGTAAATCCAAATCCTCTTTGTTAAACCATGACTGGAGTCTGGAGGTATGTATCTTCCATATCATATGGTAGAAAAAACAGACAAATTTTCTCAGAGTTGTTTCGGACAATATTAGCAGCATATTTGAATTTTACAACTTATGAATGCTTTTTTTTAATAAGTAATTTGTGAGAATCTTTTTACTGTAACAAATCGTTTTACAAATTGGCCGGTATTTGTCTTGTAATATATACACAATATAAAATGCAGGGTTTTAAATAAACATCCGCGGACGCAACAAAACAATTTTTGTAAGTGCCGATACGGTTATCGTTATCACCGTTTTTTATATTAAAGAACAAATTATGATTAATTCACACCGCGACGACCGCAATCAACGTCGTAACACCTGTACTAACCGAAATCGCAAAAATCATTATGTAATCGAGACACGACCGACCGCGACAGTTTTTTAAAACCTTGATAAAATGACAAAGAAAATATCATGGCTTAGATTCATGTAATAACATCTTAAACAATATACATGTACAAGTAAGTGCATAGGTTACACCTTCGATCCAGAAATTTTTAGCAGTTGGGGGCTGGGGCAAATATTATATGCCATAGGTTTTTAATTATATAAAAATGGATGAATATATAAATAATAAAATAATGACAATATATTATTTAGGAGAATTTGAGTTCGATTTCTGATGAGAATATTTTTATCTAGATTTTATTTATCTTGTGATCGAATTCTGAATTACTAGAATCCACTTCTCCTAGCTAGGAACAAGAGGATTATTACAAAAAAATAATGACATTTTTAATTAGTTTGCATGTGAGTATATTTTTTTCAATTAAAAATAATTGAAGTTGCAACGTTTTTATAGGATTATTTAAAAAAAACAAGAAGATATTTGATTAGGTATAATAAAATAACAAAATGGTAAATAAAATAATTTAAATAAAAGATAAATTAAAAATAAAAAGCTACGGTAAAATTTGATATCTACTTTATATGTAAGTATATGTTTAAGAAAGAAATTGAAGATGGTAAAACTTAAATAAATAACTAGTCATGCAGATGGTAATACTTAATTTTGAGTAGTACAAAATCAAATTATATAATTTACATTTACTAATCAAACTTTTAGCTAAGTGGGGGCAGCTGCCCCCAATACCATATACACATACATTCGTGCATGCTAACTAACAGTGTATGCGCTTTTTTATTCTTAGTGGCCTAAAGGTTAGAATTTACTCCATAAAATGAATAACTAGTGAATTTTGGGTTTTATTCTGATCATTACATATATAATATAGTAACTGATATGCCCAGATCATAATTAAAGACATTGTATGCAATACTTCAATAAACTTGAACACTAGCCTTCTTAATTATTTCAACTAATGATGTGATCTTCCTAGAGCCAATTGATTATCTTTGTAACACCCTAACCCACTTATATTAATTAATTAACTTAAATTAAAAACATACAAGCAATTAGAATGGTACTATAAATAAACGTCACTTAGCATACATAACAATTGATTCAATAGCAGCGGAAAATCGTTAGATCCGATCAACTTATATAAAACATGCATAGCATTCACGTATTAAAAGTATTTAACATGATTCAACTACATCATGATCATACATTATCAAAATCTCAAATGATAAATAACATAAGCAAGGCCATAATACAATAGATAAGTAACAAATCCAAGCGCTACATCCCAAGACTCGATGTTATAATGTACCAAAGCGACATCTTATCTTATTACAATCCAAATAAAGGTAACTAAAGGAGTGTCATAACTAACTCCTTGTCAAAAACTATGTTAAGATAAGCAATGAGCAATCCCTTAATCCTGAGCTGGATCCTCAACCAGAGAATCTAGTCTCAAACCATTCATATACACATAACAGATAGTTAGTTTACATAATCCGAAAAGAAGTGTAAGAATAAGACATACTTACATTTAATGATATATAAACTAACTAAATAAACATATATCTCGTTTCATTCTTTCAACATACATAAAGTAAAGTATTTAAGACATTATTATAGCAATTTATAGGTATATCAATCAAATAATCACATCATTAGCATATGTACTGTTTCTGTGTTCCGGGGGGTGGAAGCTCATGTGTTCTTGCCTTTGAGGCGGATTCATTGTTGGTCGTGTGGTGGTCTCATGTGTTTAGTTTCATGATTGACTCGGGTTGGAAAGCAAATGTACAGTTTCTGTGTTCCGGTGGGTGGAAGCTCGTTTCCGACATGGATCAAGGATGGGTGGTGGTTGTTGGTGGGGTTTGCGATGGCGAAGCTCTGTTTTTTGGCGCCGATGGTGGTATTTTGTCACGGTGGAGGTGCTGAGGAGATGTGGTGGTGGCGTGTTTGGTGGGGCTGTTATGAAGAAGGTGAAGAAAATGATTTCTGTTTGCTTGGCACGATGAAGGAGAAGGAGTTTTGGCACATAATTTCTAACAAGTCTTAATCAATGTGTTTGGTTTTTGCGGTGGTGGGTGGCTCTTGGTTTTGCATTTTTACAGTGGTTTGATGTTGGTTCTTTGCTTCAACAATGGTTTTGTTGGTGTTGTATTAGTGTTGTGTGGTGGTGGTTTCCAATTTGATGTTTCGACGACCGCCTTTGTCCCGACGACGATTTTAGTGGGGGTGTTTTCTTGGTATTTGGTGGATGTTTCGGTATTGCGATGGTGCCGGTGGTTTGGATTTTGGTATCTTTGGCAGTGGTGTTGTGCAGGTGATGGGGTTGTTTTACAGTTAGGTGACAGATTGGTGTCATTTCACTATCATTGTTTTGCATTTTTGTTTCAACTTCAAAGTCCGGTTGTGGTTCAGCTGTTGCGCCGTTTATCTTCCCTCTCTCTTTTAAGAAAACCACCGCAGAGCCTCAACCACTCTCCAAAACTTTTCTTTGGCGCGATTTTAATCCTTTACATCGTTGCTTTTGTGTTTTGTTTTTGGAATTTGGTTGCTATTATTGTTCTACGAGTTTGGGTTTGGTGCTCCGATATGGCTGCTTATGCACTGCTGTTGGATGGTGGTTCTCTTCTGAGCGGACTTGGGTTTGATATCTCATTAAATTTTGGTTTGTGGTGCCCAGCGTTTTCCACTGTGCCGATTGCTTTGGTTGTGTTTCCCTGTTAGCATTGGTGTGTTGGTGTTGGTGTATGGTGCAATGTTTTTTGTTTGGGGGCCTGCCGTTTGGTTTGTTATTGTCGAGATAGAGTTTGTGTTGGATGGCCGGGGTTGATGGTATTTGGTGTAAGGGCCCCGATATGGGTATCAGTGGATTTATGTGTTGTTTTAGTTTATTTTCTGTCGTGTGATGTACTTGTATGTGTTCGTATTACGCATTGTGCTCGTCTTGCGCGCATTTGTGATATTAATAAAATTTTGCCGTTCAAAAAAAAAAAATAATGTTCAACTTCCTAGACACAACTAAATGCATGTGGTATCCTCATCAATTTAGGATAAACATATATTCAATTTCTCATCACACAAACAGTTTTAAGTCATGAAGGACACTTCATCACACTTGACACATAAATGCATGAATGTACATACACCAATTTATATGATGACCTCACTAATATATCTTTCCATGAATAATAGGACAACGTAATCCGTATTCTTCCTCATATTCTACATCATAACTCATCATCATATTTTATTATGGTCATACATTCAATTTCATATCATATACCAACAATCAAATCATTAATTCTAATTCAATCACATATACTAAGTTATTATTCAATTAATAAAGTATTGTCATTTCATACATAACAACATTATCCAAGCAAAATCTCTAAAAACTATCATCGGAAATAGATTCTACACGAAAATATATGAAAGATAGGTTTCGGGTGAAAAGTCAACAAAAGCAATAGTCAACGAAAAGTCAACAGTCAACGTTTTTGACTAGAAGCCAGCGCCGCGCGCGAACGATAAACTAGATTTGCACTAATCGGCGCCTAGCGCGGATACCAGAATCGATTTTCCCAAAAATCAGCAACGTGTCTACGCCTAGCGCCAGACGCGGAGACCTGATTCCAAAATTGGGTTTTCGGGTTTTTATGATCAAAATCATTTTTCTCTACACAAAAGCACTTATTTGGATTCAATAACATATATACATCGGTTACCGAGCATGTATATGGTTAAAAACACTTATTTCAACTCAAAAACACTCAAAACAATTCAAATTTAGGGATTTATACTCATTTTTCATAGAAACCCTTTTTCACCAAACAACACAATCAATCATGGAAAATAGTGATTTTTACACAGAAATCCATTTATCAAATATGAATAAACATTCAAACTCACATACAACAACACAAAAATTATATAGATAAACACATTCGCATTATTTTCTCCCAAAAGCACAAAAAAATCTCTCTCTCTCTCTCTCTCTCTCTCTCATTTCTAACCGAAGCCAAATTCCATATTCTTTCTCAACTCTACTCTTTCTATTAATGTTACTATTTACTACTCATTTTTTACTATTTCTATTAATTAACGGAAACCACATAACAAATATTCAATTAATTCACAAAAATAAATCATAAATAGTTAATTTACTCTAATTAATAAATTTGGATCGTTACAATCTTCATGGAGTCATTGTGTTCTAAGTTGATTCTCCTCACCCTTACATTGATCAGAGCAACCTACCTTGCATCACTCTTTTGAGCTGAGAATAATAGAATAAGTAGATTATGTTGTAGTCCATCAACCAACCAAACATCAGAAATAGTAAGAGAAGAATTGCATAATTTACCTATACCAATGATTTTGCCTTTCTGGTTCCCACCAAATCCTACAGTTCCTCCCTCTCTCAGATTCAGGGTGTGGAACAAATGCTTGTCTCCTGTCATGTGTCGTGAACATCCACTGTCCAGATACCATGAGCTTTGCCTTTTTCTTGGGGTGCATACCTGCAGTAAACATTATCTCAGACTTTGGTACCCATATTCTGATGGGTCCTCTAAAGTTAGTTCTTTTATCCTTCTTCTGTCTCTTGTAACTTCCAGAGGATCCATGGTGAGGTGAGCCTTGAAAAACAGGTTTAGGCTTAACCTTTCCTTTGGACCTTGATCCAGAATGTGTCAGCAAACCAGCTTTCAAGTTTGTACAGCTTGATCCCATGCCCCGAATACTCTTAGGCTTGAAGATCTTCTGTACTCCTTTATAAGACTTGGATACTGAAGCAATGGGAGCAGAGGTTTTCAAAGACTCCACGCTTACTTGAGCATCTGACACTTTTGGATTTTCTGTACCATTACTTGAAACAAAATTAGAATAAAGATCAGAAGGTGTTTTGCTTATGCACACAGACTGATTTGAGTTTCCTTTGACAGTACTCCCCAAACCCTGTCCAGTGTATTTTCCAACACCATAAATCATAGAGGCTAATTTATGCTTGTCAATATTGTGATGAACAAACTCTTGAAGAGCAATCTCATGCTTATCATAGGGTTTATTACATGTTCTGCAACCATTTTCAAGAACTTGAATAGTCTTTAAGGACTTCTTATAGTCTTCTTGAATATGATTGACCTTATCATTGAGCATGTCAAACTTTTGTTTAAAAAGTTCTAGCTCATTTGATTTTTCCATGTACTTCATCACAGTATCTTTCAAAGCCTTAGAGAGTTAAGTATCAGATAGTTTAGAAATAACCTGTTTAATATCTTCTGAGTCTGACTCAACATCACTTTCAACATTTGACTCTGCTGTGGCCATAAGTGCCAAGTTAGCTTCTGCATCTTCAGCTTCATCATCAGACAGCTTGTCAAGATCTTCCCATGTAGCTAGAAGACTCTTCTTAGCTTTGTTCTTGAAAGTGCTCTTTCTTCTTTTTCCTTTGGTGCTCAAGTCAGGACAATCAGCAATGAAGTGTCCAGGCTTGTTGCAGTTAAAGCAATTCTTAGAATCATCCTTCTTATCTTTGTTTCCAGAACTTCTGTAACCAGAACCTTTGGATCCAGAACCTCTACCATAGTATCTTGGTTTTCTTCTTGTCCACTTCTGGAACTTCCTGGTCAGAAGTGCAAATACATCATCATCTGATCCCTCTTCTTGATCATCTGCAGAAGATTCTTCTATCTCAGATTCAACAACCTTAGCCTTCAGAGCCTTAGAAGGTCCAGAAGTAGCTAACAGAGCCAAAGACTTCGTTCTCTTCTGGGGTTCATCAGAGGCTAGTTCAATCTCATGGCTCATGAGTGAACTAATTAAACCCTCTAGACTCAGGGTGTCTAAATCCTTTGCCTCCTGAATAGCAGTGACCTTAGGTCTTCACTTAGCAGGTAAGCTTCTAAGAATCTTCTTCACATGATCAGAAGTAGTATAACTTTTCTTCAGAACTTGAAGACCAGCAACCAGAACTTTGAATCTATAAAACATAGATTCAATGTTCTCATCTTCCTTCATTCTAAAAAGTTCATATTGTTGGATCAAAAGTGTTGCTTTTGACTCCTGCACATGTTTGTTTCCATCATAAGATGAACACAAAGAATCATAGATACTCTTAGCAGTAGATTTATTTGTGATCTTATGGTACTCTTCATGAGATATGCAGCTTATCAAGATATCCTTGACCTTGTGGTGCTTCTTGTACGCTTTCTTGTCATTGTCAGTGAAAGCTTGTCTTGCATCATAATCTAATCTTCCTCTTTCATCCAAACCTTGAAATGTTACTCCTCTTTCAACTAAGTCCCAAAGTTCATCATCAATACCAACTAGATGACTGTAGATTCTATCTTTCCATCAGGAGAAGGTAGAACCATCACCACTGAACTTAGGAGCTTTGCTGTTGTTGTTTTTATCATCAACATCATAGTTGTAAGGAATTTCTGTTTTCTTGCTAGGTTCACCAGGTCCAGACATAGTGTTTTGACACAACAAACAACTATCTCACTGCAAAGTGATATAACAGAACCGGGCTCTAGATGCCAATTTTGAAGGCGTGAAAACACAAGAAGGGGGGTTGAATTGTGTTTTGGCTAGTTTTAAAAACTTCTTCTAAGTTTTGCAACTTATCAGATTTAGCAGCGGAATAACTTTGAACACAAACAACTTCTGGCTATGGTGAAAGCAAAACAGAGCAAGGATGAATATAAACAGAGAGAAGAGATGAACACAAGAGATTTATACTAGTTCCTCTCATAAACCGAGAGTAGTTCAGTCCCCTTGCACTTCCAAGGGATTTCACTATAATCACACAAGATTACAATTGCTCAAGCCAACAGCGAGAGACTTCCTTTGCTCAAGTAACACAATACAAGAGACTTCCAAATGCTCAAGCTCACAAGCAAGAGACTTCTAACACAAATAGAAAATACAAAGTTTGAACAACTGATAAACAATACCAGAGTTCTGAGAACAAAGTAATACAACTTTAATAACAAGACTATTCTTAGAATTCTTGAAAAGAAAACTAAGGTTTAACAACTGACTAGTCAGAAGTTGAAAACTGTTTGTCTTGAATTTTGATATAATCTCAAGTTGTATCTAAATTAAAAATGCTCTTGAAAATTTAGCAGAATAATAGCTCTTTTGTTCTTCGTAAGTGTGTTGTCACGTCTTCAAATTCTTCCTCCTTTTATAGATGATGTTGGAGCGTCTTGAATTTGAGCGGACAAAGATGAAAACAGCTATGTAGTACTGTACTAATGTTTTCTTTTGAAATGTGCTTATTCAAATCAAGTAAAGATCAAAATCTGAGCCTTGATTTCGAATATTCGCCCATATCAGGAAAACAAAGATAGTACAATAGTACAAACGTCATTATCATGAGGATAACGGTCTTGAAAGAGATTTCTTCCGCCTCTTCAAATTTTGCCAAATAGATGATAGTCGTTAATGAGAATAGAATGTTCTTCTGGCGCCCTCTGCTGTTTCATCATCATCAGAATCTTGAGATATGAGTTTTACTTCTGATAAGTTTTGCTTCTGATGAGTTTAGCTTTTGGTTGACTTTGACTTGCAACTTCTGATGACTTCAACTTCTGGTGTCATCTTCAGAACTTGCATTTTCCCAACTTCTGGGGACGCTTCTTAGCATAGCAACCAGAACTTCAATTTCTAGTGTATATAAAATTTTAACTTATATACCTGCACACTAGAGTAAATTATCAGTACTTCCTATTGTATATTAATACTATTGTTATCATCAAAACTACTTGGGTTATATTATAATCAACTTTGTTCCAACAATCTCCCCCTTTTTGATTGATGACAAACCAAGTATTAATTTACAATGGTTGTTATTTTAACCACAGGATTGCGTCCTTCAGGTTTATGAGTTTTGCAAGCTCCCCCTGAATTCAGTAATGAATGATTAAAATAGTTTTAAAATTTTTATATTGAATCCAGAACTTCAATATACACTTGACTTCCAGAAGATAGGTTTGCAAGCTTTCTTCTTTGATCATATCTACCTAAGAGAAAAGTGCAATCTTCTCTTACGTGTATCATGTATAGGAAGTTCTAATCTCAATAGAAAAATTTCCTTTCAAAAAAAGTGATAACTGATAATATTCAATAACTGAAATTCAATGAAATTAAAAATTATTAATTTGGCTTCAGTTAGTGTTCTTAAATTAATTTACTCTTACGCCCCCTTTTGTCATTAAACAAAAAGAATAAAAAGAAAAAGAAAGAGTCAAGAATAAATGAAACACGTGACTAAAGAATTAGTCAAGTCAAAAATTCAAAGATGATAAAAACCACAAAGTAGTTAATGCAAAAACGAAAAACGAGGTAACTCCTACCAACCAAAGTTACTATAAAACCGCACCAATTCTTTGTCATTTCACTCAACACTTCCATGATATTTCTTCAACAAAATGAGAGAAAATATTTATGAGGATAGAAGAGTGATTGAAAGAAATGGGTTTAAGAAATTTTCAAAAGAGAACCAGAGAAGGATCTTATCAACGATAGATGCAATCTCATGGAATATGATGTCTAAGAAACATCTGAAGACGGTGAAGGGCGTTGCTCTAAAATCAGATGCAAGTTTCTCAGTCATCTTCTGTTCTTAGAAGATCAAAGAGTTCTCCTCATGCAGGAGGATGAGCAAGAGCTTTTGAAGACAAGCTCCAAGTTTACAAAACAGTAAATGTGTAGCTTGAGAGGTTTAGGTTGCAGACTCCCAGGTTGAAGTCTGGGTCAACACCCTCTTTTCAGCTCTCCTAACTCATCTTCTTGTAAAAATTTCCTTTTAGGTTTAGGTAGGTTTCTAGATTTATGCAAAAAAAATTGCTCTTAGAGCAATGATGAAATGCAAAAAATTTAGAAAGAAAAGCAATGATGAAATGCAAAAATATTGTAATACAAGTTTATATGAATAAAAATGTTATTTTGAATGCAATTTGTGTTTATGCAGCAAATTAGATCTATCTTCTGAACAAAAAAAATAAAGAAAATAAGCCAATATAGCACAACCATAAAAACATAAAAACTAATATTCAACAATAATCAAAGGATTCAAACAACATAGTTTAACAGAACAAAATAAAACAGAACATAAAAAACTGATAGAAATCCTAAGGTTGAGATGGGTTAGAAGGGTTGAGCATCTTGGCTTGAAGTTGTTTCAGAGCTTCATCTGAAATAAGTTGCAGCTTCTTGAACACATCTTCTGAATCAACTCAGCCAATCAGATCTGCAGAATCAGAGTCCACTTGGATAATCTTTTCCATCTCTTGAGCATACAAAGTGGAAAACTGATCTACAGCCTTTTCCATAACCAACTTCATCTTCTCATCATAGACCCTCTTGGCTTCTCTAATTCTGGCCTCCTCAATTTTGACTTCAGTGAACTTCTGCCTAGCAATGTTCATGATATAGCTCCTTTTGTATTGAGAACTATAGTCACTCAGCATTTGCTTGCACATATCTGAAAGAGCATTACACTCTTCATCCACTAAATCAGGTGCAACAGCAAAGGTAGGCAAATCTTGATGAAATCCCAGAATTCTGTCATTAATGCCAATCAGCACACGTTTAACATCTTCAGGTGTGATGGCTTTTTGAGGTTTAGGGGCAGATGATGATGAAGGTTTATTTAGGATAACTGAGGGATGGATTGTGATTTCTTGTTCTGATGGAGGGGGTGTAATAACTTCTTCAAAAGTTTTAAGATAGTTATTTTGATCATTTGTGAGTTGTGGTGTTTGAGATTTCTGAGGAGAGGGGTTATCTAGTGCCAACTCTAGCTGTTGTAGTTTATTTTGAACATGGGCAGGAATGCCAGTTTCAACAGTGACTTCAACTACAGGAGAAGAGTGATGATCAAAAAAAGTCTTTTCTGAATCATTGGATCTAGGTGAAACAGGTTTAGCAGACTCATGTACAGGAGATAGAATAGTGATAGAGTCCACATTAGTGCTTTCTTGAGGAATGGCTTCAGAAGTTGCAACCTCTGCATTAACTTCTGAGGCTACCTTCTCAACATTTTCCACAGAAGTAGGAGTAGGAACACCTGTTTCTTGATTTTTCAGCTTCTGCACCAACTCACCCTTAGGAATAAGAGTGTCAAGAAATGCATTAGGCTCAGCATCAACTCCATTTTCCCAACTAGTTTCCTCCCAAGCCTTATACAACTCCACTTGCTTTATTGCTTCCTGAGTTTCATCATCCTCATCATCTTCAATGACCATTTTCAGCTTTCTCTTCCTCTTGGTAGTAGTTCTATTCTTCTTAGTAACTTCTGGAGCAGCAATAGCAGCAAGTCCAGAAGTACTAGTTGCCTTCTTTGATTCTAACATTGCCTCTGCTTGAACAGCAGGCTCTGGGTTCACAGGGGTTTCTTCTGCAGCAATCTTTTTCTTACCAACTTCTGATGTATTCCTAACACCAGAAGTATTTCCAGACTTCTTCTGAGGGGTAGAACTTCTTGCTCTCTTGGCCTTAGACTCTGTTGCTTCTGGCTTCTTACCAGCCTTCCTTTTCTTTTCTTGAGCAGGCAACAGATATCTAGTAGCAAGTCTATCTTCTAACTTCTGATTTTCTCCTCCTTCCAGAAGTTTCTTATGCATACCAGCAATGAGAGTAACTTCTTCCTTAGATACAGAAGTAAGAAAGAAGTACTTGTCAGTTTCCACCTTCTTTGGTTTAAACAAAACTTGGGGTGTAATCAAAGGTCCTTGATTCTTCACAACTTTCTTCACAGTAAAACCATTTATCACAGAGGGATAATCATCAATGAAGGATCCATATCCAGAAAAAACAGGCTTTAATGATTGAATCAAGTAACTTCTGTGAAACGTGAAGGATAGAAATCTGCAGTAATGTGCATTTTTGATACCCTTGGATTGACTGTCAGAGATAGCCTTACACATGTGCTCAAAGATAACTTTGGCAAAATTCACCTCAGCCTTTGTTCCTAAATAATATAAATTTTTTTTATAATATTGAGAAACTTGGTCAGATGAACCAGCTTTTGGTAACAGAAAGTCACACATGATCTTGTAGATCATCTTGTAGTACGGTTTCATGTCAATGTTGCTCTTGGAAGTTGAGTTTTTGCAGTAAATCTCTTCTTGAATGTATTGACAAGAATCTTCAGTAGGATAAGGAACAATACCAGACAATGGTAACTGCGCTGCTTGCCTAATGTGTTCCTGTCTGATCCTAATACAGACTCCACCAACCTCTGAGCGAATCTCTTTACCCAGATATTCTTCATTAGGTTTTGTATTGCTATGAATCACTTCTGCCTTCATCCAGAAGTCCTTCACAATCTCTGGATAGACAGGTCCATTTAAACTTTCTAAGAAGACTAATAACCTTTGCGCTTCAAAAGCTTCTTTGATTCCTTCAACTCCATTTACTCTTATTCCTTCAAAATCAACTGGTCTTTCAATGTGAAGAAATAAGTCCGAAATAGGAAAATCTACTTTATCCGTTGTAAGAACACCAGGAATAGAAGCTTTAACATCAGCAATAGACGGCACATTAACATGTTTCTCTGCTTGAAGTTGATTGCGTTTGGTAGATGAAGATGCCATGGATTCTGAGTTTAGGGTTAGGGTTTGCTAATTTGAGGAGAAGAAAGAAATTTCTCTGAGTTTTAGAAGAAATAAAAGTGTAGGTAGTGAGAGTGCAAATGTGTGAATGTGAACAGTTAGTGTATTTAAAAGGAAAAAGCAAAAACGTGCAAAAACATACTAACTGAAAGGACAGGGGTAATAGAGTAATTTAACAATTCACAAATTGAATTAGAACACAATCATCACTAACCAACTTCTTTCTCTAATAGCGAACAGACACGTGTATTAGAAGCTTAATTAAATATCTGACACGTTAGCGACAGCAGTTGAAGAGGTAACTCAACAGTTACTGCCACGTCACGTTCATAACCACTCATGTAAACTTCTTATAGAAATACCAGAAGATGGATTGTCAAACTTCTGATACACAAGTTCTGACTCCCCCTAACTTCTGATAGAGATACCAGAAGATGGTTTGTCTAAACTTCTGATACAAAGATCTGACTCCCCCTAACTTCTTATAAACTTCCAGAACTTCCTAAAATAATATTCTTCACTGGAGTTCAGCTTATTCACAGATTTCCATCATATTAAGATTCCTTTTGATAAAATCAAATCTTTCAACAGCCAAGGGTTTTGTAAAGATATCAGCCCATTGATTTTCAGTGTCAATAAACTTGAGATCAATTACACCCTTCTGTACATAGTCTCTTATAAAATGATGTTTAATCTCAATATGCTTAGCTCTTGAGTGTAGAATAGGATTTTTAGAAAGATGAATGACAGTAGTGTTATCACAATATAAAGGAATATTGTGACTGCTTATTTGATAATCTTCCAATTGATATTTCATCCAAAGTAGTTGTGTACAACACTTAGCTGCTGAAATGTATTCTACTTCTGTTGTTGACATAGCTATGGTGGTTTGCCTTTTACTGGCCCAAGAAATCAAATTCTCGCCAATGAATTGACAGCTTCCACTAGTGGATTTTCTTTCAAGTTTGTCACCAGCATAGTCAGCATCACAGAATCCAATCAGTTTGTAATCATTAGATTTCTGATACAGCAATCCAATGTTACAAGTAGCCTTCAGATATCTAAAGATTCTCTTTACAGCAGTAAAATGAGATTCTCTAGGATCTGATTGAAATCTTGCACACAGACATACACTGAATAAGATATCAGGTCTAGAAGTTGTTAGATAGAGAAGAGATCCAATCATTCCTCTATATAACTTCTGATCAACCTTACCTTCAGACTCACCTTTGCTAAGACTTGATGTAGGATGCATTGGAGTGTTCATGGGTTTGCAGTCTTCTAGATTGTACTTCTTCAGAAGATCTTTGATATACTTTGACTGATGAATGAAGTTTCCTTTCTTTGTTTGATTGATCTGAATTCCCAGAAAGTACTTCAATTCTCCCATCATGCTCATCTCTAATTCATCTTGCATCATCTTAGAAAAATTCTTGCACAGTCCAGCATTTGTTGATCCAAATATGATGTCATCAACATAGATTTGAATGATTAGAATGTCTTTCTTCAGGGTCTTCTTGAATAATGTATTGTCAACTTGACCTTTTACAAAACCATTGTCAACCAAGAAGTTACTTAGTCTCTCATACCAAGCTCTGGAAGCTTGTTTGAGTCCATAGAGTGACTTCTTTAGTCTGAACACATGATCTGGATTTGAAATATCTTCAAATCCTGGAGGTTGTTTGACATATACTTCTTCAGAGATGACACCATTCAGAAATGCACTCTTAACATCCATTTGATAAAGTGTAATGTTGTTGTTGACAGCATAAGAAAGAAGTAATCTTATAGCTTCCAATCTTGCAACTGGAGCATAAGTCTCTGTATAATCAATGCCTTCTTGTTGACTGTATCCTTGTGCAACAAGTCTGGCTTTGTTTCTTGTTACTTCTCCTTGTTCATTCAGTTTGTTTCTGTATACCCACTTTGTTCCAATAATGTTCTTGCCTTTTGGTTTGGGTACCAGATCCCATACATCATTCCTTTGAAATTGATCCAGTTCTTCTTCCATAGCAACTATCCAAGCATCATCAGATAATGCTTCATCAGTGGTTTTAGGTTCAATCAAGGAAACTAGACCAAATAGGGATTCTTCATCCTTAAAGCTTGATCTTGTTTTCCTAGGACTGTTTTTATTACCAATGATAAGCTCTTCAGGATGTGATGACTTATACTTGAAAGTATTCTTTGGAATAGTTGTTTCTTCTTGATCAGGATCTTCAGTTGGTGTTGTTTGATGATCATCAGATTCTGGAACTTGATTGTTCTCTGGTGCTTCCAGAAGTTCAGGAGTGGGATCAGGTTCACAACCTTCATCTTTTGAGTCTTGAGAATCTGAAATTTCTATAGTAGGCTCTGACTTTTCATGATCAGGCACTTTATCATCAAACCTTACATGCATAGATTCTTCAACTGATTGAGTTTCAGAATTATACACTCTGTATGACTTGGAGCGCTCAAAATATCCAATAAAGATACCCTTACTAGCTTTAGAGTCAAATTTCTTTAGATGAACTTTACTATTCATAATGTAACAAGTACAACCAAATTGGTGAAAATAAGAGATGTTAGGTTTCCTTCCTCTAAAAAGTTCATATGTTGTTTTATTCAAAATAGGTCTAATATAGATTCTGTTCTGAATATAACAAGCAGTGCTTACTGTTACTGCCCAGAAAAATTTTGCTAAAGAATGTTCATGCATCATGATTCTGGCCATCTCTTGTAAAGATCTGTTCTTTCATTCTACAACTCCATTTTGCTGTGGAGTTCTAGGAGAAGAGAACTAATGGAAAATTCCATGTTCTTCACAAAAGTTTTCAAAATGTTCATTTTCAAATTCTCCACCATGATCACTTCTAACTTTTAAAATCCTTAAATCTTTTTCATTTTGAATTTGGGCACAGAAGACACTAAACTCTTCATATGTATCATTTTTAGATTTCAGAAATCTTACCCAAGTCCATCTACTATAATCATCAACAATGACTAGTCCATACTTCTTTCCATTGAGTGAAGCAGTGCTAACTGGTCCAAACAAGTCAATGTGCAGAAGTTCTAAAGGTCTAGAAGTAGAAACAATGTTCTTAAGTTTAAATGAGCTTTTGACAAATTTCCTTTTTTCACATGAGTCACAAAGAGAATCTGAGTGATAAGTCAATTTAGGAAGGCCTCTCACAAGATTGTCTTTGCTAAGCTTGGAGATTAATCTCCAGTTAGCATGACCCAATCTTTTATGCCAAATCCATTTCTCATCACTTAGAGTCAACAAACAAAGCACATTCTGATCTTCCATATCAGATAAATTAACTTTATAAACATTGCCCTTTCTACAACCTTTAAACAAGATGGATTTATCAGAATTGTTAATTACAGTACATGAATTCTTATTAAACACAACATCATAATTATTGTCACATAATTGATTTATGCTAAGTAGATTATGTTGTAGTCCATCAACCAACCAAACATCAGAAATAGTAAGAGAAGAATTACCTACTTTACCTATACCAATGATTTTGCCTTTCTAGTTCCCACCAAATCCTACAGTTCCTCCCTCTCTCAGATTCAGGGTGTGGAACAAATGCTTGTCTCCTGTCATGTGTCATGAACATCCACTGTCCAGATACCATGAGCTTTGCCTTTTTCTTGGGGTGCATACCTGCAGTAAACATTATCTCAGACTTTGGTACCCATATTCTGATGGGTCCTCTAAAGTTAGTTCTTTTATCCTTCTTCTGTCTCTTGTAACTTCCAGAGGATCCATGGTGAGGTGAGCCTTGAAAAACAGGTTTAGGCTTAACCTTTCCTTTGGACCTTGATCCAGAATGTGTCAGCAAACCAGCTTTCAAGTTTGTACAGCTTGATCCCATGCCCCGAATACTCTTAGGCTTGAAGATCTTCTGTACTCCTTTATAAGACTTGGATACTGAAGCAATGGGAGCAGAGGTTTTCAAAGACTCCACGCTTACTTGAGCATCTGACACTTTTGGATTTTCTGTACCATTACTTGAAACAAAATTAGAATAAAGATCAGAAGGTGTTTTGCTTATGCACACAGACTGATTTGAGTTTCCTTTGACAGTACTCCCCAAACCCTGTCCAGTGTATTTGCCAGCACCATAAATCATAGAGGCTAATTTATGCTTGTCAATATTGTGATGAACAAACTCTTGAAGAGCAATCTCATGCTTATCATAGGGTTTGTTACATGTTCTGCAACCATTTTCAAGAACTTGAATAGTCTTTAAGGACTTCTTATAGTCTTCTTGAATATGATTGACCTTATCATTGAGTATGTCAAACTTTTGTTTAAAAAGTTCTAGCTCATTTGATTTTTCCATGTACTTCATCACAGTATCTTTCAAAGCCTTAGAAAGTTCAGTATCAGATAGTTTAGAAATAACCTGTTCAATATCTTCTGAGTCTGACTCAACATCACTTTCAACATTTGACTCTGCTGTGGCCATAAGTGTCAAGTTAGCTTCTCCATCTTCAGCTTCATCATCAGACAGCTTGTCAAGATCTTCCCATGTAGCTAGAAGACTCTTCTTAGCTTTGTTCTTGAAAGTGCTCTTTCTTCCTTTTCCTTTGGTGCTCAAGTCAGGACAATCAGCAATGAAGTGTCCAGGCTTGTTGCAGTTAAAGCAATTCTTAGAATCATCCTCTTATCTTTGTTTCTAGAACTTCTGTAACCACAACCTTTGGATCCAGAACCTCTACCATAGTATCTTGGTTTTCTTCTTGTCCACTTCTGGAACTTCCTGGTCAGAAGTGCAAATACATCATCATCTGATCCCTCTTCTTGATCATCTGCAGAAGATTCTTCTATCTCAGATTCAACAACCTTAGCCTTCAGAGCCTTAGAAGGTCCAGAAGTAGCTGACAGAGCCAAAGACTTCGTTCTCTTCTGGGGTTCATCAGAGGCTAGTTCAATCTCATGGCTCATGAGTGAACTAATTAAACCCTCTAGACTCAGGGTGTCTAAATCCTTTGCCTCCTGAATAGCAGTGACCTTAGGTCTTCACTTAGCAGGTAAGCTTCTAAGAATCTTCTTCACATGATCAGAAGTAGTATAACTTTTCTTCAGAACTTGAAGACCAGCAACCAGAACTTTGAATCTAGAAAACATAGATTCAATGTTCTCATCTTCCTTCATTCTAAAACGTTCATACTGTTGGATCAAAAGTGTTGCTTTTGCCTCCTGCACCTGTTTGTTTCCATCATAAGATGAACACAAAGAATCATAGATACTCTTAGCAGTAGATTTATCTGTGATCTTAAGGTACTCTTCATGAGATATGCAGCTTATCAAGATATCATTGACCTCGTGGTGCTTCTTGTACGCTTTCTTGTCCTTGTCAGTGAAAGCTTGTCTTGCATCATAATCTAATCTTCCTCTTTCATCCAAACCTTGAAATGTTACTCCTCTTTCAACTAAGTCCCAAAGTTCATCATCAATACCAACTAGATGACTGTAGATTCTATCTTTCCATCAGGAGAAGGTAGAACCATCACCACTGAACTTAGGAGCTTTGCTGTTGTTGTTTTTATCATCAACATCATAGTTGTAAGGAATTTCTGTTTTCTTGCTAGGTTCACCAGGTCCAGACATAGTGTTTTGACACAATAAACAACTATCTCACTGCAAAGTGATATAACAGAACCGAGCTCTAGATGCCAATTTTGAAGGTGTGAAAACATAAGAAGGGGGGTTGAATTGTGTTTTGGCTAGTTTTAAAAACTTCTTCTAAGTTTTGCAACTTATCAGATTTAGCAGCGGAATAACTTTGAACACAAACAACTTCTAGCTATGGTGAAAGCAAAACAAAGCAAGGATGAATATAAACAGAGAGAAGAGATGAACACAAGAGATTTATACTGGTTCCTCTCACAAACCGAGAGTAGTTCAGTCCCCTTGCATTTCCAAGGGATTTCACTATAATCACACAAGATTACAATTGCTCAAGCCAACAGCGAGAGACTTCCTTTGCTCAAGTAACACAATACAAGAGACTTCCAAATGCTCAAGCTCACAAGCAAGAGACTTCTAACACAAATAGAAAATACAATTTTGAACAACTGATAAACAATATCAGAGTTCTTAGAACAAAGTAATACAACTTTAATAACAAGACTATTCTTAGAATTCTTGAAAAGAAAACTAAGGTTCAACAACTGACTAGTCAGAAGTTGAAAACTGTTTGTCTTGAATTTTGATATAATCTCAAGTTGTATCTAAGTTAAAAATGCTCTTGAAAATTTAGCAGAATAACAGCTCTTTTGTTCTTCGTAAGTGTGTTGTCACGTCTTCAAATTCTTCCTCCTTTTATAGATGATGTTGGAGCGTCTTGAATTTGAGCGGACAAAGATGAAAACAGCTATGTAGTAATGTACTAATGTTTTCTTTTGAAATGTGCTTATTCAAATCAAGTAAAGATCAAAATCTGAGCCTTGATTTCGAATATTCGCCCATATCAGAAAAACAAAGATAGTACAATAGTACAAACGTCATTATCATGAGGATAACGGTCTTGAAAGAGATTTCTTCCGCCTCTTCAAATTTTGCCAAATAGATGATAGTCGTTAATGAGAATATAATGTTCTTCTGGCGTCCTCTGCTGTTTCATCATCATCAGAATCTTGAGATATGAGTTTTACTTCTGATAAGTTTAGCTTCTGATGAGTTTAGCTTCTGGTTGACTTTGACTTGCAACTTCTGATGACTTCAACTTCTAGTGTCATCTTCAGAACTTGCATTTTCCCAACTTCTGGGGACGCTTCTTAGCATAGCAACCAGAACTTCAATTTCTAGTGTATATAAAATTTTAACTTATATACCTGCACACTAGAGTAAATTATCAGTACTTCCTATTGTATATTAATACTATTGTTATCATCAAAACTACTTGGGTTATATTAGAACCAACTTTGTTCCAACATCCTTCACCTCCACCTCCGAAAAAGGTTTAGTAAGACTAATCCGCTCAGCCGCCGACAACCGATTGAACCGTAGGTTCCCCACCCCAGGCCGAACCGAATCACTCTCCTTGAAGTGGGTCGCGAAATGCGAAATGACAGCTTGTCGAATGGGATGCACCCCCTCCACAGTGACTCCATTTACCTGTATCGACACGATGGCATTCCCCCGCCGACGGCTGGCCAGCACCGAGTGAAAATACTTTGAGTTAGCATCCCCTTCCTTAAGCCACTGTAGACGGGACTGCTGCCAGTAGATACTGGCATGCCGACGGGACAACGAATGAATATCAGCCGTGATTCCATGGAGCTCTTCGACCTCAACCTCTAACAGAAGTTCCTCTTCCCCCTTTAAGTCAAGAGCGGACAATCGACCTTGAGCGAGTCAATTTTACTGGGAATGGGCCACATGCCACTCCTTTAAGGCCCCTTTCATCATCTTGAGTTTCTCTTTCAGGACATACCCCCCCCCCCCCCCCCCCCCCCCCCCCGAGCCGTCAACCTGGAAGGATTGCCATTTCTCTTTCACAAAAAGGTTGTAGCCCGGGATATCACGCCAACATTTAAGCATCCTCAACGGTCGAGGCCCCCAATTCTTCTCATCTAAGTCCAACACAAGAGCACAATGATCTGAAAGGCCACGCAATTGGGCCACCTGCAGACAATTAGGCCAAGTCACACACCATGCTTCCGAGAGCAAGAATCTATCTAGACGGCTCATCGACAAGCCATCCCCTCTGTACCAAGTAAACTTGCGACCACATAACGGGAGATCCACCAGGAAACTGTCGTCGATGAACCGATTAAACGCAACATAATCCATATGACGAGGCACCGTCCAAACATCTAACCGCATTAAGCTGGAGGGATTATTTATGTCAATTTTTTAATATATTTTCATTTACTTATTTTTTACACCATGAAAATGCAACAATGTTTAATTTTTGTGGGAGAATTTTGCCGATAATTGTGATCTTATTCGATATTTGGAGTTGTTACCTTTAGAACGATTGGAGTGGTTAGCTTTAAAAGAAGGATGCCCAATTAAAAATAACAAAAGGAGAGTACATGATGCAGCACCGCACTTGTGTGGTTCATATCTTTGTGTGCTGGATTAGCCTGTCCAAAGCAACTTTGCGGTGCCAACATTATTTGGTATCAAATTCACATTTCATTCATTGCCTAATATACAATCTTATATTAATTCATGAACACATTTCACTCTCTCAATTCTATAAATACAAATCCATATCGTACATGAATCCTCCACACACACTCAATTAATTACCTTCCAATATGGCCTTCTCTAGAACTTTCATTGTCTCACTTCTCTTCTCACTTGTTCTTTTCCATATTATTGAAGCACACCAAATAGTAAGCCATATATATATATAGTATATCTAATTAAAATATATATTTTACATGTGTTTTGGACTGGACTCCTTAAGTCCAAATCTCCTCAAGACCAAAGGCTCTGTTCTTCAGAGGGGCACCCTCCCCGTCGGCCAAACGTTACAGAATCCTGCATTCTGTAACGGCCGACTACCGGAATGATGAGCATTAACTGCTCATCATGGCCCAACGGCCAAGTTCCGGCAGTCACTTAATGGGCATTAACTGTCCATTAAGAGCCTTAGTTCAGCGCTGGGGATATATATACTTCTCATTTCTGAGAAGTCGGGTACGTTTTACCAACTCTGAAAACCTTAAGCTATCACACAAATCACTGACTTGAGCGTCGGAGTGTATACAGGTACATACCCCCCTTTTGCTTCAACAAGGGGCTTGCTGAACACTGCTGCCGGTCAACAATTCTGATCAGGTAAGATCAACATGTACATCATATTTTTTCCTAATTCACATGCGCTATTTTTTCACTTCCAGATGAGCATGTATGGAGCTACGTCGCCATCCCCTCTTCCCCAAACAATAGGTAATACTCTATATATATGTCTCTTATAATAATTGTGGCATCTTAAAATAGTTGTGAGACTGAGCAATACAGTAGTAGTACTAGTATAAATGATATTTTTACGCTTTTTTTCATACATAATACTTACACAATGATATTTATGTAATTTTTTACTTTATTTTTCTTATAAAAATAAAAAAGTATATATAAATAATGTTTGTGTAAGATTTATATAAGAAAAGTTGTGTCAAAATAACACTCCTCTTTGCATTTATGGTATACTAATTTTTCAAACCTGTCTTTGCCAAAAAATAGCAAATGGATGTAATTATTTAAGAACATTTATTATGGTGTATTTATAATGTATAGATTGCAAAGTAGCATGTGAAGGAAGGTGCAAATTATCATCAAGGCCAAATTTGTGCAAGAGAGCTTGTGGTAGTTGTTGTACCGCGTGCAACTGTGTCCTTCCTGGCACTGCTGGAAACTTTGACTCATGTGATTGTTATGCCAAAATCACCACTCGCAATCAAATTCGCAAGTGTCCTTGATTTAATTTAAGTATAATAATGAGAGAAAGAAATTATATTGTGGAATTTGTTGGTATATATTTTTGGGGAGAAATTTTAATTGTATTTCTCGTTATAATTCATAGCTACATGCTCTATCTATAGAGCTACAAAAGTAACAATTAAAATTTTAAATTATATCTTTTAAATAAAACTAAACTAATACTAAAAATTCTAAGCATATACTTAAAATTGGGAGTGGTTATGGTGCATATATTATGCACCATGTGCATAAACAATGAAAATTATTTAGCGCACCATCCATATTACTCGTGCACCCCCAAAATTTCTCACGCACTCCCAAATTTCTCGCGCACCCCCAGATGACTTGTGTCCCCCAATTTTTTATTTTTTTTTGTCCCCCCTATTTCTAGCCTAAACCATTTTGCTGTGGGAACGGTTTCAGAGATATGTAATTCAAAACCATTAAGTGCATAAGTTGATTTCGGCT
The DNA here is from genome assembly GCA_954870985.1 of Trifolium fragiferum. NCBI lineage: Eukaryota > Viridiplantae > Streptophyta > Magnoliopsida > Fabales > Fabaceae > Trifolium > Trifolium fragiferum. The sequence goes on from OX940792.1 coordinate 26,834,096, forward strand.
AAAAATCTAAGAGGGGGGAAGGAAAAAATATGTTAACTGCATAATTATAGGGGTGTACTCCAAACCATTTTATGCATTTAATGGTTTTGAAGTAGAACTCTCTAAAATCATTCACCAGCAAAGTGGTTTTGAAGTAGAACCCTCTAAAACCATTCCACCAGCAGAATGGTTTTTGGCTAGAAATGTGAGGGGACAAAAAAAATTAAAAAAAATTGGAGGCACAAGTCATCTGGGGTGCACGAGAAATTTGGAGGGTGCACGAGAAATTTGATAAGTGCATGACAAATTTAAGGGTGCACGAAGCAATTTCATTGTTTATGCACCGTGTATAAGGAAAAAGCTTATGCACCATAACTTCTCTCCATTATTCTAAACAGAAATATAAATCTTAAATTCTACTAATATTTAAAATCTAAATCTAAAATCTCCAAAAACAATTTAGAGATTATTCTCAACATTCTTTTTAATATTTTCCCTATATTTAAAGTTTTACAGTTTTGGAATATACACATCTGTATAAATATAAAAGACCTGCATAAATTTCAGGCAATTATGATGAATAGAGAGATTAGTAAAAAAAAATGATGAATAGAGAGAATATTCAAAAGAGAATGTGAAAGATGTTTTAGTAGCACTTCTCTACAAAATAATAATGAATTACTATTCTATTGCAGATTTATTAAGCATTTAAAAACCTTCCAATGGAGGACTGATCTGATTAGGGGTGTTCGCAGTGCGGTTTGGTTCGGTTTTGAGTCTAAAAGTCATCCTAACCGCGAGATAAAATTGCACGCGGTTCGGTTTGGTTCGGTTGGTTTATAAAAAGTCATCCAAACCAAACCAATGCGGTTAGGATCGGTTCGGTGGTTGCGGTTTACAACATAATTAAAATGTACTGAAATTAAATTAAACTAAACACAATAAATGGTTGTGGTTTACATGCATGTTTTTTTTCTTCTTGGAACAGTAAAAAGTTTCACAAAAATCGAGAAACATCCAAACCCACACTCACTCAACTCGGATTTTTTCCGTCAAAGCGGATACGATTTAGACGGGTTCCCACGAGTGTGAGTTTTATTGTCATGCCTACACATAAAATAGTAAATAATTGAATAGTGAAATTATGAAGACTTGTTGTGAACTTTGTTTCAATGATATTTGTCTATTGTTATTGGACTATGTATATTGCAATATAATAAAACTTAATGTGATTTTAGGGGTATTGGAATATAATAGAAACTTAATGCGGTTTTAGCGGTTAACCGCGGTGTTTGCGGTTTTTGCGGCTCGCGGTTTTGCGGTTCGCGGTTCAATAAAAAAGTTATCCAAATACATCCAAACCAAATGCGGTTTTTGATTTGGACTGGTTCGGTTTGCAGTTTTACTTTTGGATTGGTTCAGTTTGCGGTTTTACTTTTGGATTGGTTCGGATACGATCACCCCTAGATCTGATGGATGCTGCACAAAGTTATCAATAACATTATAATAAATACTACTACGAATTTTATAAAATTCACCGTTAAATATTGAAAGTTTATATAATATATACATCATCCACAATATTTTTTATAAAAATTGAAAATCATTTGATATGTTAGTGACACCCATCAAGATTAACCGTTTATGAGTTTTTCAATATTATTAATCTTGATGGGTCTTAAAAACATATATATCAAATGATTTTCAATTTCTCTACAAAAATGTGAATTTTGTAAAATTTGTATTCGTTATAATGTTATTCATAACTTGTACATCATGCATCACTTTTTCCACTCTTTCATGTTAGACAAAGTCCTAACCTAATATTAGTATATTATTTATTACATGCAGTAACACACAATTTTTAATCTCAGATATTAATCTCATATCAAACGGTTAAAATTGAAAACTATGGTTATTTAATTAAATCAATCTCGACCATTAAATTTAAATCGAACGGTTCAGATATATTATTGCGTCCTACTGCTACAATAGTAAATCTGAATCATGTTCGGGAACAGGAACCGAACTCATGGTTCATATCTTCAAAATCACATAGAATTGGAGACAAACTAAAAAAAGTATTTGATGGAAGAAGATATGTGGTTTATCAAACACAAATACAATAAAATAGTAAAAATCGATGGTGATGTATAGGTGCTCTTAATTATTTCTCTCCACATTTCTGTTTTTTTTTATTTGTTAACTTTAAATTAAAGGTTCAATTTGTATTCCTAGTAGACTATTTACCCGTGGGTACATATGGGAGACAATCATCTGATCATAATTTGTTCACTTGCGCAAAACTTTAACTTGAATAGGCAATGTAAATATTTTTAGCAGAGGAGCTAAACCCATTGAAATTGGTCGCGCAAGAAGTTGTATAAGCACCCATATTTGAAAACACAAGCCGATTCATTTCAAGCTCAGGTAATTGGTACTCTTTAAGGACCGTATCAGTTGAATCACAAGTAGGTCCAAAAACCGTTGAAGGGTATGTGTTGGTGTCTTTGCATGTAACATTAGGTCTTGAACCAAACCTAAGTGTTGAGCAGGTTACAATAAATTAATCATAAATAGTCCTACAAAGAGTTCCATAAATTCCATCGTCGATCCAATACTCTCTTAATTCACCTCTCACACGTTTCCCGATCACTTTTGTTGCTAAGGTGAATGTTGTTTCCGCAAAGTAAGTACCTGGTTCACCAATAACAACAAGATTATCTTCATTTTCAAAATAAGATTTAATTGCATCATTAATATTTAATGACGCCTCGTCAAATTTCGATCCTGTAGAGAATCCACCACCAATATCGAGAATTTTCATTTTCGGCATTCCAAGTCGTGAAGCCGTTTCAAAAACAGTTTTAGCTAATCTAATGGCTGCGCGGTAAGCTCGTACGTCGGCTCCCATACTACCTATGTGGAATGCCACGCCGGTCACTTTAAGTCCAGCCATGTTAGCAGCTTTGAGGAGCTCAGGAACTTCGCTAAGAAGTGCGCCATACTTGAGACCCAAACAAAACCGTGCTCCAGTTTCTTCCTCCGGCTTAATCCGAAGGATCAACTCACAGTTCGGGTGCCACTTTTTTATTTTTTCGACTTCTCCAATAGAGTCAAAGGTCGTTACGTTGACACCGAAACTTGCAGCATATTTAATGTGCGATTCCGGTTTACACGGATTGGCATAGATGATTCGGTCGGGTGAAACGCCAAGCGATAAAACAGATTCAATTTCAGAAGCGCTCACACAGTCAAAATTGGAGCCGAGTGAAGCCAATGCACCTAGAAATGAAAGGTTTGGGTTACACTTAACGGCAAAGAAAGGCTTCACGGTTGGAAGGTTTGTAGTCCATTTGTTCATGAGGTCAATTATGACCCTTAAATCAAGGACACTAAATGGTGAAGCGATTTCAGTTGATTTGGTTTGGATAATAGATTGAATGATATCAAATATAGTAGCTTCTGAGGACAAAGTTGTCACTAATTCATTGCTTTTGACTACTGAAGCACCAAACATGTGCTTCAAGTTGGTAATTTGGGATTCTTCGGCAACTAGTGTAGGCATTTTTGGGTTGTTAGTAGCTAGCTATGATGGTTGAAAAGGAAGAGAAGTAGTAGTTGGAATTATAATTGAGATGGGTGTTTGAGATAGAACTCACAAAGATATCATATATATACTATGAAGCACGGACTCTGACATGGACACCGCGACACGACACGATACGGAGACTCCGATACCGCTAATGTAAAAAATATACGACATCGATACCGCTACATATTTTAAAAAATATAAGTTTAGAATTAAAAATACATACATATGCATATAAGTTGAACAAATTTTTCAACAAATAAAGTATTAAAAGAATATATGATAATACATTTGGCATTTATTTATCAATCTACTATCGATAAACTAAAAATAATGTAATCAAAATGTAATATCTTTAATCCCTCATTGATCAATATTATTATTTCGACATATCTTTAATCGTTGTATATATGTCTGAGAAAAGTAAAAGCAAATAAAAAAAATAAAATTTGAACACTTACTCCGACACGTTTGTAGTGCCTTATAGGTGTCGGACACCGATTTAAGGAGTGTCGAAATAAAGAAAAAAATATTTTTTTTTGGACATCTCTCCGACACGTTTGTAGGAGTGTCGTACGGGTGTCATACGAGTATCGGACACCGACACGTGTCGAACACCGCGACACGTCTAATCATAGAGGTGTCGGTTATATATATAAGAGAATTGAAGGCTAGCTGTAAGATATCGACATCCCCGTGAAGCACGGGCTTCCTATAATTTAAGGTGATGTTTATAGTGGGCGCCATTGAGATAATAATAGGAGAAAGACAATGGCTCATATGGTAGAAGCTAAATTTATTTTCTTAGATCCACAATATTTGTTTTGAACGGCACCACAAAATTTGACTCGCCAAAATGTATGTTTAATTTATTTCTTTAACAATTAAGTGCCTGTTTGGTTTTGAGTTTGCAAGCCTCAAACGTGCGTCTTCATCTTCAGACGCGATTCCAAACAATTTTTGGGTGTTTGGGTAATCAGCAAAATCAAATCCCTTAAACGTGAATTAGTTCCAAACGTGAGTCTTTTCAAAGCCACAAATTGGAGCTTTTGCGTCAAAGCAAAATCAAATCCAGCCAATTAATTTTTGAAGACATGTAAGCTTACCAAACTACCCATAACTTCTTCCCTTTGAAACCCACAACCACACCCATATAGATCTGGTTTTTTCCCTTTGTTATCACACATGACATTTTCTTCAATTTCCTACCCGTAAACTACTTTCTTCTTCTTCATACCCATCAATTCAAGCTTCAATTTTTTCTTTTTCTCTAGAATGCCTTCCATTATTTTTGCAGATTTGCTGAGAAAAAGTGAAATAAGGAGAGAAAGAATGACGAAAATTACTGAAAAATTAAACAACGAGATGAAGAAATAAGTTTTGCATAAGTGCTTCAGACATTGAACATTTTGAAGGTTTCTACTTTCTAGAGTATTCTTCATCTTTTTTATGAGACCATTTGACTATTAAAAGAGGATTTGGATCCTCAGCAGCGGCAGCCTCTGCTGCTCGATCCTGGCCATTCAAATCATCCAGCTTTCAATTCCATATTTATCCATTTTAATACATAAAGCATGGTATCAAACCACCTTTATATTGTTCCGCTTTGACTTTCACACGCTAACAAATCATGTTAATAAACCCAGTATAGATGCATCTGGTGTAGATGAACTCATGCCCTTTGATCAATAAAAATATCTAACATTTTTGCTGTTGAAAGAAAAAAAAAATCTAGAATTTTTACTCTGCCTTGAAGGAAGTTTTGACAGAGAGACCAACATCACTCTTAACAAGTTTCTATCATAAATTAGATGAACAAATTAGTGAGAATTGCAATTTTAACAGATTTCTAATATAAATTAGATGAACAAATGAATGAGAATTAAAATCTCAAAATTCGCGGAACCAATTATCGCAACTTACAAAGAATCAGTGCCAACGAGATTGAAACAGAGCACGTGTATTGCAAGCAAGTTGGAATTTGAGGTACAAATGATTTCTCTGTAATGTATATTAATATTATTGCAAGGAACAAGAAAATTAAGAAAGCGATGACGGTGAATTTGCGGCGGACATAAATCATGTTCACTTTTGCTTCGTGGTAGGTTTTAATCACATGCTTTAGTATTAATGTGTAATAATATGGAATTGAAAGCTGGATGATTTGAATGGCCAGGATCGAGCAGCAGGGAGTGCAGCAGAGGCTGCTGCTGCTGAGGATCCAAATCCATCCTTAAAAGATAGGTTTCTAGAGAATTCATTTTATTTAAATTAAATGATTTGATTTTAATTAATGAGGAATGTTCAAGTTTTTATTTTTAGGAAAATATAATCAATTTTTATATAATGATGAACGGCCAGGTTAATACTACCTCATGTTTTTATTTTATTTTAATTATCTATTTATAATATAATAAAATACAATTAATACCCATTTTGGTAATTACACATTTAAAAGCAATTTTAATTTAAACCATCCAAACAACAAGAATCGATAAGAATCACTTTTACCTAAATGTATCCAAACATAAATCAATTTAACTCAACTCACTTTTAATCAAAATCAATTCTACCAAACTCAATTATATCAAACTCAATTCTACTTAACGCCAAGCCAAACACACACTAACTTGTTTACTTTTAAATCCTAATAAAAAAAAATATATTTATGTTTATTTTTGTTGTGTTCTAGGAACATTGCATGTAATATGTACGAATTGATGTTTGAGTTATGATACATCCACTTAATCACTACAAAATAAATAGTCATTAGACTACTTGACTGTAGTCAAATTCTAATATGGATTACTTTTTCAAGTGGTCTATGGTGAACCAGTCATCAATAACACTCACTATAAGAATTTTGGGAATTTCCTACAAAGGTTTCCTACGAAAATTGACTCATCCCAAAATCCAAGCGTTTTTGTAGGAAAATTCCGTAGGAAACCAGTGGTCAGTGAAACGCGTTTTTCAAGAATCCATTTCCTAGGAAACTTTCGTCGGAAAACATATTTGACCCAGTCAAAGCGCTTTTCTGGAAATATTTCGATGGAAGACGCATTAATTTCGTCGAAAAACATATGTGACTGTCGAGACCATTAAATTTACAGTTAGCACTCATTAATTATATGAGTGAGGAGAATTTACTAAGAAGTTGCCTTCACCCATTTTCATCTTTTACTATCTTACAACCACAATTCAATCTTTTTTCATCTAAATTATATTCTCTCTTCATCTTTTAGTATCTTATAACCACCATTCAATCTTCTTCATCAATCACCATTCAATCTTTTTCTCCAACCACCATTCAATCTTTATCTTCCTTATTCAATCTTCTTCTCCAACCACCATTATCTTTATCTTCCTCGTTCAACCATCATTCAATCTTTATCTTCCTTATTCAATCAATCTTTATCTTCCTTATTCAATCTTCTTCTCCAACCACCATTATCTTTATCTTCCTCGTTCAACCATCATTCAATCTTTATCTTCCTTATTCAATCTTCTTCTCCAACCACCATTATCTTCATCTTCCTCATTCAATCTTCATCAACCACGCCATATATCTTCCCAATTCATTCTTTATATGTTTAATTATTTATAATCTTTTTCAACACATTCAATTTTTTTTTCTATATCAACATTTATTATTAATCTTCTTCAACACGTTCAATTTTTTTTTATTCTTTTATCTTTCATTCAAACATCTCATTCACCATTTTCTTTCTTCAACACTTTAATTCTACCACCTCATTTTTTTTATCATTCTTACAACATACTTTTTTATTCTTTCACTCAAATTTCCTTAATCCATTCTTTCAATTTGAATTTATTTGGTGATAATTTCAATTTTTTGCACTAATTACAAGTTTCATATTTTTTGCAAAAAGATAAATTCTTTAGGGGAAATTTGAATTATTTTCGCGCTAATTACGAATTTCACTTTTTCTTTCAGAAATTTTAATTTTTTGGTGACATTTGAAAATGTTTTTGCGCAAATTTAAAAATTTGGAATTTTTGGGTGGAAATTTGAAATTTGATTTTTTTGGCGTAAATTTAAAAATTCTAAATTTTTGGCTCGAAATTAATTTTTTTTGGAGGAATTTGAAATTTTTGGCTCCAAATTATAATTTCTTTTTTTATTTTTTAAAATCTTTTCCGAGGTAGGGATGGCAATGGGTGCCCACGGGTGCGGGTTTGATACTCCCCAAACCCACACCCATAATTTCGGGTGCACCCAAACCCAAACCCAAAAACTATTTGGGTGATAAAACAAAACCCACGCCCACACCCATTGGTTTTGGGTTTTTTCACCCAAACCCAAACCCACAGCTTGATCATGCAGAATTAAAATTTCCGAGTTTTTTCATCCAAACCCAAACTCACGTTCAAATTTGATAAAATGCAAATTGCATTAAAAAAAGTAAAAACATAGTTTGCAATACAATATCACAATTTAACGCACTTTTTTTCCAATGTAATAACATAGTTTAACACACTTTGTTCACAACCACAATACATAACAACACAATATAAAAAAAAATTCACATTATATATATATATATATATATATATATATATATATATATATATATATATATATAGAGAGAGAGAGAGAGAGAATATTTTGGTAATTTAACATATAAACGGGCGGGTGTATGGGTTTCGGGTGTGGGTTTCGTACTACCCAAACCCACACCCATAATTTCGGGTGCCACCCGAACCCACACCCAAACCCAGTCAACTCGGGTTTCACCCGTTGACTTGGGTTTGGGTTCGGGTGGGTCTATCGGGTTTGGGTGAAATTGCCATCCCTATTCCGAGGAAATTTTTCTAGGAAATAGCCGGCAAAAAATTTCAATTTTTCTGGCGCTGCTTTTCAAAATTTAAATTTGTCTGCATATATTTTTAAAAAAAATCGAATTTGGCGGCTTTTTGAAATTTCAATTTAATAATTTTGTTATGATAAATTATTTAAAAATATAATATTTAAATTGAAATTATTCTTAATTAATTTTACAGCATATATATAATTTTTTTTTAAATATTGATTGTTTCTGACGAAATTTTAGAAGTACCAAAAATATATTATTTATTTTTTGTACATAGTCGACGAAATGACAAAGTCATTATAAATTCATACACATAAGTGAGAATGTCGGAATTTGAATCCCGGTCACAGCGCCCAGTTTAACAATTTTAACATTTTTTCTTAATTGAGCTAGGACTTATCGACATACAAAAAATGTACTCCCTCTGTTCCAAAAAGATTGAGCCCGTTTGACTAAGTGTATTATTCATATATTTTGCTTTGACATTATTGTTCTACTAATAAATAATGGGTCATGCTAAACGGTGCACCTGGTGCACTTGTTAAGCATTCCAAAAATAGAAATAAAATAAAAACTTAATATTAATAAAATAATTTTTTACACTTTCAATGTATTGAATGCACGCGTTTCAAGACAAGCTTTCCTTATTTATGTGATTAACTAGTACACCAGGTGCACTATTTAGCATTTTCGATAAATAATAATAAGTATTGGCATATAAGATCTTGTTGGATTAATCTCAATGATTATTTTCAAAATATCAAATTTTTTTAATTTTACTATTATACAATTAAAAATATTAATCATCAAAGTTATGTATTGACATGCGTGCAGCAGTCAACTGGCTCAATCTTTTTCGGACTGAGGGAATATTTAATTATTTTATTTTGATGGAATATATTTAAGGTTTAAATATCATTTCAGTCCCTGTATGTTCCCAATTTTTTGGTTGTAGTCCCTGTAAGTTTTTTTGTTCTAAATTAGTCCTTCAATGTGTTAATTTTTTTCGTTTTAGTCCCTGCCGTCCAATTCCGTTAAAAAACCGCTTAGGTGGCAAACGAAAAAAATTAACACATTAAAGGATTTATTTGAAACAAAAAAACTTACAGGGACTGAAATGATATTTAAGACTATATTTAATTGACTTATTTATTATAATTTTAGAAAAGTCATAAGTATTGCTACATTAATAAACAAGTAAGGGGTCGAAGAAGGAATTAAGCAAAGTGTTCAGTCACAACAATATGAAAGAAAAAGAGAGGATATAGAAGAGACTGAGATGGTATATGATGGTCGGAAGCAAAAATATGAACTATATAACTGTATCATGAACCTAAATGAGCAAATTAAGTGGTGTAGTGCCGTAAGAGTGTCGTGCTATATAGCACCACTCTTTAAGGAATACTTATATTCCGTTTTTTATATTTTTATTCTACCAAATAGCTCATCATAGCAACATTTTCACTTTTTTTTTTTTTTTTGATATTGAGCAACATTTTCACTACTTGGCCAACCCTTGCTACATTGTGATGAAAGACAATTAAAAGCATAAAACAATGTTGGTACAACTTTTAAAGTGATCATTTCTTGTATCCAATGAGTTTATCCGCTTTTGTATTACTTTCAATAGCAACAGTGAGACAAAATATGCAACTGTACTGATTGCTAATAGAATTGAGATACTCTTCACTTTTGTTTTTGGTCAGAGATACTCTTCACTTTCTCATGACATCTAATTGGAGAGAAAAGGAAGCTATATATACATCAAATCAAATAAAGAACCAAAAGAAGAAGAAAAAAAAACTGTCAGTAGTCACATTTAAAATCTCAACAAATAATACCAATGAGCTAAATTATCGGTAATCAATATTGAAATATTATAGCAAAAACATATATGCCAATGCAATCAAAAAATCAATTCCATCATGAAATTACCAAAAACTTACCAAAAACTGAGGGCCTCAAAAAAATATATAGGGTAGTAGTATTAGTAAATAAAGCGTATAAAATCAAGGATTGTGGGCTTCTAAATGAGGGATTGTGAAGTCCAAATATTTAAAAATTCTCTTTATTTTAAAATGAAAGATTTATTAGTTACAAAAGGTTCTAAAAAATATTGTTCTATTGTGAATAATTGTTTCTTGCACTTTTTCTTTTATTAGATCATATTTTTAATAATCCTATCAGACCTAATATTAATAATTCCACAGGACCTCCAAAAAGTCGGAGACGCCCCTTAAATACCCTAAAATTTTGCCTAAATATAAAAAATGTAGGAAACTATAACTTTAGGGAATCCAAATCCGTGAGAAACAATGCATCTTGCCTATCTCTTCTTTCATACAACAAGAAGCAAAACAAAATCTAGTAAAAATAAAAACCTCAATTACAAAAATAAAAGTGATACAGGAATTGTATAATGCTATATTTATTTTGGCAGAAATACACACTTGATAATTTCAGTACAATAGTTCCACTTCAATGTATACCTTAAGAAATCCAAGTGATACAGTCAATGGAAAATTAAAGGCCAACCTTGAGTTGTTCAATACATGGTACGACATGTTTCCATGGTTTCTTCTTTCTATTCAAAATCAAACCAAAAAAAAGTAAATAAAAAATGCAACAAAAAAGAAAAGATCAAAATTTATCATTATTAGAATGAGAATAATAAGCAATTGAAGAATACAGTATAAATTTATCATTATTGAGTATTGACAAAAAGACAACGAACAACAAAGATCAATTATGAAACAATCATTTTATTCTCTTAAAAAACGTACAACAACCCACTGAGAGAATTTCCAATGTGGTGCGCAGAAACTACTCTGATTCTGATTTTTTATAGGTTTTATTTGCTTACCTCACAATGAAGAGGTTGATCGGTTTGATTTTTCAAGAGGCGGTCAACGGTGGCCGGAAAATAAAAGAGAAGGTGGTGGTTCTAAAATTTAACCTCTCTTATCTAAAAATTTCACTGGGATTTAAAGGACAGAAAGAGAAATATCTGTTGGTGTACAAGGTGATGAATCAATGGAATAGTAAGGAGAGAACAAAGACAGCAGCCACAAATATGAAAAGGAAGAATTAATTGCATTGATAAAAGAGTAGCTATTTATACAAAGAGTAAAGTTTGCCACATAGGCCCTAAAAATGAAAAGACTTAACAGACAAGTTCAAAAGTACTTAACATAGTAAATACTAAAATACCCTTAAATATAAATTACTTCTAACACCATCCCTTAATTTATATTTAGACAAAACTGACAACACCAATTCCATCCCTCAAACGAAGAAATTGATCAGTTTTGATAGCCTTTGTCAACACATCTGCCAGCTGCTTCTGAGTGCTACAGTGCACAACTTCAAGCACTCCATTCTGAACCTGATTCCTTAGAAAGTGATACTTGGTCTCAATATGCTTGCTTCTTCCATGCAGCACTGGATTCTTGGCAAGATTGATTGCAGACTTGTTATCAATCATCAGCTTCAGAGGCTTGTTTACCTTGATCTTCAGATCCTGCAGTAAGTTCAGAAGCCACACAGCTTGGCATGCAGTCACAGCGCCTGCAATATATTCAGCTTCACAGGTTGATAGAGCAACAACAGGTTGCTTCTTGGAACACCACGAAATAGGACCTCCCAGAAATTTAAATAAATATCCAGAAGTGCTTCTTCTATCAACTCTGTCTCCACACCAATCTGAATCTGAATAACTCAGAAGTTCTGATTCAGTCCTTCCTTCAGAGGGAAATAGCACTCCATGCTTCAGAGTCCCCTTGATATACCTCAGAATCCTGACAGCAGCTTGGTAATGGGACCATTTTGGTTTACTCATAAATCTGCTAACCATTCCAACTGCAAAACAAATATCAGGTCTGGTATTACACAAATACCTCAGAGAACCAACCAACTGTTTGAAGGTTGTAGCATCCACATCCTCTCCATCAGAATCAGAATCCAACTTTTGATTCGTATCAGAGGGTGTGATAGCAACTTTGCAATTCTCCAGCTTAAATCTCTTCAGAAGCTCAAGTTCATACTTCAACTGATGCAAAATGATTCCTTTCTCAGAATATAGAAATTCCATCCCTAGAAAGTAACTCATTTTTCCAAGGTCTGTCATCTCAAACTCATTCATCAGAACCTTCTTGAACTTAGCTATCTCTTGTTCAGAACTTCCTGTCAGCAATATATCATCAACATACAAGCATACCAGAATCATATTGCCTTCTGAAGTGTGCTGAACATAAACACCATACTCCAACTCACATTTCTGAAACCCTTGTTTCTTGAAAAATGAATCAATCCTCATATTCCAGGCTCTGGGCGCTTGTTTCAATCCATAGAGGGCTTTATGCAATCTATACACCATCCCTTCCTGATTCTTTTTCTCAAAACCAGGAGGTTGTGACACATATACCTCTTCTTGTAATGGACCGTTCAGAAATGCAGATTTCACATCTAAATGCATCAGAGGCCAATTCCTGTTAGCAGCTATTGCAATTACCAGTCTAATTGTTTCGTGTCTTGCTACAGGTGCAAACACTTCAGAATAATCTAGTCCAGGTTTCTGCAGAAATCCTCTTGCTACTAACCTCGCTTTGTGTTTGCCAATTGATCCATCTGGCTTTAGTTTCTGCTTGAAAACCCATCTGAGGCTGATGGCTTTCTTGCCTTTTGGAAGTTCTGAAAGCTTCCAAGTCTTGTTCCTCTTTATAGCATCAAGTTCTTCTTTCATGGCCTGCAACCAGACTTGTTGCTTAAGAGCATCTTCTGTGCTCACAGGTTCAGAATCTACTAACATTGCACACTGAATAATTTCTCCCTCAGAGTCTACTTCAGTGTCTTGCAACATTTCAAATCCTGCAAATCTTCTTGGGATGCTTCTGATTCTCCGTAGCCTCTGAACTTGTTCAGAAGCACCTTCAGAAATTCTTTCTTCAGAATTCTGACCTTCAGAATTGGCTTCAGAATTTTGACCTTCAGAATTAGCTTCAGAATTCTGACCTTCAGAATTCTGACCTTCAGAATTAGCTTCAGAATTCCGACCTTCAGAATTGGCTTCAGAATTCTGACCTTCAGAATTGGCTTCAGAATTTTTACCTTCAGAATTGGCTTCAGAATTCTGACCTTCAGAATTGCCTTCAGAACTCTGACCTTCAGAATTGCCTTCAGAACTCTGACCTTCAGAATTGGCTTCAGAATTCTGACCTTCAGAATCGTCTTCAGAGTCAGAGTCAGATTCAGAATCACCATCAGACTCAGAGTCACCATCAGAGTCATCTCCATCTTCTGAATCATCTTCAGAGCCTTCAGATTCTGACTCACCTTCAGAGCCATCCTCTGAGATTCTCACATCAGAATTTGATTGAGACTTGTTCCAATCCCAAATTTCAGATTCCTTCACAATGACGTCTCTGCTGAATTCAATTTTATTAGTCTCTGGACAATAAAGCTTGTACGCACCTGTACTGTGGTACCCCACCAGTAACATTACTTTGCTTCTATCATCCAGCTTCTGTCTTCTGGCTTCTGGAACATGTTTATAGCATACAGATCCAAACACCTTCAGATGACTAACACTTTGCTTATCTCCAGTCCACTTCTGAATAGGAACTATTTCCTTCAGCTTCTTCGTTGGACATCTGTTGAGCACATATGTTGCAGTGGCAACAGCTTCTCCCCATAAATGATGAGGAAGCTTCTTCTCTTTCAGCATGCTTCTCACCATATCAAGCAAAGTACGATTTCTTCTCTCAGCAAGACCATTGTGTTGAGGAGTATAAGGAGCTGTAACCTCATGCTCAATTCCATTCTCCTCACAGAAAGTTTTAAACTCATTAGAATTAAACTCACCACCACCATCAGTTCTGAGAATCTTCAGCTTCTGACCACTCTGTTTCTCAGCCTTCACCTTGAACTTCTGAAACTCAGCAAACACTTCATGCTTGAACTTGATGAGTGTTACCCATGTCATCCTTGTGAATTCATCAACAAAAGATACAAAATACTTGTTTCCTCCAAGTGAAGGTACTGGAAATGGTCCACACACATCAGAATGTACTACTCCCAAGGCATGTTTTGCTCTTGGAGCTACTTCTGATGCAAACGGCAGTCTTGGTTGCTTCCCTTTCATGCACACCTCGCATGATTTTTCAGACTTCTTGATTATAGGAATTCCATGTACCAGATTCTTTGACTTCAGATGCCCCAAGCTTCTGAAATTCAGATGACCAAATCTTCTGTGCCACAACTCACTATCCTTCTCAACACTTGTTGCACTAAGACATTCAGAGTCTGCAGTTCTAACATTCACCTTGAATGTTCTGTTCCTTCCCTGTTCTGACTCCATAATCAACTTCTGATTACCGTCATACAGCTTCAGAAGATTGTCTTCAATAGTAACTGAAAAACCTTTCTCAATCAATTGACCCACACTCATCAGATTGCTTTTCATGCCTGGTACATACCACACGTTCTGAATCAATGCTGCTTTCCCATTGTTCAAAATGACTTTGACATTTCCCATACCTTCAGCGTTGAGGTATTTATCATCAGCACATCTGATCTTTGTACTCTTTCTAGAGTCAAAATCAACCAACCACTTCTTGTTTCCAGTAAGATGGTTTGAACACCCTGTATCCATATACCACCACTCTGAATTCACATCATCAGATTCAGAAGCCATTAGTAAAACAAATTCACTATCAGAGTCATCAGAACTTCTGGCTATATTTGCTTCTTCTGACTTTCTTTCTTTGTTTGACTTGCACTCAGATGCAAAATGGCCAAACTTCTGACAAGAGTAACACCGTACCTTTGTCTTGTCTTTTCCTTTCTGAGCATACTTCTGCTTTCCAGAAGTTGAGGTTTTTGGATTCTGAGCTCCATCAGATCTATTCTTGGCTTCTGACCAAGGCTTCTTCTGAAACTTCTTCTCAGAGGCTGCTTTCAGAGCCTGCTGCTCTACTTCTCTTTCAGAGTTTCTCTCAGTTAGACGCAACTCTTGTGCTTCTAGACTGCTCTGTAACTCTTCTATTCTCATAGTTTCCAAATCTTTGGAATGTTCAATAGATACAACAATGTAATCAAACTGAGGGGTAAGGGATCTCAATACCTTCTCAATGATTACTTGTTCTGAAAGAGTTTCTCCACAAGCTTTCATCTCATTAGTAATCAGAATTAGTCTGGAGATGTACTCACAAACCTTCTCATTGTTCTTCATGTTGAGATTCTCATACTGTTTTCTGAGGGTTTGAAGCTTTACCTTCTTTACTGACGCATCACCACCGTAACACCTTGTCAGAAGATCCCAAGCCTCCTTCGCCGTCACTGAATCAGCAATCTTCTCAAACACACTCTCATTCACACACTGATGAATGTAGAACAACGCCTTCTGATCCTTCTTTCTTGTAGCTTTATGCGCCTCTTTCTGCTCCTCTGTTGCATCTGCTGCAACAGGAACGTATCCTTCAGTGACAAGCTCAAGCACACCTTGAGCACCGAACAATACAAGCATTTGTTTCATCCAACGATTCCAGTTTTTGCCATCAAACACTGGAAGCTTGGTACTCATGCCACCGTTTCCGTTCATCTTAAACCTTGTACAGTACACTCAAATCTCACTAACACTCGTGTTTCCCGTGGATTCGAACCGGAGCTCTAGATACCAATTTGTTGGTGTACAAGGTGATGAATCAATGGAATAGTAAGGAGAGAACAAAGACAGCAGCCACAAATATGAAAAGGAAGAATTAATTGCATTGATAAAAGAGTAGCTATTTATACAAAGAGTAAAGTTTGCCACATAGGCCCTAAAAATGAAAAGACTTAACAGACAAGTTCAAAAGTACTTAACATAGTAAATACTAAAATACCCTTAAATATAAATTACTTCTAACAATATCATGGTGAGTAGAAACACGACAGTGGGTTGTCATGGTTGAATTGAAGGTGGTGGGTTGCACACACGATTAGAACAGGATTTGCACAAAGAAAATAAGATGAGAAAGAAAGGAGAAATAAGTGAAGAAAATCTTGAATGATGATACTTTTTCCGATCGATAAAAGAAGATTGTAATTTAAAGAGAGAAATACCACTTTTTTTTTACAAGCAGCTGAATCTTGTTCGAGGATCAGTTCTGGCATCAAGTGGTTCTAGCCCCCTTCCGATTGTAGTTGCGGAGGATCGAACCATGGTCCTCCCTACCAAGTTCAGCGCCAATCACCACTGAACCATCTGACAATTGGTAAATACCACATTTTTAAGAAATAGAAATCAACAAATACTATTAATTAATTAATTAATTAGGCATTGCTTTTTTTTTTTTTTTTCTATTGGGAAGGAAAATAGGAGTAATGGGGTGCAATTAATTAATTATTCTTTTTATCAATGTGGTGCAATTAATTAATTCTTGCATTTTGAAAATGCAATATGGGCGGCTAAGAGTATCTATATCCATCAAACCCATTTAAGTTCTTTAAATGGATTCCATTGCATATTTTATATTATTTTACACTTTTCAATTATTTAAACAACTCAATTATATTTTTTAATTATCCATACAATACATCAAACACTCTAAAATGGACCCCACTTAATTTATTTGTAAGTATTTCATTGGTTTGAAAGGAAAAAGAACCAATAGCATGCACATGTGGAGGTTAGAGCAACTAGAATGGGAGAACTTAGCATGGGTTGCTTGAGTTGCTTTTTGTGGGTGTAAGTTGCCACGTATGATCTAAACAATTCATAACTAATTTTACTCCAATGGCAATTTTAACAAGCAACTTATACTTGGCTCCACCAATTAATATTTTATTATTTTCACTTGATTTAAATTTATAATTTTTTTTATCACTAAATTTATAATTTTTTATTACTTCATTATTACTTGAACACACGTCCCCACCCTCACTTTTTCATTTTCTGTTTGACTATTTCTACTCTCTAGAATCCTCTTCTCCATCTACCAAAAAATGAAGAAAAAAAATCCTCTTCTCCAGACGCGATGATAAAAATTTCTTCCTTCTCTGTTCAACACCCATCACAACACCACCCATCACAGTCTTCACCTATGCTTTCTTACTTTGAACACAATGAAAAAAACTCGCCGCTGTCTATTTGATTTTGTATTGTCTTCACCTTTCTCCATTTTTGGTGTTTTTGAGTATCTATCTATTTTTTTTCTTTCCAGATTTACAATTGTTGTTAGTTGATCAGTTTGTTTCCCTCCTCTTCCATGACTTTCGGTTGAAATCTGAACAAGGTTATATAATATTTTATTGATAAGCAATGCACTTGCGGAGGTTGCTTCAGCAAGCAACTGACAACAGCAGTGAAGCAACGAGAACGCCAACTGGATATACTCCAATGCTCAGGAACTCAAATGACGGGAACCAAAACCTCCACGTACGCACTAAGCAACGTGCGTTGGAGATGCTCTTAAGAAGCGATGCTGGGCAGAGAAACGTTGGATGGTGAGAACATATTAAATATTAATATTTACTGACAAAAACAGTCTTGCACAGTTAAGACACGGTAGAAAAACTACCGATAATTATGCTCTAAGAGTTAATTAGGTGTCAATTTTATTTGAGCCGTTTAGAATGTATGCATTATTCATATATTTTGTTTTGATTATATTTTTTTTCAATAAATAAAAATAAATATTAGCATATAAGATGTTACTGGATTCATCTCGATAAGTATTTTTAAAATATCAAATTTTTATTATAATTTTTACTATTATACGATTAAAAATATTAATCGTCAAAATTGTGCATTGACATGTGTGCTAAAGTCAACTGACTCAATCTTTATAGGACGGAGGGAGTATGTGATGAGTAGAATTTTCATCCTTCTTAACATGTGAATAGAATTTTGATGGTAGCTTGTATCCAAAAAAAAAAAATTGATGGTAGCATGTTATTCGTATTTCAAATTAATTATTAATTAATTAATTAATTAATATAATAAAGATAAAGATTAATGGCAAGAGATTCAACAAAATTAGAAGTTTTGTTCCTTAAGACAATAAAGTTATTGTTGTTCAATACCTAAAAAGTTTATTGTGTTGTTTTTTTTGACAGAAAGTTTATTGTGTTGTTATCTATTAATAAAATTGGTCTTTTGCAAATTAAACAAATTCTAATAACGGAATAAAATTTCAGTTACTAGCCAACCGAGCTATCTGAAAACAAAAACAAGTGATATATTTTTTCACAAAAAAGTAGATATATTTATCCTTACAATATAGGAAAAATCCTTAAGGGTTAACCCTACTTCCTTTGTGAAAATCTTACCTCATTATGTAAGCAATGATGTCATTCTTATGTAATTATTGATCAAACACTACTTCACACATGTCATCCATTCATTGTCCGCCACGTGTATAATCTCGCCACGTCACCTTTTACACATCAACATCCACATCATCCGCCACGTCACTCCAGCCACATCAGCAACATACTATAAAGTTATAGTTTTGCCTCTGTACTTTATATATTTACATTTACACCCCACACTTTTATTATTTCCGTTTTGACCTCTGTACTTTTATAAATTGCATTTTGAATCCTAATTTTTTTAAAAATTTCAAATTTGCTTCTATTTTTTTAAAAATTATAGTTTTGTCCCAATATTTTTGAAAATTACAGTTTTACCCTTAACAAAAAAATTAAAACCCTATTTGTTTTTTACACTTCCCATTAAATGGAATTTTATGATTGATTACTTTGAAATTAATGTTTAAAAGTTTTATGAGAAATTTTATAGTGATGTTTATGTTTGGTTAAGTTCATATGATTGTTTTGCTAGAGATAATATTTCAAATGTCTCTTTAGACTTTATGTTGAGTATTGAATGATTGGATAAAATCCTTTATATTGATATGTTTTTGCCTATTATTTGATAATGCCTGATTTAGGTTCACATCAATAACAATCCAAAGAGAGATGAACATGGCAACTGTTTTGCAGTAAAAGAAGTAACAACAATTGAGTTGTCTGAGGCAGAGATGGCCTCTACATTGCAATTTAATCTCGGTGGAACTTTCTTGCTTGAAAGCAACACAATATGTAAAGAGTGTTTTTGTTAACTTGGATGAATGAAAATAATGACCAACAATTTGCATTTTTACAACAAAAGTTAGCATATAGCTCTAATATGATAGACTTTTAACCACCCTAAATCTCTTCTATCTCGCAACTTAAAATAATCTATTAAGTTAAGAGTGTTCAATTACCACTATAACATGCTCAGTTTTATGGTGTACAAGTGTACTAACTTAATAAAAATTGATCTGTCTGCATAGAGATTTGTAGTGTACTTAACAAAACACTACTACTTCTCTTGAACTAAGAATGTCTAATTTTAATCTATAAAGATGTATCGTAAACCTTTCTATAGCATCTAATGACTCTTCTAAATAAATATTTATAACGGGTGATTGAACTCTTAATTAAATGTTAATGTTTCGAATTTAACTAACTTTTATGCGCTACTTATAAATAGGTTTGTAATTTATGTGCTCCGCTTACATAAAGTTTTAAAATTTTTGCGCACTATGTCAAGTATCCTATCTCTAATCCTCCCAAGAGACATTTATTTATTTCATAGGAGTGGTCTTGATTGTGGGGGTTGCTTCATCTACTTTGCCTCTTCCTCGATCAAAATTATTTGTTCATTGTTTGATCCAAGCATTGACATTATCGGATATTATTTTTCTATATGCGGCAACACTACTTTATGGCACATGATTAGTTTCAACTATTTTGATTGTTGTCTTAATGAAGTTTTCTATTTAATTCATTGATGTTTGTCCATTAGAATCGTATTAATTGCGCAAGAAAATAGGGTAAAAATTAAATTTTTATACATGTCACGGGTCTTTGAAGGTTCCACAATAAAATTTGATATGACTGAGCTATCCAACAATAGTATGCAATGTACTTCTTGATCCTATTATCAATGACCATATGAATAATTTTTAATTTCATTATCTTAACGCGTTCCTAGGGGTGTAAGCGGATCAGAAAAATTCAATTGAACCGATGATCCAAACCAATCCAAACCGAAAAAAAACTGACTTTTTTGGTTCGGATCAAAAACCGAACCGAACCAATTGAAAACCGACGTGGTTTGGTTCGGTTCTTGGTTCCGTTTTCAAATCCATTGGATTGAACCGAACCAAACCGATACCTATAATATAATCAATTTTAACCTATATGTGATTAAATTAGCAACCAAACATGCGCTGATTTGGTTTTGATTTTGGGTTTTCAAGTAATTGTTATATAAACATAGTGGGAACAACAAGTATTGATTTTTAAATTTTTAAAAAGAGAACACAGTTTTTGCTTGTATATGTAGATTTCTTGATCTGGCATCTTCTAAATTTAAGCTTATAACTATGTGAATTTAAGTTTTTGTAAATTTAAGTTTTGATCTTTTTAACTATGTGAATATAAATTTTTGTAAATATAAGTTTTTGAAAATTTTATAAGTTTCGAACATGAACTGTGATTCATTTTTTATTGTGTATGATGATATTTGATTACGTATCGTCGAAAAAATAATAGTAGACAAAAATAATAGTAGGAAAAATATTACAAAAAAAAGCATTACAAAACCGATCAAAGTATCCGAACCAAACCGAACCAAACCAATTAGTTTGGTTCGGTTTCATTTTTTAAAAACAGGACAAACCGATCCAAACCGAACCAATTAAATACACATTGGTTCGGACTTTGGATTCATCAAAAACCGATTCAAACCGGTCCAATTACACGGCGTTCCTTTATAATCATATTAATTGAGCAGCAAAAAAGGGTAAAAATTACATTTTTATACATGTCATGGGTCTTTGAATGTTCCACTATAAAATTTGATATGACTGAGCTATCCAACAATTCGGTGTGATGCTTCACTTGATTCGCTTTATTATGGCATTCCACAAAACATGTGCAACGCACGATTAATGCTATAAGCATGTATCCTTTTTATGATATATATTTTTCTTTTATATGAATTTAGACTTTGTAATCGTAACTTGGTGCCATCTCTAAATTATTTAATGCTTGCAACTAAATCACTTAATCCTAATCAAACATTCAAATAATTGGCATTATCAAATATTATTTTTCTATATGCGCCAACACTACTTTGTGGCGCATGATTAGTTTCAATTTATGTAGTTATCTTTACTTGATTTGATCCTTGATGTCAACTATTTTGTTTGAAGTCTTGATGAAGTTTTCTTTTGAATCAATTGATAGCTGTCCTTTAGAACCATATTAATTGCACAAAAAAGGGTAAAATTAAACTTTATACATGTCACGTGTCTTTGAAGGCTCAACTATGAAATTCAATGTGACTGAACCATCCAACAATAGAGTGGTTTACTTTTGTATTGTATTATCCCATTATCAATGATGATTATATTAAGTATACTCTTAGGCAAAAATTAAATTTTATACATGACACGAGTCTTGAAAAATCCACTATAAAATTTGGTGTGATGCTTCACTTGATTCGCTTTGTTATGGCGTTCCACAAAAGCCTTGCAACACTACGGGCCAGCGTTAGTTGGATAGAGATTGTATTCATTGATTTAATTTGGTTAATCCCTTTGTATGATTTAGTCTTTGAACTCACATCAAACATTTCTATAATTACCTTATATCATACCGCTAATCTAAAGCAACAACCATGATTGACATACATATGTCGTTCTGCCGAACCCGTGCATCGCACTGGCCGGCGACTAGTTTATACAATATATAAAGGGAAAACAAAGTTTTTGGTATAGCTTTTTTCTTACCATTTTACCCTTCAATTGTGGTAGTTTTTTTTTTTCAAAATTTTTGGTAGTTTTCTTTTTTCAAAAATTTTCTTTCAATATATAATTAATGATGGTTTCAAACGGGAAAGGACAATAATAAAACAAAAAAGAGCGACTCGCTAGTTTAACACATAAATACAAACTTTATTATAGTATATAATGTGTCTATTTTTCTACGTTGGTAGTTTATAATTAAGTTTACCCTTTTTTTTTGTAATCATCCGATTTTTAAGGGATTGAATTCTGATAATCTATAACTTGACCAAGAAATAAGTAACTTTTAATCAATTATTATTGGAAAAAGTATAAAATAAATAGCCTATATTTGTTGTCTTTTCATATAAAATAAAATAGAGTTGAGGTTAGCTTCATTTATCTAACCATAAAAAATATATGATCATCTCTACTTAATAAGTGAACCACACAAGTTTGTAAAAAAAAAGTATACCACACAAGTGAGGGTGAGAAAAACACAAGAAGGGGGATAAATTTTTAAAATTCTTGGTGCTTAGCAAAAACAAAGTTACGTGCAGTGGATAAATAAACACAAAGAGTGAGAGAAGAAAGAAGACAACACAAAGCTTTTAAACCGGTTTCTCCCACAAACATGAGTAGTCCAATATTTTTGCACTTCTAAAGGAGTTCACTATAATTACTTAAGATTACAAATGCCCAAACACATAAGTTTAGGACTTCTTGCCCAAGTACACTTACCCATGATTCCTTGGCCTAAACACCAAGTTCTAATCACAATAAATCATCTCATGTTCTTCATATCTCTTGGATGGTATTTTACTACTAATCGGTCTCTTTTAGTTTAATAAGCAATTACAGAAAAATGAAGAGACCCCAAATAATCCTTTCGGATACTTCATGAACCCATCGTTGGATTCAACAAAGATATTGATGTACCCATCGAAGAAAGCATAAACCTCTACATCGACTATATCCAAAGGGTTGCTAGAATAAGAGAACAATCACGTATACAAAACCCTCATTCGACCTCAGTCTATCCGTATACAAAACCCTTATATAGGAGGTGTTTGAACCATATAGAATTTTAAAATTCAAATGTGTAAAAATTCTGAAATTTTATTTTGCCACAAAAGGGGTTCGAACCATGTATAGGAGGGGTATTTGGATTTTAAAATTTAAGTGTAAAATAAAATTTTTACACAGTCGAATGTTAAAATTCAAATGTGTAAAAATCCTAAAATTTCATTTTGACAAAATAGGAGTTCAAACCATGTATGGGAAGGTACAAAGTCGAGGGAGGGGAGGGGCAAAAACAAGCTCACTTCCATTGGGGCACCAAGTCTAAATTAAACCCTACATAGATAGGCCCATAGTTCAAACAATAACCTAACGGCTAGTTCATTGTATATTGTGTTAGGCCCTCCAACGGTCATATTTTGATGTTATCTATCTTCCTTTGTAATTATAAATAAACCCCGCTGTTTACCCTAATCACACATCTTTTCTTTTATCTTTGCAATCACAATCAATCAATCTTTTCCTCAATTTTCTCTCGCTGCAATATCAATTTTTCAATCACTTTCAACAATGGAGACTCCATCATCCACCACCGCAAGAAGAGTCACAAGATCACAAACAAACACCTTGTCTGCTTCCAACAACAACAACAACATTCCATTTTCAAGTAAGTCATGATTTTACTTTATCAAAAAAATTATTTTGGAAAATGGGTTTTCATCTTTTATCAAAAAATTGATTTTTTAAAATGGGTTTTGATTATTTAGTGAGTGATGATTTTATTTACAATATGAAAATTTTGATTTTGGAAATTGGGTTTTGATTCTTTTCATTTTCTTGATACAGGAAAGATCGAAGACTCTGAGAAGAACTTGTCAAAATCAAGACAAAGAAAGGGGCAAGGACAACAGCAACAAGATCGTTGTGCGCTGATCGACATATCAAATGATTCTCCAATCGTTGGACTTGCGAACGGAGATGTTGAGACACCTTTATCGAGCATTGCGAAGCAAAGGGGAAGCCGAGTGAAGAAGACTCCAGGATCTGGTGAAGCTTTATTGAGGGGTCAAGTGAAAACCCTTTTGCAGAAAGTTGAAGAAGAAGCTGAGATTTCAAAACTCACAATGGATATTCGTCCTTTTCTTCAATTCATTAACTCACCAATGCAACTTCTTGCTCCAACTCCTGCAAACACCCCTCAAATTCCAAATATCAACAACACTGCCACTGGTTTCACAGAGTTTTCACCTTCTTCTGTTGTCCAAGAACAACTCATTTCTCAGGTTTGTTTTAATCTTGTTAAAATTAATGTACTTTGTATGATACATTGCATAAAGTTTCAAGAAAATGAATGCTTTTAAATTTGATATTGTTGTTGTTGGCAGATGGTGAATCAAGAGGTTATTAAGAATGGAGAACACATTGAATCTGAAAAGAATGTGTTAAGTCCACTGGTGTTAGATTTCTCTGAAAAATCTGAGGTTACAGAAGACTCTAAGATGGGATCAACAGAAGATGATGGTGATTCCATTTGGTCAATTCAAGTCAATGCAAGTACACATGATGAAGAAGAAGAAGATGATGAGGAAATAGCTGAAGTAGAAGATGAGGAAGAGGAAGATTACTATGAGGGTGTTGAAGAAGAGGAAGAGTATGATGATGGAGGGTTACTACTTGATGAACTTTGTGAAGGTTTGAGCAACATAGATGTGAATGAAGGAAAAGTGGTTCCAAAGTTTGCTGGGAAACATACAAGATTTTTGTATGACAGTGAAGATGATGAGATTGTGGAAGAAGTTGTTGAAGAATCTGCTGATTCTAACTCTGAGATTTTGCATTTGAAGGGGTTGCCAACTCCAAAAGGAAAGCATATTCGTTTTTCTGAGGAGGAAGAAAAATTTGATTTGTGATTTGTGTTTTGTTTGTTTGTTTTGGATGGTTTGGTTAGGTTGGTTGTCTCTCTTATGACACCACATTTTGGCTTTTTGTTTCTTTTTGTAATCTGAATGGAGCTAGTGATAGGACCATATAGTGTGGTTTGGATGCTCCAATAGAATTGTTTCTTTCATTGATGTTTAATTGATAATATTCTTGGTTTATTAGCTTGAAATGTACGATTAAATCCATAATAGCTATTGCAAATTTCTTAATCATCACATAATCATCAGTGCTCTATTGTTACAAGTTAGATTGGTAAATTAGTGTGCAATATAATCAAAGCCAAAAGGTACTTTAATGACAGAAAATGGTATACAATCATAGTAAAAGGACAATTTCTAAGGTATTCTAAAGTATCTGTCAAAAAAAATGTTATCCTAAAGTTAGTATAGCATCTGTCATATAATCTTTATTGGTAAGAGAGTTAATATAGCATCTGTCCAAAAGAAAAAGTTATCCTAAAGTAGTGTACTCCTATAATATTTACTGGTAAGAAAAGTTAATGTAGGATGAGTCAAATTTCTAAAATGCAACTTGTGACCATTTTCATTTTTGCCAAAACCTCTGAATTGCACTAGTCCATCTGTGCAAACAAAAATCACTGTTGTTGGTGTGTGTGCAATCTAGCTTTAATGGTAAAGAGTGTGACTAAATGAGGTCTAAGTTTTTTTTTTTTTTTTGACAGAAAAATGAGGTCAAAGTAGAACAAAGTCTGTTAATATGTGGTCTGCAATGCAATCTTCCAATCAAAAGGCCCAAACTAACTTGATTTACTTTGAAATTAAACATAATTGATAGTTCAAAAATTATAACTATGTGTGTGCAGAGATTGGTCAAATTGATATATGGAATTAGTTCATATCATACAACGAGTTGGTGAGCCTTAGAACTCAACTAACCTAGTACATTTTTACAATAGAAAAAAAATTATATAAGTGATTTAGAAATATCCTATTATTTTGTTGATAATTTTTTTTTATAACTAAATGGAAGTTGGTTAAAGAAATTTAGAAAAATATTAAATCACATTATATTCATTAACTTAAAGAATACTGTATTAAATTATGAAAGAGACGTAGGCATGAAGGAAATGAAGAACATGACATGCTAGACTGTCATTTTCATTTTACTTCTAAACTGAAATCATATTAAGTGTTGTGTTTCTTGAAGAACACTTTCTTCTCCATTATTAAATGAAAATTTATATTTATTAAGCGTATTGATTTGTGGGAGGAACACTTGGTTAGTCACAGCACCAAATAAGAGGTGTTGGGCACACACATAAATTTTAGAAAAAATTAAAGATAAAATGATTAGTTAATGTTAGATGATATGACTAAATTATTTAATATTTATTTTTTTTCTTTCATGTATGTGTGCCTAAATGTAATTTATTTGGGGTTGTGCCCAAGTAAGAATTGCTCGATTTGTGGTTAGTAAGATGTCATTCAATTATGTCAAGGAAAGTTGATAAGGATGTTAAAACCTCACCATTGATGTGTAAATATCTTTGTAAGTTCTTAGACTTTCTCAAATGATCTCATTCTTCACCTAAACTTTTTACGTATAAAATAGTCACGTCTATGATGTACAAGTGAGATAAATTTTGCACTACGCATAAGCTTGTTTTTACCATTTGAATAACAAGTCTCATTATTGGATCAAATGAGATGTGATAAAACATGTTAATCTAATAGTAAAAGATAAGTGTTTGTGTGATTGAGGAGGATAAGTTAGTATGGTATGATAATGCACGAGGTAATTAGTGTCAAAAGTGGTTATAATGCACATGGTAACTATAATCCCAAAGGATTGGAAATGATGTTTGGAAGGTGCATGCTCCACGTAAGGCTAAACATTTTTATGGCGCATTTGTAAAGGGTGTCTACCAACCCAGATTCAATTGAAAGAGAGGGGTTTGTACCTTGCCATGTGGCATGTTAGATCTGTGATCAATATAATGTGGATGATTGGAATTTCTTGTTTGACCGTAAGTCTATAATGATGGCAAACAACTTGTTTGGATGTGATTATTCCGTTGTGGTTTCAAAGTTAGAACCCACCAAAGGATGTTATTATGAATATTTGTCATCATGAAGATAAATGTGGTAGGAAAATTTGCAATTTTGGTGTGGGTGTTGTGGAACAAAAGAAATAATTGTGGTTGGAACAATGTGAAAGAACCGGGAACGGAATAAGCTATATGCATGTGGAGTGAATGGAATATGGTTCAAAGTGCGCACAACAGTAGCATATATAGCTCGAATCGGAACAATAACATGTACATTGGCAAAAACTGGCATATGGCTAACACAAGTGTAATGTTGATGCGAGATTCCACTATGAGCTAGGCAAGACGAGCATAGGTTGATGTGTTAGAGACTATATGGGGAAATTCGTGATAGAAGTTACCTCTTGGATTCAAGGGAAGTGTTCTATAATTGAAGGGGAAGCAATAGCCTGGCTTAAAGCTATTAAGGAGTTGGATTGAAAACGCTCCACAAATGTTATATTTGAAACCGACTCAAAAAGTGTAGTAGATGCATATCATTGCCTACATGTCGGTGTCTTTGAATGTGTATTATCTTTAAATTCAAGCTTTGAGGTGAAGTTTATCAAGTGAATATGATTGTTTATACGTTTGCTAGGACGACCATTTTCTGATCTAGTCTCTATATATTTGAGTTGTTACCTCCTTGTATTGAAACTTTACTAGTTAATCAAATGATTTGAGTTTGTTATTGTCAAATATAAGTTAACTTAATTCAAATACCAAGGAAGAAAGGGCTCATTAATGAATAGGGGGTTCAGAAAGAAACCCATTTCAATTTTTAAAAAGTTGGGTCCAAAAGTTCCTTAATGAAAAGTCCAAACAAAGCTATTTCTAATTGGCACCAAGAAAGGATAATTAAAAGGGATGAGAAAAATATAACCACACAACACATTATCCTCATCAGCCATATTCATTCATTCTACCAAGAACAGAGATGGGAACCACTTCCCTCTCTTCAAACTCACCTTCTCTCATCAATATCATTCTCACTAGACGTTCAAATTCACTGCCATCAACCAGACACAATAAGTTCCTCACACTTCAACCTCACACTCCACTCACTTTCCACCCCATCACCTGCAGCAGCAGCAGCAGCAGCAGCAGCAACACCAACACAAACACAAACAAAGATGAAACAGACTCAGTTAAAGCACCAACTGCAACACCAGTTGAACTAAGGCTCAAGAGAAGATCTAGAAGGCAGCAAGCAAGAACACAGAGAGAGAATGGAACTGTCACAAATAGCATAGAGCAACCCAATAAGGTAAAGGCTCCTAAGAAATGGGAGGAAATGAGTTTAACTGAGAAGGCACTTGAGCTTTATGTGGGAGAAAAAGGTGCTCTCTTTTGGCTTAACAAATTTGCATATGCTTCAATCTTTATCATGATTGGACTTTGGATTGCGTTTAGGTTTGTAGGTCCTGCACTTAATATTTATCAGCTGGATCAACCTCTACTGTCACCTAGTGATGTATTGAAGGGATCATCATGATCTCAACTTTTCAATTTTATGAAACCATTTGGTCTGTTTTTTCTTTATCATAATGCATACAAAGAATGGGTACAATTTAAATGTATTTACAATACTATACATATTTAGCAGCACAAAAACCAATCATTTTGGTTAAATGAGAGTTTCAATGATAAAGTACTTTATTTTTCTTCTTTTTATTAGAATACAAGCACATTTTGTTTTTGGGATCGATGAAATGCAACCAATATATCAGTAGAGATTTTGCACTTGCAAAGAAGTACAAAACAAATTGTTCTCATGATTTGATAGAGACATCATATTTTATATGCAGGAGTTATAGTCCGAACTTCAGATATTGTACTTATTCACTTTAAGGGTGAAATTCTAATCACATTGAACAACTTAACAAAAATGTTGAGTACTCTTGTTAAGACTTTGTTAATAGTTACATACATGGTCTTAAATTGCAATCGTTACGGAACTGTTACGTTGCAGTCTACAATTACAAAATCGTTACAAAACCGTTGAGGAACCTCCAAACCATTACATGCCAATGATTAAATTTGGGCACATGAATTGAGGGACATCAAGTGAAGAGTATCAATCATATCCCACTAGTGAACCAAAAGGTTGCAACAATGAGTGAAATTTGAAAAGGGTGGATAGACAAACTATGAGAACAGAATAATCACAATTCCCCAAATCATCTATATTGCAGTTATTTATAATTTATATAAAGCATAAAGCTTTCAGAGACTGAAAAAAAACACGGCCATTTGTGTCTTATGTGAATATAGCGAGCTTGCCCTATATATCAACGTTGTGCTGGCAAAAGTACATGCTATAAATGCAAAGCAAAACTCAACAAAACTAGGGCAAGCAACAAAAATAGATACAACCAATGAATTCAAAATTACACAACATTGACGGGTTGCATCGGTGCCACTCTGAGTGTCTTACACCTGTAAAAGATGAAACATTGCATTGATTACTCAATAGTGTGATGGGCTGATAGCAAATGCAAACATACTTGATGGATTCATGATGACTAGCATAATTTTGTCTTCAATTGGAGGGTATTCAATTTTGTATCTCTAAATAAATAAACAACATGAAAGAGAGAATCACCTGTTACACTCTAGTCTGGATGCATAATTATGATTGTTGCAATTTGTGCACATCCAATCACCACTTCGCCATTGCTTAGCTCTAATAAGTCAACAGATAAAAGTATTTAATTTGTTAGCCTATGAAAGTACAATTAGCATCATTGAAGACTAATAAGATGAAACACTAAGGAAATAAATCTCTCTCTGTATGTGTGTGAGCGTGTGAGGTTCAGTGGAGAAGAATTAATTACCCTTTTCCAAGGAGTGCGGTAGAAGAAACTTGAGGTGGAATTGGAAAGAGTTGGGGCATTGGCAAAATTGGTGCCGAACTAGAGTTGATGCTGCCGTAAACAGGGAAGAGTGGAGGTTTTGGTTCGGCACTGGTCCCTACTAGCTCTAAACTTGTATGAGTTTGCTGCTGATCATTTGTCTGTAAACGAAAAATTGTATGCAAGACTGTAAGAAGACGAGAATGTAATTAAAAAAAAACAAAAAGAACAAGTAAGATAAGACCACAACAGTGGTCGGTGAATCAGAAAGTAATAAAAGAAACCAAATCCTTACAGGTCCTACGTTCAATCTCTTGTTATCCCAGTCATAAACCAATTCTTCAGAAGCTAACCGTTTTGTGCCAAGGGCTTTACACCAAAAAAAGTGAAAATAACACAAAGTTTAACATCAATTGCTACTAAATAATGAAGAAAAAAAATTGTATATTGAAGAGCCCTAGCGAAACCCTAAGAGAGAATACTGAGAATTGTGAACTAGAGCATAGTATATATTCAAAGAAGATACAGCTTATGCAATTTGCGCTTACAATCTATACCAAGGAAGGAAGCCATACCTGGTGGAGAAGCATTGCATTTTTTACACTGCAAATTATTTCAACATTGAATCAGAAAAAATAATGAATACTTCATTACTTGTATAGCTCAACATCATCGACATTTAGATATAAAGTTCAAGACCATACCTGTGAGCGTGAGGAGTAATTGTGAAAGCCGCAGTTACAGACCCAGTCCCCGTTGCGCCAACCATTTGGAGTAGATGGGTTCTGACTAGTGAAATTTTCATAAGGATGTCCAGAACTATAATTTCCACCTGGTGGCCATATAGAAACTGGATGAACACCAAACTTTCCAGCTCCAGTAACAGGCCAATTATAATTCAAATTCAGCGAATGCGGTGGCACACCGTTTCCAATCAATCCAATATTCATCCTTTGTTCTGGTCCTCCGGGAGCCCTGGAAAAGTAGGGTGGATAAACAGGGAAGGATGCTCCAGTCATTGCAAGTGCTGGCATGGCCGCTACTTCCTTTGGTTGTCCACACTTCTTGCACTTCTCTCTTGATGCATAATTGTTGTTAGTGCAACCTATTGTTCCATTGCATACAAACACATCCCCACAAAGCATCCAGAGAGATAGGAACCCACACCAACACGTTGCACGCACACCAACACGTCGCACGCACACCAAATACACATACAAAAAGCACAAACATCTCAACCTAGTTTTTTTAACTTTTAAAACAAAATACACAGAGCTAGGACATTATTACAATTGCAACAACCAAACTTTGACCGTGTTGTAGTAAACTACCCTAAACCACCTGTAGCACATGAAGCAATGGTTGTCTCATAAGCAAGCCAGTATCTACTAAGGGATTGTTTGAATTGGCTTATTTGAACATATCTACTCACATAAACACTTGTCTGATTTTTTGGGAGACCTTACGAAAACGGTTTATGACATGTCCATAAGTTGTTTTATGCTTATTTCCATAATCTATACAGGATAGCTTATGAAAACAGTTTGTAGCTTATATGAAACCAGTTTTATTTTATTTTATCTTTTGTTATAAATTTTGGCCTGTCTGGATTGCCTTATTTTTGAGCTTATGCGAAATAACTTATGCAAATAAATAAGTTTTTTTGCATCATTATAAGCTTTTCAAGGTAGTTATGAAAAAACGGCTTATAAAGACACAATTTTTGTTTGTAAAAACTTATGAATTAACATAAAAGTTTATTTATTTGCATAAGTCATTTTTATAAGCTCAAAAATAAGCCAAATCCAAACAGACGCAAACTACGCATAAGTACTTAAATGAAAAGCGCTTATTCTCTAAATGCTTAAGTAAGCCGTTTCTCCAATCATCACAAAATTACTATCTATCCACTTTGCCAAACAAAATTGCCACATTACTACACTAGGTGACTAAAGACTAATTCTCTTATTCCACTACATTCTTTGCATTTTCCACCTGCTCATACCAACTTAAACACTAAATAATAACACACAAACAAGTTCTTATCTCATCCCCTCAATCAAATCTCCAATAAGCAAACTGAACATGAAAAACTAAACAACCCAATTCAAAAATCACATCCATAAGCACAAATAATTACTTAATTCCAAAAAACATAAAAAAAAAAAATTACTGCATCTCATTACTTAAAATCCACACAAGAAAATAAGAAATTTTGCATAAACAAATGAGAAACAAACAAAATCATCGATTGCAGAAAAGAGGGGCTAAGTAACTAACCGGTGCAGATCCAATCGCCGATACGAGGAAGCCACTTGGAATCAGCAGGGGTTTTGGTATCAACGAGAAGACGTGGTTGTTTGCAACGATTGCAGAATGATCTGAAAGCGTAGTTTCTGTTGTTGCAACTACTGCACTCCCAATCACCTTCTCTACCTTCCCCCATTCTTCTTCGAAATAATTTATATTTTCAGTGTCTGAACCAAAAAACCAGAAGAAAAGGGACGAAGAAGAAAGAACAAAGAAGGGAAATCAAAATTGTGAAATTTATTTATAACTGTACATATGAAAAATAAAATTATTACTATTATTATTATTACAGATAGTTGGGCCGGGCCTGAAATGAGTTGGTGTGATTGCTTTTTGTATCTTCGTTTTTTCTCATACACCTCAAAATACCCTGATTGGAAAGTTTATTTTTCACCCTATATCTTTCTCGCACGCCCTACGTTTTTCTGTTTTTACTGTTGCGCTACTTAAGTAGTGGATATTAGAAAATTGAAATTTTTTTGTAAATGTTGTACGCTACTTGAATAGAGGACGTTATAAAAATAAAATTTGATTGAGTGTTTTTAGGGTGTAACTGCTACCTAAGTAGCGAATATGAATATTTTAATAAATTTGTAAGTCGCGCTAGAAAATAGGTATGTGACAAAAGAAAGTCTCAAGTTCCAATAGTTAAATGAAGCGCCATTTTGAATAACATTTTATAATTTTGAGATGTATAGCCAATTTTCAAAAGTACATAGTAAATTTGGATAGGAAAAATGCGGTCATGTTCGTAACGGTGGTACTTTAAGATTTTTATGTAATAAATAGATCTTTAAATATTTAATTTTTAATTCGTTGCACTTTTACTTATCTAATTATCTTTCGTACAAAAACTTGTTGCACAGTAACTTTTTCTTTTAATCTCCTCCAACATATAATATTTTTTTTTTTATCAAAATACATGATTACGGTGAAACTCAACATTAACCGTCATAGTAAAAAAGAATAACAGAAATACTAAAAAGTTAACTAAATGGTAACAACAAATTATAAACCCACAGAACTTATTTATTACCTAAAAACTTAAAAACTCAATTGGTACAAATATGAAACTTAAAATAATAAGCAAAGTAATTGACCATTTGGATATTATTAATTAAGTTCTTAAGACAATGACAAAAAAAGACTTAGACATGACAACAAGCCGTCTTTAGGTTCTATTATTTTACGTAACGTAAGCATAAGATGTTGGTAATATATATTGGACACTTGCAGTAAGCGTATAGTAACGCTTAAATTTTATCGAACAAAATGCTTTTACGTAATTAGTACTTGTAATATTTTATTAAAAATTTAAAATCACTTAAACTTTATGCTTTACATAAACACCCTCTTAAGAAAAATCTAATTAAGATTCTATAGAATAACAAGTCAACAACGTAACATGTCGACCTCCTCCTTTGTCTCACTTTCCATCATTTTCCAATTGTTTTCTTCACTTTCAAATACAAATAAGAATCACTATGGTTTTCAATTTCTCAGTTAATCACTGATTATATCAAATGGAAAAGAAGATTGGTGATAGTGATGCAAATAGAAACCACTATGGAAGTGCTCTATGTTGGTGGTTAACAGTTTCAGTTGTAGCAATCTTTGTAGTAGCTGCTGGTGTTTTTACTATATTCATCAACTTTCATCATCACTCTCATTCACATCAACCTTCCAACATAGTTCCAAAATATGCTTCCTCTCTTCAGTTAGCCCTCCAATTTTTCGACGTCCAAAAATGTAACGTCTTTTTTAATTGACTTATTTGAACTTATACACGGATATAAACACTTATCAAACTGTTTATTTTCATAAGCATTTAAGGATAACTTACGAAATAACTCATAGTTTATATGGAAATCGTTTGACTTTATTTTATTTTCATAAACACATACTCCCGATATAAACAAAGATTCATTTTTCAGGTTCATTGAATAACTAATGTATCAGGTCTATAATATGAACTAGGAATTTTTCCATATATATGAGACGAGAAGTAGTATATGATAAAAGCTTCATTAAGTTGTTTTATTGTTTATGAAAGATAATTTTGAGCAAGTATATGATCATTTGTATAAAATGAAAATTTTCCAATATAATAGAAAGTGATATATTATGTATATTATGCAGCTGGTAAGGTGAAGAATAATAGGGTTTGGTGGAGAGGGGATTCAGGGCTAGGAGATGGTAGTGAGGAAAATTTAGATTTGTCGAAAGGATTGTATGATGCTGGTGATCTTATGAAATTTGGGTTTCCAATGGCTTTCACTGCTACTGTACTGTCTTGGGCTATTCTTGAATATGGACATAACATGGATGCAGTTAAGCAGCTAGATTATGCAGTAGACTCACTCAAATGGATCACTGATTATCTTGTTAATGCACATCCTTTTGCTGAGGTCCTTTACATTCAGGTAAGAAACTTTTTGCTTAAGTTTCTGCTTTTAGTCTCTAATTGCTACTGAGATCATAGTCAAGTTTTAAATAAAGGTTTGTGACCGTGATTTCAACTTGGTATAAATGTTTTTGATGTTGTTGAAACGTTCATGCGACTGAGGCTGCATCAGCCACATTAGACTGAAATTCTAGGCAATATTAAGCACCAGCCGCAATTTAAAACCCTGATCATATTAACAAGGTTTCAAAATTCTCTTGTAATTGCATTTTAGATGCACATAAGTCATTTAGCTGCAATGTTTGAAATTGAGATTTTGGTCATGATTGTCGCGATCCTTGAAATTGTGGAGAATCAGATTTAACTGTGGTTGATGCGACCTCAATCACATTTACATTGCTGTTGTAGCATCAACTACCTTGCTGCAATGACTTATTTGTTTTGAAAGTATAAAATGGTTGTAAGTAATTTCAAGAATAGTAAGGTAAGGATAGTAATTAAATTGTAATTGTGATGCCACAATACAAAAAAATAACCTTAATTTCAGGTCCTGTTTGGAGAAACAACTTAATTAAACATTTATAACATAAGCACATATTCATATAAAATATAACAAAAGTGTTAATGTATAAGTTTTTCTAATACAAAAGATAAAATATAAGTTAAATTGTTTTCATTTAAGCTATAAGCTGTTTTCATAAGCTATCTTGGGGAGCATATGAAAATAAGCTCGAAACAGACATGTCATAATCTGTTTTCATAAGTTCTCACACACAGTCTCACAAGTACTTATGTTATTAGATAAACTCAAATAAGTCAATCGAGATAGGTCCAGTGACTTTTTACTCTACCATCTAAAGTTCTACAAGTCCATTAGATTTTGATAATCCTTTTTGTTCTCTTTGCATTGTTTTCTTGGATAAATGAAGAACTTGAAAGTTCGGTTTTTCTTGTGTGTGATTGAAGGTAGGGGATCCTGAGGTAGACCACAATTGCTGGGAAAGGCCCGAAAACATGACGGAGAAAAGACCACTAACTCAAATTAACTCATCTTTCCCAGGAACAGAAGTTGCAGCAGAAACAGCAGCTGCATTAGCCTCAGCATCTCTAGTTTTTAAGGAGATTAATATCACTTACTCTCAGATTCTCCTTGAACATGCTCAGCAACTGTTTATTTTTGCCGATACATACAAAGTTTCTTACAGTGTCAGTATTCCTCAAGTAGGAAAATACTATAACTCATCTGGTTATGAGGATGAACTTTTATGGGCAAGTAGCTGGCTCTATCATGCAACAAAGGATCCATCATATCTAAATTATGTGACAGAGAAGAATGAGAATGAATTTGGTAGTTTAGGAAGTGGTTCTTGGTTTAGTTGGGATGATAAGCATGCTGCAACTCAGGTATGTAGTATGATGCAGTGTTTTTGTTTTAATCTATTCATTTTCTATTTATTACTATAGGTTCAATTACACTTTTATTTGATGTGTTTTGAACCAAAGTACTTTGAAGCACTAATTACACACTATCATGTTGAAACCGATAATAATTTGAGAAAATAAACTTTATTAAATGTAACCACAGGTGCTGGTGTCTGATACCAATACGTGTCAGACACCAGAAACACCTTTAGTTTGTAGAGATTTTCAAGAAAAAACAAGTATTGAATTATCTTAGATAAATAAAAAATTGACAAAGGGAGTTGATCATAGGAACTAAAATCTTTAGGAATTACACTCGAGCGAAACATAATTGTGAGACGACAAACACACTCAAAATGTAACTAACCTTTTATTATATGTTCAAGTTGGTTTTTGATTAATGGACTAAGCGCATATTCATTATTGTGATAAATTTTCTCATGCATTTTGTGACATTGAATTAGGTCCTTTTGTCCAGAGTAAATTTCTTTGGTACTAGAGATGTCCCAGATGCAGAGAATCTTGACCTTCAAAAGTACAGAGAAACTGCTGAAATGCTAATGTGCAAGCTTCTACGGGATTCACCAACAGCCACAACCAACAGAACCAAAAGTATGATTCATTTCTTCCTTATAGCATTTCAGTAGTTATGTGCATTCATTTTTGTATGTAAGTTCATGAGAATAAGGCTTGCATTTTAAGTCAATTATGCTAAAGATGATTAACAAAACATAAAGCTAGAGATCAAATTTTGATATCTCCTTTGGATGCATGTTAGCTATTATTACTCATACAAACTTTGATTGCAAAACAGGTGGACTGATTTGGGTGGTACCATGGAACTCGTTGCAACATTCAGTTGCTTCTGCATTCTTAGCTGTTCTTTATAGTGATTACATGTTGACATCTCAAACTGAAAATCTATATTGCAGTGGGAAAATGTATAAGCCAATAGATCTCCGTAAATTCGCCATTTCTCAGGTATGCATGTCTTACAAAATTACATCAATAATTTTCTTCATCAGTCAACTTCCAGTCCCACATGTTTTTATAGGAGACTACTCCCAGGTAACATACCTCAGCAAACATCTAATCAAAGTCTACAACCATGACTTCGAGGTTTTTTATGTCTACCAACAAATTTTACCAGTGCCTGGGCAAGTGCCCTAGCTGGCCGGGCTGTAGATCCGCCCATGCATATATGAGAGCTTTGTGTTGGATAAGCTATTTGCGTTTGAATGTGTACATTTAAAATTTCTTATACATAAACAAGTGTTTGGATGATTAAATACAAAAGCACTTATAAAATGTTATAATTTCAGGTAGATTATGTATTGGGAGAAAATCCAATGAGTATGAGTTTTCTTGTGGGACACGGAAGTGAATACCCTAAATACATACATCATAGAGGATCTTCAATTCCAGTTGATGCTAAAACTGGCTGTAGGGATGGATTCAAGTGGTATGATTCACCTGAACCTAATCCTAATGTGGCATTTGGAGCTATAGTAGGTGGTCCCTTTTTCAATGAGACATATAATGATTTCAGGAACAATTCAATGCAGGCTGAACCAACCACTTATAGTAATGCACTTTTGGTTGGTCTCCTCTCTGGCTTGGTTGCTAGTTCCTCTGTAGTTTCATCTTTCTAGAATCCACATATGTGTGTGTGTATATATGATCCAGTTTCGTTATGGCATATGTAAATACTCCCTCACATTAGCTTTATTTTGCATCAACAACTCTAAATGAGTAAATGAAATGCTATCTTCTAGCTAGTTTTGTATGACAGTGTAATATCATAAGTATCTACTGCCATTTTGTAGTCAATAGTGTCTAATCTCTCTCGAAAAATTTGTGAAAGATGCGAAGTGGATTCTCTCTCATTTTTGAATTGTATTTTTTCATACACAAGAGTCACAGAGCGAATACATAACTACTTATTTCAAGGCGTGCGAGTTTCTTATCACTCTAACCAACCACATGTTGGTATCTTTGTCTTAGTTTGAGCAAGTGATAACATGTATAGAGCTACTATATTTTGTTTCAAAAAAATGTTTGTTAATAAATCCCTACAAAAAAAATATAATCGATAAACCGAACTAAATGGTTTGCTATGTTTACTAAGTCCACTTTGACTTATCCCAACATATATTCTAATGACATTTCTCACACTCAACAATACAACTATATTCTCTATTATCGGATCCCTTTTTTTCTGAAAACCAAATAACTTATTTAAAAATTAAAAATTACTTATTATTTA
Source organism: Trifolium fragiferum (assembly GCA_954870985.1). Classification (NCBI taxonomy): domain Eukaryota; kingdom Viridiplantae; phylum Streptophyta; class Magnoliopsida; order Fabales; family Fabaceae; genus Trifolium; species Trifolium fragiferum. Next base: position 26,872,584 of record OX940792.1, read on the forward strand.
ATTGTATTATCCGACGAACCAATCTACCAAATTGTATATGATATCAACTTAGTTTGATTTGGTTTAACTATTGAAAGACACACTAAAAACTAAATCAAACCAATGTAAATTTGATTGGTTTGAACAATTTTTTATTGAAAATCGAACCAAACCAAGCCGTTACATCTCTATGTATATATATTTTTTGACATAAGCCCCAAGGTATATTTGATAACATATTTATTTGGTAGATGTACTCTATTTTATTTGAATTAATGAATACCGTTTATTTTGTAAAAAAAAATAAAATATGTTTAAATATAATCTCTAGTAGTATTGTTAATTTTGTCACTAAAATTTAGCTAACAATTTATTTTTAGTTTTGAATTTATTTTCTAACCTACTTTTAGGTGAACTTATTTAACTATAATAATTTATTTTACATTTGACTCACTTTTAATTTTTATCCATAAATTTTACAAAATCAATTTATTTAAAATTAATTTATGATACTACACAACCACATACATTAGATTAAAATTAATTTATCATTTAAAATTAATTTATGATATCACACAACCAAACACGTGTAATTTTGCAAGGTAAGATCCAAAATAATAGTTTTTAAAATTTCAGAACTTAGGTTCCGAACACACCTAATTTCAAAAGCAAATTCCAAAATACTATTTTATATGATAAGTGATAACTATGGAAAATTTGTACCTTCACTGCTACACACACTCAACTTTTATTGTTATGAAAATGAAGCTTTTTTTGTTAACATTTTTGAGGCATGAAAGCAACATTTTGATTATTCATAGAGGGTTTCTATGTTCATTTTGCATCAAAGAACAAGTAGTGTGTGTATTTTTTTTATCATTGTAGTCCGGTGGCTGAAATTTTACTTTTTAGAATGAATAAGTGGGAGTACTATGGTTTGAACTTTGGTCCCTGCACATTATATGCAATATTCCTACCAACTAAGATATGTTCATCGAAACAATAATATATGTTTTAAACCGTTTATTTATTATTTTATTTTTTTGCAATTTTTAGGAATGTTTGTTTACTCGTATTTTAGAATTTAAATTCCGAAATCAGTTTGTATCCTAGGATCATCCGAACCTATTTCGAAATGTAGATTTCAAATTGGACTTATATGCAAATCTGCAGTTTTTTTATGTTCTTCCGGTCATCAACTATAATTCACCATTTTAGAACGTAGGTTTCGTATGAGACCAAATTTAAACGTATTTTTGGGTGTTTTAAGGCCGTAGAGTCATGTAGAGTGCCTAAAGAACAATTTTCTTAAATTAAATATTATAATTGACAATTTTCGATATTATTACGTTTTACATTTTTTTTTTTTTACTTTCACCTTCATTTTAATCTAGTTCGAAAATCAGTTCTGACATCAAGTGATTTCGGCTCCTCCCAATCACAATTGCAAGGAATCTAACTGTAATCTTCCTACCTTGTTCAGCGTCAATCAGCGCACAATCATGTATTTGTGTGCGAATAGTGTAAAATTTTCATTTATTAAAAAAAAAGGCGCATGTAAATAAAGCAAACACCAACCAGTGGGTGATCTTACAGAGGTTTGTTCCGTTCATTTTCTTTACTTGAGAGAGAGAAAGATAAGCACGCGCGTCTTGCTACTGTTGTAATATCATCGTCTTCTCCTTTTCATCATCATCCTCTCCTCTCAGGTCTCTCTCTCTCTCTATCATATTTTATTGTTCTACTTCTATATTCTCTTTACTTTACTTTTCAATCTCTTTTTTAAGACTTCAATTTCATCTTTGACTTCGATCGGTACCCCCTCTAACCCTTATTCTTTACAGATCGGCTTGAACTTTACTTTCATCTTCTCAATTTTTCTTTGCTTTCATTGTGGAAAATTGCTAAATTGTGTAATCAAATTCATTTTTTTCTTATCAATTGTGTTTTAATTTTAGTTTTATTCAATTCAATTCGATATACGCTCCATAATCTGTAATTGGTTGTTGCAATTTAATCCCTATTTCTAGTTGCAATGTGGCTGTTTAGGGTTTTTGCATTTTTGAAACCTTGAAGCATATGTTTAGCTGAATTTATTGTTATATTATCCTACATTCGACAGGAAATGGCGGGGGATGAAGATGTTAGAATGTCGGGTTTGAAGTCTGTGCCGAGTCAATCACATGAAACATGGAAGGAAGGAATGGAAAGAAACCAATCTCAAGTTGATGTATTGGAAGAAAAGCTTACGGAGCTAAAGGTTTGTGTAGAGGGATCGGAGGAAGACTCGAAAAAGGAATTAGAGGTTTTGTGGCGAAGAGTTAAGACTACTGCTACGTTGCTTACGTACTTAAAATCAAAAGCTAGAATTATGGCTATTCCTCATCTAGCACATACATCTTGTGGCATCAAAAAATTAGATGGAGTAGGGTTTGTTGACAAAGACGGGATTCCATTATCAGGTTGGTCTAGGAATGTTGATCTTTCTTCGTTTGATGGACAAGATGAAGAATCTTGGATAGGAATTGGCCGTGATCAGGGTTTGTTGGATGAACAAGATACGGTTTATATAGGTGAGTTACTGAACTCTGTTCAGATGGTTACTGATGTGATGGAAGCTCTTGTCAAAAGGGTTTTATTGGCGGAATCAGAAACTACAATTGAGAAGGAAAGAGTAAGTTTAGGTCAGGAAGAAATCTTGCTTAAGTCTGCTCAGTTAGAGAATATGTCTATGAAATTAGAGGAGATGGAGCGTTTTGCTTTGGGAACGAATAGTATTTTGAATGATATGCGGCAACGAGTTGTGGATTTGGTGGAAGAAACAACTAGACAGAGAGAGCGGGCTGCTGAAAACGAAGAAGAGCTTAGTAGAGTGAAACAGGAATTTGTCTCTCTCAAGTCATATGTCAGTAGTCTAATCACAGTGAGAGAAACCTTACTATCCTCAGAGAAGCAGTTCCAAACTATTGAGAAGCTGTTTGAACGGTAAATATACATTTCATTAGACATGTTATATGCAAGTTTCTTTATAATTATCTAGTACTCGAGCTGCATTAGATTATTTGTTTGACCTGGTTTTGGTGATATATTTTCTGCTTCATTTTATGCTAAATTTAAATTTCTCTAGTATAAGTTCTCTTGATGGCATATGATAGGAACTGAATTATAACAATATAAAAAGAAGGGAACAACTATAGAATCAAGCTCCAAATACAGTATCTAGTCTAGATTTAAACATGTGGATTAGAAAGGAAAAAGATATCAGAGAATTAAGAATGCCATTTCTTCCCTATGACTTCTGATACCACTTCATTGCCCAAATGATTTCTCTAAATCTGCATCCCACTCCTTCCATTTGACTTTACATTCATGTCCCTCTTGATGATACCACATGAACACCTATTCTGTAATCTCGTACTACCATACGATACGATATGTTCAATTTGTTAGAGGCTTGCATTTCCCTGCAGAGGCAGAGCTCAATTGACGGAGAAAAGACCAGTTACTGGTTTGATTTATGGCAAATACACAGTCTCTAATTTTGGGAGAGATGGGATGGATTTTTTAAATTTTAACTGAAATCACTAATCCTTGTTTTTAAAATCTGAGATAAATCTGTTTCAAAATTGTGTTAAGACTTAAGAATCAATTTAACCCCATTTTATCCAAATGCGTTTTGTTTTGCAAATTTGCATTTTGAAAAACACCGAAAACTAAAAGTTCACAACCATGTCAAACATATCCTTAATTCTCAAATGTAGTTTTCTTAATTATGATTGAGTTACCCACAATACTTTTATTTGAAAAGAAATCTCATCCTTTGATTAGTTTAAGGGAATGTCTCCCTTTATTAGCATTTGTGCTTCTATAGAGAGTAACTCTTATCTGTCCAATTTGTCTTCACTCGGTTGGTTTATAAACAGTGTTGTTAAATGGCAGCCATGGCACCGCCTTGGTGGAATGGTGTGACAAACAGCGCATTAAGTGACTTAGTTCTTCATCTCTGATAGTTAGCTTTTATGGGAGGGTTCCCCAATTGCTTAGATAATTATCATGATTATACTCTTATTTTGTTGTAGATGTTGTGTTTTTCTTGGGTGGGGTGGGAATGGAGGGCATGTTTTCTGTTTCTGTTAATATATGCTTGCTTATTCAACATGTAGGTAATAGCATTCACATATTTCCATGCCAATGGTGTTTACTTTTAATTACAGTTTTCATATAGAAGGTTCATTTTAATCTAAACTAAACAAGCATGTTCTTACTACGTGATTTGTTTTCCTTGGGAGCACAGGCTAGTTGGAAAGACTACCCAATTGGAGGGTGAAAAAATGCAGAAAGAGGCCGAGGTTCAGAAACTTATGGAAGAGAATCTGAAGCTGAGTACTTTGCTTGACAAGAAAGAAGCTCAACTTTTGGCATTGAATGAACAATGTAAGATGATGGCTTTGAGCGCTTCAAACATGTAAATGTCATTTGTATTCTAGAGAACTTGTTTGAGGCCGTCTATTCCTTAAAAAAAGCATCAATGGAGGGCTCCATAAACATCATGAATGTCTTTATTTCATTTTCTGATGTCATTTCTATGCCTTTTCGAAATTGAATGCGGGAAACATTTTCTCTTGGAATGTAAACTTGGTGTGCTTTCATTCAGGAGAAAAACAAAATATAATGTGTCTCTTAAAAGTACATGAAACTTAATCATCAACATCACATCATGACTAACCCATCAAATGCTAGAGAGAGACTAGCCAACGATTCATATGGTGGGAAAAATATATAAAAACATGCAACCTCCAATCACATTTTATTATTTTAGATAGTTATGGTTGGATGCATCATGCATGTGTAAAATGTTTACATTGTACACAGTAATTAAAATGTGTTTCCTTATTTAGTTATTTTTTTGGTAGAAATGTTTCACCTTTTCGTAGCATTAAAATATCGTTGAGATGGGTTCAGGTCTGCTCCATTACTTATATCCTCCAGTTTTCCTTTTCTTTGCTTGGATGTTTGACACGTGGCAACCAAGAAAATCAATGGCTGGATTTAAAAAATAATTTATTGTTCTCTTCTTAGCAGCACCATATTCTTCTCTTCTACTTTTCTTCTTCTTCGTCTTCTCCGTCCGTAGCCAACACGATGCTTCCGTCGGCTGCCATCTTGCTTCAGCTGCGCCGCCTCATAACCACCGTGAAGGCCCGTCGCTCTTCCACGAGTTCTTGAATTGATTAGTGGCTAAACAAATCTGCACTATTTCTGCAACTTTGAGCATCAACATTGCATAAAAATTCTGCATAATTTATGGTTTTTAATTGATAATTGAGCTCTAACTTGAAAAAGGAAGATGCAGTAGGTGGGGATTGAGTGGCTAAAACATTGAATAATTTATGCATCGTTTCTTGCTTCTTCGCCCCTTTAGGATGAAATAAAATTGAAGATGGTTTGGAGCTTATGAGGGAGATACACGAAATTGAAGTTGTTGAAGATTTTTTTATTGAAATTGAAGATTGATTGTTGATAATTTCTGCATCTTCTTGTTACTTTGTAACTTTTTTGTTCCACAATCTCTTCTTTATCTCATTTTTGTTTTCCAGTTAAAATTACAAACATAATGCATAAAATTAAAACTTAAAATTACAGCATAAAGGTTGATTAAATCGAAACTTAATTGCTCACGATGCTGCGTTTGTTCTAAAAATAATGAAAATGTCGGCGAACAGCAGGGGTGTTGGGGCGGACAGAAAGGGAAACAGCGGCAAAAGGGCGGTGGCGAGCAGCACCGAAACAGACAAAGAATGGTGACGACGATGAGAGGAGGAGTGAAAGTTCTATCGTATGAAGATCGGTTGATTGTCTCGTGCAAGGAAAAATGAACTCAGGAAGAAGATGAAGGTGTTTTTTTATTTTATTATTAGGGTTTATCTATAATGTGCAAAGTTGTACATATTAGAAAGTTGGCTTTAATGCACTTTTGATCCCCCTATTTTGAAAAACTTGAACTTTTGATCCCCCTATTTTAAAAGCCAACTTTTTGATCCCCCTATTTTGAAAAACTTGAACTTTTGATACCCCAATTTTAATTTTTTTTAAATTTTAGGCCCCGTTTGGCCCGGCTTATTTTTTACTTTTCTATTTAGCTTAAACGAAATAGAGAAGTATAAAATTATATTTGACAATATTTCTCCTTAAAAGTATCAAAGAAATAAAGTAAAGAAGTAAAAAATAAATAAAGGTGAAGTCAAACACAATTTTTTCCTTCTTTACTATTTTTAAGGAGACGAAAAAAAGGAGAAAATAAGCCGGGCAAAACGGGGCCTTAGTCCCCCAACTCATTTTTGTCAAATTTTTAAGGCTTAATTGGTCAAAATTTTTAATATATATCATAAAAAAAAAAAAAAAAATTTTAAAAAAATCTGAAAAATATTTTAAAAAATAATAAGATTTTTTTTAATATGAATTTTTAATTTTTTTTTTAAAATCTCGAAAATATTATAACCAGAAATATTAATTTAAAAAAAAAATCTGAAATTTTTTTTTATCTCAAAAAACGAAAAATATTATTTATTTAAAAAATCTGAAAAAATGAAAAATATTATTTTTTAAAAAATCTGAAATATTAATTTTTTTAAAATAATCTGAATAATAATTTTTTCCAGATTTAAGAAAAAAATAAAAAATTTCAGATTTTTAAAAAAATAATAGTTTTTCAGATTTTTTATAAAATATTCAGAATTTCTTAAGAAAAATTTAAAAATTACAGTAACTTTTTTAAAAAATTCAGCCTTTTCAGATTTTTTTAATTAAAATAAAAAACTTTTATTAATTTTTTAAAATATTTTTTAGATTTTTGTTAAAAAAATAAAAAAGTATATTTTTTTATGATGTTTTAAAAAATTTGACCAATTAAAGACCAATTAAACCATAAAAAATTGACCAAAATGAGTTGGGGGACTAAAATTTAGAAAAAACCAAAATAGGGGATCAAAAAGTTTGCTTTCAAAATAGGGAGATCAAAAGTTCAAGTTTTTCAAAATAAGGGGATCAAAAAGTTGGCTTTTAAAATAAGGGGATCAAAAGTTCAAGTTTTTCAAAATAGGGGGATCAAAAGTGCATTAAAGCCTAGAAAGTTTAAAATAGTAAATTTGTTTTGGAACTTGTGCATTTTATATTAAATATATAATTTTTAAATAAATAAATGTTGTTTCCAATAAAAAGTTACTATTTTTGACTACTTTAACATGTGCAATGTTGCGCATGTTAGACAACCCCTTATTATTATTAAACAAATAGATTTTTTTTAACTTTTAAATCTAGCCGTTGAAATTGTTTTGTGCCACATGTTACGCATATGAGCAATGGACAGGACAAAATGGAGCATAAGAAACTGGAGGTGACCTGAACCCCGTTGGGATCAATTTTTAGGGTATAAATTAAGAGACTTCTCTTCTTAGAGCATTAAGATTTACACATTATGTTGAATTTGAATCATCATAGCTCTGTGCATCATATGTTTTTTTAAAAATAATGCTATCTTGTTCTAGGACCACTTAGATTTTCTCTCACTGATAATCGAGAGAAAGGATCCTCCCAAATTTTTTTTCCTCAAGTTTTTTCAATTGTTACACCTTAACCATTGATCAACTTTTCTTCATTTTTATCATATTAAAATATTATCAGATGCTTTTGGTCTAATGGTTTAAATGCACACATTATTTTCTCAATTTTTTTTCCAATGGATAGAACTCATTCTCGATATTGATCTTTCTTTTCACTCCGTAACACAATAAAACCCTAGAGTCATGCTTCCAAACCTCTGTTTGCAACATGGTTCTAGTGCCTAATGCAAAAGTGTCACAAACCTCAAATCTGCAGTGGGTATGATATGACACCTATGCTGACTAATTTGTTTGACTGTTTAGAGGAGTTGAGTTTAATTGTTCAACTTAGATGTAGATTCAATTGCTATATGCTAATAGTGTATGTAAAAGCTACTTGCAAATAAGTAGGACTTTGTTTTACCATTGAAAGAGTCTGAGTTTCGGGTATGTGTTTACTAGATTTCAGACACATCTAACTAAAATATGTTCAAGTGAGTTTGAAATTTGGGTATGTGTTTACTAGATTTCAGACACATTTAACAAAAATATGCATAAGGATGAGCTTATATTTGTGTACCTTTGGTGATATATGATGTGATTGAATTGCTTAACTTCTGTTTATGTATGATATTAAGATTTAACATTTATTCCAAAAAAATTATAAAGATTCAACAAAATTGGGAAGTTTGATACATGTCATTCTAAATATCATCCCCGCCGACCACCAGGCCGAGAGGCTTTTCTAGATGATGTTTTCTATTTACATTCCTGTCTCTTAGAAAGAGCCGCAAAACGGTCTGACCAGACAGGCACATGTAGCTTGACCGCCTTACCCGTCATTGAATCCATTAAATATTTTAATTATCGTTTCTTATAGACAATATTGTATAAACATCAACGTAACTGACTCATGCATCCCACGGGTACAAAGATTGATATGTGTATCTAACGAAAATGCGCATGAGGATAAGTTTTAAGTTTCTCATGTTGAAAAGATGTTTGAACCACCTAAATGCATGCCTATTTTGGTTTTCATGTAGAATTTATTGAAGACAAGAGTAACATGGTCTCACATGCTTATTCTTTGATAGCTAACAACTTCTCTATGTTAACGCTATGGCGTTGCCATATTTTGACAATGATGAGCAAAATTGTGTACCAAATTTTGTTAGTGACAACTCCTTTCTCGTAGTTGCGGCTTTGTTTGGAATATTGCTTTTGTTTGTAATTTTCAATACAAGAAAAGACAATGTGTAAATTTAATGGTTCAATTTGAAGAGACTTTGCTAATATCTTATGTCCAATTGGTACTAATAATGAAAATAAAAATTAAGTGGGAATGGGTGTGAGATAGTTTAAACTTTAAGTGGCCAAGTTTACCTTGAATTTCATGCAAAAGTGATTACTCCTAGAACATATAGATATGCCATGGTGGCCATGGTGGCATGGGAACATATTGATATCCTAGGGCCTTGGAAGTTGGAACATATGATATAAAATAAAGTTTATGTTACAATAAAGTCAAAGGTATACTAGTGATTCTTAGTTTAGAAGCATTTGATTTTTCTTGGTGGTTGATTATGTGCATGTTTGATATATTGATATATGTTCTAGTCTTTCAGCTGCACCACATCCACATGGAGGAACTGTCTAGAAAGTGGAAGTTTGTTGAATTCCAACATCACATTTTAAGATCATTTTTGGGATGTCTTTACAGCATTCAGATTTTCACTCCAATTTTGCGTATTGATAAAATTTAATATGGAGGGGAGAACATAACTTCACATCTATAATATGGTAAAAAAAATTAATTGAAAAGAGAGAACCTACATCATGGTAATAAAAAAAATAAAAATTGTATCCCCGTGCACATGTTGAGAGGTAAGTTTGATGTCTTAAAATTTTAGGTCATGTATGATCGCTCTTCTCCCACATTCACCTACAATACAAATTACTATTAATAAAAAAGAAAGTATTGAAAAGAGTGTGCAAAATAAGTTAAAAATAAAATGTTTTTAATATTCTTTTTCTGATTCATTTTATAAGAGACAATTTACCTTTCTAGTTTCATTAAATAATTAATGTATTTTGATCTATATTATTGTTAGATACATTAATTATTTAATAAATCTAAAAAGATAAAGTATTTCATATAAAAAGAATCGGAGGGAGTAGTAAGTTGCTAGCTTAGGGAAACATATGTCAAATGAAAGATCTAGGTTTAACTTACTAAATCTATATATACGAATGAGAGATCGTAATGAAAGATACAAGTTGTGGTTAGTTTAGTATAGGGAGCAAAGTAATGGTTCCCAATGATAGTGTGCTCTTTCAATACTAGAGGGTTGGGTAGTAGAGTGAAGCGGAGGAAAATTTCAGAGTTAATTAGGGGTGAAAAAATTGAGTTTATGGCGGTTCAAGAAACGAAGATGGAAGTCATCCCGGACTCACTTGTGTATGGTTTGTGGGGTAACAATGATTGTGATTGGCGCTATCTCCCGTCCGTGGGTAATAGCAGTGGTATTCTTTCTATTTGGTGCAAGGTTAAAGCCTCTCTTGTGTTTTCGTTCATTGGCGATGGTTTCGTAGGAGTTTGTTTAGATTTGGTGCATGAAAACCGGAGGTGTTTCATGGTCAATGTCTATGCCAAATGCAATCTCCATGAAAAAAGGAGGATGTGGGGTAATATTCTTATGTCCAAGAGGGGGTTTGGTGAAGGTGCGTGGTGTATTGTAGGCGATTTTAACTCGGTTAGAGAGTCGAGTGAAAGAAGGGGAGTGACAACACCTTCTAGTGGGAACATTAATGTGGAGATGCGAGAGTTTGATGATTTTTTGGAAGATTTGAACTTGATTGATCTTCCGTTGGTGGGAAGATGTTTTACTTGGTTCCATCCTAACGGTATTGCCATGAGTAGATTGGATAGGGTTCTTGTTTCTCCGACTTGGTGTGATTTGTGGGGTGATATTTCGGTTCGGGTTTTGGATAGAGATGTGGCGGACCATTGCCCTCTACTACTCCGTTATAGCTCCGAGGATTGGGGTCCCAAACCTTTCCGTTTTAACAACTCTTGGGTTCAACATAAGGAGCTTAAGGAGGTTGTTAAGGCCGCTTGGGAATCTTGTAATGTTGATGGTTGGATGGGTCATATCCTTAAAGAGAGACTCAAAAGTGTTAAAGGGGCCTTGAAAGGTTGGAAGGCCGAAAAGTTTGGAGAGGTGGAGGCTAAGAAGACGGGTCTTATAAAAGAGATTCTGGCGCTTGACTTAAAGAGTGAGACGGTGGGATTGGATGATAGGGAAGTCTTGGTTAGAAAGACTTTGTTTGAGAATTTATGGAGGTTACTAAAGAACGTTGATGCTTTAACCTTTCAACGTTCTCGCTCGAAATGGTTGAAGGAGGGAGACGCCAACTCTCGATTTTTTCACAATTGTGTCAAAATTAGAAAGAGTAGAAATATGTTGTCGGCTTTGAGGACGCCGAGGGGATGGATTGAGGGTCCGACACTAGTAAGGAGGGAGGTGGTTGCTTTTTTCAAAGATCATTTTGAGAATGATGTTTGGAGGCGCCCCACATTAGATGGGATAGCTTTTCCGTCTCTTGCGGGGGACAAATTAGAAGGTTTGACGGCAAATTTCTCCATGGAGGAAATTACGGCGGTGGTTATGGGTAGTGATGGATCGAAGAGTCCGGGTCCGGATGGTTTCAATTTTGTATTTGTGAAGGAGTTTTGGGATCTTTTGAAACATGATGTGAGGCTGATGTTTGACCAATTCCATGGCAATGCTTGTCTCTCTAGAGGTATGTGTTCTTACTTTCTCACTCTTATCCCCAAGGTGTCGTCCCCACAAGCCCTTGGGGATTTTAGGCCTATATCTCTTCTCGGTTGCCTATACAAATTGGTGGCTAAGGTTTTAGCGGCGCGGTTAGCCAATGTGATTGATGATTTAATTCCTAATACGCAATCGGCGTTTGTTAGAGGTAGACAACTAGTTGATGGGGTGGTAGTGGTGAATGAGATAGTTGATTTTGCTAAGAAATCCCGGAAAGAGTGCTTGATTTTTAAGGTGGACTTCGAAAAGGCCTATGATTCGGTTGATTGGGGGTTTCTAGATTACATGTTGCGGAGGTTTGGGTTTGGTGAAAAATGGCGTGCATGGATGAAGGCGTGTATTTGTTCCGGTAACATGTCGGTATTGGTAAATGGGTGTGCGACGGAGGAGATTAGCATTAAAAGGGGTTTGAAGCAAGGGGATCCACTTGCCCCCCTTCTCTTTCTAGTGGCAGCGGAGGGATTGGGAGCTTTAATGAGAATGGCGGTGGAAAGAGGCCGTTTCCAACCTTTCAAAGTAGGGAGAGGTGGGTTTCCGGTGTCTTTACTCCAATACGCGGATGATACATTGTTTATTGGTGAAGCTTCGGTGGATAATTTATGGGCTATTAAAGCTATTCTTAGAGGCTTCGAGATGGCTTCCGGGTTGAGAGTTAATTTTTTCAAAAGTTGTTTGATTGGGATTAATGTGCAAAACGAATTTCTTATCATGGCTTCGGAATTCTTGAATTGTCGGATAGGCCAAGTCCCTTTTAAATATTTGGGCCTCCCGATAGGTGCCAATCCGAAGCTTTCGTCCACTTGGTCTCCTATGTTGGATGCTATTAAACGAAGACTTGGCTCTTGGGGAAATAAATATGTAAGTCTTGGTGGCCGGGTTGTTCTAATTAATTCGGTGATAAACTCTCTCCCAATTTTTTTCCTATCATATATGCATATGCCGGTGAAAGTGTGGCGCGAAGTGGTGAGGTTACAACTCAATTTTCTATGGGGTGGTCTTTCTAACAAAAGAAGACTTTGTTGGGTTAAGTGGTCAGAAATTTGCCAACCTAAAAAGGACGGTGGTTTGGGTATCAAAGACTTACGCGTGATGAATAGTAGTCTTCTTTCTAAATGGAGGTGGAAGTTACTTTTGACGGGTGACGAGTTGTGGAAAAGGGTAATTGTTGCGAAATATGGTGTTAGTGCCACGGGCAATACAAGGTTGGATGTCTCTAGGCATAGGTTGGGTGTATCGGCGTGGTGGCGGGACATTTGCCGGGTTGATAGTGGTATTGAATGGTTTTCGCAAGCGGCGGTGAAAAAAGTGGGTAATGGTAACAATACTAAATTTTGGAAAGATGTGTGGTTGGGGGATTTTTGTCTTGAAACCCGTTTCCCTCGTCTCTTTGGAATTTCATCTCAACAAGATGCTTGTGTGGGTGATATGGGGAGGTGGGATGGGGAGGTGTGGACATGGGTGTTGGAATGGCGGCGAAACTTTTTTGCTTGGGAGGAAAACATCTATACCGAATTGATGGGTGTACTTGCTTGTTTTAACATTTCAAGTGAGGAGGATAGGTGGGTTTGGAATCCGGGTTTAGGGGACGGATTCACGGTGAAATCTACTTATGTTTTTCTTGACCGTATCTTGAACACTCATGTGCCGAAATCCGATTTGCATTCTTTTGCTTTCAAATTTATTTGGAAAAGCAGAGTCCCGTCAAAGGTATGTGCTTTTGCTTGGCAAGTTTTATTGGATAGAATTCCTACCCGGGATAATCTTAGACGGCGTGGTGTGTTACGTGCGGACGAAGCTAGCTGCCCTTTATGCCAAGAAGAGGTGGAAACGACGTGCCATTTGTTCCTTCATTGTAAAATTGCCACAAGCATTTGGTACGAGATTAACCGTTGGTATGGCGGTTGTACGGTGATGCCTCCTAACATGCCGATGTCTTATGCGGTTCTTGTTGGGAGTGGCTCTAATAAGAAAAGGAGAAAAGGAATGTCGGTTGTTTGGCTTGCGTTGATGTGGGCGATTTGGAAGGCGAGAAATGATTGTGTTTTTAATAATGTGGGGATTGATGTGCCAAAGGTGATGGAAGTGGTGCAGCGGCTGTCTTGGGTTTGGTTTGTTACCAACACGGCAAAAGGTCCATTCCTCCTTTATGAATGGATGTGGGATCCCGGCGATTGTATGATGAGATGAAGGATGGGGTGCTGGTTTTTTTCCGCGGTTACTGCTACTATGGTTTTTGGCCTGCTGCTGCTTGTTTTCATTGTTTTTTTTCTTTTCTCTTATTCCGGGCTGCTAGTGACAGTTTCTTCTTGTTATTGTTTCCTGGGAATTTGGCCGCCTGTGGCCTTTGTTATTGCCCCTGTTTTGTTTCTTTGCTTTAGCCTATCTTGTACTTCTTGTACCAGTTAGTGCTTATCAATAAAATTGGCTGTTCAAAAAAAGTATACAACAAGATAGAGATAAATATTGAAAAGAGTGAAAATCAAGATTGTTTTGTAAGCTATAATACAACGCATTTCTGGTGGGATATATGTCAATGTATTTCTGATGAATGCAATCTTTCCCATTATATGCGCACAAAGTGAGATTTCTATGTACACAAAACATTTGAACTCCAAATGTGAGATTTGCTATATTTTGTCTATGATTTAGATGAAATGAAATCTTTTTGCATATATACAAATTGTTAGACCTACACACATTTAATCTCATTTACCTATATGGATGCATATTACACTTTAAGGTAATCTAGGAAAAAAAATCACATTATTGTGTCGTGAAAATTTCCTTCAAAAATCACACAAAATCAAATCATACTCTATTTTACATGAAAGTTTTGATGTTCACCAATCATTTCTCTAACATTATAAGATTAATTACTTTGTACTTTATAGGAGCAAGAACCTTTCAAATATTTTAATTCAAATAAATGATAAGCAACAAATTGGCAGAATTTTATGTTTATCAGAAAAAAGTGACCCACACTGCTTATTGGAGAAGCAATAGACAAAACCAAAGCCCAGTGGAGGGTTGCACTTGGAACTTGTTTTTTATTCCTCCTCCTAATAATAATAATAATTTAATAATTATAAGGAAAATGATAAACAATGCACCAAACATATTAATATAGAAACTTTTTCTTGAAATTTGTACATTTAATATGTTAAAGATACAAAAAGTTATCTCTCTATCATTAATTTTGTCTTTTTATTTTCTTTTTGAGAACATTGTCTTTTTAAAATTTTATTAAGATGGTTGCTCTTTGCCTTCCCTGTATTGATCAGGATCCCTCTATGTTTTTTTATCTGTCGAAAGATATCTTTCGATATTATAAATCTTATTAAAAGATTTTTTTGATGGTATGAATCTTATCAAAAAATATTTTTTGATAATGATTTTTTTAGTTTGAACAATTCAAAAGACGAAGAACCATTATCTTTAATTCAGGTTAGTCCTACCCTTATGCTTCTTCGTTTTCCCCTATGAAACCAACCACTTAAATTTTTTGATGCCCATAACATCAATATCTATATGACATGCCACCCATTTATTTTCTTGACCAAAAACTATATATTAAATGTTTGAATTTTTTTCACAATCTTTATATTATCAATTTTGATGCTTGCAAGTTTGCAACTATCAATTGACATATAGAAACAATTTGGGTACGGTCTGCTACATGTCCCCACATCCACGTGACAATGTTCTCTCTAACTCTTTTCTACACTCACCAATCTCCAACCATAAATAAACCAATCCCTCTCTCCATGAATCACCACACAACCATTCAACACTCTCAAAAACATTCAAAACTTCAAACTTTTCAAAGCACAACAATGGCCATTAGAAAATCCAACAAGCTACCACAACCAGATGTTATAATCAAGCAAATTCTTAAAAGGTGTTCAAGTTTTGGTAAGAAACAGGGGTGCAATGAACATGATCTTCCTGAAGATGTACCTAAAGGTCATTTTGTTGTCTATGTTGGAGAGAATAGAACAAGATATATTGTTCCTATTTCATGGTTGCCTCATCCACAATTTCAAAGTTTGCTTCAAAGAGCTGAGGAGGAATTTGGATTCAATCATGACATGGGCCTTACTATCCCTTGTGATGAAGTTGTTTTTGAGTTTCTTACTTCATTGATCAGATAAGAAGTGTGGTTTTAAATTGCGGTCTGCAGCCACAACTATAATGGATTTTGAGGTCTCAACAACGGTATTGTAACCGTAGTATCCACCTCATCATCAACATTTTTCTTCATTTTGGAGCGAGCAATAATTAAGTTCACAATATTGAAGTTCAGAACATATCCGCAACTGCAATTTAAAACCGTGATAAGAAGAAAGGAAATTGGCACATTTGATCATAGTGAGGTTTATCAATATAGATCCCTTTGTCAAGTGGTTGTTTGTAAGTTTGACTAAGGAAATATTAACACTTCTACATTTTTTAATTGTAAAATATACACATGCCAAAGAAAACTTCATTGGCAGTGCCATTTGTATTCTTAATGAGAGTAAAGATTTATTTCAATGTTACAAAATTGTTTTATTTTTCCCTTGCATTTGCTTGATTTAGCTGTTTGATGAATAGTATTTGAAACAGAAGTGGTTACTTTGAAAGGAAGATTTTTAGACATTTAAATTTGACATCATTAAAAGAATTAATCTTCTTTCTTTTTGGTCCACAATAAATATCCAACTTAGAACTTGTACAAAATGTTCTATAGCCATCTTATTTTAGCTTTTTCAGAAATCTCAAACAAGTATATTACAAAGCAAGGTTTTGGTGCTTGTTTAGAATCATGGTAAGTTTGACAATAGCTCGGTGATATCCTAATTTTGTTGAAATTTTAAAGTATATACTCGGTGTTTTCATTTTTTAGGTAAAAATATATCTTTTTTATAAACAGTAAAAGTTAGTAATTAGTTTTGTTAATTTTCAGAAAATGATAATTGAACTCTGATCTTCTTATTACTCCATTTTTTATAATCATCTCATCGTTAAATCTTCCCGTCGAAAACATGTCTTAAACCTAATATATAAAAGTCTCCTTAGTAATTTAAGCTCTTATGATGACCCAATCTCAAAAACCAAAGAAACTTCTCATTATAACATGCAATGCAAAGTGTTAGTATTTGAAAGAGACGTGGTGTGGAGGGCAAATTACAATTATTTCTAAGCTTCATTTTCAACGGTCCAAAACAAGATTTAGGTGGCACCAGATGTCATTCTTGTTTTATTCTTGTTTCACACTGTTCCATTTCATTATCTTGGAATACCTAAAATTAAAAGCTGCAAATTTTATTTATTTATTTCTTATTGGTAGTTAAATGAAATAATGTGGTGGTTTAGATTGTTTAGCTAAACTTAAGGTACATGTACATCTTGTGATTGATTGGACAAGAATTAGTTGAATGTGTCGTGACAAGTGTAAATAAAGTCTCACATTGTTTAGAAAAATGGAAGTTAAATATTTTATAAGTGAAAGAACTGATAAACCTAACGTTTTAAGATTTTGGGTTAAAGTATATATGATGTCAAACTCACTTATATATTTGTTCTTAAATTCAATGTGAATGATCCTCTGATCCGAAACATGCATTGTAGATTGGACGGTTGGAAGCAGTGTCAGTATATGACACAGTTACTGCGTGTAATTCAAACCCATGATTGATCATGCATGCATGATACACATAATTGCTCACTATGTTACGTCCTTCTCCATCTCTTTCGATTAAAAGGAAGCCCGCATTAAATGAATAACAATGCAACTAGCAAAAGCAATGGGAGAATTTCCCGGAATCATGATTTTGTTTGGGGAATATTTGCACATTTCATGGGATCTTTGGTGAATATACACAAACACACTCAAAAGAGAAATATTAAAAAACACACAAAATTTAGAAGAAAATGCCTCAACAAAATATATTCGTTATCTCAAATAAAATTGAATTCATTGAACTCAATCCAACATATGCATTTGTACGTCAGGGTCATGACCAGGGCATAAAATATATGGCATTATTACATTGAACTAAGCACAATCAGATTAATGGTCAATTTGGACTACACATTTACATAAACAACCATAAAAGTTTGGGTGAAGATGCGGTGTTCAACTTGCTCATGTAGTTGCTATCAGTCCAATGTGACGATCATCTGGTGTTTTAGGCTACCCTCTCAATCCAATAGTGATATCAAGGCTGATGGTTTACCTAAAGTTAAATCGTAGGATGGTTAGACAACGTGTCCTATTAATGTATGTGTCCCAACAAAGGTGCACGTATATGTACATGAAAAACTTTCCCTTAAAGGGGTCGTACAACATGAATTGATGAGAGAAAATTGTTGGTATGTCAAGAATGAGTAAAAATGTTTCACATTGGGTGAAAATAAACATGTTGAGTAACATATAATTGATGTGACTCATATACAGGGGCGGACTTGCTTGAGGCATAGTGTGGCTAGACACACTAGTCCAGCCCATATTTCTTTGAAAAAATAATAATAATTTTATAAATAATTTTAAGTTATTCTATATACGTGTTTGTACAAATATTAATGTAAATATTAGTTAAAAGTTTATTATTGATAATTTAGTAGTCTATTATTGATGATTTTAAGTCCTAGTTTAGGTAGTATATTACTTTAAGTTATATACTTTAATTTTATAATAATCAATGTTGACCTTGTTTGTTAAAAAATAGTGCATAACAAATTGAATTTCTAATTTTGGGTAAAATTAACGATTGAATTAGCATATAAATATGAAATGACATAAAATAATATGTTTAATTTTTTTAAATTAAGATGATATGAGTAAAATTGGAATACAAATTAATAAGTTATAAGCTAATTGAATTTGTTTATCAAAATAAACTATAAGCTAATATAATTTTAGGTTCTATATATTTTGCTCCAATGTAGAATCTTGAAATAATAGTAATATGCATGATTTAACGGTTATTCAATAAATTTTGTGATTTTTTGGATATAGTTTATTAGGTTTGTTGATTTTTTATTTTAATAGAAATTTTCTAATTTGTTGGTTTAATGATGTTCTTTTTTTGGATATACATATTTTAGTATAAAGAATTTTTTCATTTGTTGTTTAACTGAATTTTTAGGTTGAATAATTTTTTTTCAATAGTACTTAATATTTTTAACCCACCAATAATTTATGTCCAAATCAACCCCTTCTCATATACCTAATATTTTAAAAATTTGGAGTGCAAGTGTGGTGTCAAAACACATTATTATTTTAGGCTTTTCTTGACACGTATCGGTCGAAAAAATCAAAATATGTCAAAAATACCCTCAAAATTTCAATGTCCACTCTATATATCGTGATCAGGCCCGGCCCGGACACATGTGCAACATGTGCCGTGGCATCGGGCCTCCTAAAAACGAAGGCCTCAATATTTTTATATATTAATAATTTTAATAAATTAAGGGATGTAAAATTTAATATATTATAACAAATTGCAAATGTCCAATTGTTTAGGTTCGTAATCTCTTTTATCGAGTAGTAGTATTAATAAATTAAAGGGTGTAAAATTTAATACATTATTTAATTAAAGAATTCATTTAAAAAAATATTCAAAAAATGACTCAGCTTAAGTAACTAGGAATTTTTTTTTATTTTCTTTTCACCACCAGTTTAATCTAATTCAGGGGTTAGTTTTGGCATCAAGTGGTTTCAGCCCTCTCCCGATCGAAATATTTTATTGTTATTGATTATACTATTAATCTTTTTATATTAATAAGGATGTTTATTTTTTTTATGCTATTTGCAATTTAATTTAGGAATAATTTTTTTTTTTTAAATTGCATTTCTTTTTATTAAAAAAAGGCCACATTTTTTATTTGCATATGGCCTCCAAAAACTCGGGGCCGGCCCTGATCGTGATAGGTGTGTGTAAAAAAGGCCAAACAAATTCTATGTCTAAGTTTATTTGGCCAAGAGTTATGATCAAGAGTTACAAAGAATTATAACACTCACCCTCATTTATCTAGAATATCATAGGCCACACATTAGACAGGGGATACTTCAACTTTCTAGATGATCACAATTCACCAAAATGTGGAGGTACATCGACTCTTCCCAATCTTTCTATTTATAAGAGTGCATGACTTTCACTCATGTGCTTAATATAGTGGACATTAATTGTCTCACTTTTTTTTTCTTCCAAAGTTAAATATACATTCATTCATCTCTTGAAATGTCCTATCTCTTATTGACATGTATTTCAAAATTTTAAATTAATTTCCCGACAGATTTGCCAATACACCAAGCATTGACTACTTGTACTCGTCTTGTAACAAGCCCATGAATTGAACTCCAAATAATTGAAACTTTTGAATTCAAAGCCCTCATTATGATTAAGGAAGTTAGTGAGTCTTGATCTAATCTAAACATGAACATTCTCAACAATAATATTAATAATGTTTCATATATTCTATCCACATGATATATACGACAAAGTACACTTGTCTATACAATACAAAATATACAGATAGTACCTAAAGCATTCCTCCTCAATTGTCCTTTCAAATTTGATTTATCAAAATAAATTATGGACTTGCATGACAAAAAAGCATGCGTAATTTGTTCATTAATTTGATGTTAACATAACGTGGGACCTCATTGTCTATAGATGAGTCATGACAAATATAATTAAGGTGTGAATAACCCTTAGTCTTTTAGACCTTACCCTTGCTTAATAGGTGACAAGATGAGAAATCATAGCCCCATAAAAGAGCAAAATATCTTCATTGTTTAATTGGATTTTATTGTAAGGCTAAGCTACTCCAACATGATTTAGATCTTACTGTAACTCCATGTGAGTACGGAGTCACATCCTTTGCGACAAGTGGTCATGATTTGAGTTCCACCGTGGTCCTAAACATTTCTTTTCTTCATTTGGGAACTATAAATTCGATTACTAATTAATTGATCACCCTATAATGTCTAATTGTGTAGTAACATGGAATTAGGAATTGATTTGTTAGTTTACGATTATCTTGGCCACAAAAAACAATGATGATTTGATACAATAATTAAATGATCATGTGTTAACTTTTCTATGTGTTTGAAATTTTGAACTTGATATAACATTGCTATGCTTGATTAGAAGAAGTGATCCACATCAAACAATGGATTGTTAAAGTTGATGGAATGTACCTGTAAATATTGTGAAGCTCAAGTCAGTATGAGAACGTAGAATGAGAGATTTTTAAGATTAAAACTGCAACCTTTTAAGTGTTGGGGGAGAATACATTGTATATGAGGAGCAATGGTGTTGTTGGAGTATTGATGTGAGGTCATTACGAGAGACAACGCTCATCAATGTGGATCTCTGATGCCATTGAATGTCGCTTAGGAATTATGATTAGGTAATCTAAGGACAACCATTATCTATTTTTATGGAGACGATTCATTGGACCAGATCAGATGGATATGTTCCTCTTGTTGGGCATTTGTGCCTCTGGGACCGAGTTGACATGGGTAGCGTGGACCATGGACTAATCTAGAACAATTACATTAGTCCGATGAAACTAAAATCGAATCTTTTGAGCAATGTATCTAGTTGGAGTTCTATGAATAGAAAAAATATGGTTAGGTCTAACTTTTTTGACAATTTGGTATGACCGTTAGCTTAGCTTACTTGAAACATATAAAAATTTGAGCTAATAGACCAATGAATGAATTAATTTTTATTTTGTTTTTTAACATGTCATTTTAGAGAATTATATATATATATATATATATATATATATATATATATATATATATATAGGGAATTTCTAATATGGACCACTTGCTCAAGTGGTCCATGGTGGACTAACCATATAACGAATACGAATTTTACAAAATCGATCGTTGGATTGAAAGTTTATATCATATAGATCATCCACAGAAAAAATTAGAAAAATTGAAAATCATTTGATATGTTTTTGGGACTCATTAAGATTTACAGTATTTAATAAACCGTTAATTTTTATGGATCTCAATAACATATCAAATGATTTTAAATTTTTCTAATTTTTTTTATGGATGATCTATATGATATAAACTTTCAATCCAACGGTGGATTTTGTAAAATTCGTATTCATTATAGTAGTATTGACCACTTGTCCATGGTGGACCACTTGATGAGGTGGTCCACCATAGCATTGGCATATATATATATATATATATATTAAAGCGTTATTGAGCGATTTAACATTACTCAAATGTTACACCGGTATAATTTGATCTCTCCCTATATATATATATATATATATATATATATACACCTCTACTAATTCTTAATTGCAGATATGTATTATAAAGTCTATAGTTGGTCGGAGTGAACATTATGATAACACAGATCATGTCTATAAATTAATTTTACATTAATTTGAAATCATTGGATGTTGTTAATGAATTTTTATCATACGAGTTAATTATGATGTATCTCGTTAATATATCAAATTATTTAATATATTAATATACCTCTACTAATTCTTAATTGCAGATATGTATTATAAAGTCTATAGTTGGTCGGAGTGAACATTATGATAACACAGATCATGTCTATAAATTAATTTTACATTAATTTGAAATCATTGGATGTTGTTAATGAATTTTTATCATACGAGTTAATTCTGATGTATCTCGTTAATATATCAAATGATTTAATATATTAATATAGAATTTTATAGACATGATCTATGTCATAAATTATAATAGCTTTCAATCTAAAGATAGATTTTACACACATTATTGACCGCATCGGGCATGATCATAAGTTGATGATAATTCTGTTAAATTTTTGTACGTCTTTTTTTTATTAGGCCTATTTTTAATAATTCTTACAGGACTTTCAAAAACTTAAAGGCACCTCTGCACAAGAACATATATATTATACAAAAAGAGATTCTATGGGAGCTCACTTGGACTATAATTCTAGTTATCTTTGGCGTGGCACCTATATGCTTCTCAAGATGTTGTTAGAGTGGGAGATAGATTATCTTAGAATTGGATATAATTTTTTTTACAAAATTGACTTTTAAGATAAGAATTGCCTCTATTTTATTAACATATTTTCAGATTGTCTGAAACCAATATAAGACTTCTTTAAAAATGGGAAATGGTAAATTGGTTAGAGTGTCGCTAGATCCATGGATATATTAGGGGGGGCGTGATAGTCCGTTCAAATTAACAACTTCTATTTTTGGATTAGAAAACATGTGTTTGGATAAACTCATTTATCATGAATTATGGGGCTGTAGTGACTACTTTTAGCCCCCACTTAGCTACGAGTTCAAAGAGTGACCATCGAAATAAATTGCATGTCAGTAGTTGTTGGCATCAATGGAAGACATGGTAACTTTGTTGCTCATACGATTTTTAGGGTGTCAGGGTTTTATGCTAGCTAATTCTAAAATTTTCATTTGAGATCAACTTGTATTACTCACATTATTCATATTGAAATCAATTTTTTTTTTTTTAAAAATTGTCAGGTAGCTCATTGGTCACCTTTAATTTGAGATGAATAAGTAAGAAATTTGAATTCGAATTTTAAATTCTATATATATATATAATATGATATTTTTGTCAACTAAACTATATATGAGAACTGAATTTGAGTTACTTTCTAAAAGTATATTACCTCATAAAATTCTCTCCCCCACCATATCTTTAAAGTGACATTTTCTTTAACGGTTTATACCCACAGATTTTGAACCTTTATCCACAGAATTTTGCCGTCCCTACATGTCAAGTTTGTTGCAGTGATCATGTAATTTAAGGATTGGCTCAAGGGTAAGATTATTAAAGTCCTCACGATTTCCAATAAAATCGCTATATGTCAAGTTTGTTGCAGTGATCATGTAATGTAGGATCGGAGAAAGGATCATCTCAATTGAAAAAAAAATTAAGTGAATAAAGTGAAGTTTTAAACCATTGGATTATAAATATAAAGTAATATTTAAATTTAAAAGAAATGAGAAAAAGTTGATTGATGGTTGAGATGTGAAAATTGAGAAAAATTGAGGGAAAATAAATTGAGAGGATCCATTCTCGTAGGATTGGCTCAAGGGTATTAAAGTCCTGGATTTGGATTCTCTACATTCAAAATTCCTACATTCACCTAAATTTACTTGTATTTAGTGTAAAAATACTAGGAAAGAGAATGAAGAGAGATAGTATGATAGATTGTAATGACAAAATTATCCTTGTAAATAAACTAAATATAAGTGAATGTAGAGAATTTGAATGTAGAGAATCCAAATCCTTAAAGTCCTCATGGTTTCCGATAAAATTATAATTTTTTATCAAATAAAAAGGTCCATATACATACAAAAAGCTTCATATTATACAGTAAAATTTATAAGCTCCGCTTATTTTTCTATCAAATAAAAGGTCCATGTTTTAATATTATGAACTATCTATATATCTTAATCCAATTAATATTTTCTATTTAGTCTATGACATTTCTCTTCTTTTTCCTTAGCATTTTGAGCTTTCTCTTATTTTAGATACTCTAATTTCTCTGTCTCAAAATAAAGGATTTGTTAACTAAACATTCAATTAATATTTTCTACAAGTCTTAGGCATTTCTCTTCTTCTTATTTCTTAGCATTTCAACCTTTCTCTTATTTTAAATAGGGGTGATCGTATCCGAATCCATCCAAAAGTAAAACCGCAAACCGAACCAATCCAATTCGAAAACCACAAAAACCGCATTTGGTTTGGATGTATTTGGACGGCTTTTTCATTGAACCGCGAAACGCAAAACCGCGAGCCGCACAAACCGCAAACACCGCGGTTAACCGCTAAAACCGCATTAAGTTTATATTATATTCCAATACCCCTAAAATCACATTAAGTTCTATTATATTCCAATATACATATCTCAATAACAATAGACAAATATATCATTGAAACAAAGTTCACAACAAGTCTTGATAATTTCACTATTCAATTATTTACTATTTTATGTGTAGGCATGACAATAAAACTCACACTTGTGAGAACCCGTCTAAATCGTACCCGCTTTGACGGGAAAAACCCGAGTTGACTAAGTGTGGGTTTGGATGTTTCCCGATTTTAATGAATCGTTTTGTTGTTCCAAGAAAAAAAAAGCATGCATGTAAACTGCAACCACCGAACCGATCCTAACCGCATTAGTTTGGTTTGGATGACTTTTTAAAAATCAACTGAACCAAACCGAACCGCATGCAATTTTATCTCGTAGTTAGGATAACTTTTAGGCTCAAAACCGAACCAAACCGCCGCGAACACCCCTAATTTTAAATACTATATTTTCTTTGTCTCAAAATAACGGATTTTAAATATTCTATACAAATTTTTAAAAAAATTACAATAGGAAAGTGAAGGGTATTTTTGTTGAAATTTTTTTATCATGTATTAGTGTGTTCATATATATCATTATAAATATAAAGTAGAAGATAATGTTGAATTAGAGATGATGTAAAATAGTATTCATTTGAGGATTTAATTGAAAAAGAAATGTTGTATTAAAAATTAATTTTAATGGATAGAAATGAAAACAAAAATTGCTATTATATTAATAGAGACGACAAACATATTAAATTGTTATTTTAAATATTAATAATGAGTTATATATGTATGTATAAAGTAAAACTCAAGCATGCTCTATCATTGTCAAAATATGATATATAATTAATCTTTCTAAAAAAATGATAATTAAAGCTGACATTTTATTAAAAAATAGAAAAGATTAAAGCTGACTCTGTATTTATTTAATAGTTTATCTATAAAAATATACGAAAGACCATTAGAAGAAAAAAAATACAAAGAGGAAAGTCCAAATAATTTTTAAATATAAGTTCAAATGTCTTTACTACCTTGTCTACTTCAATGTACTTAGAGATAGGACATAATATTGATTAGAAGCCTCGTGTTTTTTAAAATTGCTATATATCGACTAAGGGAAAGGAAAACACACAAGGTGGGTTCGGTTGCTGAAGGAATTGTAGGGACATATGTTAGGTTCATGAATAAATGTTAAAGCCTTCAATTTCCATGCACATATCTATATTGCTTATATATTTTCAATAAACTCTTAATTAGATTCTTGTCTGCTCCACAATATAGCAAGGGTTTAACTATATTGAAAATGAATGAACATGTGAAATATTCCCTACTCTTTTTATATGACAGTGATATATTTTGTGTGCCATTTTTTTTTACTAACACTATAGTTTCTAGGGAAAAGATATTCGGTAATCTAGAGTTTGGCGGCGTGGTAAATAAAATATGGCAAAAAATTATTATCACAAAAAATTATACTCGGATTCTTCCGAACGATTTGTGTCAGAGGAATCAAAGGTATTTCTACATTTCGGCAAAAATCAAAGATATTTTTCTTTTTACAAGTCGCATGAATGCACTTACGTCTACAATATTTTTTCTTTAGTAGTTAATTTTTACTTAAATGTAGGTGAAATTAGAGAAATCAAATGTAGAGAATCAAAATTTTATGAGTGAGAGTAGTTATAATTTATAGGGTTAATAGGTTTATACTTCCCTGCAATGTTAGCGAGTTTTGCGTTACCTCCCAATAATTTATTTTTTTGATATTACCCCCTGCAATGTGTTTTTAATTTTTTACAGTTCATTGCACCCCTATAATGTTGTTTTGTTTTACCCCCTGAAGGGTGAAATGAACTACGGAAAGAAAAAAAAAAAAACACATTGCAGGGGGTAATGTCAAAAAAAAATTATAGAGGGTAATGCAAAACTCGCCAACATTGCAGGAGGGTAAAACCCTAATTTATAAGTGTTAAACATTGACACATAATTTTTTTTTTTTATTCACAATTTTTTTACTAAATATCATTATTTTTTTTGGCTTGGCCTAGGATATTCTAAAATTCATGCACGAATTAATAGAGACAAGCAACCACATATTGTACGTCATCGTCTTCCGTAAGTTTCTTTTGTTCCCACCCAAACGCGGATTTTAGGAATGAATGTATCCAATTGATAGTTGAAAGCACGGTGGTTTTAGTTAGGAGATTGCACATGAAATGTTTTTCCAATGCCCATTGACCATTGTGATTGAGCACAAAAAATGAATTAGTACGTATATATGTTCCCTTATCATTTTCTTCATTTTAAAACTAGTTGACGTTCTCTTTCAATTCAAACTTATCAAGAGTGATCCATGGTATTTTACAACAAAACCATAATTTAATTGTACTTCAAACTAGTTGTAGGAACATATGGTCCCTAGCTAGTGTATATTGCTTAAGGTGTTACATCTAAATCAATCTAAAGAAAAATATCAAACTTTTCACACCTAAAAATATTTTAAGTTTTAGCATGAAAAGAGCTAGCCGAGAGTTGAGTCAAGGTTGAGTCGAAGTCTAGATTTTTAATTGTATGATTAGTCAAAACAAGAACAATCAAAAGCAAGAAAGATAATTGAAATACAATGAAAAATGAAAATTTATGTTATTTTCCTCCATGTGCTATATATACATTTTTTTAGTATCCATCACCCTAAATCAACTGAATAAAAATGGATACACACAGTAATTAGTATGGGTATTTTATTATTTTAGGAGTACTCGTGCTTTAAAAAACATGTTCAGAAAGAAGATCATGAACAAGGAGTCATTGAGAGGAGAAAGAATTGGGAAAGTGTGAATGAATTAAAAAAATCCAATATTGTCAACGTATAAGATTCATGGACCTTCAAAATCTAACGGTTTAAAATAATTTTCCAACTCACCCATCATGGGAGATCTATCATGGTCTCCCACCCTATCAAGAGCCTTCCAAGCTTCCATTATGGCTTTCTTAAAATGCGCAAAAAAATGAACTCTTTTGGAATATCATTTCTAATGGTGGAGGCAGTGGAAAGACGCCACAATCAGGGTGGAAAACTGATTGAGAAGTCAAAATGATGTAAACTGAAATGTTCCTTAAGTAGCCAAAATGTTTGATTTTAAAATAAGAGGACTAATAGTGTAATTAAGCCTTTAAAAAAAGTTGTAAAAGATGTAGTGAATATATTAATAGAAAATAATTTTAAAAATTGTTTCTTAAACCGGTCCACCAACCTACTACCTCATCGGTAAATGGGATAGACTTCATTTTTAAGCTCGAACTCTTAAATTAATCTACCCCACTTTTGAACGGAAAGTTTGATGACTTGATGTTGAAGGAATAAAAATTTGAAAACTACTTGTTCTTTGAACCCATGCTTATTGATTTGGAAAACCCTTTATTCTTGTCCAGATTAAAAATTCTTCACATTTGGATGAGCAAAACCCTTTGTTCTTTTATTAAGAATAGTATATAAATACTTTCAACCATTACTTAGAAATTTATAAAAATAAGAAAAGAGAAACGTACTACTCTACAAAGGAAGAAGATGAAACTATGGGTGTTCATGGTTCATGAATTGCACTGAACTGAACCATATGAATGGTTCAGGACAGTTCAAAAAACCACTTTAATAAAAACCAATTTATTTCTAAAACCAGTTTCAGTTCGGTACAGAACCGCTTTACATCTTTAAACCAATTTATCTTCAAATAACTAGTTTAAAATTGGTTTTCTAATAAAACCGGATTTTTTAAACCACTTAAAGTTCAAACTTCATATAAATATATATAGAGAAGATACAAATGAAATGCCCTAATTACCACTTAAAGTTCAAACTTCAAATTTCTTTTTTTTTTCTTACATGATAATGTTTGAAATCAAAGTTTCGATTTTAAAGATGAACAGAGAGAAAAAAAAATGTAACTGATCTAAAAATATAAAAGTATGTCTGAATCACTTATTTCATCTCCTGAGTTTTTGAAAACAAATACTGCATTTTTGTATTCAAACTATAAAGAAAAATAAAAAAAAAAATCAGAAAATGTCATTCTTATTTTTTTGATTTGATATAAAAATGTGAATTCTTATTTATATTTAGAAAGAATAACTTATAGTGTTTAGCAAAACAAACAGATCCAAAACAAGAAACTTTATTTTGCCTTCTTGAATTTCTTTCTTCAAAAAACTTTGATTTTTATTACTTTTTATCTATTTGTGCAGAAAAATGGAAGAGGATGCAATAAGAGAACTGATAAATGATAAAAGAGTACGTTTTGAGACTTTTCTTCAAAAGATTTTTCAACAATGAAACATGGTTTCCTAATTAAAAAGAAAGAAAATAAAATATCAAATATGATTTTCTCTTTTGTTTTCTTTTGATTTACTTGATAGATCTGTAAAAAAAAATCAAATAGATGGATAGAAAAAAGACAACAATAAAAGAAGTAGAGATGAAGAAGTGAGCCTGAGATGTTGACATGGCTGGATAGAAAAAAGTAACCGGAGAAGACATATCTATGACGGTCATTTGGCGGAGATAATTCCCATTACTGTGGGTTTGAACGAGATTGGTCCGTTTGAATTTTTCTATGTGATTTTTACAAAGAAAATAAAATAGGGTGTTTCTATGTTCATAGTTTTTTCAAATAACACTCGTGGTGATTTAGATCTAAACTAAGAAGTTGGTAGCTGTGAAAATTTAAAATCTCTCCAATCTAAAAATAAATTTGATGTGAAGGTGAAGGTTAAAAAGAAAGAAAGGATTAATATGGTGATGGTGGCCAGAACAATGTAACCTACGACCAAAGAATTCATGGGGGCGGCTAGGGTTTGAGGAAGAAGGAGAGAAAATCCTATCATGATTTTCTTGAGAGGAGAGAGACAAAACAATGAAAAACAATAATGGGGTGGTTTACGGTCTCCAAATGGAAAGAAATCAAACGGATTTCAAAAAAAAATTAAATTTGACTATGTATTTCAACCCAACATTCAATTGAGTTAAATTTCAATTTTTAATTCAAAATTTAATTGTTTTGGTATGAGAATAGGGTTGGCAATGTCCCGAGCAAACTCATGAATAGTTCGAAGCTCGATTTGATAATTGACTCGTGAACTTGGTTCGTAAACCAAATGAGCTGAACTTGAGTTAAAAATTAAGTTCGTTAAATAAATGAGCCGAACATAAACTATATATAGTTCGACTCGTTTGGCTCATGAACTAACTCGATTATATATATTCCAAATCTTTTTAACTGTGTACACCAATGACTTTCGAATTCTATATATACACATCTTTTATATATATAAAAGACCCTTAAGGGTCAACCCTAATGCACTTTCCAAAACCCTACTATCATGCATCATCGATAATGTCATCATGACATCATCTAATCCATGTCATCCATTCTTTGTTCGCCATGTGTACCATCTCACCACGTCACCTTTTACACCTCAACATTCACATCATCCGCCACGTCTCTCCAACCACGTCAGCATCATACTATAAAATTACAGTTTTGCCCCTGTACCTTATATATTTACATTTACACCCACACTTTCATTATTTCCGTTTTGACCCCTGTACTTTTATAAATTGCATTTTGAATCATAATTTTTTAAAAAAATTCAAATTTGCTTCTTTTTTTTAAATTACTGTTTTGTCCCAATATTTTTCAAAATTACAATTTTACCTTAACAAAAATATTAAAATCCTATTTGGTTTTTACGCTTCCCATTAAATGGAATTTTATGATTGATTACTTTGAAATTAACACTACTAGAACAATCTTAAATACCGATGGACAAAATCTGTCTCTAAAATGCAAATATTTCGTCACTAAGCAGGCTAGAGACGGATTTGATCCCGTCGGTAATTTCCTCGTCTCTAAACTGTTAGAGACGGACAAAATCTGTCTCTAAAATGAAAATATC
This sequence comes from Trifolium fragiferum, assembly GCA_954870985.1. NCBI lineage: Eukaryota > Viridiplantae > Streptophyta > Magnoliopsida > Fabales > Fabaceae > Trifolium > Trifolium fragiferum. The sequence goes on from OX940792.1 coordinate 26,902,799, forward strand.
TGTCTCTAAAATAAAAATATATGTCTCTAACTGCTTTTTCTGTCTCTAATTCCATCTCTATTAGAGACGAAATATATTTTGTCTCTAAATTCCGTTGGTATTTCAACTTTTTCTAGTAGTGTAATGTCTAAAAGTTTTATGAGAAATTTTATGGTGATGTTTATGTTTGGTTAAGTCCATATGATTGTTTTGCTAGAGATAATATTCCAAATGTCTCTTTAGACTTTATGTTGAGTATTGAATGATTGGATAAAATTCTTTATATTGATATGTTTTTGTCTATTATTTGCTAATGCCTGATTTATGTTCACATCAATAACAATCCAAAGAGAGATGAACATGTCAACTGTTTTGCAGTAAAAGAAGCAACAACAATTGAGTTGTTTGAGGCAGAGATGACCTCTACATTGCAATTTAATCTCGGTGGAACTTTCTTGCTTGAAAACAACACAATGTGTAAAGAGTGTTTTTGTTAACATGGATGAATGAAAATAATGACCAACAATTTGCATTTTTATCTTAACGCGTTCCTTTATAATCATATTAATTGAGCAGTAAAAAATGGTAAAAATTAAATTTTTATACATGCCTCGGGTCTTTGAAGGTTCCACTATAAAATTTGATGTGACTGAGCTATCCAACAATAATATACAATGTACTTCTTGATCCTATTATCAATGATTATATGAATGATTTTTAATTTCATCATCTTAACGTGTTACTCATGAGAAAATTCGACCAACTTAATTTATATTATTTGAGATACACACACACACACACACACACACACACCTAAACATAAGAAAATTAAATTAAGTGTGCTGTTACGCCAAAATTAGATTGTATACATATCACGGGTCTTGAAGGCTACATTGTAAAATTCGGTGTGATGCTTCACTTGATTCGCTTTATTATGGCGTTCCACAAAACATGTGCAACGCACGATTAATATGCTATAAGCATGTATCCTTTTTATGCTATATATTTTTCTTTTCTATGAATTTAGACTTTGTAATCGTAACTTGGTGCTATCTCTAAATTATTTAATGCTTGCAACTAAATCACTTCATCCTAATCGAGCATTCAAATAATTGGCATTATCAAATATTATTTTTCTGTATGCGCCAACACTACATTGTGGCGCATTATTAGTTCCAATTTATGTAGTTATCTTTACTTGATTTGATCCTTGATGTCAACTATTTTGTTTGAAGTTTTAATGAAGTTTTCTTTTTAATCAATTGATAGTTCTCCTTTAGAACCATATTAATTGCACAAAAAAAGGGTAAAATTAAATTTTATACATGTCACGGGTCTTTAAAGGTTCAACTATAAAATTCAATGTGACTGAACCATCCAACAATAGAGTGGTTCACTTTTGTATTGTATTATCCCATTATCAATGATTATATTAAGTATACTCTTAGGCAAAAATTAAATTTTATACATGACACGGGTCTTGAAAGGTCCACTATAAAATTTGGTGTGATGCTTCACTTTTTTTTTTTTTTTTTGAAATAGCAAATTTATTAAGATATTCAATAACAAGGAGTACAAGAATATCACAAGGGGAAACAAAAACTAAAGAAACCAATTCAGGGGCATAACAGAGGCGCCCACTAAAACTCCTAAAGAAAACAAACATCGCTGGACAATCAAAAAACCAACAAAACTCCTAACCCCAAGGTTGCCAAAACACGGCACCAATTCAACACCCAATTACCGCAACAAGCAATCCCCGGGATCCCAATTTCATTCATAAAAAAGACAAGGCAAGATTTTAAGACGAGCCAAACTCCACTTCCAACTCAACACTTTAATCTCATCAACAATTTCTCTTGTGTTGAACGAGCCTTCCGCAAAGATGGTACAATTCCGCGCCTTCCAAATTGACCATAAGGTCGCGTGCCAAATCAACATAAAGCCTTTACGAGTTTTAACATTATTTGCCAAACTCCTAAAGACTTCTAAGAGAACAAACAAATTTGAAGGAATCACCACCACAACTCCAAGCCATCTAAACACCTCATACCAAATAGCAATCACGCTAGGACAATGAAGGAATAGGTGAATAGAGGATTCAACACAACCCACACATCCCACACAATCTCTAGGAGCCTCTGGAGCAAGAACATGACGAATATCAAGATTGTCTCTAGTTGGGATCCTATCATAGAGAAGTTGCCAAGAAAAGGCAATCACCTTAGACGGAGCCGGGCTATCCCAAATATGTGCAAACACAACTTCCACCTCCGGGGCAAGAGTATCCGATGTTTCAAGCTCTTAGTTATAGGCCGAACTCACCGAGAAGGTACCTTCCGGGTCCGGAGCCCACCGCCACCAATCATCCACCAAACACAAATTAATCGGATCCAACACCTCCAATAATTCACCAAGAAGAGCACTTTCCCATTGGAATAAATTTCTACGCCAATTAAAACTCCATTTTGATTCAATTCCATCTCTAACAAAAAACTCCTCAACCTTGCCATTTTTTAGCACCGAAAGCGAAAATAAACGGGGAAAAAGAGAGGCAAGAGGTGCTTCCCTAATCCAATGAGATAGCCAAAAAAATGTAGAAGCTCCGTTCCCTACATTCCTAACAAGCGAATCCACCAACCAATTTTTGGAAACCACGGCCCTTTCTAACGCACAAATATCCTTCCACCAATTTGAGGAAGAAGCGGGAATTCTCCGATTACTCCAATCAACATGATGCAAACAAAAGTCCCCATACTTAGCAACAAGCACATTCTTCCACAAAGGCATTCCGGGTTGAAGTAAACGCCACCTCCATTTAGACAAAAGACTAATATTCACTAGTCGAACGTCTCTCACACCAAGCCCACCTTTACATTTGTCTTTGCAAACCATCGACCACTTAATCCAACTAATTTTGTTACCTCCTCTCACACCCCCCCACAAGAATTGACGTTGGATACTAACCACTTTCTTCCACACCCCCACCGGCATCTTCAAAAAGGCGAGGAAAAAAATTGGTATTGCATTCAAAACCGAGTTAATTAGCACAATCCTTCCTCCAAGACTAATGTGTTTATTCCTCCACGAAAACAACCGCTTTCTAAGATGTTCCAAGAGTGGATCCCAAGTAGAAGAACTCTTTGGGTTTGCCCCAATTGGAAGCCCAAGATATTTAAACGGGATAGAACCAATCTTACAATTAAGAAAAGTGCACGTCGTCTCCATAAAAGAAGGTGGAACGTTAACCCCCATGAGACCGCTCTTCCAAAAATTTACTTTAAGCCCGGAAGCCAATTCAAAGCCCCTAAGGACCGCCTTAAGAGTCCAAAGATTACTTATCGATGCTTCCCCTATGCACAAAGTATCGTCCGCATATTGGAGATGCGATATAACCACCGGGTTTCTACCTACGGAGAAGCCTTTGAATAAATTCAACTCCACCGCATTCTTCATCACCCCACTAAAACCTTCCACAACAAGCAAGAAGAGAAAATGAGACAACGGATCTCCTTGCGTAAGGACCCTTTGAATCTTGATTTCCGGAGTAGGAGAGCCATTGACCAAAACCGACAAATTCCCGGCAAAGACACAAGCCCGGATCCAACCAATCCAAGTAGCACAAAAACCAAATCTATGAAGCATGTATTCAAGAAAACCCCAATTGACGGGGTCATAGGCTTTTTCAAAATCAACTTTGAAAATTAGACACTCCTTTTTTGACTTCTTCGCCGCTTCAACCACCTCATTCACCACCACCACACCATCCACCAAGTTACGACCTTTGATAAAAGCCGATTGGTTTGAGGCTATCAACCCATCAATAACACAAGCAAGACGGTTAGCTAACACTTTGGCAATCATTTTATAAAGACACCCAATAAGAGATATCGGCCTAAAGTCAGAAATAGAAGCCGGAGAATCGACCTTAGGAATCAAAGTAACAAAGTAAGACAAAAAACTCTTCGTAAGGCACGCATTACCATGGAATTGATCAAACATTATCCTAATGTCGCCTTTCACCACCTCCCAAAACTTCTTGAAAAAAGCAAAATTGAAACCATCGGGACCCGGACTTTTATTCCCATCACTTTGCTTAACCACCAATTCAATCTCTTCCAAGGAAAAGGGAGCAACAAGGCCAACATTATCTTCCTCCGATAGCATAGGAAACACCACCCCATCAAGATAAGGACGATTACAAGTGGCGGAAGAGACATGTCTCTCAAAGTAGGAAGTCACCGCCTCTTTAATAAGACTTGGAGACTCCAACCAAACATTATCTACTCGTAACGCCGATATGTGATTAAGTTTAGATCGGGCTTTCACACAATTATGGAAAAAATTTGAATTAGCATCACCCTCTTTAAGCCATTTGGACCTAGATCTTTGAAAAATTAAAGCTTCTTTGTTCTTTAACAATTTCCAAAACTCCTCAAACTTCTCCTTCCTACACATAACCTCTTGATTTGACAAACCAACCTCCTCCCCTTTAGTATCCAAATCACGAATTTCCGACACAAGACTCTCAATCCGAGCCTCCAAACCACCATAATTGTCCTTATGCCAAGCTTTAAGAACAACTTTGAGCCTCTTCAATTTTTCTTTTAACACAAATCCCATCCACCCCTCCACTTGATGGTTCCTCCAAAAAGATTCAACAATTATGGGAAGATTTTTGTTTTCTAACCAAAAATTATTAAACCTAAACGGCTTTGGGCCCCAATCCCCGTTTGGGTATTTAAGAACAAGAGGGCTATGATCTGAAATATCTCTAGGAAGCACCCAAAGAGAACCCCAACCCCAAGTGGTTGCCCATTCGTCCGAGATAAAAATTCTATCAATTCTACTCATCGCCCTACCACCCGCTTGATGCCAAGTGAATCTCCTCCCAAGGAGGGGAAGATCCACTAATTCTAACTCATCAATAAAATTTCCAAATTCAACTAACTCCGTCGATGAAGAGGAGCCAACACTACCATTAATGCCAATACGCTCATCCGCCCTACACACCGAATTGAAGTCTCCAATCACACACCATCTACCTTCTCCGATACCTCTTTTGCAATATAAAATATTATTCCACAACCGCCTTTTAGAATTCAAATCGCATTTAGAATAAATATTAACAACAATACACACTCTCTTCAATAAACCCCACTCCAAACAAACACCCAAAAAACCTTCTCCTATAAAAGTAAAAATCAAGGAATTGTGAGACTTACTCCATAACGAGAGGATGCCTCCGCTTCTTCCTTCCGATGGTACAAAAGCCCACTGACAGTCACTTGAACCCCAAAGGCTAAAACAAAAAGCCTCCGATATATTCTCCATCTTTGTCTCTTGAATTGCCAAAAAGTCAATCTTATTTGCACGAATCAACTGTCGAATTCGCCTCCTCTTCAACACCCCTCCTAAGCCTCTAACATTGTAAGTGGACACTATCATTGATCATAATTTCTTTGTTCCCAATCCATCTTCTTAGCTCTATCATTGTCTTCAAGTTGAACAAGTTGGTTCAAGGTAATCGCCTCTGCCTCATTAAAAGAAAAGCCTACTTCTTTCTGAATTGCAAGGATTTTAGCTGCTTCCAACACTTTATCTCGTTCAATTGCAAGGGAATTTGTTGGGGTTTCCTGAACAGTAGAGTTCCCACTACTAACCATCAAATTCAGACCTGAAGGAGGTGTGTTTGGCAGATTCAGCGAAGCTTTAGAAGCCTCAGGCTCCCCTTGGATCGAAACCCTTTCTCTCCCAACGCAACCAGGAAGTTGGCCGCCATCACCGAGAGAAACCTCTCGCCCAGCATCACCGTCCGAAATTGACCCACTTCCCATTTTTCCTCGACGCCGACGTGATCTGGGACAACCATCTTTCACGGCTTCCAGAAATTGCACGCATCTGGGAGCTCCATTGAAATGGGATTTGGGGAAAAAGGGCCCAATTTTTGTTTAGAACCACGAGTTGAATCTCTTTTCTTCCCACGTAGAGGAAGAAACACCTCTTCTGGCTCTAAGAGTGAAGACAGACGAAATTCCTTATCTGCCCTTAATGAATTACCCAAAGAATGGGTTGGGTCAGGCAGGCCCATAACACACGGGTCAGATAAAAAAGGATCCAGAGATTTTAATGGGTCGGGTTGGCAGCCCACATCACCCAAAACCTCTTCCACTGAGACAATATGACCTTCATTCAACAAATTATCACCAGTACCATTGGTCCCACCCCCATAACACCTGTCACCCTCATCCCCCTTTTTAGTAACCACCTCTACTGCCACAAAATCCACCTGACATGATTTCGCCTCTTCCCCACCAACAAAAGCAGGAACAACAGAGGGATTTTCCTTAAAAGAGTGAGGACAAAAAATTGACTTTCCTGTCTGTTGTACCACAATCCCTTTTCTTCCTATTGTCTCACCTACGGGGTTAGAAAAGCGCACCTCGTTTCTACCCCCATGCTGTGCTAGCATGCAAGCGTCACCTTCAATCTCCTACACCGAAGCCTCGTCATCACCGGAATTTTCCACATCTCCTCTGTACTCCGCCGGCTGATCGCCGGAAGCTTCCGACAGAACCGCCCTGCTATCTTCATCCTCCACCCCTCCACCTACCACCACCCCCAACCGGTCTTGAACTCTCTCCGCCACCACCTAAACATTAAAACTTCGTCCTTCAACCTTCACCCTAATCACAACATCAACCACTGTCCAGACGTCTGTAAGAAGCTTCAATCTAGCAACGTCTAGACGTCTCATACTCGTCGTCGGTTCATCATAGTCCAGGAACACGCCGAACTTAGCTCCAACTTGTTTGAAGAACTCATCCCCCCAAATATGCAAAGGGATCCCATACACTTGTATCCACACCTCCCTCTGAATAGCAACCAGGCCTGGAACCCACTGTTTGTGCTCTGAAAAGTAGTAATCCAAGCACTCGTTTTTGCTCCTAAAAAGCTTCTCAACATCTCCAGCAACAGGACTTCGGAGCAACACCATATTTCCCCCCATATTTGTCACAGAGATTGAACCAAAACCTTCCATGTAAAGCACTGACTGAACGCGTCTCACATCCTTCTCCCGAGCAAGAGTGGCCACCACACTCCCCTGCAACTCTTTGCAGAAAGCAGCATTAGTCGACGCTTTAATCTCCAACTGTTTTCCCGGCAGGCCTGATATAAGCATTGGAACCTAGAAGTGTTGTTTTGAACGACCCTTCCAACTTCTCTTGAGGCAAGGAAGACGGAAGATCCTGCAGAATGGCACCAGAAAATACACCTTCCTTCTTCTCCAACCGTGTAAACCGCGCCCGATTAACACGCAACTTAAAACTTCCCAACCAGACGTCCCTCAGTCGTTCCTCCAACGCCTCCATCTCCTTCACCTCTAAGAATTTTACAAAGCCGAAACGACGACCCCGTTTGTCAAGTTTCTTAGGGATGAAGACCTCCCGAACTCTACCGAACTTAAGAAACAAACTCCAAAGATCCTCCGATGTTGCATCTTCAGGATAATTTGTGAAGAAAAAGGAGGTGGTTCCCTTGTCAAGATTAAGGAGGAAGCCACTCCTTTTCTTCCTAGAGACCGTTTGCCACCCGTCTCCCTCTCCTTCTCTCTCTACACTCTCTCTCATGTTTGTTTCCTCGACATGGTGTGATGCTTCATTTGATTCGCTTTGTAATGAAGTTTCACAACAGCCTGCAACACCACGGGCCATCGTTAGTTGGATGGAGATTATATTCATTGATTTAATTTGGTTAATACTTTTGTATGATTTAGTCTTTGAACTGACATCAAACATTTCTATAATTACCTTATATCATACTGCTAATCTAAAGCAACAACCATGATTAACATACATATGTCGTTCCGCCGAACCCGTGCATCGCATAGGCCGGCGACTAGTAAGTGAAAAATATTTTGAAATTAATCGTGGAATTTTGTTGGTTTTTGCTTTGTAACTTTGTTACTTGTATTAGTTTATGACTTTTTGACCGTAAAAAAAAAGTTTATGACTGTTTGAATTTTGTACGTGTTTATTCATTATTCACTTGGGGTGACTTTTATTTTAATTTAATATTTAGTTTTTCTTTTTCTTTAAAAAAAATAGTTGAAAAGGTTATAGATTAAATTTTGACAAAAAATATTACTTTAAAATTATGTGACTTGACTTAACGAGCTAAACCGAACTATTCGTGAACTTTAAACGTTCCGAACTCGAGCTGAAAAAAGAGCTCGTGTCGAACTTGAACCGAGTTTTGAGCTGAACCAATTTTTAGCGAGCCGAGTCGAGTTCAGATAAGTTCGACTCAGCTCGACTCATTTCCAGCCCTACTCACAATAAAAATCCATTTCAGCCATTATCTTCAACAATAAAATGCTCATTAAGTTAGCAAACTATCTGAACCATGAAATCATTAAAAAATCAATTAAATAAAAATTGGTCACTTAAATAATTGAACCTGATGTAGAGAAATGAATAATAGTAAACTTGTGGAGTTGAAGCTTCTCTTACGAAGTTTTGGAACGTGTGGATTTGAAGTCGAAGTTGAAGGAAGCTTCTGAAATCAATTACTAGCAGCGATTGTTAGAGATGTTTGTTGAACTTCGGTGCGTGACATTCAATGGAGAAAGAGTGAAGCTTCTGGATGGTGTGGTGATGTTCATTGTTTTGGACGACAATGAACTTCAGTAGAAAAAGAGTGAAAAATCAATTTGGACAGTTGGAAGCTAGGGTTAGAGAGTGAAAATACGGAGAAAAAGTGAAAAATCACAATCTTACCTATTACTCCGTGTTTTCACTTTGTTTGAACCAAGTCTAAATGTCTAATATTAATAAAAAAAGGGTAAATAGGTTTATACACCCTGTAAATAATGTAAGCGTGTTTTGTTTATCTCTCCTGTAAACTTTTTTTTGTGACTCGCCCCTTGTAATGTTGAATTTTTTGGACTCGCCCCTTGAATGCACTTTTTAAATCGGTTATTTTGTTCAAATCGATTTAAAAAGTGAAAATTCCTTGCACCCAAGGGGGGAAACTAGAAAAATTTGCTTTACAAGGGACAAGTCACAAAAAAAATTATTACAGGGGGAAAAATCAAAACTTGACTATATTACAGGGAGGTAAAGACTTATTTACCCATAAAACATTAATAAAAACTAGTTTATAAATTTAAACTGATTCTGAATGGGTTATAAGTTGAATTATAACTGTTTTTCAAAAGTGATTCAGTTTAAAATGTGATTCAATGGAGTTTGGTCCACTTAATTGAATTTTTTAACGCCCCTAAATAAAAGGAACCGGATCCTCTCCTGCATTAAATGTCTCCTTCTCTCTCCTTCTATAAATCTTCACCTTTGGATTAATCTCATGGTCACAAATATAAAATAGAATAATTATTAAAAAAACAAAAAACTAATCCTAAATCTGAATTGACCATTCTCTTTAACCCAGAATCCCAGATGCTTCCGGTTCCCACGAGAGATCACCAATTTGAACCTCTTGTTACAGTGATCGGCGGTGCTGGTGGTGGACGGCGAAGTGGTGGTGCGGTTTTCAGCAGCAAGACAACAAGTGACGCGGTGGTCGCCGATGGGTTGAAGATTCGCGGCGGGTTAACGGGTATCGTTTCTGGACGTTGGTCGAAGCTAATGTTGAAGTGGAGAACTATGGCAATGGAAGTTTGCATTTATGACTTCGAAATTGAACTATGTCAATGGAAGTGGTGCTGGTGGTGGACGGCGAAGTGGTGGTGCGGTTTTCAGCAGCAAGACAACAAGTGACGCGGTGGTCGCCGATGGGTTGAAGATTCGCGGCGGGTTAACGGGTATCGTTTCTGGACGTTGGTCGAAGCTAATGTTGAAGTGGAGAACTATGGCAATGGAAGTTTGCATTTATGACTTCGAAATTGATCTATGTCAATGGAAGTGGTGCTGGTGGTGGACGGCGAAGTGGTGGTGCGGTTTTCAGCAGCAAGACAACAAGTGACGCGGTGGTCGCCGATGGGTTGAAGATTCGCGGCGGGTTAACGGGTATCGTTTCTGGACGTTGGTCGAAGCTAATGTTGAAGTGGAGAACTATGGCAATGGAAGTTTGCATTTATGACTTCGAAATTGATCTATGTCAATGGAAGCTACTGTTTTTAATCAAAAAAATAAAAATAATGTAATAGCAGGTTGCAAGATCTGTGCAATAAAATACTTTCCAAATGAATCTAGATGGCTATCTCAATCTTGCATTAAGCAATTATACAGTGAGCAATGGAAGATTTTGCAAATGAATCAAGAGCAAAAGAGATATTGCATTTGCAGCCACTTTTCGTTGTGGAAGATAAAGAGAAAAAGTTGGCTGTGAAACAACACATGGCATTTTGTTTTGAGAGGAAATCTTTTCATCAATTGGATTGATCTAGCGGTTCAGTTTTGGAGAAGGAGAGAGAAGGAGATAATTAATGAAGGAGAGGATCCAGATCCTAAATAAAACCATGCATAGTGTTGTTTGAGAGAGAGAAGACGAAGACAAACTATTGACTCATTATTTTTTTTGTTTATTTTATTTAAAACAAATAATTAATTCTTACCATTTAATCTCGAAATTGAATTACATGCAGTCGAAGCGCATGCAGTTAACAATTCTATATCACTTTATTTTGGATGTAGATTCACGGCAGTCGAAATAATCCTGCAGTTATCCGGTCAAAAAGTTCTTGACCACCGGATGCATCTAAGGGTTCAGATTGTGTCTCTTTCAATACCCCACTCTAACTAAAAATTAACATTACAATTTTTATTTTCCAATAACCTTCTTTTCTCTCTCTTAAATGTTCTCTTTCTCTCTCACCACCTGAGTTTGATACCTCAACAACGCAACTACTGGACTGTGGTGGTGGCTTCACCCACTTCTATTTCATCCAACCATCCTTCTTGACTCTTCTTTGTCTTTTTTTAATTTCCATGGAAGCTTGACACAAGCATGCATTGGGTTGTTTTAAGTTTTACATTGTTTATAGATTTATACCCATATTATATATGTATTTTTTTTTTATTTTATTTCACCGAGTAATAGCTAATTGTAATTTGTAATTCTACACATCTGGAATTGAAAAGTAATTTTGTAGTTGTTCAGATCTGGAATTGTTATCTCACTGGAACTGCAAGTTTGTTTTTTTTATACAGCAACTACAAGATGTTTTATTTAGGGTGATTCTTAAAATTTATCTAGACAATTCTACCATACATGTTATTGAATGAAAGAAGTTTCCTCGTTTCAAAATGAAGTTATGTCAATGGAGTTTTAACATTTGCTGAGTGCCACAACAGAGAGAGAAGACAGAGAGAAACAAAATTAAAGCCTTTTAATTTGAAAATGACGTGGCTAAAACCAAAAGGATTAGATTATTAGTGCGGCTGTGATTTAGCTAGGGGTGGATAGAAAATTTGCGACCCGACCTAATCCGAAAAAATCGATAAATAAAACCGAAAAATAGGCGGTTTGGATTGGGCCACGGGTTTGTGGGTTTGGAAATTCGGTTTGAACAGAGTTGACGTGGGCGGGTCCGGGTGGAGAGAACTGGACCGACGGAACCCGAAACCCGCCCGCATAGTAAAAAAAATAAAAATTAGTCTACTACACTAATAATGTCGACGTTAGTGGAATGCATATATGTCATTTTTTTCTTTTAAAAAATGCACAAATATCTAGTAATTATACTGGTATTATTCTTTTTCAAATAGAAGTAATCAATGCATTTCAATTTATTTACAATCACAATAAAATAGTACCTCTGCATATTCGAGAAACACAAACTCTCTCCTTTTTTTTTTGACGGTAACTCTCTCCCTTTTTGAGAATACAAAAATTGTTTTTAATCTTTGTATTTCATCTAGTATTGTAATGAGACAACCAAGCACAATGAAAGTTATTAAACTGATTAAGTAGATGAATCATTTCTTCCTCCCCCGCTTTTCTCTTCTTCGTCATTATAATATTTTTTGTCTTTGTAAATATCAATTTTTTCTTCATGTTTTGTTATTCTTTATTTTATGTTTTATTTTTCTTTTGTTGGTTTGGTGATAATATATATCAGATATGCAAATGATGATATTGATATTTTAATTTTCGGGTTATGAATCTAAGTTTATTTTTTTGATCTTGCTCTATTTATTTATAATTTTTTTTATTGAAACCGAAATAATTCACCCACGAACCCGCAAACCGCACAACCCTAACCCGTCCAAACCGAAGGACGAAAATGGACAAATATGGGTGTCTACATATCACCCACGGTTTGAGATGGATGAACATTTTGAGCCCGAACCCGCCGGATGTCCACCCCTAGATTTAGCTTCACTGCAGTGAATGTAGGAATTATTTGTTAGGGTAATCCAAGATAAGAGGAAGAAGATAACAAGTAAGAACTAGAGAGAAAACTAGGAGGAAAGTGCTAAGATTTATTGATAAGAAAAATAGAGAATGAGTTGTGTACAATGCATGTGGTACACGCTTATTTATAAGGAAAAACTCCTAACCCATCTATTACTTGTAACACAAGTAACCATAACTAACTAACTCAAGGTAGTTATGTAACCACCTCCTAACTACCTAACCAAGTCTAATAGGATTGAAGTTATAAAACATCATGCTCCCTTAACTTCAAGCCTAAGCAAACTTGTCTGTCCTTCAGAAATCCTTCAGAACTGCAACCTTGTCTGTCCTTCAGAAATCCTTCAGAACTGCAAACTTGTCTGTCCTTCAGAACTGCTTCAGAACTTCAAACTTGTCTGTCCTTCAGAACTGCTTCAGAACTGCTTCAGAACTTCAAACTTGTCTGTCCTTCAGAACTGCTTCAGAACTGCTTCAGAACTTCAAACTTGTCTGTCCTTCAGAACTGCTTCAGAACTGCTTCAGAACTTCAAGTTCACCTCCATAGGAGTTGCAGCATAGGTACACTCAATCATGTTGAACCTCTTTAGAATTTCTCCTGCATATTTTCTCTGATGCAACAATAGACCTTTACCATTCTTCAGAAGTTCAAATCCTAAGAAGTAAGACACTTCTCCCAAATCTGTCATCTCAAATTCAGTTTTCATTACTTCTTTGAATTTCTCTATCTCAGCTGTGACACTTCCAGTTACTAGCAGATCATCAACATACAAACATATCAGAATGATGCTTGAAGCTGCTTCCTGCACATATACTCCATATTCTGACTTGCATTTCCTGAAACCTTGTTTCACAAGAAATCCATCTATCCTTTTATTCCAAGCTCTTGGAGCTTGTTTCAAACCATATAGAGCTTTGTTCAATCTGTAGACCATGTCTTTCTTCCCTTCAATCATGAATCCAGGTGGCTGAGTTACAAAGACAAGTTCTTCTAATGGACCATTAAGAAAGGCTGACTTAACATCCATGTGGAACATAGGCCATTTCCTTGCATTAGCTACAGCTATGACAAGTCTCACAGTCTCAATTCTTGCCACAGGTGAGTAGATTTCTGAGTAATCTATTCCTTCCCTCTGCAGAAAACCTCTTGCCACCAGCCTTGCCTTATATTTTGCTATAGAATTGTCAGGATTTAGCTTCAGCTTGAACACCCATTTTACTTCAATTGCCTTCTTATCTGATGGAAGTTTAACTAACTCCCAAGTTTGATTTCTCTCAATTGAAGCCAACTCCTCCTCCATAGCTCTCTTCCATTTCTTGTGTTTCAAGGCTTCTGTGTAATTGATAGGCTCAGAACCAGCCATCAATGCAATATGAACTAAGTCACCATCTGCATTTACCTCATTATCATTAACAATTTCACAATCCTGCAATCTAGCAGGAATGTTCCTTGTTCTGGCAGGCCTGTCTCTAGTCACAGCTGCAGGTGCTTCATTCTCATCACTAGAATCACTATCTTCTTCATTCATGATTGGATTCAATTGAGCTCTGCTTGAACTACAACCAGCAATCCAATCCCAGGATTTCTCTTCATCAATTACAACATCTCTACTGTAGATCATTTTCTTTGTGACAAGATCATACAGCTTGTAAGCACCTGTGACATGGTATCCTACCAAGATCATGGCTTCACTTCTGTCATCAAGCTTCTTCCTTTTTGCTTCAGGCACATGCTTGTGACATAAAGCACCAAAAATTCTGAAGTGACTTACACTAGGTTTTCTACCACTCCACACTTCCTCAGGTACTTTGTCTTTCAGCTTTTTGGTTGGACACCTGTTCAACACATACACAGCAGTGTGAACTGCTTCACCCCAGAAAGCTTTAGGCAGGTTCCTATGCTTCACCATACACCTTGCCATATCAAGAATAGTCCTGTTCCTTCTTTCAGCTAAGCCATTGTGTTGAGGTGTATAGGGAGCTGTGACTTCATGTTCTATACCTTGTTCAACACAAAATGACTCAAACTTCTTGGAAGTATACTCACCTCCACCATCTGTTTTGAGAGCTATGATCTTCTTTCCACTTTGATTTTCAACTAATGCCTTAAAATTTCTGAAGGCATCAAATACTGCATCCTTGGTTTGAATCAAGTATATCCACATCTTCCTGCTATACTCATCAACAAAGGTAACAAAATATCTATTACCACCAAGTGAATTCACATCAAAGGGACCACACACATCAGAATGCACAACACCTAGTACACTTGATGATCTCATAGGCAAACTCTTGCTGAAAGCATTTCTAGGTTGTTTACCAACTAAGCAACCTTCACATACTCTTTCTGAAGCTTCAATCTTAGGTAGGCCAAGTACCATTCCTTTGCTCCCTAGCTGATTTAGATATTTGAAATTCAAATGTCCAAATCTCAGGTGCCATAGCCAATTCAACTTCTCATCTGTTACTACCTTCATACACTGAACAGTGTTTGTGTGAATCAAAGTTCTGAAAGTTCTATTCTTGGCCAAAGGAGTCCTCAGAATTAGGTTATTTGCAGGATCATAAAGTTCAAATTTCTCATTCTTAATGATAACTGAAAAACCTTTTTCTGCTAACTGTCCAACACTCAGAAGATTACAGTCCATACCTGGTACAAACATCACATCTTCAATTACTGCAGAGCTTCCATTGCTTCTCTTGATAACCATGTTACCAATGCCTTCTGACTGCAATGAACTGCTATTGGCCAGCTTCACTTTACTTTTCTTTCCAGAATCAAACTTCACTAACCAGTTTTTGTGACCAGTCATGTGATTGGAACACCCCGTGTCTAAGAACCAAGTCTCAGCATTAACTTTATCTTGTGATTCTACCTCTGATAATGCAGCCATGAAGGTCACAGCTTTGTCTTCAACCTTTTCTTGCACAAGTTTTGCTTCATCATCAGAGTCTTGGCCCTTTTCTTTGCCTTTCTTGAACCAACAATCTGAAGCATAGTGTCCCCATTTCTCACAGTTATAGCACTGAATGTGACTCTTGTCCTTGCCTTTCCCTTTCTTTGAATTTGATGTTCCTCCTCCTTTCTTGAAGGATTCAGATTTTCCATCAAATTTTTTCTGAGAGCCATTCTTTCCCTTATCTTGATTTTTCTCTTTGTGACTATTAGCTTTCTTGTAAGCCTGAACTTGTAAGGCTTGTACAGATTCTTGAACCCCTTTCCTTTCATTTATCATCAACTCATGTGCTTCTAAAGATCCGACAAGATCCTCCAACTGTAATGTAGCTACATTCCCAGTTTCTTGGATGGCAACAATGACATGATCAAAATTTGGAGTTAGAATTCTCATTACCTTCTCTACAATCATCCTATCTGTCATCACCTCACCACAGCTCTTCATTGTATGGACAATGCCTTGAACCTTCGACACATAGGCTCCAATGGATTCACTCTTATCCATCTGCAGAAGCTCATATTGCCTTCTCAGAGACTGCAACTTCACTCCCTTCACCTTTTCTCCTCCTTCATAATATTTCACCAAGATATCCCAGGCTGCCTTAGAGGATTCAGCACTAGATATCTTGTCAAAATTTGCAGAATCTACTGCAGCTTGAATTGCATACATTGCCTTGCAATCCTTCTTCTTTAAGTCTTTGTGTGCTGATCTCTGAGCTTCAGTGGCATTCCCCACCAAGTCTTGCACACCATTAACCACCACTTCCCATGTATCTTGAAAACCAAAGAGAGACTTCATCTGTTTGCTCCATCTTTCCCAATTCTTGCCCTCAAGAATTGGAAGATTGTTTGGTAAACCATTCCCTGACATTGTTTCTGAATGAAGGAAAATGTAAACACCAAACAAGACTGAATCTTTGTGCTTTCTACACTAAGAACCAAAGGGCTCTGGATACCAATTTGTTAGGGTAATCCAAGATAAGAGGAAGAAGATAACAAGTAAGAACTAGAGAGAAAACTAGGAGGAAAGTGCTAAGATTTATTGATAAGAAAAATAGAGAATGAGTTGTGTACAATGCATGTGGTACACGCTTATTTATAAGGAAAAACTCCTAACTCATCTATTACTTGTAACACAAGTAACCATAACTAACTAACTCAAGGTAGTTATGTAACCACCTCCTAACTACCTAACCAAGTCTAATAGGATTGAAGTTATAAAACATCATTAATAACTACAGTGAATCTATATCCCTTTATTTTGTTTGATTTGAAATTCTGAAATGACATCTGAATTGTTCAATTAAGATTGGATACCCGAAACTTGATAATTGCACGAGTGAGCCACTATTCAACTGCACATAATTCAGGTCCTTTAATCTCAGCCGTTTGATTTAATGCCACATGTCATTCACCGGAGCAAGCTTAATGTATACTTTCCTTATTCCCACGCCTTAGTTTCCGCTTTTAACAACTAAACGCAACGTAACACCAAAAGCAACAAAATGAGAATTTCAGAGAGAACAAAAAACTCTCAATACACTCTCTCCATTTTTATAATCCTCATTGCTTTCATCTTCGACAATGCACACTCTATCAGATTCCCGGATCGGGTCACCCAACCCGCCCGAGATCAATCCGATCAACACCACTTGCAAACTGCCGTATTCGCTCTCGGAAGTTTCTGGAGATCGGAAGCTGTGTTCGGTTGTTTACCTGGCGTTGTTCGGACTACTGTTGGTTATTCCGGTGGATCTAAACCTAATCCTGAATATCGAAGTTTTGGTGATCATGCTGAATCTGTTCAGGTTCTTATTTTCGCATTATTGCATTCTTGATTTAAATTATTCCAATCACATTATCAGTAACAAACAATCTTGTAATTATTTGTGTTTAGTAGGATTATTAGTAATTAGTATTTAATTAGTTTTAAATTTAATGAAATTCTCAAATTAAAATGACTG
The DNA here is from genome assembly GCA_954870985.1 of Trifolium fragiferum. Classification (NCBI taxonomy): domain Eukaryota; kingdom Viridiplantae; phylum Streptophyta; class Magnoliopsida; order Fabales; family Fabaceae; genus Trifolium; species Trifolium fragiferum. The sequence goes on from OX940792.1 coordinate 26,920,076, forward strand.
TAACTAGTAGTATTTGGTTCTTCACTTATGCCGCCGTTGTTAAACAACTTAATTAAGCCCTTATTGATAAAATCTATGGTATAATAAGTTGTTCTGTATGAACTATTTTCATTTTTTTGTGTTAACCCTCCGGTTCTCAGGGGAATGGGGCACAATAATCTAGAGTTTGACCGCGAAATTAGTAAAGTCTGATTAAGAATTGTTGCCACCGGGAATCAAACTTGGGTTGGTGATTGAACTATTTTTCATTTATAAGCTATTATGTTATAGGTTGTTTTTATAAGCTATTATGGAGCATTTAGTGAAATAAATTGAATGCAAATTGTGGATCTGTCATAAGTTAATCCTATAAGCTCACACAAATAAGTTGTTTATAAGTCAATCCATACACATTGTTAGTAAAAATGATTGTTGAGTCTGAAGAGATTTTGAAAAGGTTGAGGTGAAGAATCTGATTACAAATTTATGCGAGAACTTGTTGTATAAAAGGTGTGTCATTGCAAGATCCTCTTACTAAGTTGTTCATTAGGCAATCCACAATCCAAACACACCCTTAGTAAAAATGATTATAAATCTGAAGAGATTTTGAAAAAGGTTGAGATAAAAAACGTGATTACACCTTATGTGAAAAATTATTTAAAGAGATTGTCATTGCAAGATCCTTCAATAAATTTTCCCTAAATTTTTTGTTGAAAAATGTATATAAGTAGGCTCTTTTGTTCTAGGTGTCATTAAGCAAGTTTGGTTTTTCCTGTTCTTGGATTGTATTTCGGTTTCCTAGCTAATTATATTTAATACTAAAACAAATGTCTAAAGAATAGTAGCTCAGTAACAGCTGAAAGTCTGTTAATTCTAAAGAATGCCATTTCCTGACAAAGTTTAGTAAAGGCTTCATAAAGAGTGGCATTTTTAGGCACGTATGTACTAGATCAATGCTTGGATAAGTTTTTCATGCTTATTAGGTATCTCCAAATCCAAAGTCCGTGTCCCGATTAGAGTCTTTTATCATTTTTGGATTGACATAATAAATCCCAAGGCTTTTATTCAAAATGTAATGCTCAAGTTTTGAGAATAATTTATGGTTGGCAGTTCAAGTCTTGGATAGTAAGGATTGTGATATTTGTTCAGTATTTTGGGATCCTCGGTCCTTGAAAAGATCAGGTTTTATTGAATTATTGATTCAATAATGGTAACAGTGCAACATGATTTACCAAAATGCAGGGGTTTTGATTCTTGAATTCTTGTAGGATACTATATTGGTAATTTTCCGTAACATTAACTGCTGGTGTGATTTGCTTTTATACCATGAACAAACTAAATTCGTCAACCATTATGGTTTACTTATACGGTATGTTGAACTTGAATGATTTTGTTGAACTGACCATTATTGTTTGCTAATACAACGCAGGTTGAGTATGATCCACGGCTAATTGGTTTTAGGGAACTCCTTGACATTTTTTGGTCAAGCCATGATCCCAGGCAGGTGTATGGTCAAGGTCCTGATGTGGGTAATCAGTACAGGTAGGAGGAGTATGATGTCAGTTACACTGCTGCAGTTCTTTCTGGTAGTCCTTCTTATTCAATCGCTTGCCAAGTGCTAAGTACTGAATTATACTATACTTACATTCCGACAGATCTATTATTTTTGTTAATGGAACTGAAGAATCAAGAATGGCTTCTGTCAGCAAAGAACAGGAGCAGACCAGGTCAAGAAGCAGCATTGTGACTACTCAAATTCAGCAACTTGGAACATTTCACCCTGCAGAACCAGAGCACCAGGTTTGGAATTCCAAAATAATGTTTATGTATAATTGATGTAGAAGATATGCATTTTCTCCCATGTTTGCATAAATCTGGGTATAAGTAACCAATACAAGGCAACACACTAATACAGTGATATTTTGTAAATTTTATGATACAGGTACAACAACTTATATTGAATAAAATATTATATTTTTATATGCAACAAAGATACAATTTAGATTTATCCACCTCTGGTCACCCTAATCAGAATCCTATTACCTATGCGTTCTCTAGCTTGTTTGTTGAGATGAAAGTCTGTTACACACTTACACTGTAATGGTTTTAGGGTGCTCAATATTGCAAGAGTGAGAATATGTTTTGTGGGAGCATTAGGTGAGAGCGGGACTTCAATCTGTTCTCAGTGTATTTATGTACAATACTTTGAGGACAGTGGGCATCCATGCTCCACACAAAAATAAGGATTATGCCAAATCTATGAACGTGGCAATCTTACCGAGTATTCATATTGGATATCATCAATGCATCACCAAGTTTGGTTTAGATGTGGATCATAGATATGCAACTGCTCAATATTCAATATTCTTTGTCATAGGCATACACAAGCCCTTCAGTCAGTGAGGGCTGGGTCAGTAGGCAGTAGGTTCAAATATACAAATATAAACATATAGTAGATGGAGTGAAACACAAATGTAGATTTTACTAGTAAGTTTCTGTCAATATAGATTTTACTTTGATTTTTTTAAAAAAAATTTGCATGCCCTCACTATAAAGTACTAATGTAGGTCTGCCATTGTTAGTTGTATAGAGGGCAAATTTATTTGGATTTGTGACATATTGCGCGTATAGTCACTTATTAGAGAACCAAATCCACCTATTTGTGTTGTGCTTTCAAACAGCTTACTTCCTATTAGGATTTTTTAGATCTGCTACTGCTCATTTTTATTAAATGAAGATATGAAGCATAAGGATTAATTTTTTTTTTTAATTAAATGATAAACAGAAAAAGCCTTAAAAAATAAAAAAAATGTCCTGGTTCTTTTATCATAAGCTCAAATAATTACTTTTGAACTCATTTGAAAATCAATTTTCATTGAGTTTGAACTCATTTGGCCCTAAATTTTACATTGATTAATAGATTTGTTATTGAGTCCAATTTTCTGTAGTAAGTGAAAAAGTGCTTGTCAAAGACAGCTTTTGATAGCATTAGATCACTGACTGACATTGCGTGTGTGTTTCTAAATATGCAGAAATTTGAACTCAAGCAAAACACCTTCCTTCTTCAGTTAATTGGTAACCTGCCTGAAGAGGAGCTTGAGAGGTCAAGCCTGGCAACAAAATTGAATGGATATGTAGCTGAACTTTGCCCTCCAAATATCCAAAAGCATATTGATGCAAAAATCAACGATATTATAAAAAAGGGTTGGCCCATTTTAAGGGATTTATAATTGGCTATTAAGGGAAGTTGCTTGCTCATATTCATATTGTCATTTAGCCATTGTCCCCACAGTGTATCTATAGGTTTGGTTTGGTTCAAGAGCTTGAAATGTGTCAGTTGCACGGCTTGAAATACCAGAAGGAGAATCAAGCATATGATTTTCTCACGGCGAGAATATGATTATAGTATTTTGTTTTTTTGACAGATTATACTATTTTGTTGTAATTATTGTAATTGTGATTGAACTCAAGTCCCACTCACCCCTTTCATCAAAAAAAAAAAAAAGTCCCACTCACCCCTTATACTCTCTCATATTCATTTCCATTTTGGCATATGATGACAACATTTGAGAAACTTTCTTTTTTTTTTAATGGCAAACGGCACTTGAGAAACTTCTTTTTTTTAATGGCAAACGACATTTGAGAAACTAGCAAGTCCAGCTTGCCATTCATCAAGGGGAGGAAGAAATAAGTACGATCATACTTGTTACATTTTTGAACATTTTTTAAGCATTTATTTATAATATATAGCAATTGAATTTCACTTAAGATTTCATATAATTTATCTTGATTATTTTATGAAACATCACTTAGAAAAATAATATTTCACATTTTTTTTTTGTGTACATAATATTTCACATTTTATTTGCACTTATCTAGAGTTCAGTTGCGAGGTAAATAAACTCCAGCAAAAAATTGTTCTCAATAGAAATTGAACTCGGATTTTTTCGAACAATCGTCTTAAGGGTAGGGGGTTAAATAAAACAACAAAACACTATTAATATACCAATCAACAAAAAGATAACAGGTATAACTTTAAGATACTCATTCTTATCAACCACTTGATTCCATTGCTTTGATTAAATACTTATTTTGAGGGTATATTAATATAGGTTAAATGCATCTATAGATCCTTTAAGTTTAACGTTTGTAACAGATAGGTCCTTTAAGTTTTTTAAGTAACAGATAGGTCCTTTAAGTTTTTAAAGTAACAAATAGATCCTTTAAGTTTGTAATTTGTAGCATTTAAGTCCTATTTTTTAAGTAATTGAGGGACTTAGATGTTACATATTACAAACTTAAAGGATCTATTTGTTACTTTAAAAACTTAAAGGACTTATTTGTTACTTAAAAAACTTAAAGGATCAATCTGTTACAAACATAAAATTTAAAGGACTTATGGATACATTTTGCCATTAATATATTTACATGGTTTTTATCACAGTTTTTTTTTACTACATAGATATTCACAGTTTCATTTCAATTTGAACATATGAAATTGTTAAACTAGGTGACAACTTGGCTACCCATTCCATAAGATTGGGTCGAGTGACCCATCCTAATTGTCTTAAATATATTAAAATATCATTTATAATATTATAAAAATATAGTTAATTTTCAATTGTGACAAGATAACTTTTAACGATTGCAAATAGACCCATGTTCCCACTCATGTGTTCTATGTTCTTTGATTCTCTTCCAGTTTCTTTATTTTATTTTACAGATGATTCATCCATTTTCTTCCATCTTCTTCCTCTTGATATGCACCTTTAGTATGCTCAAAAATCAATTTTTACTTCTTCTTCTATGAATGCATCTCTTTTTTCTTATTCAAATTCTTCTCTTGCATAATGGGTAACATGGTTTGAGTACCAAATCTGGATATTTTCTTCAACAAATCTGAATAGCTCTTTAGAAAATATGTGTATTTGTTCTTCATATATTTGTTAGATTTTAATTTTAGTATTTGATTTCACACATTTCTAATTAAAATTAAAATCTGAAATATATTAGAAATTATTTGTTTGATGTTTCTAAGTTATTAATTGTAGTTTTTAATGTTTATGGCTGGCCTGCAACATGCAAGATTATATCTGCGGTGGATAAGAATGCTAGAGGTTGAAGACGAACAGTTTTTCTGTTACCGCATTTAATGTATATATAGTTTAAGAAACAGAATATAAGATAGACATCCTCGTTGGCGCAGTGGCTAGTCATTTGGTTATCTAATAAATGGTTATGGGTTCAAGCCTTATTGAAGGCAATTTTTTTATGGTTTTTTCTTTTAATATTGGTTGTGAGTTAAACCAATTATTTTGTTCACTTTTATTAATTTCCATCAAAAAAACTAATAAGATTTCTTTCTTTTTTTTTTTTTTACAAAAAAAGCTAATTTGGACCAACAATTAATTAATAAATTTGAATTTTAAATTAATCAGAGTGAAATGTTCGATTGTCGAAATTTAAATATTTAACCGATGGTTAGTCCATTTAGGTAATATATTAAACGGTCTTAGTTGTCATATGAAAAATTTGAATTTCTTTATCATAGTAAAAATTTAGTTTAGAATGCGCATAAACAAATATAATAAAGACCTAAGATTATAATCTCGATTGATTTACTTTTTATACGAACTTGAATTAGTTCTTCACACCCGTAAGAGATTATCCTCTTCTTTTGGATCAAATATTTTTTTATATCTAAATTGAATTTTTTACAAAAATAATTAAGATGTAAGCCTTAGTGTTATAGACTCAATTGTTTTACTTTTTACATATGTTTGATTTAGTTCTTTGTAGGAAATTATTCTCTTCTATATTACATCAAATTTTTCTTGAAATTTTCATTGAACTTTTTTAAAAAAAAAAAAAAAGAATTAAGACAAGAGACCTAAGAATATGGTCTCAACTCATATATATGCGAGTTCGAACCCTGGATTATTATATTTTCAGAGATCGCTTCTTGCTGATATTGTTGCGTTTTATGGTTTTTGTCAGTTCCTCTTAAGAGATCCGTTTGATTTACATCATACAGTTATTGTCGTGTTTGAAAGGTGTTCTATGATTCTATGACTCTCAAAGTTTTTAGATCTGCTGAGATATGTAGGTTTCGAGGTTACCTACCCCTAAATATGTGTTTTCAATCCTTGTTATTGATCAAATTGCTTGTGATATCCTGTAATGATCACTTTTTAATTAATTAGCAGTAATATATTTCTAAATTCAAATTAAGTAATTATTACCTTCGTACCAAATTATAAGTGATGTTCAGAAATAAAGAAAAAAAAATGTACAAAATAATAAGTCGTTTTACATTACCAATGAATCATTTAATGTTATTTTTCATATCATACGCTTAATATTTTATTACTCCCTCTTTTTTCAATTCTTCAATTTGTCTTTCTTATATCATTAATGAAAGACAATTTTGTAAACTAACTCATAATTTATCTTCTTCATACAACATTAATTACATTTATTAATTTGTGCATGTAAACTAGTTTTGAGACTCATGCGAATTATTCGATATTTAATTTTGTCATTATATTAACATAAAGATTTATTTATAATTAGTTTTGAGATCCGTGCATTCCCAGGGTTTATTGTTTTTATTTGATATTTAAGTTTGTCATTATATTAATCTAATTTTTATTTAAATAAATTATTTAAGATTTTTTTATAAAAATGTTGTTAAAATATAAGTTAAACTATTGTGCACTTTCTTGTTTTGTTTTGGCATGATCCACATGAGTTTATTAGAGATGATTTATCTAAGAACAAATTGGGTCTGCCAATTTTAGAGTGGTATCTTGTTGATAGAGTTTTGATTTGGTCCTCACCATCTTTTTTTGTTTGTTTGTTTAGATATGTGGTTTTTAATGCTATTTTTATGAAAATATTTCTTTTATGCTTATCTTTCTTTTTTTTTTGTCATTTTTTTATTAATTTAGAGTTAAAATTACATTTAAGGGCGCAAAACTTGAAATATCGTTAAAAGTGATAAGGACAAATTTTTTTTTTAATAGTAGTCTATTTACAATATATTAAAAGAAACTACTACTAAAAAATCTATTTTGTCCTTAGCACGTTTAATAATATTTCACCGTTTATGCCCTTAAGCCTTGTATCTTGACTATTAGCTAAAAAAAATTCTATTAAATATCAAAATGTATTTTATCTAACGGAAAGAACTAAATCAAGCAGGTGTAAAAAGTAAAACATAATTGAAACCAAAATCTTAAACCTCGCATCTTTATTATTTTTTGTAAAAAAAGTTCGATTAAAATATTCAAAGAGATATCCAGTGAAACGGAAGAGGCGTAATCTATTAAAGTGTGAAGAACTAAATTAAACTCACATAAAAAATTAAGAAATTGAGACGATATCCTTAGACCTCGAATCTTAGTTATTTTTATAAAATGTTCAATTAAAATATTAAAAGGAGTTTAATCTAACAAATGAAGGTTAATCTCTTACGGTAGAAAGAACTAAAATCAGGCCCCGTGTATAAAATTAAAGCAATGAGACCATAATCTTAGGTCTTCTTAATTGTTTTTGTAAAGAGTTCAATTAAAATTTTAAGAGGGATTACATCTAGCTAATAGAAGAAAGTAATTTATTACAGTGTGAAGAACTAAATTAAGCCTCTGTAAAAAGTAAAGCTCGTAATCTTTTACATCTCAGTTATTCTTGTAAAATGTAAAATTAAATTTTCAAGAGAGATATGAACTAACCGAAGAGTGTAATCTCTTACAGCAAGAAAAACTAAATAATGTCCATGTAAAAAGTAAAGTAATTGAAATCATAACCTTAGGTCCCCATCTTAATTATTTTTTTAAAACTTCAATTAAAATATCAAGAAAAATTTATTCTAACGGAAAATTGTAATCTCTTATGGTGTGAAAAAATAAATAAATACCGTGTAAAAAGTAAAGCAATTGAGACTGTATTCTTAGGTCTTGCGTCTTATATTTTTCTTTTTTAAAAGTTCAAGTGAAATTTCAAGAGGGATTTGATGTAATAGAAGGGGGTGATTTTTTTACGATGTGAAGAACTAAATAAAATATGTGTACAAAGTAAAACATTTGAGACCATAACCCTAGGTCACACATTTTAATAATTTTTGTAATTTTTTTTATTAAGATATCAAAATGAATTTCATATAACATAAGAAAATAATATCTTACAGGTGTGAAGAACTTATTCAAACTCGTGTAAAAAGTAAATCAATTGACACTATAATATAAGGTCTCGCTTTTTTTATAATACATGTAAAAAGTTCAATTAAAATTTCAAGAGAGATTTGCTCTAACAGAAAACACTAATTTATTACGGTGTGAAGAACTCATCAATCTCGTGTAATAAGTAAAACAACTGGACCATAATCTTAGGCTTCATAACTTATTTATTTATATAAAATGTTCAAGTAAATTATTCAAAGGGATATGATCCAATGGAAGAGACTAATCGCTTTTACGAATTGAAGAACTAAATGAAGTCCAAGTAAAAAGTAAAGCAATTGATATCATAACCTAATTAAGGTCTCAATTTTTAATTATTTTTGTAAAAACTTCAATTAGAATATCCAGAGTAATTTGTTCTATCGGAAAATGATAATCTCTTACATTGTGAATAACTAAATCAAACACATGTAAAAAGTAAAACAATTGAAACCATAACCCTAGGTCTCACATTTTAATTATTTTTGTAATTTTTTTATTAAGATATCAAAATGAATTTCATATAACATAAGAGGATAATCTCTTACAGGTGTGAATAACTTATTCAAGCTCATGTAAAAAGTAAATCAATTGACACTATAATCTTAGGTCTCGCTTTTTTATAATACTTGTAAAAAATTCAATTAAAATTTCAAGATAGATTTGCTCTAACAGAAAAGAGTATTTTATTACGGTGTGAATAACTAATCAATCTCGTGTAATAAGTAAAACAACTGGACCATAACCTTAGGCATCATAACTTGTTTATTTATTTATATATAAAAAATGTTCAAGTAAATTATTCAAAAGAGATATGATCCAATAGAAGAGGGTAATCACTCTTACGACTTGAAGAACTAAATGAAGCCCGAGTAAAAAGTAAAACAATTGATATCATTACATAAGGTCTCAATTATTAATTATTTTTGTAAAAACTTCAATTAAAATATCCAAAGAAATTTTTTCTGGCAGAAGATGATAATCTTACATTATGAAGAACTAAATCAAACATGTGTAAAAAGTAAAACAATTGAGACCATAACTCTAGGTCTCACATTTTAATTATTTTTGTAAAGTTTTTTTATTAAGATATCAAAATGAATTTCATATAACATAAGAGGATCTCTTACAGGTGTGAAGAACTTATTCAAGCTCATGTAAAAAGTAAATCAATTGACACTATAATCTTAAGACTCGCTTTTTTATAATACTTGTAAAAAGTTCAATTAAAATTTCAAGAGAGATTTGCTCTATCAGAAAAGAGTAATTTATTACGGTGTGAAGAACTAATCAATCTCGTGTAATAAGTAAAACAACTGTACCATAACCTTAAGCCTTATAACTTATTTATTTATATAAATGTTCAAGAAAATTATTCAAAAAGATATGATCCAATGAAAGAAGGTAATCGCTCTTACGACTTGAAGAGCTAAATGAAGCCCGAGTAAAAAGTAAAGCAATTGATATCATAACCTAAGGTCTCAATTATTAATTATTTTTGTAAAAACTTCAATTAAAATATCCAGAGAAATTTGTTCTAACGGAAGATAATAATCTCTTACGGCGTAAAGAAATAAACAAAGCCGTCAAAAGTAAAACATTTGAGACAATATTCTTAGGAATTTCTTGATCAAATAGTTCAATTAAAATTTCTTGTAAAAAGTTCAATTAAAATTTTAAGATGAATTTGATCAAATAGAAGAGAGTAATTTCTTGCGGTGTGAAAAACAAAATCAAACCCGTGTAAAAAACAAAAACAATTGAAAATATAACCTTAGGCCTTACATCTTAATTTTTTTTACAAAATTTTCAATGAAAATATCAAAAAGGAGTTAATCTCAATTGGTTATGCTAGTTGAGCTAAGAGTAAAGGAGTTTGGAGGTACAGAGTTCAAGTCCTGGCAAGGAAAAAAACTAACAATATTGTAATATACTAACAATTTGCCATTCAAAAAAAAAAAGAATTTAACCTAACAGAAAAGGGTAATCTATTACGGTGTGAAGAAATAAATCAAACGTAAAGACAATTGATACTATAATCTTATGTCTCGCGTCTTAATTATATGCGTAAAATATTCGGTTAAAATTTCAAGAGACATTTAATCTAATAGGAGAGAGTAATTTCTTATAATCTGAAGAACTAAATCAAACCCGTGTAATATACAAAGCAACATGAACATAACTTTATGTCTCACATTTTAATTATTTTTATATAATGTTCCATTAAAATATTCAAAGATATATGAACTAACAGAAGAGATTTATTTCTAATTGCGTAAAGAATTAATAAAGCTCGTGTAAAAAGTTAAAATGAAGTTTGATTAAAAGAGAAAAATATATGTTTTAATATTAGGGGGAAGGGAGATGAAATTAAAATTTCTTTCGAGGGAGAAGAGAGTAACTTTCTCTAATATATTTTGTATAAAAGGGGAGGAAATTATATATTTTAACAGAAAATGGGAGAGTAATATAATTTAAGCACCTCTCAAGAGAGGGTAATGTAATTTACTATAATATATATTATCTTTCAATTAATTTTTGTTTGTTTTTTATTTTTTATTTTGTAAGGTTCATTATTATTTGTTTGGGAAATACATTGAATGGTAACAAAAAACAAATCAATCAAATTCTATATTTTTTTTGACAATAGATTCTTTTTTTGGTACTTATCCTATAGAATTCATCTCAATCATAATCCTATAGAATTCATCTCTATCATAATATCTATATTATTTTTTTGTTTCACAATAGATTCAATAATCGATAAAAAAAATAAAAAGCAAGGCAAAATAAGAAAGACAAAAAAAATCATAAGATTAATATTTTGTTGTCAGTGAGAATTGAATCGTGTCCCTTTAGGTTATAAAGAAAAGACACGTAGGCGCCACATAGACGCCACATTATTAAAATAATGCCACATATGAATTTGCTCCTTGAGAAGTAACGTGAGGACGCCAAGTGTACTTTTTACTTTGAGGAATGCAAATAATAATAGTATAGATTCAAATCCATTGCAAACAAAAATTAAAAAATATAATACTAAATTTTAGATTTTTACAAATTGTAGATCTTAATTGTAATTATAATTAAAAAAGTAGCTTAACCTTAATCCCTTAATATTAGAGTGGTGTTACGTATCCATATAGAATTCATGAGAATCTTAATGTCTATTTTGTTTTTTAATTATTATTATTATTATTATTATTATTATTATTATTATTATTATTATGATTTGTTTTGCAATACATTAAATAAATGGTAAAAAAATATTCAAGGCAATCCTATTTTTTTGTTTGACAAAAGATTATTTTTATGTTACTTATTCTATAGAATTGATGGTAATCCTACTATTTTTTTTCACAATAGATTTAATAAAAATAAACAAAAAGCAAGGCAAAAAAAAAAAAGGAAAAAAATCATAAAATTATTGTTTTGTTGTTAGTGGGAATTGAACCGTGTCTCTTTATGTCGTAAAGAAAAGACACATAGGTGCCACATCATTAAAATAATGCCACATATGAATTTTCTCCTTGAGAATAAACGTGAAAATGACAAGTGTACTATTTGCTTTGAGTAAGGCAAATAATAATACTATAGATGAGAAGTGTATTATTGATGAATATATATTATAATAAATAATTAGGGGTAAATATATATTATAGTAACACACGAGAGAATTGTTTTAATAATAAAAAAAATTAATCTTACACGGGACAATTGTTTTAATAAAAAAAATTGAATAATATATTATAATAATACATGGAACAATTGTTGACGAATATATATTATAATAATACACGGGACAATTGTTTTAATAAAAAAAAATTAATCATACACGGGACAATTGCTTTAATTAAAAAAGAATTAAAAAAATAAAATTTGTTATTATTAATTATAGTTTATTATACAAAAATCATACACGGGACAATTGTTTTAATGAAAAAAATTACTTAATTTAAAAACTTTTATAAAAAAATATCAGAATAACGTCACTTATTATTTTTTACACGACGTCAATAAACCCGTGCGAATGCACGGGTCTCAAAACTAGTTTCTTTTAATAACATCGTTAAAAGTGATATATACACGTCCAAACAAATATATAGAAATATATAATATTCACATAGTAATACTTAATCATGGATTAAATAAGTTTGTCTTCATTAAAAATATAATATTTTAATTATAAAAAAATATATAATAATAAAAATTCTACAAAAAAAATAAAATAATATCAGAGTTTCTACAATAAAAATATATTAGAGAAGCTCTAATTGAATGACAAAATACAATAATATTAACGCTTATGTCCAAAGATAAATCAGGATTTTTTATAGTAATTTCTTTTAAAATATTATAAATTAAATTCAACTTTCATGTCTGCCTATTGGTTTTCTATTCAATTTCCAATAAATTCATAGGTGTAGATACTCCCCGACCTCTACGTGGGTCTCAATGAAATTTAACATGATTCATAGGAGTAATAGTACTGGTAATACACAACAAAGTTAAATTCATATTTGTATCATTTTATTGCTTATTTTTGTTTTTTTTCTCTTTCAATTTTGCATTTGAAATTCAAATAATAAAAATAATTAATTAACATTTGTAATTTTAAAATACTCCCAACTTTTCAATTCTAAAAACTTGTTTTTACAAACATAATTATAGTATTATACAAAATACGCAATAAGCGTGAGTCAAATATTAACTGATTTTTTGCTTATAAAACATTATTTTTTTGTTATGTGTTAGTGATAAATATTTCTCTCGCATTTTTTCATAGGGGATAAACGAAGAAATCTTCATATTATAATGTTGGATTTCAAAAAAAAAAAAAAGGCAAAGGAGTAAATCATATCTCGTTTATTTTGCAGGATGTAAATAGTTATTTACTCTTTTTATATTTATCATCGATGAGAACTAATTCTCCGGTTGTTTAAAAAACTATTTGTCAATACATGGGTCCATGAATTTGTTTTTTCTTTATGTTAAGTTTGATATTATACTAAAGCTAGAATTTTTTATTTATAATAAGGCGGTAATTTAGACTAATATAAATATTTCTTTGGTTGCTAAATAATAGAAATATGTCATAAATTATTTTTAAAACTTAGATTATTATTAAAAGTTAAAACTGATAAGAACAAGTTAATAAATAAAAAATAGATGAATTAAGAGAATAATGAGATCAAATATTAGTACAAGTATTAATTCATTGTTTATTATTGATGATTTGAAGTCTTTCGTTATACGTATAATATTATTTGTATTATATAGTTTAAGCTTATGAATATCGCGTCTTTAAGTTTTCATAAATTTTCGTTAATTCATAAATTTTCACTAATAAATTATGGCATCTTTATTAATTTTTTTTTAATAAACTACTTTGAAAAATTAATAATAGCACTTCTTTTGACTCAAATTTAGAAGATGATTTTTTTGTAATAATTTATAATAACACGTCTTTACTATCTTGTAGTAATCAATTTTTTATGTTAGAAGATGATTTTTTTGTTTTTTTTTTCTTTCTAATTTTATGCATAAATTATTTATATATAATTCTTTTTTTATAAAGACAAGCAATTTTGACATTTCTACAAGTTGAGCTAGGATTTGTGGACGACATATATAATCTTTTTTTATTGTATTCATATTATTCTTTCTATATTTACAATTGAGTCTATAACACTAAGGCTTACATCTTAATTATTTTTGTAAAAAATTCAATTTAGATATAAAAAAATATTTGATCCAAAAGAAGAGGATAATCTCTTACGGGTGTGAAGAACTAATTCAAGTTCGTATAAAAAGTAAATCAATCGAGATTATAATCTTAGGTCTTTATTATATTTGTTTATGCGCATTCTAAACTAAATTTTTACTATGATAAAGAAATTCAAATTTTTCATATGACAACTAAGACCGTTTAATATATTACCTAAATGGACTAACCATCGGTTAAATATTTAAATTTCGACAATCGAACATTTCACTCTGATTAATTTAAAATTCAAATTTATTAATTAATTGTTGGTCCAAATTAGCTTTTTTTGTAAAAAAAAAAAAAAGAAAGAAATCTTATTAGTTTTTTTGATGGAAATTAATAAAAGTGAACAAAATAATTGGTTTAACTCACAACCAATATTAAAAGAAAAAACCATAAAAAAATTGCCTTCAATAAGGCTTGAACCCATAACCATTTATTAGATAACCAAATGACTAGCCACTGCGCCAACGAGGATGTCTATCTTATATTCTGTTTCTTAAACTATATATACATTAAATGCGGTAACAGAAAAACTGTTCGTCTTCAACCTCTAGCATTCTTATCCACCGCAGATATAATCTTGCATGTTGCAGGCCAGCCATAAACATTAAAAACTACAATTAATAACTTAGAAACATCAAACAAATAATTTCTAATATATTTCAGATTTTAATTTTAATTAGAAATGTGTGAAATCAAATACTAAAATTAAAATCTAACAAATATATGAAGAACAAATACACATATTTTCTAAAGAGCTATTCAGATTTGTTGAAGAAAATATCCAGATTTGGTACTCAAACCATGTTACCCATTATGCAAGAGAAGAATTTGAATAAGAAAAAAGAGATGCATTCATAGAAGAAGAAGTAAAAATTGATTTTTGAGCATACTAAAGGTGCATATCAAGAGGAAGAAGATGGAAGAAAATGGATGAATCATCTGTAAAATAAAATAAAGAAACTGGAAGAGAATCAAAGAACATAGAACACATGAGTGGGAACATGGGTCTATTTGCAATCGTTAAAAGTTATCTTGTCACAATTGAAAATTAACTATATTTTTATAATATTATAAATGATATTTTAATGAACCAATATATTTAAGACAATTAGGATGGGTCACTTGACCCAATCTTATGGAATAGGTAGTTAAGAATTTGCCGTTAAACTATGATTTGAAAGTCTGTAAATATAATAATATGCAATTCAAATTTTAAAACATCAGATTTAATTACACTTTTAATTAAAATTAGTCAAAGAAAATAAAAGCAACCATCAGCAATTATTTTATATACAAAAAACATGACATTTTTCTTTTTATTTATAAAGAAAAATAAATGAATTAATTATAACTTCAAGTTATAAAGGGTACATAAATTTTCCTCATTTTTTTCTTCCTAATAAAGCAAATAATAGGAGTAGTAGTACATTGTAAAAATCCAAAATGAGGCGCATATTCCACAAATAAATAATAAAAATTAAGATGGTGATCATGATGACGAAAGATTCAACTAAAACGGACGATCCAGATGAATGCAAAAATCTTGGTAACTTTGATATCGGTTCACTCTATAAATACCAAAAAAATTCGTGAGTTAATTCAGTTTCATAACCCACCTAGTGACGGCGAAAATAGATTCCGATCGGAAGAGAAAGAAAGCGTCGATTTCAACGGCGGAGGAAAACCTAAACAAGAAAAAAGAAGCGAAAATGTCTTCTTCAAACAGGCACGGTGGCGAGGTTAGAGCTTCACACATATTGATCAAACACGAAGGTTCTAGAAGGAAAGCTTCATGGAAAGATCCAGAAGGTTATGTCATCAAGAACACTACTAGAGAAAGTGCCGTTGCTCAGCTTAAAGCAATGAAAGAAGATATCATTTCTGGTAAGGCGATTTTCGAGGATATTGCTTCTCGTTACTCCGATTGCAGTTCTGCTAAACGCGCCGGCGATCTTGGTTAGTTCTCATCAAACTCTTTCTAAATGAAACTTTTCAGATTAGGTTTTGTATTTTAATTCTTCAAATTAGTTATGTGAGTGTGTTTTTGAGAGAATTGTGTTAACCCTAGGATAATTGAGCGATTTATTTAGTTATTGTGTTAACCCTAGAATATGAATTGAGAACTGAGGAGAGTGATTCATTTCAGTTATTGATGTTCTTTCTCAATTACTAGAAAGCAACGATTTGGATTTTATTGCCTAAGAAAGAATAGTTTCGAGATTATGATTATCGAAGAATTTTTACTTTTGTTGCTTATTTCTTGTGCATCCTATCAGCTAGTAAGTTGCAAGCTTTTAACAGTGTGTCAAGTATAACTCTTTTGTATAGCTGTTGTCTGTTGGTAACAAAAGTAGCTCAATAGCGCCACTATAGCGGTGTAGTGTGGCAGTGAGGCCCTCCACTACATACCATAGGCCTGCCTTTGACAGAATGTTATTTTGATTACATTTAGAACTAATTTTGATGGGAAACGACAACGTTGATAATAATTATTAAGTGTGATTGTCCCTTTAATTTTGTGTATCTTTCTATTTTTGAGTATTTATGTATCTTGTAAATTGTTGGGATTGGGGGGGAGGGGGGACATATCCAAGTGGGTGGGATTGTTAATGTGAGAGATGAGAGCATTAAATTATAACCTTTGGATTAAAATAAACCATTCAGATCTTATTAGAAAGAATATCCCTTTATTTTTTCACTCACTTCACGTGCTATTGACCGCGTCTTTCGATGCTCCTCTGCTTATTCCCCGGGTTTTTGTTTTTGGATTTTGATAACTTTGGTCCTCTGCTTGCTTACTATTGATAAGAATAAATCAATTAAGGCAAAAATTATAAATTCATTGTGGAAAACCATAGATCATTAACAAGGTTTTGGAATGGAAGATATTGAACAATATTTTTTAATAGATGATTATTGAAGAGAATGTGAAAATAGATGCGAGAAAAAGAAAAGGAGAAAAAAAGAGATTGCGCGTGGGTCAGAAAACTAAGGGATACACTCAAATTCAATAAAAATACAATCTATAAGTTTTATTTTAATCCAAAGGTTATCATTGAATGCCTCTCATCTGTCACATTACCAATCCCTCTCACTTGAAGTCAATGTGACTAAAATGAGCTTGTCAAAGTAATTGGTCCTGTCCTCCATACAAGTAGGGGTTGGAGGAACTATGTTAGCCTCAGGAATGCTGCATTCCCCTTATATTTCTAAAGCATCCCTTAATTGTTTTTGTTACTTTTTAAATATAATAATTTCTTTCCACCTTGAAACCTTAAATGCAATATTTTTGGAATGTGAATTTAAGGTCTACAATTCAAACGCCCGTCAATACAAATCTTTCAATTCCTGTGAAACTGTATATGGTCCTGAAGCTAACAGTGTCTTCAATCTTCATGAAATCAATTTCCCAAACCTTAAATTCATTTTTAGATAACCCTCCCAAGAGAAATGTTTGGAACATACTCAACTCACTCTCTTTCATTGATTAATATGTAGATGAGTCCCACCAAATTTATGCGAGACCCATTTGAATTTTAATCAATACAATGGAGTGTGTTGAAGATAGTGTTTTGACGGTGTGTTGCTAGCTGTCTAGCACCCCTCTAGTCAGGGCTGACCCAACACATATTGAGGCTCGAGAAAAATTATAATATGAAGCCTTTTAAAGTTCATAGTTATATTTTAGTAAAATTATTATATTTTTATTTAATTTTTTTTTTTCAGATTTGTATACTAGTGGGTGTAAATGAAACTGGGAACAATTTAGAAGGTTGTAAAATTTGATGCAAACTTTGAAAATTGAATTGACCTTGTGGTTTGGTTTGTAAATGAGGTTTACTTGTATTGAGTTCAAATTCTTGGCTTTTGCAAATTTTAATTTTTATCGATTTTAATTTAATTTGAACCAAAAAGGAAGTATAGGGAATTGAACCAGAGAACTCCCACACACATCACATTCTACCACTAGAGCACTAATACACACATGATATTTTCTGAACTTTGACCATATGGCAAGATTTTGATGCCCCGAGCGGTAACCTGCCATGCACTTTCCATGGATCGGGCCTGCCTCTAATCCCTTAGAGGATTGATTACACATTCAATGATTGCTTGAATATATAGAGTGAAATGTATACATCATTTTTTGCCTAACAAATATATTTTTCCACTTAAACTAAAATGGTCACTTTCTTGGCTGTAGGTTCTTTTGGCCGTGGGCAGATGCAGAAGCCTTTTGAAGATGCAACTTATGCTCTTAAAGTTGGTGAAATTAGTGACATTGTGGATACTGATAGTGGATCCCACATAATCAAGAGAACAAATTGATTATGACACGGAGTAATCATCCTTTGAGAGAGAACTATAGTATCTATTGATGATTCCCAGATCGTTGTTCTTGTTCAGCGCAAAATTTGTTGATATATTGATACTGATATATTGTTGTTCTTAGCTCAAAATTTGGCGGTTCTTGTGTTTTTGGATGATAACTTGTTTTAACAAGAATTAAAAACCTGTATCTCTATGCTTGTAATTTTGAAAGACATTCATGGGGTTTGTACTTTGTACTCTATTGTCTTTGGCGGGATCTGGTTGTGAATTCCATCACCACTCAGTTTGAACGTGGTTCCATTGTTAGTTACAATGATATCATATTGTCTGAGATTGTTTACCTGCAAGAACCACCACCATGGAGTGTGTTGTACTTGATGCATGTTTTGTTTGCTTATGTTATTATGTGAATGGTTAATTTCCAATAATGAGGTAGTAATTATGATGAATCCTGTGGATCGTTGAAATCTATGCTGTGTTATTTTTATAATAACTCACCATGTGCCTGTAAAAGGTTTGAGTTATTTATTTATAGATAGGTTTGAGTTATTTGAGTTGTGAATGATAATGTCCAAACCTGTATTGACATGGGTTAATAATCTCTTTATTTCAAATCTTTGGTAGTTTAAGCATTTTAATTTTATTTTAGAATAATGGTTTTTTTAGAAATTAAAGCATTTCTCAAAATAACTGTATCTATGATACTTCTTATGAAACTCTTATTTTTGCATTTGAGTCTTTGTTTCCCTATCAAGATTGAAATTTGATGAGTGCTTCAAAGAAGTCTTTGTTTGATGGTTTCTTCTGGTGGTGATGGGGATTCTTCATTGTTTGGATTTGATTTGAGTTGTGAGGATCTTCTGCGGGGTCATTAGTAATCTTACACTAAACAAAATTTGTTTTCACCTCAATTTTTTATCTCTAATGGTTGCTTTTGTGTTATCATTAACATCCCCTTTCTATTTCACAAAACCTTATAAACGAACGATGCTAATGTTGTTCAAAGGATGCTAATTTGAGTTTTTTATTTTCTTTTGGAGCTTTTATGTCTTTGACTTGGTTTGCTTAGGATGCTAATGTTGTTATTGTTGATTTCATTTTCCGAAAATTACATTTATTTCAAAATGAGTGGCAACAAGATCTTTATGATAATATTGTAAATAACTAAAGTGGTGCAAATGAAAAGAAAAAAAAAAAAAAAAAAAAGGACAGACCAGTCTCTAATGTCTCTTAATTCACCATCCTACAATTAAGTCTCACATATATTTCCAAGTTTCAACATTGAAGTTGCAAATTCTTTGAAAAATAAACTACAAGTAATTGAAGGTTCAGAAAATGGAGGAAGTTCCCTTAATTCAATCTTTCTTCAATTGAAAGACAAGAGAGTAGAGTGAGATTGATTTATGGTTTTAATTCGGAGTGGTTTTAGCTTGATATTTATGTGATTCATATTCTCTTGTTACATTAGTCCCCTAACATTAATTTCATTTAATCGTAGGAGCATTTCACTATCATTTTTTTCATTACCTTCGAGAATTTGTTTCTGAATGAGAATAGTCATCTCACTCTAATGGTACGTGTCATCAAGAACAATGTTGTGATTAAAGATAACGTCAGAGACCACTTTAACTAACAAAAGTTCGGTTCAGGAACTTAAAATGTTTGTTTTTTATGATTCAATGACTATTATGACAACAAGTGATACTTTCAAAGACGAAAATTGTTATTAACTCAAAAACAAAATAGTGCTTATTGAGAAAAGAAGCTCAAATAAGCACTACATCTCTTTATTGATAAGTATTAACATTAAAAAAATTATAATTAACTGGTGTGTATAGGTAAAGTTCACTTGAGTACAAAAAATTAATGTTTTTCCATTTTGGAATTTTTTGGCCTATAATCTAGTGGTTAGACTAACTCACTATAAATGTATGGAAGTGAGAAATTTAGAATTCAAAGTTCGATCCATCCAATAATATTTCTTAATAATTATCAAGTGAACTACCCTTACAAGATTTCATTGTGGATATTCTAATGCACGGATATGGTGCTCAAACATGTTTGAATTTCAATGATCTTGAAATCAATTCTAGTTGAAATGTTTATTCTAGCCTTCACTTTTGGTTTTTTGTTTAAATCAATTTTTGGTGGCTATTTGAAATTTCTCAGCTCTGTCACCTTTGATGAAATGATAAGTCACCCTTGCAATGCTACCTTTCGTTTATGGATTTGCAGCTGAAATCCCAAAAGATCATCTGTCACTAACATAAAAAATAAGAAGTCAAAATAACTAAATTGCTAATTAAAGTTATAAAAGTAATCAAAATGGCATTGTTCAGATGAGATTGGTGTTATAAAAGAGACCATGCATAAAGAATACCGGTGTTATAAAGGAAAAAGATTTCTCTTCCAGCTTCTCGTGTTTCTTTTATACCCCCTTACTTACGTTTTTACCCTTATGCAATCCATCGGTTTTTACAAACCGAAATAACGTTCAATTTCGGTTTCTAAAAAACACTCGCTTTTTCTGCTGGTTTTTAAAAACCGAAACAGTCTTATATAGAAATAGAAGTGATTTTATTCTGGCAGTTTCGTTTTTTAACAACAAAAACACCAAAACATGTTTCCTCAACTTCTCTTGGGCGATTTTGGAACAACTTCAACATCCAACTTCAAAACACACTTAATCAAGTAAGTTCCATACATTTTTTATCATTCATTGTGTTTTCACCAAAATGCATTACTCTTGGAAGTTTTTTTTCTTCACAAAAATAATTGATTCTTTGAATTATTGATTTTGTTGTTTGGATTGTTGATTATTTGTTAGCTATGAAATAATATTACATGTTAACATGATTGCATGTGGAGTATTAGGTTTTAATTGAATTTCATGTTGTTTGGTATTATCTTGTATCCTAAGTGTTTGACAAAATGTCTAAGTGAAAAAAAAAATGTCTAGGTGGATTTTTTGTGTTACAATTAAATGTTTGATTGAATTATAAGTTTCATTTTATCATAGATTACATGTTTTGTATTGAGTTTGAATTTTTTTTTGAATGTATAGGTATGAAAGATGTTGGTAGAGGTAGGCATGGTAGGGATAGCAAAGCACATGTTTCTGCTCTATTAAAGGGTGCACCTCCTGCACCCAAAAGAAGTCGTGGTAAGCATGGACAGCATGTGGGGCAAGGAACACATGATAATGAAGCGGGTGGTCCGCGTTCACGTGCACGGTCACGTTTAGGCCAAGCACATGTTGATCCGTCTGTTACCCAACCTGATTTTGATGCAAATCAATACATTAACGATGATGCCGAGTATGCTGAAGATGCAAATGAAGCACACCAACAAGCACCACCACAAGAACAACCACAACAAGCACAACCACATGAGGCAGAAGCTGAAGAACAATTTGTTTATGGAGGAGGACCCCGTGATTTGTCGTTATTATCGGAATACCATAAGCATAAGTCAATTCCGATATGGGAGGCAGATTCTCAGAATCATGGGGTAAGATAAAAATACAAAGTTTATTTCATTAATTTACTAACTATGTCGAATGTTATAATTATTAATCTTATATGTTGTTGGAATTGTTTCAGTTGTTAAAGAGAAAATTGTGTTGCATTGCTAGCGGGAAGAATGTGATAGATATCCAAAAATCGGATCACGGCCAAAGGTGGTTTTGGGATCCAATTCAAGTAGGTTGTTTGGAATCGCTAAGCAAGACTAATTTTAGTACTCCTTGACTATGGGCTTCTCTTGTCTTTTGCTGAAAGATGGCATCCGGAGACTAGTATCTTCCACCTTCCTCTAGGTGAACTAGGCATCACATTGGATGACGTCCAATGTCTGTTGCATATTCCAATCGAAGGAAAGTTTTTGAACCATAAGAAGATGACAAGGGATGAAGGGGCTGACATGGTTAGTTCGTTTCTAGGAGTTGACAAAGCTTTGGTGATGACACTATTTGCTAAGCTTGGCGGTCCACATTTGAGGCATACATTCGTGGAAGCTATTTTCATAGACAACTGGGGTTATGCTGAAAAAGCGGTTGCTGAAAGAAAGTCGATGCATGAGGTTAGGTTGTACAGAGAGAGGGTCATACGGGCTTTTTTGCTACATTTGGTTTGTTGTACCATATTCAGCAACAAAACTTCATACTACGTGAACATTGTTTACTTGCAGCTCTTTCATGACTTGTCAATCAATGGAATTGGTGTGCTGCTGTTCTTGTTCATTTGCAAAATTATTTGGATGATGCATCTGATGCAAGCACGACTCAGTTGGCTGGCTACATGTCACTTCTTCAGGTACAAATATACGTGCGTTTACCATATAAAGTAACTTATATAGGATATTATTTGTTTGCCTATAACCAATTATTTTCGTCATTCTTTTAGGCATGGATAATTGTGCATTTTCCAAGGTTTAGTGTGTGGGGTCTTTTAGGAAATTATGAAGAGCATATCGGTTGGGCCGCGAGATTGAACCGAGGCCAAGGCCATAAGGATGGTGCTGCATATAGGCAAAGTTTGGATAACATCCAAGTTACCGACTGCGTGTTCAGTCTGTATGAACACCGCCGGCACTTACGCCCATTGATAGATGCATGCTGGTTTTCAGGATGGTAAATTGAGAGCCAAACATTTGCTTGAACGGGTGCTGAGACAATTTAAATATGTACAAGACATTCCACGACACCCGAATACGTCTGCGATGTCGGGCATGAACTTGTTTGAGATAGATCGAGTGTGGATGGAAGAGTTGGAATTGAGAATGATTGATAAAGAAATGAGGGGTCGTGCTGTGGTTAGCGCATGGGATCATGAACCTGGATATATGAGATGGTTTCACAATGTGTCACATCCAATTATGCGTCCCGTGCAAGCAACTGGATCACCACCAAGGCCACCTAACTTAGAGGTTGTGATAGCGGAGCAGGAAGAAAGGCGTGACCCAAATACATTGGAGGTATGTCGGGATGTCAACAATGAGCTTCAGAGGCCACTTGACGCCGGTGAGGCGAAGGAAGGATCTCCAATTTGGCATACGGTGCGGCGAGTCATGAGAATGCTCAACCCGTGTTTAACGTATCGACGACTTGGGCGAGGGAGATGATATGAAAGACGGGGCACTTGAAGTTAATGTAATTGTTTTAATTTGATGTATTTTGATTAAGACAATATGTTGTTTGTATTTTAACGTACCGAAGACTTTGTGTTGATGTTGTTGTTGCATTTTGCGTAGACTTTATATTTGCATTTTGCGTATTGTGTTGTATTTGACAATATATGTTGAATTTATCGTATTGTGTTATATTCGAATTGGTGGTTTGTTACAGTTTGATTACGTTTGTTGATAAGTCTGAGATGTGGTTGCATATAAGTATCGTAAGTTTGTTTACGACAAAAACATGTTTTGACTTCACCTATGAGGTGGTGATGCATAAACAGAATTGAAAGCACTTCTTTCTTCTGCGAACCAAAATTAACTTGGAATAAGGTTTATAGAAACCGAAATTACTATGCACGTAGATAACTATGGTTTATACAAACCGAAGTACTGGAAGTTACATATTTAAATCAAAACATCATTCGATACAAACTTTTATTCAACATTCACATAAAAACGTACACAGAGAAAAACATACAACTTTTATTATTTTGCAAACAAATTAGAAACATACACAAAGAAATTAAAGATCATAACAACACGACAATTGAAAATACTAGCTTACAACTTGTTTATCATTACTCAACTATCAAAGTAGCATACAAACGTGGATATTTCGGATCAACTAAGCACACAATGAACATAGAAACCACATCTTCATCAGATTTCAACTCTTTCCACTCGTATATACGTGTTGTGTCGTCGAAATTCTAAATATCATATGCTAGACTCATGTAATGATCGTAATGGTCAATTTTGTCAATTTTGATTTGTTTGGCGTATTTGACATGATACAGAAGTTGAATCCTATTTTTCAGAGATATAAGAGTTGTTAAATTATCATTCAATTCAGCGGTAAACAGTTCGTTGATACCACAGAACTTGATAGTAAATGGGTAATATTCGACCACAGAATTTTGAACTGGTGACCATATTTGAATTTCGTTTGACATGTTTGCTAAAAATTGCTTACTTTAGATTCGATTGTGAGACACTTATTTATATTAGATTTTAAGGTGTTGATGAATTTCCAACTGACAAAGTGTTGGTGCATTTTGAACCGTTCAAAGTGTCGGCAAAATCATAACCGTTGAAAGTGTCAGTGCGTTTTCGACCATGCAAAGTGTCGGTGCATTTTAAACCGTTCAAAGTGTTAGCAAAATCATAATCGTTCAAAGTATTAGTGCAATCTCAACCACATGTAAAAAAAACTTAGTACAATCTTGACCACAAAAAAGTGTCGGTCGAATTTTGACCACAACAAATAAAGTGTTGGTACAAAAAATTAATTTTTTTAAAAAAACATTTGTCGGGATTTCTTTTTTCCCCCTCACAACATCTTTTATGTCCCCACGTGATCATTTACATCAAAACACAATGCACATAACAAAAAAACAATGCGCATAACGCAAAATAGCCAAAATAATGCGCATAACAGTTGAAAAATACCAACATGTTCAATTAAGTCAATACATAATAAAATAAACTATATCTTGATCGATTCCTCTGAATTACTTCTAACACCATGATGAACCACAACTGACTCGCTTCTATCAATCTCCAATAGTTGTTTGAACTGAACATGTCTATCCGCAAAACCTATCTCTCATTCAGCAGCTTTTGATGTACATTGTTGCCTCCATCCAAGAGTCGTTGGAGGTAACGGACATCCGTCTTTCAAGGTGACCAACAGAAAGTGATTCAGAATTGCGCCAATACAAATAATCTTCGAAGCAAGATGCGAAAGATGGCCACGCAATGAGAAACAAGTTTTAGAAGCTCCACATCTATCAAGTGTTGACAGTTGAACCACAACTTTTTCATAGTAACTAGCAACAACGAAGCCCATGTCAGGAAAAGTAAACCAATTCTCTTGTGGTAAAATAGCATGCCTAGACCTTCTCTTAGGTGGCACAAGTGCATCTTGAATATATGCAAACAGATCCGGACCACCAAACAGACTCAAATACAACTCCATATGCAAGTTCATCTCCCTCTTCATGTGAAGTCTTACCAGCTCAAAGTCGTCTTCAGTTTTGTTTAGGAACAAAGATATCGCATGATATCCGCAATAACCGTCAGCATCTGTGTCTTTGATATCTTCGATGAAAGGATGCATAAACTTCGGCATATGCTCAAGGAGTGGATTTTGAGGAAGAGATGCATACGAAATAGGAATTGGAGTCGAATTAATTTCTTGTGACTCAGACGGCATTCCTTGAGAACTTGACGGATTTGCTTGTGAACTTGACGACTTTTTCTTTGAAGATGACGGTTTTGATTGAGAACATTGTGTATTAGTAGTTTGTCTATCAACATGTTCCTAACGAGAAATTTCCCTACTTGTCGATGCCTTTAGCTTAGATTGAGAACCACGAACGCCTTTTCCTTTTGCTTTAACATGTGCTTTCAAATTGGTTGTTTCCTGTACGCAATTTGATAGAGTTGATTTCTAAGTTCATTTTTGACACTCACATCCGATATTTTCAACCGTTCCTAAAAAAAAAAGAAAACAGAATCATCAATACAACATAGCCTGAATTGCAAGTCAAAATTAACAATCATGAAATCAAAATTAACATAACAATCAGAAATCAAAATTAACACAACAATCGTAAAATAAAATCATCAATGCAAATTTAAAATATAACTAACATAACAATCATCGAAATTAAATTCGTAGACAACGCAACAAAATAATCTTAAAAATATATACAAACCTTAATTGCGTGCCACTCTGCCAAGCACGCATAATCATCAGCGACTTTGTCAGCACGCACATGATCCTCAAAACAAAAGCTTCTTCCAATGACCGTAAATCTCATCCAGTCGAATAGGTTGTTTGTTTTTCATCTTCTTACCAATCAGACAAGAACATGGAAACCAAATGTTTTTCTAATAACACAGCCACGCATTTTGCTATCCATACCGATTTCTTCGACTCTTTTTGCTTCGGTGTAGATATGATCCATTGCGCACCTAGAAATTTTGTAAAACAAAAACGAGTAAAGAGGATTCTCCTCGTATCTGTGTTCCGCAACAGACATACTTTGACTGAATTGGGTTTGGACTTCCGCAAACTGATTTGTCAACATCTTATGTATCGCTTCCCAACCCTTCACCAAATCACCGTTACCATCCTTCAAGTAACCCTTCAAGACACCATTTGCCGATTCAAATCTGTTAGTGGTATAATTGCCCATGTGCATAAAGTTGTCAACCCAACAACGGACAACCTTCTCTTTATCGGTGTCTAAAACAGTTTGCTCAACATATTGCACAAATTTTGGCCACTTCTCACATAGCTTCCGAAACTCCTTCACAACATCTCCATAACTTGTCTCATTAGGCGAGTCCAACAAATCTTTAAAGGCATGCATTATGTTTTCTCACACATCGGACTGCCTCACCCCCTCTCCATTTTTTACTTTAACCAACTTCTTCATCATACTAGGCACATTCTTTTCCACATGCCAACGACAAACCATCGTAGCCGAGGTTGAAAATACTTCTAGAACGACATTCATTAATGCAACATCTCTATCGGTAAGAATCACCTTTGACAAAATGTCGTCACTTTTTAAAAGACTACGACATTGTTGTAGAACCCTTCTGAATTTGTCTTTTTTTCATTAGTAATCCACGCAAACCCAACATTGGAGGTCCTTTCCGTTGATGTGAAACCGACAATCTCAAACAATGGCATTTTGTATTTGTTGGTTTTGTATGTCGAATCCATCACCAACACAGTAGGAAAGGAATTGAAGATACTTACAGACCTAGGATGTGCAAAGAAAACATCCTGAACCACCGATGATCCATCTACATCGACCGATCGAGACTTGAAAAAATAATTGTTTTCGGCAAGTTATTTGGAGAGGTGTTGCATTACGATAATTGACGCCCTCATTGCAACATTGAATCAATAACAGACATTGTACACTTGCTTTTGATTTGTCTTGTTATTTGGATCTCTATCGTTCAATGTTGAAAGTATGTTTCCAGACGCAATCAAATTTCTTGTCATTTCATCCATAGCTTGCTTCTCTTCCCGTTTCAATCGACCCACAACCAAATGACCTTCTAGTCCTTTGTCCAACTCGTGGTTATGTATGCCATTCACAACAAATAGATGCCATTGTTTATCGGCATGAAAATAACCACAGAGTCGAAAGGGACATTGGCATTTCCTCGTCCCGGTTTTATCCGTTTTTAGCTTCTTTGGTTGTGCACATAAGATCCTCCTCGTTCGCATTCCAACTTGAAATACGGGTTTCTTTTGCCACCACCATAATCAGATTTTCCAATAATGATCGCAAAATTCAACTTCACGACGACGCTTTGTGCCCATTCAATCAACTCATCACGGTTGGAAGTTGCTTTGTCTGTAACAAAATGTTCTGCTGTGTCGATCTCTATGACTGGAGGCTTCGAACAGCTAGGATTAAATTGAACAACGCCTGGTGCTTCAATGCCTACATATTAAATTATATAAGCTATGTCGGACGAAAGCGAACCGCATCAGACTGTTGTGCTAGGCATTGAAGCACCAGACATTGTTCAATTTAATCCTAGTTGTTCGAAGCCTCCGGTCATAGAGATCGACACAGCAGAACATTTTGTTGCGGACAAAGCAACTTCCGACCGTGAATGGGCACGAAGCGACGCCATGAAGTTGAATTTTGCGATTATTATTGGAAAATATGATCATGGTGGTGGCAAAAGAAAGCCGTATTTCAAGTTGGAATGCGAACGGGGAGGATCTTATGTGTCACAAGCAAAGAAGCTAAAAACGGATAAAACCGAGACGAGGAAATGTCAATGTCCCTTTCGACTCTGTGGTTATTTTCATGCCGATAAAAAATGGCATCTATCTGTTGTGAACGGCATACATAACCTCGAGTTGGACAAAAGACTAGAAGGTCATTTGGTTGTGGGTCGATTGAAACGGGAAGAGAAGCAAGCTATGGATGAAATGACAAGGAATTTGATTGCGCCTAGAAACATACTTTCAACATTGAAGGATAGAGATTCAAATAACAAGACAAATCAAAAGCAAGTGTACAATGCCCATTATCGATTCAATGTTGCAATGAGAGCGTCAATGACCGAAATGCGACACCTCTCCAAATAACTTGCCGAAAACAATTATTTTTTCAAGTCTCGATCGGTCGATGTAGATGGATCATCGGTGGTTCAGGATGTTTTCTTTGCACATCCTAGGTCTGTAAGTCTCTTCAATTCCTTTCCTACTGTGTTGGTTATGGATTCGACATCCAAAACCAACAAATACAAAATGCCATTGTTTGAGAGTGTCGGTTTCACATCAACGGAAAGGACCTTCAATGTTGGGTTTGCGTGGATTACTAATGAAAAAGAAGACAAATTCAGATGGGTTCTACAACAATGTCGTAGTCTTTTAAAAAGTGACGACATTTTGCCAAAGGTGATTCTTACCGATAGAGATGTTGCATTAATGAATGTCGTTCCTGAAGTATTTTCAACCTCGGATGCGATGGTTTGTCGTTGGCATGTGGAAAAGAATGTGTCTAGTAGGATGAAGGAGTTGGTTAAAGTAAAAAATGGAGAGGGGGTGAGGCAGTCCGATGTGTGGGAAAACATAAATCATGTCTTTAAGGATTTGTTGCACTCGCCTAATGAGACAAGTTATGGAGATGTTGTGATGGAGTTTCGGAAGCTATGTGAGAAGTGGCCAAAATTTGTGCAATATGTTGAGCAAACTGTTTTAGACACCGATAAAGAGAAGGTTGTCCGTTGTTGGGTTGACAACTTTATGCACATGGACAATTATATCACTAACAGAGTTGAATCGGCACATGGTGTCTTGAAGTGTTACTTGACGGATGGTAACGGTGATTTGGTGAAGGGTTGGGAAGCGATACATAAGATGTTGACAAATCAATTTGCGGAGGTTCAAACCCAATTCAGTCAAAGTATGTCTGTTGCGGAACACAGATACGAGTAGAATCCTCTTTACTCGTTTTTGTTTTACAAAATTTCTAGGTGCCCAATGGATCATATCTACACCGAAGCAAAAAGAGTCGAAGAAATCGGTATGGATAGCAAAAAGTGTGGCTGTGTTATTAGAAAAATATTTGGTTTGCCATGTTCTTGTCTGATTGGTAAGAAGATGAAAAACATCCGACCTATTCGACTGGATGAGATTTACAGTCATTGGAAGAAGCTTTGTTTTGAGGATGATGTGCGTGCTGACGAAGTCGCTGATGATTATGCGTGCTTGGCAGAGTGGCACGCAATTAAGGTTTGTATATATTTTTAAGATTATTTTGTTGCGTTGTCTACGAATTTAATTTCGATGATTGTTATGTTAGTTATATTTTAAATTTGCATTGATGATTTTATTTTACGATTGTTATGTTAATTTGGATTTCATGATTGTTATGTTAATTTTGATTTCATGATTGTTAATTTTGATTTGCGATTCAGGCTATGTTGTATTGATGATTTTTTATTTTTTTTTAGGAACGGTTGAAAATATCAATGTGAGCATCAAAAATGAAATTAGAAATCAACTCTGTCTAATTGCGCACAGGAAACAACCAATTTGAAAGCATCTGTTGAACCTGCTAAAGCAAAAGGTGCAAAAAAGAGAAAAGGCGTTCGTGGTTCTCAATCTAAGCCAAAGGCATCGACAAGTAGGTAAATTTCTCGTTGGGAACATGTTGATAGACAAGTTGCTGATACACAATGTTCTCAATCAAAGCCGTTATCTTCAAAGAAAAATGCGTCAAGTTCACAAGCAAATCCGTCAAGTTCTCAAGGAATGTCGTCTGAGTCACAAGTAATTAATTTGACTCCAATTCCTATTTCGTATGCACCTCTTCCTCATAATTCACTTCTTGAGCATATGCCGAAGTTTATGCATCATTTCTTAAGCTGGGAAAAATTGACTCTGAGGGTAAAATAGATTTTTGAAATTGTTATATTGGTTAAATGGTTTCAAGATGTTATACATTGAAATCCAAAGTATTGTTAAATGGTTTTACATAAAGATTAGAATAGAAACAATAATTGTGATTTAATGGTATCGATTGTTTTATATGAGAAACCAAAATAATTGTGTAATGGTTTCTTCTTCTGTTTTTTTTGGTCAGGTAGCATTGCGGCTAGAAATTCACCCCTTAAATGTGAATAGGTGGGCATACCGGGTTCGAACCTCGGTCTCTGCACAAATGTGCAATATTCTTTACCAATTGAGCTAGGTTCATGAGGACAATTGTGTAATGGTTTCTAATAAAATAAAAGAACAATGAAATTATTATTGTTAAATGGTTTGAAATAATTATTATAACCGAAACCATAAGTGTGGTTTAATGATTTTGATAGTCTTGTATGTGAAACTAAAATAATTGTCTAATGGTTTTATAATAAAATAAAAGACGAAATGTGATAAATCACATTTCAGAATCACATTTCAGAAGACCAATTTCATATGAAGTGTTGAAGGAACAATGAGCTTCACATGAAAAAGGAGAAGTAGGAGAAAGAGAGGGCTACACACAAAAGATGAACAAAAGCTTCGCATGCACATAGAAGAACGATAAGTGGAGCAGCGAAAAGAGTAATAGCAAAGTTTCCCGAACATGAATGAAGAAAAATAAAATAACAGGTTACGAATTTTCAATATACACAAGCCAAATTCTATCAAATTTCTCTGGCATATACACACACATGTTAAGTTACCTTATAATAAAATGCAAAAACCAAAAGGCATATACACACCTGAAAAGGTTAAAAAAATCCATTCCTCTGGCCATCACTGTAATTGAACTCAGTGGACTCTTTTATTCACAAGCCAAATCCTATGATGTATTAACCGAAGCAAGTTTTGCCTGAAGCCTTGTTATTCGAGCCTGCTAAACATGAATGAGAAAGAAAAATGATTATTCCAGTACAATATCCGCTTCAATTTTGGATGCAGACAAAACAGTAAAAGATACATGTACTTCCGATTAATTATCAAAACTGTAAGTTTTATGTTTTTCCGTATTTAAGAGATGACTCAAAACAGATTATTTGGAGAGGATAATAATCCATAAGTAAATATTCTATGACATCAATGCTGTCAATCCCAAATAATGGAGTGTGGCGGACTGGCGGCCAACCCCAAAACCAGTATATAACAAGATAGCGGGTAGTAAGATGGCCGCTATTTTGAAATTTGTATACTATTTACATAAAAAAATCCACAAGTGAGTTAAAAAAAAACTCAACAACTAGTTGTAACTGATCAATGAGAGGGTGCCGCGACAATCACAGCACTAAATTGCTCCACCACACTGCTATATTGACAATATTGTTTGATATAGATCTCAAAAATCATTATAAAATTGGATTTCTATGTCATTCAGTGCCTAAAGTCAGTTTTTATTTTACTTTGAGATTAATGGTTGACATAGATCTCAAAAATCCATGGGAAATACAGTCAGTTTTTCGTTCAAAAAGTTGCAGGTTATGTTAAAAGAAATACATATGGACAGAATAGCTGAAGTGAAAGATTTAATGCTACCTTGAATGATTTAGAATTACGGATTGAAGGATCTATATCTAAAGATGCTAAATATGACTGCTCTGCCAAATCAAATTTATTCAATGCCAAAAAGGCATCACCTTGGCAGATATAAGCCTGCAAAATGAATGAAGGAATAGAGTGATGAGAAGCCATAAATAATTGTTAATTTATTTTTAGTTGAATAGATTTTGTTTAAATATTAAGCAAACCAAAATACGAATACAAGTGAAAAATGGCCATACACGCATCGATGTTAGGTAACCAAATTAAATTAAGCAACATCAAGATCAAAATATTTTGCTATGACATCGTATCAATATATTTTGATAACAATTAGAAGGTATAGTTTTCACTAACTACCTAAATATAGGAAACAAACATGGTAGATTGAGCTAGCATTCAAATCATGGTTATTAGCATCTTACGATACATGTGGGGATCGTATCTTGATTCAATACAAAAATTGAACCCAATCCATATGAATTCCTAGTGTGCATCTATTTTAAAGGACATGAGAATTTAGGTCACCTCGGAATACCCGGGAGCTAATATCAAAGCCTCGTTTGCATCTTGGAGGGCACCCGAGTAGTTGCCCAATTCCATCCTTACGAATGACCTGAATGTCAAAATAGAGTAAACTATGAAATTAGTCTCTAATTTTGTAGAGTGTTTTTATATACTTTAGTCTTAAATATATAAGCAAAATGTAAATTGTATGTATCTGGTCCAAATTTAGGCCAGATAGCAGATATCATTTGACTTTTGCTTATACTTAAGACCAGAGGGAATAGGTCTCTAACGACAATATACATGTCGTGATTTTACAAACCTGCATTTGAATGTGACATGCAAGCCACCAAATGGTTTTAAATCTATAGCCTGCAATGCATCAATGAATGATCAAATATGTTAATCAAAAGTATCTATGACCACAAACACAGACACACCGGCACGTTGACACAAATAAAAATTTGAAAGAAAAAAAAAACAAAATAATTCAATGTCATCATAAGTGTCTGTGTCTGATAGTAAGTTAGTAATGCGCGTATATATTATTATAGGAAAAAAATTAGAAACATGTATATGTTATTGTTAGAGACATATTTAAGAGTATCTTACAAAATCAGGACTACCTGTGAGAGCAAAAGTTCAGCCTCAGCGAAATTTTTGTTCTGAAACTCAACATCAGCCCTCTTCCTCAAAGCAAGAGCATCCAAACTAGTGTTGGAATTATGATTATTATCTCCTTCACCACCAAACAGACTTATCATTACCTCCGAACAACGAGAAGCCGTGCCGCAATGGCGGATAATGAGACCATCTGGAAGGAAGACGAGGTTGGGACCGGCTCCGCAGCAGCCTAAGCAGCCGGAGGATTTTACAGAGACGTTTGGAGGAGCTATGCCGGAGAGGGTTTCTAGGGTTTGAAAGGATCCCTGTCTGCGGCAGGTACGGTTGGTGCACACCCGTAGTTCTTGGAGCTGCTGCTGTGCTTTGGTGCAGCAGCAAGAAGGAAGACGATGATGATGATTTCGTTTGGATGATGGGGCCGTCGCCACGTGACAACTCAGGAGGAAGAGAGTACTCGTACTCATTTTCAAATAATATAAATCATCGTACCAGATTTAGATTTTGAAAATTTAAAGGGACTATAAATAACTATAAGAAATTAATAAATTATTAGTATTCGATCCAAAATAATAATAATAAATTATTAGTATTAGTTTATATAAAATATAATTTTTTAAAACGTCTAAATTTTTTATTAATAACTTATATAAATTGAGAGTAAGACGAACACAATGTACAAAACTAATTCATAAAGGAAGAAATCTAACATCAATAGCAAATCTTATAAACCATCTATATGAGAACAACGGAAACAACATAGAACAAAAAAAGTCCCAAAGGTCAAACAAAAACAAGTGCACCAAATACCATCACCCTCACCCATCTTACTCCAACTCCATCGTCCACAACCTTTGAATGACCTAAATCCAGCATTTGTCTTCGTAATAACACCACCGAAAGCAGAACACCAACACACCAATCCAAACAAAATAAGGCCAACTAGGAAACACAACCAATACAACCGGCGTCAAAGTGAGAAGCAGGATAAATACAACAGCACCAGAGAACCCCGGTCGAGCATCAAATTGGGCACCACAAGCCACTCTCATTCAGATATCAAACCAAACCTACTCAAATAAGAATCACCATCCAACGACAGCACAAGAAGCAGCCACGATGGAGCACGAAACTCAAACTGAAATCGAAGCACAAATACAACCACACAATTTAAACTGATGGAGTTAAAACAAGATGCGGATCAACCAACAACCTCTGAGAACAACAAAATACAAAACAAACAACACAAAAGCGACGATCTAAAAGGCTAAAATCGGTTATGAAAAGCTTTGAAGAGAGGTATTGACACTATGCCATGGTTCTATTGAGAAGAATAGGGAAGATAAACCCAACACAAACAGCTTCGACGCCAATCTAGACCAACTACTCATCACACCACCGAAGGAAGGTAGCTTCTGGATTAGAAAACCGTCAACCAACAGAGATCTAGACAGTTCTAGAAACATCACAACAGCTAACCTCATAACGACATTAACACACGACCAATTTTCAAAAGTATGTTATAAATCCATTCTTAATTGTAAATTGTCTTTTTTAAAGTTCAAAAAGTTAATACAATCCTTCGAACTCTTCAAATTTAAAAAAAAAATAAAAAAATCATTTGGTTAAAATAGTCTCTTAAAACCTTAGTAAATGTTAGAAAATGAGCAAATACTAATATTTTGGTTTTCAAATGTATGATACACTCCTGCCACTATATTGTCCAGATGTATTGAAATTACAAACACATCTCCGCCTCATTGTTAGTAAAGAAATTATTACCCCTGTTACAAAAATTAATTATACGTACACTATTTTTTTTTTTGGTACAAAAGAGGATCGAGACGAGGATCAATGGGTATGACCAGTAACAAACTTCATCAACTCAAGAATATGTTTTTTGGCGATCAAGTTGAAATTCTTGTATTGCCCTGCAAATCCATGTCACGATAGATGTGCCATTTCTTGTATCTATGCTCTCCATTTAAAACAGGTCTAAGCCTCGGTGCAGTAGTGCAAGTCGAACAACAACATCCTCTTAGATCCTTTACACATTGTTTGCAGCATCTGCAAGACAAAGGTTAACATGCTTGACTTGAAAGAATCATATTTCAAAATGAATATAAAAGGAAGAGAAATGTAACAGAGAATGGAGACTTACAAAAAAAGCAAGTTACAGTCAAGATTCGCACAATTGCGATGTCTCAGTTCACTGACTCCCGAGTTACATATGTAGCATTTTGCAAACTTATCATCTCTAGAAACTGAAGTTGGAGTCGGAGTCCCAACTTCAGTGTTGGCCTGAGGATAGTAAACAGGAGGAGGGAGAGACAATCGGGAGTCAAATACAAATAAATTTCCTACCCATTCTGCAGGACCTTCATTCTTTATATAATTAGAAACGCCTCCTTGAAGGGTATACAAATTCTGAAATCCATGCTGCCTGCCACATGGCATCAAAGCAATATATCAAAATTAGCAATATGAAAGAAAAAAAACAAGGAGGGCAAGTTCAGGAGAGGAGAGGTCTATGGCTAGCCTTTCCATTGCTTGAGTTTTATAAAATGAAGTGTTTGGGGAATGTTTAGTTACCGAAATCTTATTTGTTTTTCTTGATTCCCCCCAAACCAGGGGATGAGGTTGTTTTTCTGCCCTGATTAAATAAGGAAATACTCTCATTTTACCAAGACCGTAAAGCTTTCATAAAATGATGTCAAGACATTCTGAGGTATTATATTCTAACATAGTTGGCAAGTGTAGCATTATTTCATCTATGGATATCGCAGTAATATTTTGATACACTGTCGGTTATATATGTTAGGACCGGAAGGGCGTGGCAAATTTGTTGTCGGAAAAACAGTCTGAGATGTTATGAAATGTGCCTCATGCAGCTGGCGGCGCGGCTGCAATGATGGGAAAGTCATCAACTTAGCAGGGCACATGACAACTCCAGTTAAGGTTGGATGGATCATGACATTCCACAACTGTTGTGGTTTTGCCGGGAAAATTCGCCAGAATATTCTTCAGTAGTGGCAGTGGCATATGGGGCAGCTGTGATGGGAAGAGACGGAAATGGAAGACAAATAGCAGGCTCACAAAAAAGAAATGCAGAAGCGCTAGAACAATTTGGAAACTTGTAGGAAATTGGTAAGCAAAATGTTGTCCAGTTGGTTACCGACAATGAAAGTAATTATGTATTGACTGGTAGACTGGTAACTGCCAAGAGACCAAAAATGTTTTGGAATCCTTGATGTTAAAAGATATTGGAATGATTTTGAAGGTTAAAATACCCATACAAAGAGAAATTAGTCATGTAGGCTTCGTTTTATAACAATATTGAGTTTGAACACAATATATCACGACGAGGAAGTTTACCTATTGAGTTGTTAGACATGGAATCACAAAGTTTGCTACCACATTCTTTACAATGCAAAGGTTGAACAAACAAAGAGTCAACCTTAGAAAGATGTTAGATTGAAATGAATGGTGTCTAAGGAAGCTGAGGATGCTAAGGGAAAGAGGGTAACTGGTGTTGTACTTATACAATCATTGTGGAATGTTGTTGTCTACGCTCTAAAGGTTATGGGATCTCTTGTACATGTGATAAAACTTGTTGACAAAAAAAACGTTCGCACTGAGTTACATCTAAGCGGAAATGGACTGGGACAAGAAGGAAACTCAAAGCTTTCAACGATAATGTATATTGTATACAAGTATAGATATATTTGCAGTCATTGATCGAAGTAAGGTGTGTCAACTACATCACCCATTGCATGTTGCGGGTTACTATCTAATCTAAATTCTAAGTATTTTTATAGCAATCCACAAATTGGTGAATGTCCTTTATAAATGCATCAAGACACTTGGTGAAACTCCTAGAGTTAGTGACATGACTACAGCTTTAAATACGATTAAAGATAACTATGAAGAATTTAGTCTTGATGATGATGATGATTAATTCCTATACTAGAACATTCATGAGTTTTAATATTGGTTACTTTAAGTGTTAGAGACTTAAACTTCTTTCTTTGCTTGACTTTTGTTGGTATTTAAATGTATGTTTTGGTTAAGACTTGTAACTTTTTAATTTTTATTGCTAATTATGAATATTACACGAGTTTTTAGTTATTTATTTAATTTTATATTAATATATGTATATAGCATTATTCATGTAATTTGTCCAAAAAATGATCAAATAACAGTCATCTCGCTGCATGCTATCCCACTTAGGGGATTGCCTCCTCCTCAATCCAGAACTAACTAACGGTTACCGCTATCAATAATAGCATATAGAATATATACAATAAAAGCTAACTGATATGATATGCTAATTCAAATTTTAATCTATAATCATAATCCTAATAATAAATATATGAATTTGATTCTTTGATTCAAAACCAATGTGAGGAAGCAAATTAAAATATAAATCATGAAGTAATAATTTACCTCAGAATTGTAGAATACACATCGCAGCGAATCCCTCCTGTGCAATACATCAATATATTTGTCTTTTCTTTATTTACATTTGATAAAGGGTCTGAAGCAGTGATCTGAAAAGGGCATATTAAAGAGGAGTACATTAACAGCCATTAAGAAAACAGAAATCTCAAATCGCAACCAATGATTCATGGATCCCAACCTAAGATGTGCGAAAAGAACAGTACAACACTGAGCCAGATGCAAAAAAATAAGTTAAATGACACCCATATTGGCGGCTAGAAGCCTAGAATGCTGTATTCTTATCATAATAAGTTTCATAAATGAAAACCTTGTTTTGTAGCACTATCAGTATCAGTATTAATGGTTAGTGCGGAAAAACTAAGATTTTATAGCATTACGTTGACTAAAAAAGTTCTACATCTTAACGGCATGTTTTAGCTTATCGTGAGATCATATCAATCCCAAATCAACCCACATTTGATCAGTGAGACATCAAAATATGACTGGACCTCTTCCTGAGACAGTCCAAATGAAGTGCTCCTAAAGCAGTCCACATTAGGTCGTTGAGCCCCACGAAAATGTCCAATGTCCCACTCATAACCTGAATAATGGAAAAAATACTATATAAAGACTCAGAAGTTATAACTATGACAGCGATAAATATTCTAAAATAGTACACAGATAAATATGAGCAACAAATTTTCCTATTT
The DNA here is from genome assembly GCA_954870985.1 of Trifolium fragiferum. Lineage (NCBI taxonomy): Eukaryota > Viridiplantae > Streptophyta > Magnoliopsida > Fabales > Fabaceae > Trifolium > Trifolium fragiferum. Next base: position 26,958,386 of record OX940792.1, read on the forward strand.
AGACTGTCATGCCATTGCCATAAGTCATTTGTTAGACAGTGTTAAACTATAATATATTAGCATTTGTTTTAAAAACTATAGTTAATTATATTTTGTTGATCAGTTAGGGAGTAGGCTATAACTTCACCACTGATTATTAAGCTAAGTTGGCTACAAAATTCTACTAACCCCTAAATACCCCTTAGACTATGTCGAATATTGATTGAATGCAGTCAAACTATAAAGGCAAAATTACATATTTGGTCCTTTATCTTATTTTTTTGTAACACTTTGGTCCTTTAACTTTTATTTGTAACATTTTGGTCCCTTAAAGAACATGAAAATATAAAAGAATTGATGAAGACGATGAACATTTTTATCAAAATTATGAGTTTTATTTAATTTTAATAAAAAGGTATTTTAACAAATAAAATTCAACATTTTTTTGAATAAAAAAAATATGAGAAAAAGTATTTATATGTGAATGTTATAAAAGATAAAGGACTAAAGTGTTACAAATAAAAGATAAAGGACCAAAGTGTTACAAATATATAAGATAAAGGACCAAAATGTTACAAATAAAAGATAAAGGACCAAAATGTTACAAAAAAATAAGATAAAGGACCAAATGTGTAATTTTGCCAACTATAAATAAGAGATCATGATTTTTGTTTTGAAATCCATGTAATTAGCTTTTCTGAAAGGTCCCAAACTTCAGGAAATATCAAAAAGCCACGATGAGTTCTGGCAAACCAGAACGCAACCTCCGCGCCTTTGTCCTCTTCTCTACCAAAATTCCCATACTAGCTAACTAGTAACCACACCTTCTCCTCAATCGCGTATCAGGAGCTTCAGAATTTCTCACTGTCGTTGTCTCTTTTTCAGGTGAGCAATCCACCACTAAACAAATACATACCTGTTACCCCCTCCTCCACCACTTGCAAGTTTCACATTGTGGTGAGTAAAACCTTTCATTTTCCTAGTTCTTCACGAACCGGTGTTTTGCCATTTTAACCACTCCCTGACTTCATCTGCCAGAGTTCCTCCTCAGCATGTAAGAGATTCTCTGTAGACAAATTATTGGAAAAATCTCCCAGAAAGGATTGTGAATCAACAATTTTTCCAAATGGTAACTCTATGAACTCCGCATCCAGGAAGCCCTCGTTAAGGAGATGTAATTAACATAAGGCATTTGATTCAAATGCCACATAGTCTGAACCCCAATCAGAATATAACAAATGAAACAGAAAAGCAGGAAAAAAGGGGTAAATTAAATTAAGGAAATAAAGGTATATCCATTTTGGAACTATAGAATGTATACCATTTCTCACATCCAATAGAATGTAATCTCTGTTAGGATAATCTTTTGACTGTGGATCATTTCTATTGATGGCTTCTAATTTATCTCTCCATTCTGAAGGTGCTAAAGGTATTGCCCGCATTGAAGGATCAAGCACCGGAAGATCTGATATGTCACTTTTAAACTGTAGACAGATGAAAGTCATAAGTTGATAGTGTTGTTTTAAAGCCACAGTTATTTATCATATACGTAAAGTCACTAAAATGGTTAGATGGAGGATTTTGGAGGGGAGGACTTACTTTCTAAGGAAGCTATAAAATGTTTCTAAAAAAATGAGTAAGACATGTTATATGATTTTCTATATTATATTATTCTTTCAATTTTTTAAAATCTCAGATATATACGAACAAGTAGACTTAGTCCTCCAAAATCATCCCCTCTAAAACCCTAAATCCAAACATACATTAAGATAAAGGAAAAATGCAAAAGGTGAACAGCTATGCCAATGTGAATAAGTTTAATCTGCAGAGAAGATTATATGGCTTGCCTGTACTAAAGAAGGCTTATATCGCAACTTCAATGATGGAAAGGTATGTCCAGTTTCTGATGGAGATATCTGAACCAGGATGTCGGAAAACCTGTCATCCTCTTTTATCCAGTTGACATACGCCATAGCGTCTTTTGATGGCCCACTATACTGTAATAATAATATATCACATCAGGACATTTGAACGTAAGACTAGTGCTTGGTCTTATAAAAATTGCAAATTGCTAAGTAAATATTTATGATAGAAAAGGATTAGAACCCTCCCATGTATTTTCAATCAATACGAGATATAGGTCATATAAGATGAAAGGTTCCCCTTTTAAAACGTTCATTCAAATCTCATTAATGACTACATAAAAAGTTGACAATTTTCCATTTGACCTAGCTCAACTAGCAATGCCGATATTGGGTAAAACTAACCTGCGCATTAATCCCTTGTTCATTCAAATAGATTCTTCCATGGATGTCTAGACCCTGTCAGTCAACATACTAAATGTTATACACGGGGAGAGAGGATGTTCACAATGAATTGTGACAAAAAATGAGCTATTGAAAATCAATCCATCCACTACTCATTGTCATTATAACTGACAACATAAACTTAACCATTGTTGGAGTCTCCACCCACACATTGGTGAAAGCATTCATGTGGATAACAGAATTCGTGTAATCACGTTACCAATACTCAATTCAAAGAAATACTCTCTCCATCCCTAAAAATAAAAGCATCCATTTGACAAAAAATGCATTCTTATATGCAAGCCCCTTTTCAAATTACTAGATTCACTTATCGCTTCTTTTCATAATAAACCCTAAACTAATACTCCCTCCGGTCATATGAGAAAAAAAATTACTTTAGTTTCATAGAATGTTTAATGTATCTAGTCCATATCATGAACCAGATACATCAAACATCCTATGAACTTTAAAATCAAACTTTTTTCTTATAATAAGGACTAAGAGGGAGTATCATTATGTGTCTTGAAACATGAAAAGTCAAGATAAATAGTATTTTACTTTCACATAACACGAACACATTGTATCCATTTGATTTACAAAAAGTAAGTACTAGACATAACAAAACAGAACAAAAAAAGTGCAAATCTTTTAAGGTATTGAACAACTTTTTATCTTGTATGATTTTTCATCGTATGTTTTTTTCGACGTCTTATACTTGTATAAAAAGTTTTCTTGTGGTTTAATGAATGACAAAGGTTTCAGTATTTGACTAATCATTTACCCCCAATTTGTACAGTTCCAAAAACAGTATTAAAATCAAAAGACAATAGTTGCAATGTTCATTTCTAGTCCCCTACTCCTTTAGCATAAAACACACCCATTAACTACATTTCCTTATTGTCCCATAAGTGTAGCTCAAATGGTAGCTACCAGGAATATTATTGGAGTGGTCGAGGTTCGAACCTTGGATTCCACATCCACATTTTAAATGTGCGAATCTTATTATTATGCTACTTGACAAAAAAAAAAAAACTACATTTCCTTACTATGAGTGAAAAAATAAAAAACTTATATACATGATAAAATTAGAAGCATTTGTTGATTGGAAATAAAAATGAATGAAAGGTGACCTTCAATTCCAAGAAAGAGAGGTGTTTGACAACTTCATGTTGTGGATCTTTAATGAAGACAAAATGGTAGAAATTAACAACCACAAAATCAAAATGGTCCTCCGTTGAACATGAGGGTTGCAGTTGAGCAGCCAACGGGAGGTTCCGATGGATAAGAGAGGTAGAAGAAAAGGAAGAGTTGTTGAATTTGAATTTGTGGAATTGAAATTGAAATGCAAGAGTTTTGTTGGTGAATAAAGGTACAGTAACAGGAGGAGCGAGTGCATGTGCACCCGACAATGAGAAGATAGCCTCACTGCACCACCTCATCCCGTTAGAGAAGACTTAGACAGACTCATCCCTTAATACAAAACGGAGTACAAATATATTCAGGATCAGAGTTAAGTTAAGCCACCTAATTTATCCACTTTAAAATAAAATAAAATAAAATTGCAGCTACTTGACCAAAGTATATTTTATTTTAATTTATAGAGTATATATGTATTTTTAAAAGTAATCAACATTTTTAAAGTAATTTATAAAGTCTATTTTATTTTAATCAACAATTTAACAGCAATAGTAAAAAAAATAAAGTAATCAACATTTTTTCCTGTCCAAAAGTATAAAACTATAAAGTAATTAATATCTTATTTTATTTCTTTTATCTTCTTTTTGTACCACAACCCATTAATTAACTCTGCATTTTATTTTTATTACTATTGCCTTTTCTTATACTCTTTTTTATTTATCTCTTTGCAACTAAACACCTAACTTTTTTATGCATTTATTTAACATATTTTCAACAACGTTCAGATGTTTTAATTTTTTTGGTTTGTAGTTTATTTAAAAATGTCTATTGAATATTAATTTATGAATAATAGATATTTAAAAATCAAAAATAAATTCTCCTCAAGTTAAATTACACTAAACTCTAATACTCTACTGAAATTTTTGAAAGTCAAAAACTTCCTCCTTGAAATTGTGTCTTGTCTGGCAAATTACTTCTTAACTTTATTAACTTAGTCAGTGATGATGACGTGATCATTTTCTACATATGTGACACCTATCAACATAACTGCACGTCACAAGGGGGAGGGGGTGTGGTATTTGACTAAAAGTTGCCAAATTATGGGGATAATTAATTAAGTGAAATTGTCGAAAAGAGTAGAGATATTTAGTTAATTGTTGAATGAGTAGTGTTATGAAGTAGAGGATATTATAATCTTTTGAAAGATTAGATTAGAATGGGGTGATCGAGGATAGAGTCCTTATAACTCTATCTCTCATTGTTTTTAGAAAGGGTAAATAGGTATTTACCTCCTACAAAATAGACGAGTTTTGTGTTTGCCACATGTAAAAAAAATTTGTAGGAATATTCTCTTGCAATAATCAAATTTTTTTTTTTTGTAGTGTATTTTACCCCCTATTGATTTTTTCCCCAACATAGGGGGTAAAATACACTATCAAAAAAAACTTTGAACATTGCAAGGGAGTATTCCTACAAAAATTTTTTACAGGGGACAAATGCAAAACTCGCATATTTTGCAGGGGGTAAAAACCTATTTACCCTTTTAGAAAAGAGAGGTAGAAAGAGAAAGTGAAGGAAGAAGAGAAGAAGGTGGAAGCAGAGGTGAAGAGAAAAGGAGAAGAAGAGAGATAGAGGTTGAGAAAGCTTGAGATTTCATCACACCAAGGTAAGAGAGTAGTTATGATTTAAGATAGGGGAGATGTTTATTCTTCATTCCCAAACTCTCTCATCTCTTGGTTTGGGAAGTGATTAAGGGAATGTGTCTTTACTTTGATTTGGCTTGATTATTGATGAATAAATGTTTATTATGTGTGAATCTTGAATATGTCATGTGAATATTTATGATTCTATTCTTTCATCAATATGTTTTTGTATAAAATGATCTTACATGATTTGAGTTTTTGATACATTAAATGTGTTGTTATTCATAAATGGCTTGTTGTTGAAATATGAGTTTTTATGATTCAAAGAGTTTTCAAAGTTTTTATACAAGTTGTTTGTTGAGTTGTTTAAGAGTCAAAATAAGTGTTTTTGAGTATGAACATGTTTATATATGTTATATATGAGCTATATGGTCAAATAAGTGTTTTTTTAGGTGTTTAAATGTGATTTTTCGAAGCAAAATGCGTTCCGACACAGGCTCACGTGTGCCACGCGTCAGGACAGATTCTGGAGGCTGGTAATGCGTGCCACGCGCCTACGAAAATCTATCGCGCACTCTTACTTGTTTTGATGATTCCATAGTCGTTTCTAATATGTTTTCAATGTCGTTTGTTTCTATGGTTAGCTATCGAATAGTACTTGAAGTGGGAAGACTATTTTGCAGTGTTTGAGACTTTTATTAATTATGTGCATGTTGATGAATAGATGATGAATTAAAGTGTATGTTCATATGCGAATAAGTGATAATAATTAGTAATGATTTGTGATGATGTGTAGGCATATGTGTATATGTTGATTTAGTAATGATGTGTAATGATTAATGATATATGAGGATTAGTTAATAATATATGTCGATTAGCTAATGATGTGTGATGATTAGAAGCTAGTAACAATGTGTTATGTTTAGATTCATATGAGTTTACGAGGTTCATGTGTTATGGTAATGAATTAAGATGGTATTTTATATTGATGAATTAAGATGATGTTTTATGATGATAGATTGAGTTGATGATGATAATGATTTATGATAACTTAATTGTTGATGTATGATATGTGCTTGAATGTATGACCTTAATGATGATATGATGATGTGAACTTGAGAAGGAATATATAGGTTGAGTTGTCCTATTATTCATGAGAAGGGATATATAGGTTGAGTTGTCCTATTATTCATGAGAAGATGTTTAGAGTTATCATCATATTTGGTATATGTACATTCATGCGTTCATGTGTTAGGAGTCCATCGTGACTTAAAACTGAACATGATGGAGTATCCATCATGATATAAAATTGAACTTGATGGAGAAAAGGATATAATTTTATCCTAATTTTGTGATGGTGAATGGTACCACATGCATTTAGTTGTGTCTAGGGTGAAAAACATTGGTAATGACATTAGTTGCATTAGGAACTTGTGCATTCCTAATTGATACTTGGTAATTGATATCGTGTGCGATTGTGAATAATTGAAAGTGTTCAATGTGATTGAGTGTTTACCTATATGGCAAAGAGTATAGTTCTTTATTTATTATGCTTATTGGTCTCAAATATAGGAATAAAAAATGCACACCCTTTAATAAAATTGGATAAAGTATAAAAAAAGATAGTTATTTCCAATTTTACCCTTAAATTTTAGTTTTTAAAACAAGGAATTTATAGAAGTATTATCAGTACTTGAGTAAATAGCCTTTGATATGCCAAAGAAAAGATACTCCTATAAGCAAGTAATGAAGCATATGGCGTGGGGAAATAACACTGCAGCACCTGGGAGCAGTAGAAAATCCATGAGCTTAGCCCTTCGAAACAGTAGAAGTAATGATTATGACTATAGTCATGTAGTAGTAGGAGAAATATTGGAAAAGTAAAATCAAGGGTAATATTGGAATATCCAAAATAAATATAATCATTGTAGTTGTTTTTTTTTTATATTTAAGACTTTCAAATTTTATTTTTTTTGTTTCCTATATTTGAGACTGGAGGGAGTATAAGTGTACCTTATGCTTATTATTATGATATTGGATTGTAACTAACTCTCTATTTTGTGTATGTGAATGATTTGGGACCAGGTTATCAAGTTGTGTGGTTTCGGTGAAGCTCTGCTCTGATCATAACACGGGAATAAGGTTCATATAAGTATATATGTAAATAAAGTCTTTGTCTCTTATTTTAATTTATTTAATGATGTATCTTTTTAGACATACTTTTGTAATAAATGGTATTTTTTTGCTAATTAAGTAGTAATTAGTAATTATTTTTGATGAAGAATGTAATACTCAAATCACATTATTTTTATAATCCAATTTATATCCGTTGCACATTTTAAATCAAATTTTACTAAAGTAATATTTTTATTAAATAAAGGGTTTATGTGTTACAAGTTACAATAGAATATATAAACTAGATTATATATAAAAGATTAAACTACCCTTACAATAATAACATAACTATTATCTAACATTTTAAACAATGTTTTAACATAATTTGGAACTACATAGGTTTAATATAAGAGCATTGCTATTTAGTAAGAAATTTTTGCACAAGAAAGAGAAGAATCCATAAAAGTAGGGAATTTGACCTATCAAAGATTGAATAACCATACATGGAAGAGAGAGGGAATTTATTGCTCTCGTGTAGTACTTTTGGTACCCTTTGGGCACTCGTTCGGTCTTGGATCAACTTTTCGACGGTGGATACTCATACCTTATCTGATCATTTTGTTCAGTTTACTTACTTTGCTGGTGGTTCTCGTGCTCGTCGGTCCTTCCTGCAACTCATTTGGCTTGCTTGCGTGTGGATTGTGTGGAATGAACGAAATCTCAGATTGTTCAGAAATTCAGCTCATACAGTGAATCAACTGTTGGACAAAGTCTAAATGTTCTCATACCAGTGGTCGAAGACAACTTTTAGTACTTTAGCAGCTAATTCACATTGTTGGTGGTCAGACCCTATGCTTTGTTTGGGTATTGACTAACTTTTTGGATTCTCTGATGTAGTTTGGATTCTCTTATACTCGTTTATAGCCTTCATTGGCACACCTTGTGCTAGGGCGGGCCATTGATTAATAATATATTTCATTTTTGCTTGTTCAAAAAAAAATTTAACCAATCAAATATGCCACATATAATTCTTCTATTTCTTATATACCAAAATTCTTACTAAATAGCATTTTTCTTAACATAATAGACAGTCATAAGTACATCTTAAAGATAGATTTGGTTTAATAATTAAAGATAAAAGTTATAAAAGTAAATTTGAACCAAAATTTAAAATGGGCCTATTATGGTCTAGTTTTGTTTTGTTTAAAAATTGAAGAAAATATAAATTAAAAAAAAAAATCAGATTTGGGCCAAAAACAAAAAGTTGTTGTTAGTTGTCCAAACCGTCTGAGCCAGACTAAAACCGACTAAACTGACCAACCCAAAAACCGAGTAAAAACTGGTTCAAAATGAGCCTACCAATTCAGGGGTTTGGGCTCGAACCGAACCGGTGTCCACTCCTCCAATCAAATTTCATGGCGTGGCAATCAGAAATAAAAAAGGTGATATAGTCAATATTAAAATTGACTTTAAATAAGCTATAGTAATAAATTAAATTAGTATCCATTCAATGTTATTTGTACAAATAATAAATTTAAGCACGAATTAAATACAACACTTGACTGAAGTAAGATACAACATTACTTAAGTTTGGAAATTTAGACAGAACAATTAGAAATAAAAGTGATAAACTCTCTAATAGAGACATCCATTAATGAAATAGGGAGGCTAGGGTTTTCATTATAATAAGCAAAAAACATATAAAATAAGAATTACCATAGAGTATATAAACTAGGGATTATAAAAGACTAAACTACCCTTACAATAATAATATAACGATTTTTTATGGAAATAATATGACAATTATCTAACATTTTAAACATTATTTTAACATAATTTGGAATTACATAGGTTTAACATAATAAATAGTCATAAGTACATCTTAAGTATAAAATGAGTCATAACTTTGACATTAAATTAAATATAAATTGGTCATTGTGACTAAAAATCAAAATTTGCTACTTATTTCTTACGTAAATCAAATATCCTCTGCGCACAACTGCATAAATTATTTCCTCAAATCTTGTGAGATCAAAATGGATGGTAAACTCTTTCTAAGAGTTTTAATACTACTGCATGCCTAAACCACGAAGAATATCTTTAACCATTTTATCTTACTCTTGTTTATTAAAAGAAAAGAGTTTTTTAAGGTGAAAAAGATTTTTAACACTGTTGTATGCCCAAATTATTATGTCTTAATTTCTTTATTGAAATTCATGTACTAGTCAATTAGTTTGAATGAATTAAAGTTTGTCTATGTTTCTGTTGTATCAAATTATCAATGTGATGTAATAAAAAAGAAGTGGTGGAATGATGTTTTGGGCTTGACTTTAATATATATATTTAGTTCATTATATAGACCAAATAGATCAACTTTTCAGTGAATTTAAAAAGTGGTTTTTTGCTTATAATAGTGACTGGAATATGTTCTATGTGTTGTTTATGCCTTTACGATCTATATCGAAAAGAAGGGAGATTTGTGCTAATCAGCCTGTTTGTTTCTGCTTTAAAAAAATAATTTTTTTCTTTGTATTTTTTGAAATAGCTATTGTAAAATCGTTTTTCAAAATATTTCAAAAAAAATTTATATTCAGTTTTTCTAAATTGAAACCCGAATTTTGATATCATATAACATAAACAATTAAACTTACATTATTGAAGATCAAAATATAATTAAAATTACAATTTTTTCAAAAAGTTGTATTTCAAAAATAATTTTTATGAAAATATATTTGAAATAGATTCAAAATTAAGTGATTTTTCGAAATTTTGATATCCAAATTTTTTTTCAATAAAATGATGAATTACTTAAAATAACATTTTAAGAATAACTATTTAAACCAATTTTTCCTTTAAAACTTTTATAAAAAGTTTCTTTGTAAATTTTTTTACACAAAATTACGTAATACTATAAAATCTATTTTTAAAAAAATAAAAAACAAACGGGTCCATTATATCTAAGCAGCGCGTTTTTCAATTTCTTTGGTGATGTCAAATTTTAATATTAGTCTTTAGATTGGTCAATCCGATACCGGTTGATCAAGCTTTCAAACTTTTTTACTCAATAAAAGAAGTTAGGCTAAACAAATTTTTAATAAGTTCTTGATAAAAAATTGTCTTAACTTTTATGAGTAAAATACATAGATAAAAGACTTTTAAAGTAAAAAAAAAAAAAAAAAAACAACAACAACAATTATCAAATAACTTTACATTTTTTTTTCTTCCTAAAAACTCTTATTTTCACTTTTTACTTTCATATATAGCTTCTAAAATCTAAAAAAGCCAAGTCAAATGATACCTAATACTATCTCTATTTTCCTATATATAAGACTCTTCTGTAAAAACTTTTAAATTTTAAGGTGCATTGATAAACTTTTCACAAAAATAATTCTAATTAATGAAAAGAATTAAAAAATCAATCAATTACCTCTCTTAATAATTGCAGGATAATTTTGAAAAGACAGAGGGTTCGTTTGAATTAACTTATTTTTTAACTTCTGCAAAACAATTTATGTAAATAAATAAGTTTTTATGTATTATTAAATTTGTCAAAGTATATTATGAAAAAATAACCTATATATATTATTTTTTGTCGGTAGAAACTTGTAAATTAACATAAAATCTTATTTATTTACATAAGTTGTTTTACATAAACGTAAAGATAAGTCAATTCAAATAGACTCAAAATACAACATTGACAAAGTTGATGCAAAAAATATTTGTCTAAGTTCCTGCGTTTTTATGGGACTATCTATCGGGACACACATCCATTTTGCCACTGTTAATGGTTATTTTAGTACTGTTTTCCATGAAATTTGAATCTTAAAGCTATGAAAAATTTATTTAGGTCTCTCAATATATTTTAAGATGAGAATTTATTTTGTCATTTTATCCCTGTTCTCGAGCATCTTATGAAGCTACTAAAATACTCTTATATGTTACTTAGGTAGCGGATACACTCAACAACACCGTCGTAACTAAATTTTATTTTGATAATGTCCGCTACTTAAGTAACAGACGATATTTACAAAAAAATTCATTATAATATCCACTAATTAAATAGCGGAAGAGTAAAAATGAAAACGCGTAGAACATTAAGGTGGCAAAAGAAAGTTTTTTTTTAAGATTCATTAACATACTTTGAAAATTTAGAAGATCTTAAAATATATCGAAGGACCTAAACAGAATTTTTCTAAAGCTATAAGGTGATATCTTTACCGATAAGTTGACAATTGATCATATGGGGACAAGCAGACCATGCACAAGTTACATTGAAACATCATCATAAAAACATGTTTTTTTCATAGCTGAAATAAACAAAAATTACACGGAAATGAATATTTATCAATTTTCAGTATATATATATACATTTTCCGTTTGAACTTAGTATTTTTCCCTTTTGAGTTATGGAATATGGTTTTGATGTCATGTCGCACAGAAACAAACCACCATGTGCATGAAATTAATAGTACCTAGCTTAGCATGAGTTCAAATGCCTTATATTTCTCGAAATTTAAATATTGACATGCATGAGTTAGGTACGTAATATTGCCTTATTTTTTGACTGAACGTGCTTAAGTTATTATTATTTTATTTTTTTTATGTTTTGCTTAAGTTATTATTATTATTATTATAGTATAGTAAAATAAGAGGATATTATAAGTGTTTTATTTTTTTTTTGGTCAGGTAGCTTAGTGTCTAGAAATTCCACTCATAAGGTGGATAAGTGGGATGACCGGGGTTCGAACCCCGACCCACTGCATATATAATGCATTTGTCCTACTAATTGAGCTAAACTCACGGGACTATAAGTGTTTTAAGTTCGTGGACAAAAGCAACTATAAACTATGAAAAACAAATTCGTCAAAAAAAAAAAAAAAAAAACTATGAAAAACAAAGGAAGGAAAACTATTAGCGACTATAAAAAGGAAGCAAAACTATAAACTATCAACTATGAAAATAATCAATTTCATGATTCATGATGACACTCCATATTTTTTTATACTAACCTTATGGTTTTCAGATAATGAACTTTAATAATTCAGAGTTCGACAATGAAATAAATAAAATTTGACTAAGAATTATTTTATTATAAATGAAATTCATATTTTTTCGAACAATCTATTCCCAGATAAACTCATTAATCACTTGAGTTTAATGTTTTGGCTATTAAGTTGCAAAGAACAGATTAACATTTCCATTAAATTTTCTTTTGATATTACATTTCACGTTTTAGTTTTTATATAGTATACAATTCATCAATAGAATTGGAAGAGCATTTGTTCTAGTAGAGTACGTGCAGTATTGAAATATTTAACGGTGCAATTTATTGAAAACTCAAACCAACATATTAGTATATATTATTAACTTAATCATAGATAAACTGCAACAAAATATCTATTATACAAGCTTGATTATGATTATTTATAATACATATTTTATGCTAGATTTTTTGTTTTTTAAGTGTTTATTTGTAATAGATTGGTTTAAATGGTATATTTGGTGAGTCCTAAAATATGTTATCGTAAAATCAATAGATACCTTCTTTTAAACAAAAAAGTGTGCATTAAAAACACCAAAATTTAGATTTTTATTGTGTTGACTACAATATTTTCAATAAAAAAAACTCCCCTTAAGCACTATAGTATTCGCAAATTGTATAGTTGAATAGATTCATAGTCGTTGTGTTGTGACATTGCATGAAAAGGGTAGGTCCCTCTTTATTTTCTTATTAATATGTGTTGGGACATATGACAATGACTTTTGATAATTTCATCTACCCCATTTAAATTTGGGAGAAAAAGTGAGAAATTTGTAGTATATCCAATAATCAACATGTTTGACAAGCATTCAAAAGGATCAAATCAATTTAAAAAATACTTCATTCGTCTCAATTTGTTTGAGCCATTTGCAAAAAAAAAATTGTCCCAAAATACTTGAGTCATTTACAATTTTTTACTTGTATTTCCACTTCTACCCCTACAGAATTTACTTTTTAGAGTAATCATTATTGCACTTAAAAAGTGCATAGAAAGTACACAAGGATAATTTGGTAAAATGAATAGTATCTCTCATTCATTTATATCATTTTCTTAATATACGTATTTTGGGACGGATGGAATACTATGATATCATGAAACTAGTATCATTATAGAGTTGTGTTATTTGAAGAATCATTTTTTTACAACCCATAAGACAACTAAAGATATACAAATACTACAAGGCAATATGAGTGTTGCACAAAAACCAAAGACGAGCAAAAAAATATTAAAAAAACCAAAATGAAGTTGTAAGAAGGATTGTCTATTAGGTTGTCCCAAAATAGTTGTCAACATAACATTTATGTATTATACGTGATGTTCTAAATTCTCAAACTGGATCTTATAATTAGGGACGGAGGCAGTATTATAAAAATGTTCATAACCCATAATAATATATATGATTCATATTATTTTTGTTATTATTATGGTGTTCAATTTTTTTTTTTATCATATGTATTCAACCTACTTGACCGCTTAAATTTGATTCGGGGATCAGTTCTGATATTAAGTGGTTTTGGTCCCCTTCTAATCGTAGTTGTAGGGGATCGAACCTTACCAAGTTTAGCGTCAATCACCATTAGACCAACTAATGATTGATATATTCAATATATTCTAACATTTGGCCATTGAGCATATTTTCATAGATTGTCATTATCAATGTAAAATCCTAAAACTTTATACACAAAAAATTCTCATGAACCAGCCATTAATATTTAAGTCATTTGCTTTATTAGGGTTTTTATGGATGTTTTATTAGGTTTTAGTCCATAAAACATATAAAAATTAAATAATTTTAGGTACTTGACAACAAACTTTTGATCCTATAGACTTAAAAACATATCTGGTTTTAATTAAAATTAAAATTATCATAGAAGGCAATTAATATTCAAATCATATCACAATCCTAAAATATATCTTTTCATGTTTCTTTTATTTGTCATGTATTTTCACATTAGTGAATTTAATCTTCTGTTATCAAATTTTTTCTAGTTACAAACTAGTTCTTTACAAGTTTTATATAATATTAGTTTTCTCAATATTTTTTTGTTTGAATCTTTTCTTTTATGTATCTATATATCTTCTTTAGTTTCCTCCCTCATCATATCTCACAATTTATTAGTGTGAAAATATTTATCCAATGTTGTATCAAGCATTTTACTGTCAAACCAGTACTAATTTCATATTAACATGCTTAGTAGTATCAGTACTCCCTGCTTTAGTTCACAATATGTGCACTGCAGAAAATTTTCAAAAACTTGAATAACAATAATAATAATAATAAAATTATTTATCCCATATTAATTTTTTATTTTATCAGTATAAGGTTGTTTTTACCATGTTTTTAATATCTTTTTTCAGTATTGGTTTTTCTTATTGTGCAATGAAAATTATGGATGGGTACCCATTGGTCAATGTACTCACTCCATGGATGTACCATCACATCACTGGTTCGAGCCTCACAGATCTCAGCAAACTGCAAAATAGAAAATACCAATTTGTCTAAAACAAACACAGACCCTGTGAAAAGTCTCAAAACTTGGACCCAATTTTGGTCCCCAGAATCATACCATGGCCACCAATTCCAGGCCACAACCACAAAAACTAGGCAATGTTACACTCATCCTCTCAGTCCCTGTCATGTCTCAACCTACAGTTTGTTTCCATGTTGATTACAAGGTTAAAAAAGATTTATAGTTTTTACCATTGAAAAATGCCGCGCTTAGAATTACGCTCTCCCCTAAATTTCTGATCACATTTTAAATCTTTTAGAACTCCTGGCCCCAAGGAAGTTACCAGCTTCCGACTGAGCTGAAACGTCATGCTGAAAGGGGCAATCGGAACCATTCCTGCACCCCTTTGAGCTATTAAAGTAAATGCATTGTTTCTTGCTTTTGAATTTCACCTCCCCTTGATTATTGTTATTTACCGAGTTCTTATCTTGGAAGTTACTACGACGGGTACCTATTTGTGAGTCCAGCATATCTTGTCCACCTGCACCATGTTGCCTAATGAGGTTTTTATAATAATCAGCATCCTTTACAGAAGATGTTGAGCCTGTACTGGTTTGATAAGGATTTGGACTAGCAGTGGTTTGTGTATGGTTCAAAACAGTATGCAAGTTCCCAGTAGAAGGAGGCAATGGAACTGGGCTTTGTTCACTAGAAGATATGGAAGCAAAAGTAAAAGATGCAGATTGATTCGCCCCAGAAGCCAGAAATGAATCTGGCCGAGGCTGCAAATTCAAAGTAGTTGGCATTCCATTTGACATGTGAAAATCATTGTTGACAGGTCTGGGCATATGAGATGCCGGTGAAGGTGTGGGCATAAAAACAGAGGGGGATACTGGATTACCGGATACCGGCCTAGACAATGGAACTGATGCAGTTGCTGGCTTATCATATGCAGAAGTCACAATTGAATATGATGGAATTGCAGGAGCAAACAGAGTTTCTGGCTTACCAGATGTATGATTCAAAGATGAAACTGGTGGAGTTGAAGGCCTCAAACCAGAAAAACCCACAGAACTAGTGGACGTGTTCCTAGAAGCTGCCGCATCAGGTGTAGATGTAAACATAGGAACTGATGGGGTAGCAGCTTTCAATCCAGAAGTGGCTGTAACCAATGAATTTGAGGTAGCAGTTTTCGGTCCATGTTCACTGATTAAATTCTCAATCATTTTCGGGTCATTAAATATTTTAACCAGTAGATCCATATCAATTAAGCTTCCTTGCTCATTACTCTTCAGGATGGCTGCCACAACATCAGAGGCTGCTGCTATGTCAGCTACTGAACCAGCTAAGGGCATTACACAAGCATCCGAGGAGATGGTACGAGAGGAAGTTGGTGCTGACATATGTTTATGCAAGTTCTGTGACTGGTCATTGGGCTGAGGGCTCACTGCTGCCGCCATGGACTCTTCCTCCTCAATGGGAATGAGAGGGACGAGAGGAGTAAGGTTATCATCATAATCTTCCTCTTCTACATCTAAAGAAACAGAAGGGCTACATACCCAAACGCAAGTCAACAATGTTACTAACAAGAGAAAATGAAACAACCCAAGACTTTCTTAAATAATTCAACATTTTACCTAGGAGGAATGGCAGAGTGTCGGGGATAAACTGCTTCAAGCACTCTGATTTCTCTCAGCTTCTGAAACTCTTTCTCCCTACTTTCTTCACCAGCTGCAACTAGCCAAGCAGAACTAAAAACAAACTGTATTGAAGAATAAAGAAATCAAAATAGTGACAAAACAATCTGAAATAATCCAATTAAAGAAAGCAGAGATCGGAACATAATAGTTTAATGAACAAAATTACAATCTGAAATACATATTGCTAACAATAACAAGCAGTAGAGAATTACCGGGAGAGGGCATTCCCATTTTATCTTTGGAATATGAGAGAATTCAGTCTTTGATTGGTTCAGGAAATGACTGCTTTCAAACCCAGGAGGTAAATCAACATGTTCATTGGTGCCAGAACCCGACATTGACGATGCCTTTCCTTCAAGATTATCATGTGATTTCAGGCCAACTTTTGACGGGTAATCATCAGACAAGAACAATTTTACCTGTCAGGTCATATAGATCAATATTAGTGCCAATAGAGAAAGTCTACATCACAAATAGGATTGAATGAAAGTATACGACTACATACATAAAAAGCTGAGACAGAAATCTTTATACATGACGACTCTAACTATAAATCCTATTTAAGAAATTCACTGCTAACAAGTAACAAATACTACTATTTAACAGATTAAACACATTAGACACATGATTATGCACGGAGATATGAAGGGCAGAGGACCAAATACACATTTTTAAATATAAAATACACATGAGTTGTTGCAACTGCAGAAGGTAAGGCAGAGAACAGAGAGACATGAGTTGTTATCAGCAGTGTCATGGATACTAAAAGAGCTAATAGACATGGATGTAAGGAGTTTGGGGACTTTGTTGTTTAAGAAAGAGAAAAGAAAGAATAATAGCAGCTATAGGTATCTGCAATGATGCACCATACAGCACTTTGCCTCCCATGACGTATTTGATAATCTTCAAAACGCCAACATGCTCTGATACGTCGCCATACCAACATTTGTCAGACCATAATCAGAGACCCTTTTAACAAAAATATAGATAAATTCCAACAAGTTCTCAATATGATCCCAACCCGTCTGTCGCACATCTCATATACACAATTATTAATTAATGTTGAGAGTTAAAACTCACTCACAACAAATGTAATTTATATCACCAATTTAATTCCTAATTCCAATTCTCCTACTCGTATAAATTGCAACAGATTCAAACTTCCATTACTGATTTCAGTCACCATCAATTCATCACTAAATTTGATACGCAATACTAATGTTTGAGAGGTATGTTCTTGGTTTGAAGTTTGGATTCTATATTTTTTATATGGGTATGTATCCTTAACAAATTGTATCCTATATTTTTCAAGAAAAGAAGCAACGTATCAGACACAATACATATGTGATGCTTGTATCAAGTCTATCCACCATAGGGTGTCTGCAATAACAATTACTACAATGCAACACTCCAGGCTGCAACAACCAGGTGCTCCACTGTAAGCGTTCTGGAGTTCCCAAGGTATGCCCTGATATGCCATAATACTAAGAGTGGCCTCTTGACCAACTTAGATGCTATTGACATCACTGCTCCCTAATTCTTTTTGCCTTTGAATACCTTTTATCCCTCAAACTTCAAGTCCCCAACAGTCCAATCTCTCAATGTATTTCATCATAAATAATGGCATTAATGGAAGATGCATGTAACACCATAACCAAAACAATGATGTTTTGTGCCAAATATCAGTATGCATGGGCTTATTTCGTAGCTATGCCTTCTTCTAAATTCAGGGAATGCCATTTTTATATGCTTTTAGCCGGGTATTTTTCAAAAACAAATTAGAACATTGGCTAGATTACCATCCTGTTCGTTTTATAAGAAAAATGCTTTTACCAATATAGAGCTAATTACCCGACTTCAACCATTTTCCTAATGTGAGTATGGCCTACATATATCAAATTCATCACAAAATTCACAATAGGTCCAATACCGATAACAATATTGAAACAGCCTGCATTTAAGCCGTTCGTCAAATACGAACTTACAAAAAATCAAAATTTGCAGTACCAATGGCAACTATTTAATAAGTGTTTCCATATGATGACAATAGTCAAGATCTCAAACTGATGTAAGATCGTAGGATTTTATGATCTTCGGAACTTGGGGGATCCACGATTCAACACACAATCTAACAGGGCTGCAATTCTTGCATGTAGAACAATAAGATCGGACAATTTTCGTTAATCCAAGGGATTGATCAGCAAGTGGTTGCGGGTCCCAATAGATATTCCCCAATACAGGATCATATCATTTTCAGTAAACCAATGGCTTGATCAGAAACTGGTTGCAGATAAGATTTCACGACTTGGTAGCTAAAACCCTAAATTACTAGACGTAGATAAGCTTTCGTGACTCGGTAGCTTATGAAGTTACTTTCTGACCTATGATGGGCCAGCCCAACAAATACAGAGGCCTAAACCATGATTTGAAATTAGGCCTAAAAAAAAAATTAAAGGCCTTGTAAAGCATAATTAGATTTTGTTTTTGGGGGGTATCATGATAGTGGTACGAAGTTTCTATCGCCGTTAGTGATGACTAATCTTCGTCGGGGAACCTATGGGGCATACAAGGTGGATTCTCCCCAAATTTTTTCCATACACATGCACAAATCGAACACCTGACCACATGCTTAAGGGGACTAAGACCTTTACCACTTGGACCAATTCATTGTTGGTAGCATAATTAGATCTTACAGTATTAAACAATACAAAATAAATATGAAATACACTCATGAGTTTATTTTATTTTGGTAAATAATTAATGGTAAAATTTATATCATGTGACCCTAAAATAAATAAAATAATACTATTAATCCAATTAATAGTACAAATCTGAGGTCAAAAAGATGCAAAGCTCAAGGCGGCTATCTCACTTGCCTCGCCCTCGAGCCGGCCCTGCCTATGAATTGTAAATGGCCTTATTTGTATGGTTTTAAGTTTGATTAAGTGTTTGTAAATGGTAATGTTTGGATAGTTTTTTCTTATTTATATGTCTTCTCACTTCTACAATGACCAGTCCGTCTTTCAAAACAAATCTCCAACGATATGTTTAACTCCATTTACAACAAAATAATTTGTTTTTAATACTCATTTGAAAAGGGTGGATATTTAAAGGAAAAAATACATTTGATTGATTTTTGTAATAATATTGTCAATGTCAAATATTGCCCTAATCAATGCATCATAGCAGCCGATAGCAACAAATAGCGCTACTAAACTAGCATAGCACGATGTAGCAATCAACAATTGTAACAACCATGGGGTTGCACTTAGGGATGGACCTTCTCTAGGGCCGGAATGTGTCATGGCAACCCTCAAAATTTTATTCTTTTTAGTCTATACATATTGTATCGAGAGTATTTCATCTAGATACTACAAGTTTCCGAAATATTGTTGTAATGGCATAGTGGCAAGCGTTTGTTTATCGAGTGGATGGTTCAATGACCGATCCCGATAGTTGCCAATTTTGTTTCAAGTTAGCGTATTATTCATGTACTATTATTATTATTATTATTATTATTGAAAAAATGCGATGAGAAGAATCGAAACTGCACGCTTGAGGTATAAAAGGTAGTGATTTGACCACTACACCAAGAAGCAAATTTGTTCTTTAA
Source organism: Trifolium fragiferum (assembly GCA_954870985.1). Taxonomy (NCBI): domain Eukaryota; kingdom Viridiplantae; phylum Streptophyta; class Magnoliopsida; order Fabales; family Fabaceae; genus Trifolium; species Trifolium fragiferum. The sequence goes on from OX940792.1 coordinate 26,978,371, forward strand.
ATTAAATGTTAATACTTTTAAACATGGCACCTTCTAAAATTTCAGTCAAGATTCATCGTCGGTTGAACTTCCTTTCCTTGCTTTGTTATCATTCTTAACTTGCGACGTATGTAACTTAGGTTTAGTTTTTTTATGGTTACGGAAATATGGCCAAGTTATTTTGTCAGTTCCTAACTTACGAATAGTATATCTAACAATCAGTTTCATGTATAATTCGATCATTTTTATTATTCCTATAAACATTACCATTCAATATGATTTACAGTTCAAAAACTAGCTTGGCAACTAACTGAATCGTGATTCGAGAACTAAACCCTCCACGATTTTCAAATATTATCCACATGTGATTTGTCCGATGAGCCAAACCCTAAACAACACTTAAAATCTACTAATTGTAAGGAAAGCAACATATTTTCCATTCCCTTCCCAACTAATTGTAAGTCACTAACCACTTTCCTGTTAACTTAAAGGCCATATCACCAAATTTTTATGTTCCATTTTTATCTTTCAATAATTAAGACAAAGTTTAGGGTTTAATTAAAGTTAATTCTTAAAAATGCACAATGATCTCTGAATTTATTTCCTGTAAATCAAGCAATATACTAAAGTGCTCAAGATTCTATATTTAAGAAATTATTAAGATATTCTTATTATACAGATTATTATTATAAATTTCTGCAATACTCTTCCTTTATAATGCATGGATTTACTGAAGGGTCAAAAAGTTTGAATCTTTACAGTGTCAATATCAAGTCCCATTATAATTAAAATTAAAAAAAATATTATTTTGAATTGATTATTATTATATGAAAGTAATGTCCCCTGTTTGATGAAAGTGATTGAATGGTGAAGAACATAGAAACAGAGTGATTTATTTAAAAATAAGAAAATGAAGAAATGATTATACCTGACAAAGATTGGAACCAGGAGCCCAAGAAACCCTATTAAATTTCCTCGCACGCTTCATATTAAAGAAATCGAAGCAAGAATGAAAGAACGAAACTGAGATTGATTGGTAGATTTATTTACTTATTTAATTATTAATCTGAAGAAGAAAAGATTGTGAATATTTTTGTGTATGATGAATGAATCGCGCAGCAGAAAGAGAGAAAATGATTTTTTTTGATTAAAGAAAACCCTAGAAGTAGAAGAGGTGAGGCAAAAGCGAAGCTTTTTATATTGTGACGTTGGTGGATGCGGGAAAATAGGAAAAAAAATGTAATGTAAGGGTGAGGTGTGAGTGTGTAGTGTGACAGCACACAGGTGTGTTTGGCTGCGTCGGTTGGATTAGGTTGGTGAGTGTGTACCGTATATGACCAGTGTATTTTTTATGTGTTTTTCATTCTCTTTTTATTTTCATTAAAATGTAAATATTTTAATGAGTTTTTAATTAATCATTTCTGTTCAATCGCTTGATTGTATTAACACTTAATGTTTTAAAATTATTAATAGCGTTTAATATATTAGTTTAATGAAGGTTAACTAATTATATAGTGTAGTTTTTTTTTTAGGAAAATAATTAATGTCGCGGCAAATTTTTTCATGAGAGGCGTCAATGTTTTGGTTTAAGGAAACAAGCGGATTAACCGTAAAAAAAAAAAAACACTAATAACACTATCTTTTTGACTTTCCTAAAAAAAAAAACTCTTTTACTTCTCTTGCTCGTCTTCTCTCCAATACCATCACATCTCACAAGATTCATCTTTTCTTCATCTCTAACTTGTTTTGTAGGTTCTTTCTCATCGTTAAGGCTCCGTTTGGTAGAGAGGAAAGAAATAGGAAGGAAATAAAATTACGCAAATCAATGAATGGATTTAGACTAACTTTAATCTAGATTCATTCATCGATTTCCGTAATTTTCTTTCCTTCCTTTTTCTTTCCTCAAAACCAAATGGATCCTAAATAGTATGTTTTGCTATTTCTCTAGAGCTTACTATTTTTTCTATGGTCCTAATTGAATCATCACCCTCAAATCTTTTGATGTTTACTCATTGGATAATTAGTTTTGCTGTCCAATTTTTTTATTGAAACTTTTTTATTTGACTCACTTTCATTTCTGCCCAGACGAAGAAAATAAATTTTTTTTTCTTGTTTTCTTGTTGTTTCTCCTGGTTGGTGTATGTTTATTTGCTATCCATTATGCTCTGTTTTTTATACCAAAATTCTTTATTTAAAGAAATATTTGCGTAGAGTTGTTGGTGACCAAATGGTGATAAGGTTTTGATGTAGTTTGGTTGTGGTGTGCCGCTACCACCCAAGCCCAATCTCATTCTTGTCATAAAAATTCTAGTCATTCTTACCTCGTCATCAATTGCAACACCATGTCAGTAAAATGAGGGAGACTTAAAAAATGTTGAATTTTAAAATACGAGGATCCAAAAGTTATATTTTAAAATTAGGGACCAAAAATTTAAAAATATCAAAATAGAAGGACAAAAAGTGTATTTAAGTCCAAACAAATATTAATATTTCTACATGTCTACATAGAAAATTCTTAATGTTATTTAATTAACTCACTCCAAGTTCTCTCTAAAGTTAGGTACATTAGGTTTGTACGAAAATTCTAACATGGACGACTTCTTCAAGTGGGCCATGTCCATGATAGACCATTCATGAAAAACCCTATAACGAATACGAATTTTACAAAATCCACGGTTGGATTGAAAGTTTATATCATATAGATCATCTATAGAAAATTTTAGAAAAATTGAAAATCATTTGATATGTTATTGAGATCCATCAAGATTAACGGTTTATTAAATATAGTAAATCTTGATAAATCCCAATAAAATATCAAATGATTTTCAATTTTTTTAAATTTTTTTATGGATGCTCTATATGATATAAACTTTCAATCTACCAATAAATTTTGTAAAATTTGTATTCAGTAGATCACTTGTCCACGGTAGACCACTTGTGAAGGTGGTCCACCGTAACATTAGCCTAGGTTTGTATTCTTAACATCCTTTACGGTCTCTTTGATATCACTTCTTTCAATCACATGTCCTATAACATCTAAAAAAATTAAAATACAAACATGTTATTTAGATTAAAAATATTAGTCAATATATGAGATTTAAAGGAAAGCTAATAATTATTACCAACTATTTTTTTTCTTCTTTATTTGAATTCAAAATATCTTGGAATGCAATAAAATTAAATGGTTCAATGGAATGTGTGTAGTACGATCTTGGTAAATGTAGTAGTAAACATGCAATTCAGTTTATACTTGTGTGTTGTAATTTTATACTTAGGATCATTTCTTGCAACCAATATATTTTCAACCTCACATGTTGATCCTTTTTCAACCATTTTTTTATATCTTTGACACCAAGCCCTTTCTCACGATAGCATGAATCCTATCGCACTAGACAACCAAAGTGAAAAAAGGAAAAAAAATAAAGTCAATAATAGAAAGAAGAAAAAAAAAACATCAATAAAGATTTTGTTAAAAAGTGAGAAGTATATGAAGATAGTTCATCAACAAACAACATATTCATAGACATACCTTCTGTTGATTTGTATTTGTCTGTTACATTTCAAGTATGAACTATCCAAAACTTCAACTTCAGATTTGCTTTTGCATATACTATAGCAGACATATAGGAGCCATGTTTTGAAATAATGATTGTTTTTTAACTAAAAATTAAACACAATAGCAATGTATGCATGCTTAACGAACCAACTATTGTTTATATATACACTAACATATAGTGATATAGCCAATCAAAGAGCACATGTAAAGGCCTAAAGCAAATAAATCCACATAATGTTTTTTTTTAGTTTTTTCGCATAAAAATTCATAAATAATTAATCTTAAGTTGAAAATTAGAAATTTTAGTGGGAGAGATTCTTATAATGTTATAAACGTGAATACAGAAATCCGTTAAAAATGTGAAAGTACACAATAATTTGATCAAAAGTATGGACAAAAAGTCGTGACGGAAAATATTTGAGGGACCAAAAGATGTTTAAATATGTTATGGTTAATAAGTCTTTACCCCCTGTAAAGTAGGCGAATTTTGTTTTCCCTTCTGTAATTATTTTTTTGAGATTACCTCCTGTAATGTTTTCTTTATTTTTTTCGTAGTGTATTTTATCCCCCTGCCGATTTTTTTTAAACACACGGGGATAAAATACACTACGAAAAAAACAAAAAAAAATTACAGGGGGAAAAACAAAACTCGCCTACTTTGCGGGGGGGGGGGGGGGGTAACGACCTATTAACCCAATATTTTATAGTGACTAAAAGCAAAATTTGAGATATTTATAGGGAACAAAAACTTATTTAACCCATAGAAATATAATTAAGATATTTGTTGTCTTGAAAATATTCGATTATAATTTTTTTTTTAACAATCTTCCCTTTTTAATGATGACAAACTTCTTGAATTAAATTTTTATTTATAAGGATTTTGATAATAATCAAGAAAATAGCAATGCCAATTATTTTCAAAAAACTCTCCCTCAATTTTAACATTCAGTTTCAATTGTAAATTGAATAATTAACACATCATTTCTCTGAACCACAATATTCCATTCATTTAAAAAAGTGTTCATACAACATAGCTTTGAGCTACAATATTTAGATGTTTCGAGAAAAGAAAAAAAACTTAAGTGACTAGGATAATAATAAACAAACATAGTTCATACAGCAACAAATATATAATAACTATGATAATTAATTTGCAAACAAACGCCGATTTAACCCATTATTTTCTCCCCCTTTTGGCACATCAGAAAGAAGGGGGCACCCTTGACGATAAGTCCGGAGACTTAAGCTTCATCAAAGGAAGATGGAATAGTTTTAGAAGCAGGAGAACGTGAAAAGATAGATACAAATGGTTGCAAATTATAAGGGCACTTGGTACAAAGTTCCTCACTAATCCACTATGGAAGATTGTCATTGTCAAGAACAAAAGTCAACATATTGTATAACATATCGATTTTGTCAGAATTGTCGGGGTGCTGAGTCTGAACATATATAGTGGTGGTGGTGGAAGACTGTCACACGATAGTGATATGATACGATACTGATACGTCGATATGAGAATTTTTTTAAAATTTCTGATACGATACCGCCGCGATACGTTAATTAAAAATTAAATTAATAATTAAATATATAAATGCATAATATATAAACATAACTAAAATCAATAATATTAATTTATTTTTTGAATAGGCAAAGAAAAAAGAATCAAGGGTAAATAGGTCTTTTCCCTGTAATGTAGACGAGATTTGTAATACCCCTGAAAAAAAATTCTTAAGGATTCCCACCTTGCCCAACACATGGCAGCTGACTGGATGGAATCTCCACGTGGCACCACCAGATGGTGCCACATGGAAATTAATAAAATTAAAAATTAAATTAAATTTCACATAAGTATATGTTATTGAAATATTATTTAATTTTTGTAAATAAAAAATCAAATTTGATTTTACAAAATTAATGATTTTTTTTAATCGCTTTTCAAAACTAAATGCTAGATCGGCGAAATCATAACCAAAAACAACTCCAAATCATCACAAACGCTTCGATTTTAGTAAGCAACAATGGTTCATTTTTGCCGTTCTCACCATCGATTTCGTCACCATTGGTAACCCAGAAAAAGGGAAACGAGAAGAAACCTAGACCTATTAACCCAATATTTTATAGTGACTAAAAGCAAAATTTGAGATATTTATAGGGAACAAAAACTTATTTAACCCATAGAAATATAATTAAGATATTTGTTGTCTTGAAAATATTCGATTATAATTTTTCTTTAACAATCTTCCCTTTTTAATGATGACAAACTTCTTGAATTAAATTTTTATTTATAAGGATTTTGATAATAATCAAGAAAATAGCAGTGCCAATTATTTTCAAAAAACTCTCCCTCAATTTTAACATTCAGTTTCAATTGTAAATTGAATAATTAACACATCATTTCTCTGAACCACAATATTCCATTCATTTAAAAAAGTGTTCATACAACATAGCTGTGAGCTACAATATTTAGATGTTTCGAGAAAAGAAAAAAAACTTAAGTGACTAGGATAATAATAAACAAACATAGTTCATACAGCAACAAAAATATAATAACTATGATAATTAATTTGCAAACAAACGCCGATTTAACCCATTATTTTCTCCCCTTTTTGGCTCATCAGAAAGAAGGGGGCACCCTTGACGATAAGTCCGGAGACTTACGCATTGTTTGGAACTAAGGAAAGTGGAAGGAAAGATAGGGAAAGGATGGAAAGCACGGATTCCAATATCCTTTCTCTCCTTTGGTTGCAATGAAAGTATGAAAGGAAAGATAAAATTTAATGTGGGACCCACAAAAAAACTTTCCTCTCATAAGTGAGGAGAAAGCTCCCGTACCTAGAAATTTTGGTATCCTTCCTTATTTACCCTTTTATTCCTTACACATATTTTGTCCTTTTATACATTAATATGTCATTTTTAAATAAAAGGTATTGATGTCATTTTACTAAAAGATATTTTTCTTTCCTTTCACTTTCTATTCACTTTCTCTCATACCAAACAACTAAATAATCATCTCACTTTTCATTCATTTTCTTCTCACTTTCATTCCTTTGATATTCTTTCCTCTTACTTTCTTTCCTTTCACTTTCCTTTGTCAACCAAACAAAGCCTTAAGCTTCATCAAAGGAAGATGGAATAGTTTTAGAAGCAGGAGAACGTGAAAAGATAGATACAAATGGTTGCAAATTATAAGGGCACTTGGTACAAAGTTCCTCACTAATCCACTATGGAAGATTGTCATTGTCAAGAACAAAAGTCAACATATTGTATAACATATCGATTTTGTCAGAATTGTCGGGGTGCTGAGTCTGAACATATATAGTGGTGGTGGTGGAAGACTGTCACACGATAGTGATATGATACGATACTGATACGTCGATATGAGAATTTTTTTAAAATTTCTGATACGATACCGCCGCGATACGTTAATTAAAAATTAAATTAATAATTAAATATATAAATGCATAATATATAAACATAACTAAAATCAATAATATTAATTTATTTTTTGAATAGGCAAAGAAAAAAGAATCAAGGGTAAATAGGTCTTTCCCCTGTAATATAGACGAAATTTGTAATACCCCTGAAAAAAAATTCTTAAGGATTCCCACCTTGCCCAACACATGGCAGCTGACTGGATGGCCACATGGAAATTAATAAAATTAAAAATTAAATTAAATTTCACATAAGTATATGTTATTGAAATATTATTTAATTTTTGTAAATAAAAAATCAAATTTGATTTTACAAAATTAATGATTTTTTTTAATCGCTTTTCAAAACTAAATGCTAGATCGGCGAAATCATAACCAAAAACAACTCCAAATCATCACAAACGCTTCGATTTTAGTAAGCAACAATGGTTCATTTTTGCCGTTCTCACCATCGATTTCGTCACCATTGGTAACCCAGAAAAAGGGAAACGAGAAGAAACCTAGACCTATTAACCCAATATTTTATAGTGACTAAAAGCAAAATTTGAGATATTTATAGGGAACAAAAACTTATTTAACCCATAGAAATATAATTAAGATATTTGTTGTCTTGAAAATATTCGATTATAATTTTTCTTTAACAATCTTCCCTTTTTAATGATGACAAACTTCTTGAATTAAATTTTTATTTATAAGGATTTTGATAATAATCAAGAAAATAGCAGTGCCAATTATTTTCAAAAAACTCTCCCTCAATTTTAACATTCAGTTTCAATTGTAAATTGAATAATTAACACATCATTTCTCTGAACCACAATATTCCATTCATTTAAAAAAGTGTTCATACAACATAGCTGTGAGCTACAATATTTAGATGTTTCGAGAAAAGAAAAAAAACTTAAGTGACTAGGATAATAATAAACAAACATAGTTCATACAGCAACAAAAATATAATAACTATGATAATTAATTTGCAAACAAACGCCGATTTAACCCATTATTTTCTCCCCTTTTTGGCTCATCAGAAAGAAGGGGGCACCCTTGACGATAAGTCCGGAGACTTACGCATTGTTTGGAACTAAGGAAAGTGGAAGGAAAGATAGGGAAAGGATGGAAAGCACGGATTCCAATATCCTTTCTCTCCTTTGGTTGCAATGAAAGTATGAAAGGAAAGATAAAATTTAATGTGGGACCCACAAAAAAACTTTCCTCTCATAAGTGAGGAGAAAGCTCCCGTACCTAGAAATTTTGGTATCCTTCCTTATTTACCCTTTTATTCCTTACACATATTTTGTCCTTTTATACATTAATATGTCATTTTTAAATAAAAGGTATTGATGTCATTTTACTAAAAGATATTTTTCTTTCCTTTCACTTTCTATTCACTTTCTCTCATACCAAACAACTAAATAATCATCTCACTTTTCATTCATTTTCTTCTCACTTTCATTCCTTTGATATTCTTTCCTCTTACTTTCTTTCCTTTCACTTTCCTTTGTCAACCAAACAAAGCCTTAAGCTTCATCAAAGGAAGATGGAATAGTTTTAGAAGCAGGAGAACGTGAAAAGATAGATACAAATGGTTGCAAATTATAAGGGCACTTGGTACAAAGTTCCTCACTAATCCACTATGGAAGATTGTCATTGTCAAGAACAAAAGTCAACATATTGTATAACATATCGATTTTGTCAGAATTGTCGGGGTGCTGAGTCTGAACATATACAGTGGTGGTGGTGGAAGACTGTCACACGATAGTGATATGATACGATACTGATACGTCGATATGAGAATTTTTTTAAAATTTCTGATACGATACCGCCGCGATACGTTAATTAAAAATTAAATTAATAATTAAATATATAAATGCATAATATATAAACATAACTAAAATCAATAATATTAATTTATTTTTTGAATAGGCAAAGAAAAAAGAATCAAGGGTAAATAGGTCTTTCCCCTGTAATATAGACGAAATTTGTAATACCCCTGAAAAAAAATTCTTAAGGATTCCCACCTTGCCCAACACATGGCAGCTGACTGGATGGAATCTCCACGTGGCACCACCAGATGGTTGCCACGTGGAAATTAATAAAATTAAAAATTAAATTAAATTTCACATAAGTATATGTTATTGAAATATTATTTAATTTTTGTAAATAAAAAATCAAATTTGATTTTACAAAATTAATGAGTTTTTTTTAATTGCTTTTCAAAACTAAACGCTAGATCGGCGAAATCAACAACAGATCGGCGAAATCATAACCAAAAACAACTCAAAATCATCACAAACGCTTCGATTTCAGTAAGCAACAATGGTTCATTTTTGCCGTTCTCACCGTCGATTTCGTCACCATTGGTAACCCAGAAAAAGGGAAACGAGAAGAAAGATAAAAATGAGTTTGGTACCGAAAAAAGATTGAGTTCAATTTCTGAGTTTCTAGATAGGAGACAATTGAGTACCGAGAAGAAAGAAAACATAATTTCAGATTACAAATAACTTGAAATAATATGAAATTGGGAGGCATTATCTATGTAGAGTATTTAGTGTTGTTGATTGCAGCCATGATGGAATGGTGTGGCAAATTTGACAGATTGGTTTTGCATTTTGCGGTTTGGCCGAAACCGCCGTGGCCGAGTGGGTTGGAGAAGGAGATTTTGCGCGGCGGAGGAGGGAGTAGGAGAAACGGTGGGGTGATGAATGATGATTGATGAGTTAGTTAGTTCACTACAAGAAAAATGCCTTTTAGCATCAACACAAAAACGGACGCTAGCAGGGAAAAAATGGACGCTAAAAGGATTTTAGCGTCCATTTAGCGTCAAAAAATTTTAGGACAGTAAAAGCCCTCATGCTAAAACAGTAGCGTCAATGTTGACGCTAATTAGCATTTACAAATATGGACGCTAATTTTGAAGCTAAATTTCTATCCTTAACTAACGCTATTTAGCATTAACAGATGTGGACGCTAATTAGCATCAGTAGAAGTGGATGCTAAATATTTGTTTTCAAATCGGTTAAAAGCTTAACCGACTTAAAAAGTCTATTTTTTAATAAAAAAAAATATTACTCTCTGTTTTACCTCCATACATAAATCTATAACCAAAATTTTGTATACACTCGTAATTATATACGAATTCAGACTGGTGCAGACACTAGCTTGCAATCATAAACTAATCCTAAAGGAAAATTACAGCAATCCCATTTAATAGTCTAAAAAATGCAAATATCATAAACCGGTGAGATTTTCTATACAAACTTCAACAAGCAATTTTGCCACAAGAGTATGTACAAATAACCACAAGCCAGTAACTTGCACCAAACAATGAGAAATGCCCACTTATAACACATGAATAGCAAAGGATAAAATATATGTTGCTCACAGGATGTCTCATTTGGTTGTGCCTTCTCCTCCTCCTTTGCTTGTACTCAACCAAGAACGAGACATTTATAGAAACTACAAAGTTATGAAACAAATAAAACTATCAGCACACACAATAAAAAATAAAGGGTAAACTTACTTCTACTTAATGACATTATTGATCCAAGAAATCACTCATTTATAGAGGAAATGAACTCTATCATCACACAAGATGCATACTTCACATTTTTTTCGTAACACAATACTATGATTATGGTACATACAAGCCATTGGTAATCAAATAATGACACTAAAATTTGATAAGTTAAATAAAAAATATTATTCACTACAAAAAAACAAGTATTATCATTACCATTTTATCATGATGCCTATTGATAAAACCGGATCCAATAACGTTTAACATTCATAACTCATAAGCATACTAATTAAACTAATCACAAAACATCATTAACAACGGAAAAATTAAAAACGACTAATTAACTCAAACACAGAACATCATTATCAAATATGAGAAGTATAACACATATAGTATCATCTTCTACAATTAATTTAAGTCCAAAACTATGCAATTACAATAAGAAAAGATATTTGACCATTGCAGAATCATATAAATTTGACCATTTAAGAATTGACTGGACAATAACATGCACTTGCACTATGGCTAAAATAATCCAGCGTCTTCCCTGATCTTGTCTCTGCAATTCTTATTAGATCACACACCCATTCAAAGAACCTTGGGAATGAATGGGTGTCGGTTCAACAAAGATAACTGCACACGGCAAAGTAAGAGCGAAATGAGGCTCTCACGAAACATAGTACTACCAAATGAAGTAATTACATATTCAGATACACGATAAGAACCACTAATTGACAAAAAAAAAGCAAAAAATCTACTAATGACTAATAATATGCATTTAAAACAATAGTAGAATTAGTAACAAATTTGAAACACACATAAAATCATATAAAAAAGTGAACTCAAGAACATCAACAACAAACGACAAGGTTCGATTCAGTGTGCAAAAAATCAATGTTATTCAACAATAATAATGACTATATCATATATGGTTCACTGCTACAATGTCACAATGTCTAGTACTACTACATAGACCACAAGACTACAATGGGTTCGCAACCATAATTTCAACTACATTGGCATCATTTTTCACATACAAATGGTTAGACAAGAACTTATGTTCTAACACGCACGATTGGGATGTTTTGAACAACATTACCTCCAGTGAGACATTACCTGCAGATTACCATAAAAATTAGGATACTGAAAAGCTAAAGTTACAAAACAACTTGAAAATTTATGCAAAGTAATTCGGAACTGAGACTGACTGCTAAGCAACAACAGATTCATAGTATAGTAACCAAATATCGCTTCAAGTGTGCTTCCAATAATACTAGCGAGCACACATTATGCACTAACAAACATACGAACATTCAATCTAGATAATATTCAAGTACTAGACAAAATTTTACAATAATGTACCAATGACCATTCATCACACAAGTTGTGTCAATCTAAATTAAATTTATATTCCAATATGCACACTTGTGCCTAGATTCAATAGATAGGTCAACAAGTATCAGTATTGGACCACACAAACAATAGGACAAGAACCAGAATTGAAATGAAATGCATAAGTAATAAAGTGATATTCAAGCAACTCAAAAAATACCCGGTTCCTACACTTCCATAAGAACACATCAGCGGCTGCAATTCACAATTGCCCATCAGATAAATAAAAAATAATGCACCAAAACAATCAGCTCTTCTTACAAAGGCATAAATTATGCTTCATGAACCAATAATTGAGAAGTAATCAGCAAAACCAAGAGGAAAAGTAAGAATCATACCATGCAACAAATTGCCTAGTTTAGACAACTCATGATTCATATATATGATTTTCAATAAACTAGCCTTAACAAAACAACATGGGAGAGAGAGAGAGAGAGAGAGAGAGAGAGAGAGAGAGAGAAGCATTACTTAAAACACTCAAAACATCAATATCAGCTAAACAAACTTGATAAAAGGTTTAGATACTACCTCTCATACCATGAGAGAACATATATGAGCACCTCAAGGACAGCCTTCAATATCTATTATGTACATATGACCAACTTAACTTGACACATTCCCACTGCAATATTAATCAAATTGTTAGGAAAAATTGCAAAACTCATAAGCCAAAAAAAGAAACTTGTTATTAGCTTCACTCTATTCAATTTGCTCTACAGTACTATCTCAATATTAGCTTCACTCTCTCCATACCTCGAAGGGAAGAGGGGCCTAATCCAACCTAATAGCAGAGGGGAAATTGATACAAATCAATTAACAACAACTCAATTCAAATTGCAAAGTACCCAACATCTAGACAAATTAGTCAATGCATATATCCCCAATAATAACAACAACAACTCAATAAAAAATACTTGTTCCGACTAATAAAGTAAAATTTGATGCACAATAGATGATTCCAACGAAAACCAACAACAAAAGGGTCATAATGAAAGTAAAATGAAGTAAAGTGACGAGAAAGATAAAATGGGTCATATAAAAACAGATTTGAATCTCAAATGCTCCTTGACATTGTACCATTTGACGCCTATTAATTTACTTAACCTAATCTAACATTAATTGGTACTAATGAATGTGATTAGCTTACCTTGGGATTTATACTCGTATACTTTGAGACGAAAATCACGAGTGACGAAATTAGATCCAGATTCGTATTTGGCGAGACTGTAAGATTCAGGAACAGGTTTGCCTACAAATACGAACTGAGAGAAATCAGTGAGGTAATGAAACTAACAATAACAATGATGAGAGGTCGGCGAGGATGAGAAACGACAAAGGGGAAACGAACGGCGAAGGGTTTTTACAGAGAAAGAGGATAGTTTTGAGATGAAAAGGTGAAAATGAGAAAAACAAATGATTTAGGGTTTTTAGTCAATGTGATGGAAAACTAATGCGAACAATTTCGGGGAAAACAATTTTGAGCTTCAATTTGTTCATTGAGCTGTAAAAGTGAAAGGGGGAAAACGATCTAGGGTTTTTGTTCTTATGGAAATTTAGATATTGTGAGTGGGGAAAAAAAATATAGTAGTAGTAAATATATGAAAATAGTAGTGGGAAAAAAAAAGTGGAAATATCAAAATGAGGGAAATATGAAAATAAATAAATTGAGTAAAAGTTTAGCTTTAATTTTCAATAAAAAATAATAAATTAAAATAAAATAATTTAGCGTCCAAATTTGTAGATGCTATTTAAAATAAATAAATTTTTAAAATATTAGCGTTCAAAATAGCATCCACTTTTCTGATAAAATTTTTGTAAAAGAAAAAAATTACAAAAAAAAGCATTTGTTTTAGAATTTATGAACGCTAAACAGACGCTATTAGCGTCAGAAAGGATTTGATGCTAAAATCTTTGAAGCTAAATAGCAGTTTTCTTGTAGTGGTTGTTTGGGTTGTGAATTGTGAGATGTTTTATGAGAGTTTTGGGAATTGGAAGAACTAGGTGGTGAAATGAGAGAGTAGAGGAAGGAAGAGAAGAAGAATGGCTGGGAGTTGAGGATTTATTTTTGTTTTATTTTTTGTTTTTATAATTTTTAAAAGAATATTCATTTATTACTCCAATTTGTCATATTCACAAAAAAAGATATTTATTCCAATTTTTTTCACTTTTGATTTTAACATTAATTCTTTTCTTTTTTATTTTATTTTAATATTTTTTAAATAAATATAAATTCATATTTTTTAATAAAAATTAATAATTACACAATATATAATGAGTTGGCTTTAAAAATAAACAAAATTTTTTTAAAAAAATCCATTTTAGATTTTGAGTTTTGAAAAGCGATTAAAAAAAATCATTAATTTTGTAAAATCAAATTTGATTTTTTATTTTTTATTTACAAAAATTAAATAATATTTCAATAACATATAATTATGTGAAATTTAATTTTTAATTTTATTAATTTCCACGTGGCACCATCTGGTGGTGCCACGTGGAGATTCTATCCAGTCAGCTGCCATGTGTTGGGTAAAGGGGGCAACACAAATAAAAAATAAATTTGCAAGGTGAAAATCCTTAAGAATTTTTTTCCGGGAGGTATTACAAATCTTGCCTATATTGCAGTGGAAGAAGACCTATTTACCCAAGAATTAATTATATCAAGGCATAAGGAATGTCCAAGGCAATACAAAACAAGACCTGATACACTAGTTTACATAAAATTTTAAAGCAAAATGCATGTGTCCCCTTTGCAATACATAAAGACAAGCAAGATAACAAGCAACTTTAATTCCACTTTGGTAGTATGAATGCTTGTCTAAAGCTGCAATCCCTGATAACAAGCAACTTCAATGAATACTATTTGTGCCCAACCATCAACCAATACATGAATCAAAAAATAGAAAACAAATCATGGCCAAAATAAATAACAATAACAATAAGCATCCATTCGTATACCATAGACAATTATACATTCAAATTAGTTATCTGCATTATACATTCAAATTACTCAAAATATCAAACTAGTGACAATTGTACATCTTTAAGTTAAGTATTATACAAAAAGGACATCATTAATACTATCTAGAATACATCACTAGTACTATCCAAAAGAAGAATAGTTAAGTTAGTTATCTGCATAAAAACATAATAGTCTAACATTCACTAGGAAACACGGATTGTATCCGTTTCCATTATCAAAGAACATTGTAGCCTCCAACGCTGGTTCATCTAAAGACAATGCAGCAAATTCAATTCCAACAGCATTAATCACTTCATGCGCATCTCCATTAAGGTCCCACAACTTTGTCTCTCCTTTCTCATATCTTTCATCTTTCCTTGATAATAATCGAAGATTAGTATGCACATAAACCAAATCTTCAGCCCTTTTTGTATCCGTTTTATTTCTTTTCATGGAATGGATAAAGGAGTAAGTACTCCTATTTCTCTCAGAACATGAGGAAGAACAAGGTTGCACAAGAAGTTTTAAAGAAATTTTTTGGATTAAAGGGGTGGAAGATCCATGCGTCACCCACCATGATTTTGCGTCTAATTTATACCTACCTTCAATTGAGTCAAAGGAAGCAAAATCACCACTACAAGATAAAAATTGGGCAAATTCATGATAAACCTTATTTCTCTCATCAGACAATGGAAAGTATCTTTTTAGACACTTGTTCCTATCAATAGAAATTTCTAGATCTTGATGAGGAGGAACCCTATTTGGAGCTTCCCTAAGCCACACATCACTATAATACCTATAATTATTAAAAAAATCCATTAATATTCAAAGTATGAATAATTTCATTCAAAGACAATAAGTAACAAGAATTACCTTGGATTGAATGAATGTGCCAAACAATGAAATGGAGTGCAACTCTTACACCATCTAGAATTGAGTATGCCATAAACAACATCATAGAAAGGGCTGACATTGGATGTTTTAGTTGTTTCTATTCCCTCATGCCTATAAATAAATGCCCTTACATTTTGAATCATTGAATCCCACATTTCATATACTAAATGAAGGTTAGAAATATTTGTGTCACATATTCGAAGCATGTCATATATGGGATTTGTGAAAGAAAGGATGTAATCTATTTTGTCCCACCATACATCATTTAAAAGAAGCTCCTTCACATGTGCAGCTCTTCCTTGATTATCTTCCCTATAAGTACTCCACTTATCACTAATAACCATCGTTTGCAAAGCGGTTTTGAGCAACTTGATTCTTTTTAGCATCACTAGCATTGATGCAAAACGAGTTTCAGCAATAGAAAGCAATTTCAAAGTAGAAAATTCATTGAAAATAGCCAATGTCATAGAGTGAGTCATAATGTAAGTCTTGATAAAAGATACATTTGTAACCACTTCAGTGATCCAATTACATTCCTCACAAACTTCTTCATTTCCATCAGTGTTCTTAGATGCACATATATTTTTCAAAGCTAAATTCAATGTATGAACCACACAAGGTGTCCAAAATATTTGCTTGAATTCAGCTTCAATTAACATTCATGCACCCTTACAAACGGGAGCATTATCCCTTATGATTTGCACAACATTATGTGGCCTTACCTCCTTGATAACATCTTTAATTATGTTGGCCATGTAAAATTTGTCTTTATATTCACCGAAGCCATCAATGGTTTTTAAGAATATAGGTGCTCCTTCACAAATGCCAATGAAATTTATCAAAGGCCTCCTTTGCACGTCTGACCAACCATCAGAAACCAATGTAACTCCCTTCAATGTTCACAAAGATTTTATAGGCTGAAGTAGCCTATCAATATGAGCTCTTTCTTGCTTCAAAAGAATGATTCTTAAAGCATTATAACTAGGAGGGAGGAAGCCACTAAGGTTGTGATTAGCAGCAAAAGAATAAGAACTAACATAGTAAGGATTTCTAGCAAGATGGAAAGATAAGCCACCAGAATAAAACATCCTTGTTATACTTTCTCTAAGATGATTCATATCCTCAACATTAAATGCATTTTCTATACTACTACTCTTTCTTCTCTTTTGTGGCAATATCGGTGGATTCTAGATGTTTTATCGGTAGGCAATGGAACATATGTAGGCTTTAATCTATTCTCAGCCTCTTCACATATATATTCTATTCAAATCATCCAACAATATATCACTAATCTTAGTACAAACATGAACTCTTTTACCTCTAATTTTCAATAAATGAAATCTTACTCTCGAGTATGAACTCTTCACCTCTCTTTGACAAAAATTGCACTTCCAACGCATGTTTCCACCTGCAGCATCATTATTCTCCAACACAGTGACAAATCTCCATAATGGTTTACTATCGTCTTGAGGCTCTTTTGAAGCAAACAGACTCATAACTCTTTCTTCTACCGGAGGCATAACTATTAACAAAACACACATTAATAAAACATTACCAAAGTTTACTAATATAAAACAACACATACATTAAACCTACTGTAACTATTAACAAAACACACATTAATAAAACATTAACAAAGTTTACTATAATATAAAACAACACCTACTATATGCTAATTTTTCTACTCAATTCAATCAACATACTTCACAAGATTAAACCCAAATCACAAACTTACTAATACTTAAATACAGTAAAACAAGTTTATTTCTCATTTTCTTTCTAGCACAATTTTGTTTTTTGACAAATTCCTAGAACAATTGATTCATGTATATATTAACTACCATACAAATTCATTAGTACCTTTGTTTCCATTTTTAATTAATGACCATACAAAAAAAATTGGAACATCATCTATACACCCTACGTATGAAAGTTTAATATTATTAAATCAATCAAATTATAATAAGCTTTCTGCTATAACTTAAAATTTTAGTATGATCACAAGCATAAAACACAATACAAAGACAACTCGTGAATTTCAAAATGTATATATATACCTATAATAAAGAAAAAATCAACCTAGGGTTTATGCAGTCTAAAGCTAATCATCAAAACAAATCATCTTAGAGAAAAGAATAGAAGGAAGAGATTAAAAATATTAAAGAGATTAAAGAGAAGAGAATACTAATGGGATAAGAACAAAAGAAACAGAGGCTTAGAGAAGAATAGAAGAAAATAAGAAATAGAGCATTAAAGATAAGAGGAACAAAATAGTACTCACCTGAGGTGTTAATGGAAGTTAACAGTGTTGTTGATGTTAAAAAGGAAGCATGAATCACTAGCTGATGGTGGTGTGAAGAGAGAAACCCATTTCATCGCAAATAGAAACTGAAATCGCTTCCTCTTTCTCTTTCCCCTTCCCAACTTTTAAACCCTTTTTTTTATTGTATTATTCTTTTTAATTTTTAATTTTTTTTGCAAAAGAAAAACGTGAAAAAAAGGAAAATAAAATAAAATAATAATAAAAATTCCTGCATACGTATCGGAACGTGTAGCGAAGGGAGGAAGTTGTATCGGAGGATAATCCAGCCGTATCGGATACGTATCAGTCACTTTTTTATTTAAAAAATGTAGTTCTTCTGAGATTGGCTACATCATAAGGCTAAAACAACTTGGTCAGAGTGACTTAACTGAAGCACCAATGCTGAAGTAATTAAGTCTAAACCACTTGTGCATATTGAAGATGTGCAGATGCAACATGTTGAACAAGATGTCCTAGAAATCTTGTCACTAGGTTCAGAGCATGCTTAGGCAACATGTCGAACAAGATGTCCCAAGACATGTGGGTAGGACATCTTGACCCAGTTCAGCTTAAAAGATAATGCTTATCCATTAAGCACGCGTGTTTGTTTTAATTTGAATAAAACGCGAATCTTTTAGTAACAAGCTGATATTAGGATTAATGATAAAGTTTGTTATTAATCCTATGTGTTAGATACGATTGGATTCATATTTAATTAGTGGATAGAGATTAATTCTTTATCTTTGTGGAGTTTGTTTTAATACTAATTCTTATTTGAGTGCATCTGAAAGACTGAAGATTATCTGAAGAATTGCACGCCTATATAAAGGACTCAACATAGAGCTTAAAACTCAACCCACAATAACCGAAGATTGTGAGTCCAAAATTTTGTACCTACTGTGCAAAACACATAGTAGCTCTTAGTATTGTTCTTGATACTTTGAAGCTTTGAGTCGTTGAATGTTGCCATTCAACCTTGTCTTTTAAACTGTAAAGTTTAAAGTTGTTTCGTCACTTGGGATTAGTGATTAGAGGGAGTTGGGTAGGTTCTCACATTCAGGGGGAGTCAGCCCTTGAGTAGAAGATTACTAGAATTAAGAAAAGGCATACATGCCAAAAGGTGTTTGGTAGTGTTGTATGACTAAGTATTGATTTGGAGTAGTAGTGTTCACTTTCTGGATTGATATCCTCCAGAGTAGGGTTGTTTAGCGCCGAACTGAGTTAACAAATTACTGGTGTTGTTTATTGCTTTTGTTTACTTCAGTACTGCAATAACGTGTGATCCTCATAACCAGTTGTTTAGGACATCTGGACTACAGACACATTGTCCTAGACATTGTGTAAGACATCTGTCCTACCAGATAACAGAATTTCAATTGGCATCAGAGCGGGCACCCTAACCTGCTGGGTGAGCTCCAGTGAGATATATTTTGTTCAAGATGGACAAGAGATGATCAATCAACATACCACCAGTCTTGGATGGATCAAATTATGATTATTGGAAAGCAAGAATGGTTGCCTTTCTCAAATCCATGGATCCAATAGCATGGAGGGCAATTATCACTGGGTGGAATCATCCAATAATCACAGCAGAAGATGGATCCACAAGTCTAAAAGGAATGACAGATTGGAGTCCAGAAGAAGAAACTGAGGCAAGTGGCAACTCTAAAGCACTCAATGCCATATTCAATGGTGTTGATGAAAACATGTTCAAGTTAATCAATACATGTACTTAAGCCAAGCAAGCCTGGGAAATTCTTCAAACTACACATGAAGGAACCTCCAAAGTTCGAATGTCAAAGTTGCAACTTCTCACCACAAAATTTGAGAACTTGAGGATGGAGGATGAAGAAACTATATCTGAGTTCAACACTAGAATACGAGATATAGCAAATTCAACCTTTGCCCTAGGTGAGAAGATACCTGAAGAAAAGTTAGCCAAAAAAATCCTTAGATCACTGCCTAAGAGATTTAACATGAAAGTGACTGCAATCGAAGAATCTCAAGACTTGAGCACAATGAAAGTTGATGAACTTATTGGCTCATTACAAACCTTTGAGATGTCTCTGGATGATAAACCAGAGAAGAAGATGAAGAACTTGACATTTAAATCTGAGAAAAGCCAAGATGATGATGAGCTATCATAGGCTTTAGCTTACCTTACAAAGGACTTCAACAGAGCCTTAAGTAAGCTGCAAGCCAAGTATAGGACAAATGTCCCAGACAAGAGGTCCAACATCAAGTCACAGGGCAAGACCAATGAGGAGAATACTTCTGAGCAAAACAAAGAAGTAAGATGTTTTGAATGTGAAGGATTTGGACACATCAGACCATAATGTCCAAACTTTCTCAGGAAACAGAAAAAGGGAATGGCAGCTACTTTATCTGATTCTGAGGAAGAGAAAGAAGAAGAACCAACAAATAAAGCCTTCACTGGAACATTTGATACCAGCAGCAGCACGAGCAATGAAGATCTCCTACAGGAAGAATTGGATGAGAAATACAACAATCTCACCATTAAATGGGAACAATCTTGTGAACTCATAAGAAAACAAGATGAAGAGATGGAGAAACTAGCTCAAGAGAAGGAAGCACTAGAGGTTTCAACAACTAGCTTGAGAGAACAAGTCACACTACTTGCTCAAGAAAAGGAGGCACTAGAAGCATCAACAGCTGCTTTGAAAGAACAAATTACCTTGTCAAACTCAAAACTCACTGAGATGACAAAATCTGTGAAAATGTTAAACAAGGGAACGAACATGCTTGAAGAAGTTCTTGAACTTGGTAGAAGTCCAAGTGATAAGAAGGGGTTAGGGTATGACAACTACAGCAAGGCTCCTGAGAAGAAAATTTCCCCAAAGAATAGATCTCAGGACCAGATGTCAAACCACAAGTCACAACATCCTTCTTAGCATAAGCATAAGAAGACAGGATCCAAACCTCAACAACTTGTTGAACAAAAGAAAACAGGTGACAAAGACACATCATTTGACTCAACACAAGCAGAAAAGGTTTGAACAAAGGTCTCAGCCTCCAGCTCAACAGAGGAAGCATATGCTAGACCACATGTCCCAACATCATGCTCAACATGTGTCCCCTCAATACAAAGAGTACAAGGGACCACTGAAAAGATGTAAACATTGTGAAAAAACTGGGCATCTAATCTCAAAATGCTTCTACCTCCATGGCTACCCTCAGAAGCCTAAGTCACCAAGTCAGAACAAAAAAAAGATTCTACCTTCAAGGGTGAAACACAAGGAAGTTCTGACTAAAGTATGTAAGCCAACACCACCTCAAAAGGCTCATACTACTCTAAGAATATCTCCACATAAAAATTGATATTTTGATAGTGGATGTTCTAAACACATGACTGGAGATGAGAGATACCTTAGAGAATTAAGGTCTCATTCAAAAGGAAGTGTTACTTTTGGTGATGGAGTTAAAGGTAGAGTCATATGCATTGGAAAACTATCTAGTCCACACACTCCATGCCTAGATGATGTTCTACTAGTATAAGGTCTCACTGCAAACTTGATTAGCATTAGTCAGCTATGTGAACAAGGACTAAAAGTGCACTTCAACAATCATGAATACACCATTGCTAATGATCAAGAGGTAGTGATGAAAGGGATAAAGTCAAGTGATAAGTGTTATACTTGGAAACCTCACAACAATGGTCCAGAAATAGCTTGCTTGTCTGCCAAGGAAGAAGTTGACAAGATGTCCTACCAGATGTCTCAACATCTGTACAATGGACAAGAAGCTGAAGAGATTTTGGTTGGGAGCGTTAGTGTGCCTCCGGGTATTCACACGCTCAAAAACGTGTCATAGACATTATAGAGGTAACGTGTAGAGTAAAGAAACATTAAAAATCTGCACGTAAAAAGAGGTAGCCTTAAGTTCTTCATCAATCTATAAGAGCACCTCCAATGGTGCAACCCATTTTGGGTTCTTCAAGTGGGCTCCACAATGCCACATCACTATTAAGCAACACCTTCATTTTTTTCTCTAATGGTAGAACTTTAAAGAACTCATTTTGGGTCCCACAAGTTTAACTCACATATTAATATTATATTTAATTTCATTGCAACATAAAATATTAATTTAAATATTTCTAATTAATATTAATATGAAAGAAGAATAAATTATTTTCTTCACAAAAACCGAACTTAATTTTTTTAACAATAATTGAAAATTAACATTAAATACATATTACATATAATTAAAAACAATAAAAATAAACTTGGACCATAAAAAAAAAATAAAAAAATAAACAACATTACATATTTGATATAATTTAAATTTCGTTATGCTCATGTCCAAAACGTTCCCATATATTCTCTACTAAATCTGTTTGAAGTTGTCGATGAACTCGTCTTTCGCGGATATTTGCTCTCCTTTGTAGTCTTGTTGCAAGATTTAGATGAGGACCATTAAATGTTTCAGATGTTGCAATGTTATTATCCACGTTATCATATGAGTAATCAAAATCACCTCCATATGTGTGTCGTTCGTCTTCAACGATCATGTTATGTAATATGATGCATGCATATATTGTATACTTGAGGGTTTCCATATGCCAAGCACGTGCTGGGCCACGTATAATCGCAAATCGAGATTGAAGAACTCCAAATGCTCGCTCCACATCCTTTCTTGCTGATTCTTGATGCTGGGCAAATAGTTTTCTTTTTTCTCCTAGCGGCATTGGAATTGGCTTGACAAATGTAGCCCACTCGGGATATATACCATCTGCTAGATAATACCCCATGTTATACGGATGACTATTAACTATATATTGAACCGTGGGAGTTTGTCCTTCCAAAATATCATTAAATACGTTGGATTGATTTAACACGTTAATGTCATTGTTTGAACCTGCAACGCTGAAAAATGCATGCCAAATCCACAAGTCTTGTGATGCCACCGCTTCAAGCATGATTGTCGGTTTATCATGATCACCTCGACAAAATTGGCCTTTCCAAGCAACCGGACAATTTTTCCATTCCCAATACATACAATCAATAGAACCTAACATAC
This sequence comes from Trifolium fragiferum, assembly GCA_954870985.1. Lineage (NCBI taxonomy): Eukaryota > Viridiplantae > Streptophyta > Magnoliopsida > Fabales > Fabaceae > Trifolium > Trifolium fragiferum. The sequence continues at coordinate 27,001,435 of OX940792.1, forward strand.
CTGGAAAGCCACGTGCCTCTCCCATTTGTAATAGACGATCAACATCATTGTTGTTAGGCCTTCAAAGGTACTCAGCTCCAAAAACCTCATTCACACCCCTTACAAATCTCTCTAAGCACTCAATTGTAGTGCTTTCTCCAATTCGAACATATTCGTCTACAATGTCAGCAGGAGATCCATATGCTAACATACGAATAGCTACAGTGCATTTTTGCAATGGTGAAAGACCCATTTTACTAGTTGCACCGACCCTCATTTGGAAATACTCATCATGATTTCCAAGGGCGGCTACAATTCGAAGAAATACATGTCTATGCATTCGAAACCTTCGACGAAATTGAGCATCTGTGTATACTGGATTTTCAGAGAAGTAGTCATTGAACAATCGAATATGTCCTTCTTCACGGCTTCGATCTATCTTTTTTCTTCTTCGCTTAGGCCTAGTAGAACTTCCAGATTGTTGTTCTTTCTCGAGCATTGACATCAACAGTTCCTCATCGGTGTTGTCCATACATTCATCTTCTATCACTTCCCAAAAGTGTTTGTTTGGATCATCAAAATTATTTGGATCCATTAAAGTGAAAGAAGAATGATAGTAAAGTGAGAGAAGAATGATAGAAAAGTGAGAGAAGATTGCTAAACTTGATCAAAGCTAAACTTGATAGAAAAGTGAGATGAAATTGTGAGATAAAAATTGTGCCTAATATTTCAAATGACCAAAATTTATAGTAACAATTTTATTACAATTGTTAATTGAAGTAAATGGTGCAACGGTAATAAAATGCAACCTGCAAGCATGATGCAATGGTAATAATTTTATTTCAACGGTACAATTCATTAAACCAGCAACATTTGAAATGCATGAAAATATTATTTTATATTCAATTTGCCTTTGAAGAACCATCAATGAACATTGCTTGCTGAAGCAATAGCAAGGGACAGCTGGCGTACAAAGTGAACCAAGCAATTTGCTTTTTCTGAAAATTTCAGTCCACCTGCGTACAAAGGATGAGGGACAGCCCATTGGAGCTGCTCTAAAAGGCTACTAAGACCTCATATGTGACACTACCAAACGTCTCAACATCTTGTCAGACATCTTTCTCGAAACTCAGAAATTCTTTCTTCTCAAAAGAACTCTCTTCAACAATGTCTCAACAATCATCTCAAAACAACAACTCAAACCAAGATGATTTAAAGACAACTACAAACGAGGCATCTTCTCAAATGCCTAGGGTTAAAGACCTATGCGTTGATCAACAAGGGGTTATCACCAACGCTGTACCAATTAGCATGATTCCTCCAACAGAAGACGCAATCAAGAAGAAGAAGACCAATGGTTCAAAGAAGAAGAGGAACCCTAAAAAGACGAAAGCTCATGCAACAGGGAATGACAAAATTCGGGAACAAGAGTCTACAAATCCTGAAAGCCAACCTTTTGAGAATCAAGAATCACGAAAGATTTCAGAAGAACCACATGTCAAACCATCTGATGAGACATCAACTGATGAACATCAAGTCAAGGTTGCTGAGCAGATCTCTCCTCCATCAGAAACTACCACCAACATCTCCTCAGAACCTCATGAAAAGGATCCTAACTTGGATCAACCTATGCATTCAGAAGAGGCTCTAACACCTGATGTCGAACCATATGTTCCAACATCTGGTCATGATCAAACCCCTGAACCAGAAAAGGTGCAAGATCAAGAAGAGGAAGACGAAGATGAGGTCCCCCTGGCCAAGATTCTTCAAGGCATGAAGAAAGATAGTCAGCCTCAACAAAGCCTTGAATAGGAAAGTTCTGACGAAAGTGAAGGAACACGCATTAGCATCTCAGTCAAAGGAAAAGCTAAGACGTATAGGTCTAAGCAAGTGGAGACTCCTGTCACTGAGAAGAAAGGGAAGAGAAAAGCTGAGAAGAAAGTTACTGGAGAAAAGAGTTCAAAGAAAAAGAAGCAGGTCGTGGCTATCAGTGATTCTAACACTGATGTCGAAACAGATGTCCTAGACATCACGACCTCTAGGAGAAAGAGGATTGGAGGAAGAAGAGTTTCAGCAAACATTCCTCCAGCTCCAATGGATATGGTTTCTTTCCATTCTGAGGAAAGTACTCAAAGGTGGAGGTATGTCTACCAAAGAAGAATAGCACAAGAAAGAGACCTCAACCAAGAAGCCCTTGAGTGTGAAGAGATTATGGAGCTATTGGAGAAAGCTGAATTGATGAAGACTGTCAAGGATCTGGGTAACTGTTATGAGATGCTGGTGAAAGAATTCATTGTCAACATCACCAGTGCCTGCAGTGAAGGAAGCGAGGAGTACAGAAAAGTCAGAGGCAGAGAAGTTAAGTTTTCTCCAACCACCATCAATGAGTATATGGGGAGAAATCCAACCATTGAAGGTGACGAAGCTGAGTTAGTGAAGGAGGTGACTAAGGAAATTACAGGAGGTTAAGTGGAAGAATGGCCTAAGAAAGGGTTACTATCCACTGGAACCCTTAGTGTCAAGTATGCCACACTCAATAGGATTGGTGCAGCAAACTGGGCACCAACCAACCATGGTTCTGGGATTACTCCTATGTTGGCAAAGATGATCTATCTCATAGGGACCAAGAAGAAAATCAACTTTGCTAATCACGTCTTCAATCAGACCATGAAGCATGCTGAGAAATATGCAGTGAAGCTACCAATTGCCTTCCCTTGCCTAATAACTGGGATGATCTTGAGGCAATATCCAGCTATCATGTATCCTGATGAAGTTCCAACCAAGAAACCACAAGTTCTTAGCTTTGACTACAAGCTCTTTGCTGGTACACATGTCCCAGACATTGTGTTTCCTAAGGCGAAGGAAATTGTTGAAGCATCAGGCTCCATGCCTAGAGAAAACAAAGGAGATGTATTGGCTGAACTAATGCAAATATCCAAGACACTGGGAGAAACCATTAAGGTCAGCACAACAAGGAAGACCCATGTGGACAATCTGATCAAGTCCATCATGGAGAAGGATAAAGCTGAGAATGAAGGAGCTGCTCAAGCTAAGGCTGAGCAAGAAGAAGAAGATTGAAGAACAGACCTTGGGTATAGGAAAATAAGTACTTATGCATTTTTTCCTTTTCTGTTCATCTTCTTTAGTTGTGTGGTCTACCAAATGTCCTAGACATTGGAGACTTTGACATCCGGCACCAAGTGTGCACTTTTGTATGCTGTTCAATCTTTCTAAATCAATGAAATATTTTCCTTTAAACCTTTGTCAAATTATGGTAAAAAGGGGGAGAAATAATTGATAATAGAACAGCTCTTTGGCAAGTAGAATCATTCTCTTGCTTTACGGATGAAAATAGCAAGCTTTAAAAAATTAAAAACTAAAAAGCTATGCTAAAACAAGTGTGTTCAGAGCATAATTAAATATGCTAAAATTGAACCTCTAAGAAGTCTAGTGAGTCTTGATCACTCTGATTAAGTACTTTCCGCTGCAACTCAAGACTTTGGTTCACTAAGTCACTAGGTATCGCATCCCTGGACTTAGAAAATTCATTGTAATATATCATATGAAGACAAGACTAAGACTGTCTCATACTAGAAAAGGTTCATCACACATTCAAGATTGAAGAAGTCTTGAATATTGAAGACACACAAGATTCTGAAGATCAAAGACATTGAAGACCTGAAGATTTCAGAATTGAAGATTGCATCAACAGAGATCAATTTGAAGATTGAAGAATTTGAAGATTGAAGACTGAAGAGTGCACATTCAACAAAGTGGTTTGTGGTTGTTTTAGCCATAATTTGCCAATGGGGGAGATTGTAGTTCTTCTGATATTGGCTACATCATAAGGCTAAAACAACTTGGTCAGAGTGACTTAACTGAAGCACCAATGCTGAAGTAATTAAGTCTAAACCACTTGTGCATATTGAAGATGTGCAGATGCAACATGTTGAACAAGATGTCCTAGACATCTTGTCACTGGGTTCAGAGCATGCTTAGGCAGCATGTCGAACAAGATGTCCCAAGACATGTGGGTAGGACATCTTGACCCAGTTCAGCTTAAAAGATAATGCTTATCCATTAAGCACGCGTGTTTGTTTTAATTTGAATAAAACGCGAATCTTTTAGTAGCAAGCTGATATTAGGATTAATGATAAAGTTTGTTATTAATCCTATGTGTTAGATACGATTGGATTCGTATTTAATTAGTGGATAGAGATTAATTCTTTATCTTTGTGGAGTTTGTTTTAAAACAAGTTTGTTTTAAAACTAATTCTTATTTGAGTGCATCTGAAAGACTGAAGATTATCTGAAGAATTGCACGCCTATATAAAAGACTTAATATAGAGCTTAAAACTCAACCCACAATAACTGAAGATTGTGAGTCCAAAGTTTTGTACCCACTGTGCAAAACACTTAGTAGCTCTTAGTATTGTTCTTGATACTTTGAAGCTTTGAGTCGTTGAATGTTACCATTCAACCTTGTCTTTTAAACTGTAAAGTTTAAAGTTGTTTCGTCACTTGGGATTAATGATTAGAGGGAGTTGGGTAGGTTCTCATATTCAGGGGGAGTTAGCCCTTGAGTATAAGATTACTAGGATTAAGAAAAGGCATACATGCCAAAAGGTGTTTGGTAGTGTTGTAAGACTAAGTATTGATTCGGAGTAGTAGTGTTCACTTCCTGAATTGATATCCTCCAGAGTAGAGTTGTTTAGCGCCGAACTGGGTTAACAAATTACTGGTGTTGTTTATTGCTTTTGTTTACTCCAGTACTGCAATAACGTGTGATCCTCATAACCAGTTGTCTAGGACATCTGGACTACAGACACATTGTCCTAGACATTGTGTAAGACATATGTCCTGCCAGAGAACAGAATTTCAAAAAATAATTTAAAATTCCTGATACGCGTATCGGAGAGTATCAGACGTGTATCGATATCGGACACGTGTCAGACACGATTCTTTGTCATTTTTGGAGTATCGGGGCTTCATAGGTTGAAGGTTTACCTTTGGTTGCAGCAGCATTGGCGGAGTCTCCTGTTGAGTCAAAGGATTCAAAAGAGCCAAAATTCTTATGAACAAATGGAATGGAAGTGTCTTTGCTAATTTTAGCGTTGACGGAAGGAACTTGAGATGAAGTGGAAGTTTTGAGGAATCGATACACAAAGTCAGAGCCAAGAGGAACTTAGGAACTACAGTTGCCTACCCCGAAGAGTGGTGACATGATTGTAGTTTGAACATATATTTGTTTGATAGGAAAGAGCCTTTCAGCTTGTTCAAACAGTGTGTTTCGACGAATATGGGAATAAAAATGCAAAGAATCGTTGAGATCAAAAGGATAAGAGAAGTTAGGTGGAACTTTATGGGATTTGTCTGTGTTGAGAGTGTTCTCACAAGCTGTAGAAGGTTTGCCGTGAAAGATAACACACATTTGTTCATCCATTTTACTTTAAATTTTTTGCTCTCTTTTTTGTTTCATGGTTCCTAGCATGGTTGTCACAATCAGGATTTTGATCGTATAATCGTACAATTTTATGATTCAAAGAAGTTGCAACGATTACGTTCATACCCAAAATCGTGCATAATCATCCTTGTTAATCGTGTAATCTACAATTTCTAGCGATTTTGCAATAATGGTTGCATATGTGGAGCTCGTGACGACGCTGGTAAGATTCTAGGGCCCGTTCTTCAATCTGGAAATCGCAGGTCAGAGAAGATGATACAGGTTAGAAGAAGACCCGTTTGAGGGAGTTGGCCAGTTGGGTTAGAATGTGACTCTTTTAGTGGGCCAGGTGAAAAGAAACTCATTTAGAATTTAGATTTATTTTTATGGAAAACATAGTTTTTAAAGTGGCCGTAATTAAACCTTTTTTCCAATACGTTATCACATTAACATTGCAGTAAATTATGCATAACTCCAATGTTGCACACCCGTATCATTTCCTCTTTTGCTCAACTGATTGCCTATAAAATAGGAAGAGGAAAATAACTTCACCATTACAACTATAACTATCAGTATTTCTCCATCTTCCATTCCTTCCACCGTTAATATTTCTTTAATATCTCAGTTTCCTTATTTCGAAATGACTTCAAATTCTCAATCTTCTCTTGCTACTGGTCAAGCATCTACAGTTCCCCCACTGTTCCTAAGCTTAAAAATGCTCCTTGAAACACGGCCGATCCTTCTTGGAAGTACGGAGTTTCAATAGATGGAGATGCTTAAAAAATAAAGTGTAAATTTTGTGAGAGAAATATATCAGGAGGAGCTTATCTTTTCAAGCATCACTTGGCTAAAACAGACCCAAATGTACTTGCCTGCAAAGTTGTTACTGATGAGGTGAAGCAGAAGATGTTTCAAATTGTTAATGGCTTGCAAGAGAGATTCCTAAAGAAAACAACCAATGAAGATGATGATTCTGTAGAAGTTACTAAAAAAAATGAAAAGTTGTGAAGTCGAGGGTGTTGTTGAGAGCTCCGAAAAACATTTTTAAGAAAAGGGTATTTGGATCACAACCCACAATCAATTCCTCCTTTAAGAATAAATTGAGAGAAGATGCATGTAAAGATATTGCAAGGTTTTTCTATAACAATGTCATTGCTTTCAATGTGGCAAGGAGTGAAGAATTTAGAGTTATGATTCAATCAGTTACAAAACATGGCTTAGGATTTAAGCCACCATCGTACCATGACATTAGAGTCAAGTATTTAAAGCAAGAAGTTCAGGCCACAAATGAAGCATTGACTGTCTACAGGGCAACATGGAAGAAAATTGGATTTACAATAATGACAGATGGATGGATAAACATGAGGAGGAGGAGGACAATACTCAACTTTTTAGTGAACAGTCCAAGGGAAACAATATTTATTTATTTTGTTGATGCATCTGCCGTATCAAAAACAGTAGACAAACTCTTCAAAATGATGGACAAAATAGTTGAAGAGATCGGCAAAGAGAATGTCGTCCAAATTGTGACTGACAATGCATCACATTACAAAGATGTTGGTGAGATGTTGATGGCAAAAAGGAAGGGGTTGTATTGGACTCCTTGCGCTGCACACTGTATTGATTTAATCTTAGAAGATTTTGAGAAGAAGATACCCATTCACCATGAGACAATTCCAAAAGGTAGAAGAATTACAACCTATATTTATTCTGGAACTTTTCCCATTACTCTCTTGCAACACTTCACTGATGGCAATGATTTGGTTAGACCGGGCTTAACTCGCTTTGCAATATCGTACTTAAATTTAAGGTGTCTTTACGAGAACAAAGTATCTTTGATTAGAATGTTCACAAGTGACCAGTGGAAGACAAGCAAGTTTGCAAGGTCAAGGGATGAAAAATCTGTTGAGGATGTGGTTTTGGACAAGGAGTTTTGGAAGGGTATTGTAATATGTCTGAAGGGTGCAAATCCACACATCAAAGTGCTTCAAATGGTTGATTCATATGAGAAACCGACCATGAAATTTATTTATGAGGCCATGGATGGAGCTAAAGAGACAATACAGAAAGATTTAAATGGTGTCAACAGGAGGTACCTAATTTTAACTTATGTTTTAATTACAAACTAATTTTAACTTCCGTTTTCAAATTTCACACTAATTCAAATTTATTCTATAATTAGTTATTTGCCTATATGGAACATCATTGATGAAAGATGGACCAACCAGCTGCACAGACCTCTGCATGCTACAGGGTATTTCCTTAACCCTGAACTGCACTATGGTCCATATTTTAAAGTTCATTTGGAAGTTAAAAATTGTCTAATGAGATGTTTAGACAGAATGGTAAGTGATCCAGAAGAACAAACTACTGTTGATCTTCAAATTGATAATTTCAAGTTGCAAGAAAACATGTTTGGCAAGCCCATGGCTATTAGGGCAATTGGGAAGATGACTCCGGAAGCTTGGTGGTAATCTTATGGAGATGAATATTCGGAGCTCCATAAATTTTCCATTTGTGTACTAAGTTTGACATGCAACTCATCTAATCGTGAGCACAATCAGAGTGCATTTGAGATGGTCCACATAAAAAGAAAGAACAGGTTGAAGCAAGAAACTATGAATGATGTTGTTTTTGTCATGGCATTGGCTAATGCAAAATTGGCAAAAAAGAAGCAATTTTGAAGACCACCTCAAGAGTTACATCTTGGAGATGTCTCATCGGATGATGAGTGGATTATAGAGGAAAATGGTACTCCAAATGAAAATGTTAATGTTAGAGAAGATGACATTATGTGCCACCTCCGAAAGAGATTGAGGAATTTCTCTAAAACTTGGATAGTGAAGAAAATTGGGATGTTGGAGAATATTATCAGTTTGCAGGTTAGGTCCAATTTGAAGAGTAGGTGTTCTTGGTGTTTTTTACTAGCTTTAACTATTTTGTTTAAGTTATGAATTTGGTTTAGTTGTTTTAGACTAGTTTTAAACTAGCTTTATGTATTTTGTTTAAAACAATGATTATGTTATATTAGTTATGGTGTTATGAATTTTAATGAAATGCAACTATGCTTTTATATTTTGTGAGATATGATTATGAATTTATATTTATAGAAATATTTTTTAAGTCTGATTTAATGTTTTCTTTATTCTACTTATGCTTTTATATATTTGAGATTTATGGATTTTGTATAATCTTACGATCAATGTAACGATTATACGATTTACGATATTACTTTCCCTCTTCGATTATGCATAAAATCCCGATTTTGACTACCTTGGTTTATGGTTCAGGATGTGCAGAAGCTGAAGCTTTTGAAATACCAAGGCTACCTTGAGACTTATCAATCTTCACGTGGTTCATATTTTTTAAAGTAAATATTGTACAATATGACTTTGGTTTTCATTTGAAAGAGGGATGTTACAATGACAGAAAATTTTAGCTAGCACTATACCGTACGAGATAATTGTTGTCTTTTTCTTTTTTCGAGCAAAGGCAATCATGTGTTGAGTGATCACATATGGGAGATTGGCTTTAATTCCATTGGACATATGATATATGAGCATCATACCAGTTTTAGAAACTGAATGCTTACTTCTACTTCTAAGTAGTAAGGAGAATTGACACATATTATGGATCCGTTTGTATGAGTTTTTCAGTTTTGAAGAAATAAGACCAATGTCATTTTTTAGAGAAAAACCTTTCTTTGACCAAGTCTCTTTTGAAGATTTGCACAATTATGTACCAATTTGGGCCATAAAGATTGACCCCTTCAGTGGGAAGCCTCAGAATTTTGCCAATTACTTCTGGTGTGGGTTTTATTTCAACACCCTTGATGTTGGAAATGAAAAGACTTTCTTCTTTATAGGTATCAACCATGAAGTAGAAGCTCTTGACAACTTCTAGGTAGTAAGATTCCTTGATTTTTAAGAAATCAATCAATCCCATTGATGTAGTGTATCTCAGCAAATCAACCCCCTTTGAAAGAGAAAAAAATCCAAATTGTACACTCTTCCAATCCCTATTGGTTTACTGAACCAACGATTTTTGAATTGTTCAGTTATGTGAGGATCAAAGTGACAAAATCTTTAATCACCTGTTTTCCTTTAGATTTAGGCTTTTCAACAGAGACGGTTCTCGAGGAAGATTTCTTAGAGATTGGAGCATTATTTTTTTTAGGTGCGGATTTTGGAGATGGTGGTGGAATTTCATCTTCCTCAATATAAAAACAATATATTGCAGTGTCAATTTTTGGATTTCTTCATGTCCCAATTCCACTTAGTAGTACTTACAAAATAAATGATATTTTGCAACGACTTATGTTGTCGGCAAAAATTAAAAGTCATTTGCAAAGTTACATTTAGCTGCAAAATATCTTATTTTGTAGTGCAATCTGACAGATTTTAGAAGTGGGAGAGTATCAACGAAACGTTATATTTTTGGTTGAGCAACTAGTTCAAATTGTTTCATAGGGACTGAGATTGTGAAGCTTTTGGGTGGAGAATAGAGATGAATATTTGAATCAGCATATATGTGTGGCTTCAAATGAAAACTAAAGTGAATATGATGGTGGTCTATCAATAGGGGAGAATGGTGGTGAGGAAATTATTTGGTCATGTTTGTGTTTGGTTCTAGACTCTTTGATTCTAGCCGTTAAAGAAAATGAAAGGAAGAGAAAAAAGAGTGAGTTTAATTGATGATGAAGTGAGATAAGTAAATTGGTTTAAGAAGAGCAATGATGGCTGTCGTATAAAAGAGAAAAAGAGTTTAAAAAATCTACGATCGTATAAAAGTAAATGTTGTTCAATTTTGGTTGGCTACATTTTTTTAAAAAATGTGTTGTACAAGATGTCCCAACTTGAGTATGACATCTTGCCCTAGCTACAAGTTGAATAGCGAAAACCTATCTTATGCGCGAGTTTCTCTCTCAAATCTGTTACAATGCGCAAAAGTAATATTATTTGTATTTGAAAGTTTGTTTTCAAGATTGTTATCAAACTTATACGATAGATATGATTGATTGGGGATCAAAACTAACTTTGAAAGATTTAATTTAAACTTTATCTTATAAAGTTAGTTTTAAAACCATTATCTATTTTTTCCCCATAACAATGCCTTCATTCAAGAGCAAATGTTCAAAATCACAAATAAAAAAAAGGTTATTTCCCTAGTGTGCACTGTGATGAATGAACACCCAATTTTAATTCATATCTTGTTGCGAAATAGAAATTTTGCTCCACACAATTACAAAATATAACATTAATGACAACAATATAAGAGGAATTTTTTTTTTTGAAGGTAAAAGCAATTTCATTAATTGAAATCAAATTCCACAAGAGTTACAAACTGAATGAGACTAATGTCTTTGAAACAACACCAACAAGTGGAAAGAAAACAATAGAAATTAAAGTCTAAGAAGGAATAAGCATTAGTAGAAAAATGCAACATAAATGACCAATTTGGGAAAAAATATAATAAGAATTTAATGTAATTTTAGTCTTCATATTTTTATTCATAAACAAAATTTTATGATTTAATCATAAATAAGGGTCAACCTTAAAAGATGACATAAACAACAATGACTTGGTCCAAAGTGGTAAGTATCTTAAATCCCTTAAATAGATGGGTCATAAGTTTGATTTATGACTCCAACGTATAAAAACCATACAATTGGTAGAGGAGAACTAGCGTGTGCCCCACATGACACTCGTACAACGAAAAAAATTGAGTTGAGAGGGTCAAGCACCCGATTTATGTGCCCCATAGATTAATAAAAGAAGACAACATATGTAACTTTATTTATTGCGTAAATTGGGCATCCTTGCATGCCTAAGCTCGAGGTTTAAATTCTAAGAGTTAAATTTGAAGGATTTGTTTAACATGTGCAATATTGCAGTGTTTTTTTTTTTTTACTAAAGTAAAAGATATTCATTCCGCATTCATTCAAATCAGTAGAGTACATCAAATTCAAGTACAAATTTAATACCGCTAAAAACGAAAAGGATGAGTCTGCGAACAAGCTCACAACATCTAAGTTAATAGCATAAAACAGCATGCTCATGCGTACAAATAATGTGATAAAATTAAAGTAACCGGAATACCTATGCCTCCGGATCTGCATCGTTGACGAACTTAATCACTGTCTGAATCAGTAGTTGACCGAAATTGATCTGCAGATTCAATCAAACGAACACCGCAACAAGACGAGACAACAAACAAACACCGCACCAAGACGAGATATCAAAACATCACACTGAGACGACGAAATCACACACAAAAAGAAAAAACACAAAAGAAAGATTTACTATATGGGAAAATCACTTATTTAAATTAAAAGCAAATGAAAAGAGATGCGTATGGGTGATTTTGAGTAAAAAAAAGACCTAAAATACCCTCTTTTGGTGAAAAAAGATGAACAAACTTAGAAAGAAAAGATAACTTATCTCTCTAAAAAATTAGAACCGGTTTGACTCTATATGCGAAAAAGAAACAACTTTGCAAAATATTGTAGTGTTAAAACAACTAAAAATAGTAATTTTTATTGTATAACAAGTATATTTATTAAAAAGTTATACATTTATTTAATATAAAATGAGCAAGTTTAAATACAAATTTACTATTTTATACTTCTTAATAATATGTACAAATTTACACATGATAAAAATTAAAATTTAAAGTCATATCACCGAATTTACATATTCCCTCTCATTCTATAAATCAGCAAAATTTGACATTTTAAATTAATTGAAAAAAATAATGTATCTATTATTGACTAGATATATTACTTTTTTTTTTTTTAATTTTCACCACCAGTTTAATCCGGTTCGAGTTTTTTTTTTTGCTTTCATTTCACCATCAGTTTAATCCGATTCGGAGTCAGTTTTGCTTCAAGTCGTTCTAGCCATCAGTTGTGAGGATCGAACCGTGTTTCTCCCTATCAAATTCAACATCAATCATCACTTAACCAACTATTTTCATTAATTAATCTAAAAAAGTTAAATTTTGCTTTTGCAAATCAAAGAAACGATGTCGTTTTCTTTTGCAAATCCGGTTCACTGTTTACATTTCTCACCTCCTCCTCGCATCGCATTACGAAGCTAGAAAATCTCCAATTTCACATTTCTCATTTCACTTCAGTTTGAGTACACAGGTTCAATTCTCATTCAATACGTTACTCACTATATACTCAATATTCGTCATGAGAACTCGAAATGCTGATTCATCTTCCAAATCCACAATCCCTAAAAAGACACCGCCGGCGATAAAATCCGCCGGAGAATCTCCCGCCGGAAAGCGCACATTACCGTCCAAAGGCAGAAACGCTAAGAAGTTGGAAACATCTCCCGCAACCGATCCGGATCAATCTCGTAAGTTCCTTTTCCCTCTCTCATTCGTTTCTGAAATTGTTTCGATGCGAACTCAAATTGAACGAAAACCTCATAATCAAGATTTCGTGTTTGTTTTTTTAAGACGCATTATCAACTATGCCGCATTAATTTGGTACTAATTTGTATGAAATTATGAATCAATGAATCCTTTCATGTTGTGGAATTTTAGATGATCTTGTTAGGTTGAAATTTGGTGTTTATCTCTCTAAATATTCATTGATTTTGATAGGAACTTAGTTGCTCAATAGTCAATAGTGAAGACATAGACCTAAAATTTCTACATGACATGCAACGTGAGAGGATTTACTACTCTTGCGGTATGTTCATGTTTGTAATTTTGATGATTCTATTTTAGAGTGTTGAGTATTGTTTTTTTGTTTTGTTTTAATATATGTTATCTTATTGATTGTGTAGTAGAGAAGCAGAACTCATTAGCGACTACTACCACTATGAAATCTGTAAAGAGGAAAACACCAACGAAACCGAGAACAGAAGTGGTTGCCGACACTCCAAACATGGAAGAGCAATTGGGGGCTGAAGTTGATGAAACTACAGTTGTAGATAATTATGAGAAAACAGAGGGACTGGAAGAAGCTGGAAATGTTAAGGAAATAGATGTGGATAATATTGAGCGTGAGAAAGTGGGGGAACAAAGTTTAGGATCTATTGGGTTAACTGATGAGAGGGAACAGAAGCCTATGGAAGTGGATGAACCTGTTGTTGGAAAAGTTTGTGAATTGGTCGAAAAGGGAAAGAGCATGGAAGAGGTTGAACCAATTGTTTCTCAGGATGCTTCTCTTTCTTTTAAACAACCGGGTTGCACCATTGTGGACCTCAATATATCTGTGGATGGTAAAGAAGATTATACGGGTGCAAAGGAGGGAGGGAAAGATTTGAAAGAGGAAGAGTTGAAAGCACATGATGGAGAAAAAGGAAAGGATGAGTTGAAAGAGCAAGAAGGAGATAAAGGAAAAGAAGAGTTTAACCAACAAAAAAGAGAGAAAGAAATGGAAGAGTTTAAAATACAAGGAGAAAAAGGAATGGAAGAGTTGAAAGAACAGGAAGGAAAGAAAGGAAAAGAAGAGTTGAAGGAACATAAAGGAGAGAAGGGAAAGGAAGTGTTAAAAGAATCAGTAGGAGAGATAGAAATAGAAGAGTTGAAAGAACATGAAGGAGAGAAAAGTAAGGAAGAGTTTAAAGTAGAGGAGATAGAAAAAGCAAAAGGAGAGGAAACAAACATTATTGAACATGAAGAGCACTCTAGTGTAGAAGTACAAGTCCAGCTGCAAAAATATGTTGATCCCAAAAAAGATGGTGTTGAAGGGCCAAAGAGTGATGAATTGATAGATCTTGGAGAACAAGGGAGGGTAGAGCTTGAGGAGGAAGATTTAGAGGAAGATCCAGAAGAAGATCCAGAAGAAGATCCAGAGGAACCGCCCAAAGAAACTGAGACATTGGATGAAGAGCATATGGAATTTGAAGCCATTGCAAAGGAGCGAAAGATTAGGAAAGAGCATGAGATATTTGTTGGTGGATTGGATCATGAGGCTACAGAGGAAGATCTGAGGAAGATTTTTCAGAGGATTGGGGAGGTAGTGGAGGTCAGGTTGCATAAAAATTCTTCAACAAATAAAAATAAGGTCTATGCTTTTGTGAAGTTTGCTAGAAAGGAGCATGCAAAGAAAGCTTTGTCTGAAATGAAGAACCCTGTTGTACGTTTCTTTCTTATTGTTAATTACCTTTGATGTTGTACTCCTCTGAGTCTTTGCATTGTTGTTTGACCTCCCATTCTTTACAGATACATGGAAAACGATGTGGCACCGCACCTAGTGAGGATAATAACACATTATTCTTAGGAAATATTTGCAGTACATGGACAAAAGAAGCTGTAAGTGTGTAGCATGTTTTTTTTCCAGTTATGTATAATATATTTACTAGCCTGGTTTGTTATCTCATGTGTTTTTAATGCATGGGTTACAGATTATGCAGAAGCTGAAGGATTATGGTGTTGAAGGGGTTGAAAGCATTACACTTGAACCAGATGTTCAACATGAAGGCTTGAGCCAGGGTTTTGCATTCCTTGAGTTTTCATGTCATGCTGATGCCATGCTGGCATACAAGAGACTTCAAAAGCATGATGTCATCTTTGGTCATGCTGAGCGAACTGCTAAGGTAGCCTTTGCCGAACCGATACATGAACCAGACTCAGAGAAAATGGCACAAGTCAAGTCTGTTTTTATTGATGGTCTCCCTCTTGACTGGGACGAAGATCATGTGAGGGAGCTATTTAAATCGTATGGTGAAATTGTAAGAATTGTTTTGTCAAGGAATATGTCCACAGCTAAAAGGAAGGATTATGGATTTGTTGATTTTTCCACACATGAAGCTGCTTTAGCTTGTGTTGACGGTGTAAATAAATTAGAATTGGGAGATGGGAAATCAGAGGTATATAATCTTTTGCCTTCACTGTGGTTTTACATTTTCAAAGAATTATTCTTTTGTTTCCTTTGCTTTCCCTACCGTGTTTTATTTTAAATAATTTTCAGTAATATGGGACAGAGTGGAATGCTATTAATTTTAATATTATTCTTTTGTTTAAATAAAAATAATAGAGGTTTGAAAAGGAATTTCCACTTAATTGATCTCCTTTCCCCCCTCCGTCTTTCTTCAAAAGCTTGATTTTTGTCACCTTAACAGTATTGTAGGCTTAATTTTTGTATCCTAGCAATTTAATTTCTTTTTGTTTTGACCTGATCAGGTTGTCCCATTCTTTTGTTAAATTGAGCTCATAATTTTTGTCACGTTTTTCAGATAAAAGTGAGCGCTAGGCTTTCAAAACCTTTGCCTAAAATGCAGGCCGTTAAAGGTGGCATGTGCGGTGACCTCCGCATTGGTCAGGGGAGTGAAGCCTACCCAAGATCCGGTAAATAACTTTATTCTCCTTCCATTAACTTGAAACCTTATTTTTTTGACATTGTTCTAAATTATCCAAACACAATTTATACAGAAAGGGGTTTTGGGCGGGGGCGGGGAAGACAGTCCTTCAACAACAGGGGAAATTTCAACAGGGGCAGGGGTTTCTATCATCCTGGGGGGCGCAGTCAAATTGGAAGAATGGGTTTTCGGGATGACCCTGATTTTAGTATGCATCCGGATTTTCATCAGTGGCAATTTGGTCCACAAGGTAGTTTGTTGAGCTTTTAACTATATTTTGAGTTGAAGTCTATTACAAATTACGACATATCAGTGCATTGTTGTGAATTTTTTTAACAATCTTAATATTTTACTGTAATGTCAAGCAGGAGCTATGAGGGGTGGATATCATGCAGGTAGTCGAGGTGGTGCTCCATTTGCCGGTCCATCTAGACATTATCATGATAGAGCATGGTATGGTATCCCTGATGGAGTCCCTGGTGAGCCTCTTCCTCCAAGAAGGCCCTACTCATCAGGTGGACAGTTTTATGGTATCCCTGATGGAGGCCCCGGTGAGCCTTTTCCTCCAAGAAGGCCCTACTCTCCAGGTGGACAGTTTTATGGTATACCTGATGGAGGCCCTGGTGAGCCCATTCCTCCAAGAATGCCCTACTCTCCAGGTAGACAGTTTGACATGCCTTTTATGGGAAGGCATGTTGATGATCCATATCTTTATGATGACAATATGCATGGAATCAAACGTCCACTTTATATGACTGTAAGATTTTTATTTTTTATGTTTCCTACTTGTGCATTTTCTACTTATACAAATATGTTAAAACTCCAAAGACACCTGGAAAATACCAATTACAGTAAAATCTCTATAAATTAATAGAGTCAGGACCGGAGAAATTTATTAATTTAGAGAGTTATTAATTTATCGATAAATTAATAATTATTAATTTAAAGAGTTTTTAATGACTTGTAAATCAATAATGACTTTAGTAATATGCATTGGAAATCAATAACGACTTTAATAATATGCATTGGAAATCAATAATGACTTTTGATGTAAACAAGAGGAACAAATGGGTTCAATGTATTCTTAAGCAAGTTTGCCATATATAAATTACATGAATGTGATAGAGTATTAACACCATTCTTAAGAGTTTTTAGATGAATTATTAATTTATGATTTTCTTGGGACCGAAAATTACAAAGGGATCTCCCGAAAAATTATTATCTTATTATTTTATCGAATTTTTCAATTTTTTACATTGGCCCAAGTCGGGACCGGACAACTTTATTATTTTAGAGAGTTTATTAATTTACCGAGTATTAATTTAAAGAGATTTTACTGTAGTTTTAATTGTACTTCTGTTTCTTAGGAACCTGAACCTGATTACATGGAGCCCAATAGACTTCGCCCCCGATTTGATTATGCAGATCCATCTATGTTTCACGGAACTCGTTACCATGGTTCAAACTTTACTTCCCTTTTCTTTCCTACTTATCTATTGTATGGTTGTATTCTTGATAACACTTTTTGATATGTAGATTATGCTGGGGCTGGCAGCAGACCGTACCCACAGGACTATTTTGGTTCTGATGTGAGTGAACATTATTTAACTTATTTTTATTATTCAGTATATATAATTATTTAACTTATTTTTATTATTCAGTATATATAATTATTATTATTATTATTATTATTATTATTGATGTGTTATGATATTCATGTTGCAGCATGGTGGAGGCCCATATTCATCTTTTTATGGGGGCGATGGCCCACATGGACACAGACACTACTATTAGTGTCAAGAACCTTGGTAAGGATTACTTTCATAAATTTTATATTTTAACTTGCTGCAGTGGATTGTTTTCTCCTAATGCTGTGGCACTTAAATCGTGTTTAGGTGGATCTGGAACAGACAGAACGACATCTTCAATTATGAGCAATGCCGCCTCTCGAATATGCAATTTTGAAGTTGCGTTTTTTATTTTATATACACTTCTCTCTTATTCCTATTCCATCTGTTTTGTTTCTATTTATCTATTAGATCAAAAAGAGGGTATAGACTAAGTTATTTAACTATGTGGGGTATAGGTTGTCTCTCAGGTCTTGGAGGAGAAGGTAATAGGTATATATATATATGTGGAATAGGCTAGATTGCATTCGTTGACTTAGGTATGACATGACCAGGGACTGGTTTATGAGGTTGCTTTGTTAATGTACTATGTACTTATGAGATATGACCAATCAAGTATGTTATTGGTGATTGGAAACTGGAAAGTTTATAGGACTACCAGAATCAAAATATTTCAGGTGATAGATTTATCTTTTAAGTGATAGGCAAGGTGTGATATTTGAACATGCATATGGTGAGGCTCTTGCAGTTCTTATGGAGGTTCTAGAGAGTTTGCTTACTTCTTGCCTTCATAATTAGGAGCTATAGTATGGTCTAAACATAAAGTCTTACCATGTTTTTGGAGCTCTTTGTTTGGGTAGGATCCTTCAATATTTTTTGCCCCTACTGTAGCATCATTCTTATGGAAAACTATTTGTTTATTCAATTTATGGAAGATAAGATTGGCTTTCAACGGAATGGTGCTTAGATGCTGTTATGGTTTTGGAGTCTTTGATTGATTTAGTTCCTTATGATGCCAAGTAATGGTTAATTTAATGAGATCTCCATTTTGTTTTAATTTCTGATCTACCATTAGTATTGACTAAGAATGAAATCAATTGGTGTGGAGTGAGAATGTCTGATGGTGTGGGCATCTTAGAATGTACTGTATTATTTTTATTCAAGTTGTGATTAAGATCACTAGGTTGTTCTCTTTATGTGTTTTTCTTAGGTTTCTTTCTTGTAGTGTAATAGGTAGGTGGTGGGTGCAACTTGATAGGAGTCCTACTCTGGGATCTAGCAAGGACTAGGACATGTTTCTTGAATATTTACTGACCATGTCATACCGGAAATGATTCTCTACATTCCAAATTTGGTGGTTTATTCAGGAAAAAAAATTTGTGATTAAATAAAATTATTTGGATGATAGAGAATGTTTGGTTAAGAGAGAGATAAAGACAATTACCAAAAGTAGAGTATGGAAAGGTAGAGCACCCCTAGCTCATTATGTCTGTCATACCTAAGAGTTCAAGGGATAATATAATTTAATCAGAGATAATAGTTGTTCAAAAACAATGTTGCCCTCAGACTTGGGAATAAGACTTGGGTTGTAGATGTTAAGTGTCCATAGGTTTTACTAGTCATACATTATATTGTCTTGCTTATCTCTAGTTTTAGAATAGTCAGGCTCTGTAAATTATTCAAGGTTGTTGGCATTCCTTTTGATCTTTTATCTTTCTTTCCATAATCATGTTTGTGAATTGTCATGTTATCAAATTATGTAGTGTGGCGAGCTTTGAAAAAGACGATGTTGCTGCTGTATCGAAAAATGTTCTGAATGTATGATGTATATTGAACACATTTTTATTATCATCCTCATTGTGTCGTGTGTGTGTAAATATCAATCATTGTGGACAAGACTTGTTTTTCTTCTTTTTGTCCGTTGGTAATTACTACTACCATAAATAAAAGAAGATTTATCTTTCAGCCTCACGTTTCTTTTATACCTTTTTAATTGACGTTTTTGACCTTGCAAAAAAAATTTCGGTTTTTATGAACCGAAGTTTAGAGAATGGCTAAAGTTCATATACCGAGGTTTTAATTATTTTGGTTTGTAAAAACCAAAGGTTTTTGTTCATATTTTAAACCGTTTTTAAGGGCAAAATAGAATTTATGGGGGGTATAAAAGAAACGTGGAGGCTGGAAGAGAAATCTTCTAAATAAAATTTGAGGACACTCTTTGGTTGATTAAAATTAACATAGTCCCACCAAGTTTTACGGTTTCCATATAAATTTGGTGTGATCCATGTGAATTTTAACTAATAAAAGAGTGTGTTTTGGAAAATGTGTTAAAAATGTATTGATACTTGATAGTATTATTCTTAAAAATTTATCTATTAAAGTAATTAAAGTAAATTATAAGGTGCAAAGGAAAATGTGGTACATGGTGGACCATTTTTTATAATCATAGGTTCAAGTAGTCATACTTATTTTAATGATGAGCAATTAATATATGACTATTTCCACTCTCCCTGACCACTGCTTGCGAGAGCCGTTGAAAGCCAAGACTTGTGTTAACCATATCTTATCTTATTTTATCTTATCTTATCTTATTATTTCTAATTTCTCTAATTTGCAGTTAATCAAAACCCTAATATGGTGTTTACTTAGTCGGAATTTTTTTTTTAATAATGTGCAATTAATTAATTAATAAACTTCATCCTTACTCAGTTGTTCCCTAATTATTATCCATCGAAAATTTTGCTATTTGGATTTTCATGTCAATTTCTAAATAATTAATGAGATAAACATTTGAAGAGAAAAATAATGAGATAAACATTAAAAAAAAATTAAGATCAGTCAGAAAAGAAAAGAAAAGAGTTGAACATTAAAAAATAATTGTGATCCATCAAAAAAGAAAAGAAATTAAATAGACATTAATAAAACAAAAAAAATCTAATAATTCAAAAATTATGTATAGATTCCACTTAATTGGTGTTTATAAATACAAGCACCCTCAAGGTATTTTTGTCTCACTATGTTTTTTTTTTTTTTTTTTTTGTTTATAATAATTTATATATTTATCTTCATATAGTTTATTTTGTTTCTATATAGATTTCACTTATTTTGTTCAATTTCAATGAGTTATTTTCTCTTCACCACCATTCTGTAATTATGTTTTGCAAATTATTTTTATGTATTTGAATTACTTTTGATGTGTTCTTAAATTATTTTGCACTTTAACAAAGTTATTGATGAAGATTATACAATTAAAGATATATATAGTTAATAAAGATATTTTTATGTAACTGTTTATATAGACAAACATGCTCAAAGTATTTTTCTCTCACTATGTTTTTTTGTTTATAATTTATATATTTGTCTTCATATATTTTGTTTATGTCTCTATATTTTACCAATTTTTAGTATATTAATTTTCATTATATTAATTTTGATTTGATTTGAGTTTATTCAATTTCAATGAGTTAATTTCTCTTCATCTAACCATTATATAATTATGTTTTGCAAATTGTTTTCATGCATTTAAATTATTTTGATGTGTTCTTATATTACTTTGCATGTTCATGAAATTATTGATGAAGGTTATACCATTATTAAAGATCTATGTAGCTAACAATTTTTTTTTTATCATGGATGGTTTATTATAATTAATAATAGATTATATAATTCTAATAATTGTGAGCGTTGTTTTTTTCAATGTGCTTGAAATTTTTTCTTATTCATTATTGTGCCCACCAAAAAATAATACAGTAATTAAAGCTGACTTAAAAATAGTTGCAAGTAGTTAGTAACAATATATATCTAACTTTATATACTGGCTTAAAAATAGTTGCAAGTAGTTAGTAACAATATATATCTAACTTTATATACTGTGAACGCCATTCTTTTTTTCTTTGTGAATTCATTCAAATGAGTAAAAATAGATACAATTTGTTGTGGCATACACGAATGGTCATCAAAAAATTTTTTTTCCTCAAAACAAGCGTCCAACCACGATCAACTAAGATACATTTGAAAAATATTTATATTATTGATTTTTTTTTTACTAAATGTTGTGCCTAAATAAAAAAAAAAATAGAGATCAGTTTAAAAATATTTAATATGTATTGTGAATTCAATGAATAATCTGCATAATTTATTTTAATTCAAAATTGGGACAAATAATTAGTAATAGATATATATATTCTTACACGTATAGTTTGATAATCTCCAATAAGAATATACTTGATTGTATTAGAAAGATAAAAGCAATTTGTACCAAATTATGAATCATATTAATTTATGATTTCTATTTACAATATATTAAGAGAAACTACTGTACTATAAGTCCTAGCTCAACTGGCAAAAATTTGCCGAAATTGCAAGGCATGGGCGTTATGACCGGGGTTCGAACCCCGGTTCTCTCACTTGTGTGAGAATTTCTTATATTTACTTTGCCAATTCTTCTATGTACCAAAAATAAAATAAAATAAACTACTACTAAAAAACCTATTTTGTCCTTAGCACGTTTAATAATATTTCACTATTTATGCCCTTAAATGTAATTTTAACTCTAAATTGGGAAAAAGATAAGTACAAAACAAAAATAACAAAAAAAGAAGATAAGTATAAAACGAATATACTCATAAAAAAAAAAAGATACAAAACAAAAATAACAAAAAAAATCGAAAAAAAAAGCCTAAAACAAATCTACTCATAAAAAAATTAGAATAAAATAAATATACTCATAAAAATTGCAATAGAAAACACTTATGAAGATAAGCATAAAAAAATTCACTTTATTTTTGTTTACTCTTATATAAAAAATACATGAGAAGTGTATTATTGATGAATATATATTATAATAAAAAAAATTAATAAAAAAAAGATTAATCTTACACGGGACAATTGTTTTAATAAAAAAAAGAAATTGAATAATATATTATAATAATGCACGGAACAATTGTTGATGAATATATTATTGATGAATATATATTATAATAATACACGGGACAATTGTTTTAATAAAAAAAATTAATCATACACGGGACAATTGCTTTAATAAAAAAAAAAGTTGAATAACATTATAGTTTAATATAAGTTTATTATACAAAAATCATACACGGGACAATTGTTTTAATGAAAAAAATTACTTAATTTAATAACTTTAATAAAAAAAATAGTAGAATAACATCATTTATTATTTTTATTTTTTTTGTACACGACATCACTTATATTTTAACAATATTTTATAAATAAAACGCACGGGTCTCAAAACTAGTTATTATTTAAAAAAAAAATTAACAAAAAAACCATATGCCACACGCAAATGATAAGCATGAGAAAGCCAAAAAAAAATCCATGGTAAGCATGAGAAGAATAATTATGCATCATATTAATTAATGGTTTTATTATTTTAAAAAAAATTGTTAACAAAAAAACTATATGCCACACACAAATGATAAGCGAAAAAAAAATCAAATTTTTGAAACTTATCATGCTTGAAACTTCCTATTATTATTTCGGAATTAATGCAAAAATTATTTGAAATCCACATCTAAGAGGTTAAGAAGATTCTACATCATATGTTTAATACTATAAATAATCACATATTATGACATTTCCATTGTATAATTGAATGATTAAGCCCGTGGCATGCACGGATAAAAAAGTCTAGTTCATTGGAATAACTGATGGTTGCATAAGTGTTTTTTAGGCTGCATAATCACATTTAATTTGCTAAATGTGTAGAGTACTATAAAGGACTGCAAATATATAACGGTAACTATAGTTAGAGCTGGGAAGGTCCGCACGAGCTTAAGACCAATTTTTTTTGGTCTGGTTATATTTTTGTCCGTATGGGTTGGACCGTTAAAATCATGGGTTATGCAAGTTAAATTTGTGGGTTTACGTGTTTGACTTGTGACCCGTTTATTTTTTATATATAATTAATTGTTACATACAATTTATTTGTTATAATATAAAATTAGTTTTTTTAGCTTTTATTATTTCAATATTTTGATTTTTATGTAAAAGTGTTTTTTTTTTAATTTTTATAATAGTCCGCGGGTTAACCGTTTAACCCGCACACTAATGCGGACTGAACTCAGGCCTACCTATTATAATTCATTTACATTTGATGACGGGTTTGTTCGCTATGTTTAATATGCGGATTTATACGGGGTGGGTTAAACGGGGCATGCTAGCCCGCTTCATTTAGGCACGCCCCGTTTAAGCCTGCCAAAAAACGGGGTGGGGCGGGGCAGGCCACCTTAGGTGTTCCGGCTCAAAACTTAAGCCCGCCTGTTTATTGGCGGGGTTGCAGGTTGGCGGGTGTGCCCGCCAAATTATTATTATTATTATTTTACAATTTGAATTACAACTTCACAATTCAATGTTAAAAAAGTATTAAACAGGTTGAATTATAATAACTTCACAATTCCTTACAATTCTTACCTCCTATTTTTAAACTAACAATAATATTATAATAGGGATAATTAAGAGAAGATTATAACAGAGAATAGAGATAATTAAACTAAAAGATACATTAACTAAGTTAATAAGCAATTCCTTACAATTACGCTTAATTAAACTAACAGAATCATCAACTAAATTAATAAGTAATTCCTTACAATATAAAATAAAACGATAAATATTAGAAAGGGGTGGCAAAACGGGCATGCCCGCCCCCGCTAAAAAACGGAATGGGGCGAGCCAACTTAAGGTAGCGGGCCGAAAACCTCAGCGCAGCCCGTAAAAAATGACGGGTCAGACGGGCTCGGCCCATTTTGCCACCCCTAGCTCTAACTATAGTCGCTGCAACACTAGTACACTACAGCCGCTTAATATCAACAAACTGATGTATATAAATTATTTATAAGAAAAGAAACAATTAAGATGTTATGTAAATCACAAAACAAAAAGAAGTTCCACATGGCCACATAGCAATCTGAATGGAAGGTAATTCTATCGTTGCAAAACTTTATAAACAAGACGCATGAAAGAATATTTTTTTCCATTCATTGCTATTGCTAGTAAAAGAAATCGATAAACTACGTCAGAAAAGCTTTTTTGTTTTGGTATTAGAAAAGTTTTATTTAATTATCACTTCCACTGGAAATTTCATACACTTTTACGTCAAAAGTATGGAGGGAAAAGTTTCATGACATTTTTGGTCATGCATGGAGACATTCAAATGGGACCAATTGGACCATTTGGTCAATTAGTAGCTACCACCAAATGATTAAATTCCTTGGAATTGGATGAAAGGAATTCTTACAAGAAATTAAAAAAATTACTACATGGATACAACACAAGCTAAACCATAAGAAGCTAAATGATCATCTATGTAAATATAATATCTTACCTGTGCTAAAGAAAAAAAATATAAACTTAAAAATGCATTTTTTTATTAATTAACACAAGAGGTTTCAAGAGAAATTAATCATCAAATAAAATTTTCAAAGAAATAGAATAAACTTATCGGATTGTGACGGGATGTGACAAAGCATGCTGAGCAAGAGCCATGGTGGTGCAAATTTGCACAACGCATGCTAGACAACTCATGGACTCTCCCTTAAAAACACATTGACCCACCAAAAGTCCAAAACTCACATGAGATGAGATATGAGCATTTTTTTCACCCTATTCATTTTCTCGCGCCTTATGAATTTATCAAAATACTCCTATCCGCAACTTAGATAACGAATACATCCGAAAAACATCCTATTAGAACTTTTTATATAACATTCATTACTTAAGTAGCGAAAGAATAAAAATGAAAATGAAAATGCATAGAGCACATGAGAAGAAGGTAGAGCGGCAAAAAAAAATCTCACGAAATATTAGTAACTCACTAGATTTTTGAAAGCTTTGAGAGTCGGTCTATAATCAAAGTCTACTATAATTCTTCTTATAAGCGTTTAGTAGTTTTCATCAACTC
The DNA here is from genome assembly GCA_954870985.1 of Trifolium fragiferum. NCBI lineage: Eukaryota > Viridiplantae > Streptophyta > Magnoliopsida > Fabales > Fabaceae > Trifolium > Trifolium fragiferum. The sequence continues at coordinate 27,026,725 of OX940792.1, forward strand.
ATGAAGTTCAGCTTGAAAAGTCATAGTGATATGCAGATTGATCGTAAATTCACTTAAAAGATTAGCAATTTTATCACATGAAATCTTTTCACAACCAAACAAATGTTAGAACTTAGAAGACACTAAGTTAGCACTTAGCAGCAAACCATATTATATTATTATATATCATCTCAAAAAACATCTACCAATCATTCATATTCATATAATACTACAAATGCAGCAAGCAAAGTTAATTAATCCCTTCTATATGCATTTAATGTTCAAATACACATATTCCAATATCACAGTCTAAAAACGAGCTTAACTTGTTCTCCTCATCTCTACTACTTTGAAGTAGCAACAATGACATATCTGAGCTTGTGTCATGCCTATGATCTTCTTGACTCAATTGAGAAGCCACAAACTTGTCAAAAGCCCTCCAATCAGTCACTTTCTCTGTTTTGTTTATGTTGGACAATAATCCATTTTGAAAATCATTATTGTTAATGTTATTTTCAGATATTATTGACATTGTGTTTTGTCTCTTTGCCATAGAAGGACTTTCTTCTAGCTGAGGAAGAGGTAACAAATGTTCTGAATGCATGAAGCTTAATATGGTATCTGCTTCTATCTCTTGTTTGTACATGAAATTTTGAGGTGGAATCCTCTGAGGTTGACTTAAGGTGAAGTCATGAAAAGGGTCTACCTTTGAGATGATGCCACTTGTTTGTTCATCATATAAGTAACTTGGATCCCATCTTGTATTATTCTTTGTTTGGACATTGCTTTTTTTCTTGAATGCTTTGCATACAACCCAACCTTCCTCCTGCAGGGGCACACACTCAATTTAGTTTGATAAGAATATGATACATTAATTACTATTTTTTCACAAAATTATTTAAATATATTTAAGATAAACATTAATTAACACATGACAAAATTCAATATGTTTCATTGTATGATAAATAAAATGTTATTTTAATATTTTAGACAATTTACAAAAAATCATCCCGTATTTAAGTGGAGGACAAAATTTTTTATTTTATTTTTTTCTAATCCTTTGAGCCCGTTTAACATTTCCAAAACAGTTTTAATATAAAAAATAATATAACTGAAATTGTTATATTCATACCCTTATTTTTTAGCACATTAAGCACAACATTATATATATATAGGGGCGTCTTCAACTTTTTGCAAGCCCTGTGTAATTATTAAAATTAGGCCTTCGAAGGCCTGCTAGAATTTTAAAAAATAAGATCTAATAAAAAAAATGCATAAAATTCAAATTAGTTATCAACAATTTAAATTTAAAATAACATCGATAACACCAAAAATTAATCATTTTTTCATTGATACAAAAACACTAATCAAGAAATGATTAAAACTAAAATTATGCCAAAAAAATTACAATGTTGGAATCTGAACCAAAACCTTGCACACACAAATACCACAATCTATCGCAAATCTATTGATGCACATATAATATTTAATAAAGATTAAAAATATATAACTACTAATATAGGAGGACCTTAAAGTTTAGAGGCCCTAAAATTTTCCAAATATTTGAAGGCCCGATTTCGTCGCACATGTGGCACAACTAATTGATGATGTTTTGAATGTGAAAAGGTGAATGTTCTTGGATTATCTTTTTATGCGTGTGTACCCTTTTAGCTTTTGTAAACTTTTAAGTCTTTTTGGTACGCAGAATAGTAGTCATTATAAGTCAAACAAACATATGGTAAAATACATTCGGCTAACAAAGGGGATCATCAAATATACAACTGACCTTAAAGGAATGAATGACAATAAACTTGAGTTTCTTACATGTTTTTTCATAAAGAACTTTCTCTCTTGTAAAGGAATAAATTTTATTACTCTAATATTTGAATGCTACATGACATATGTATATTGGGACACACCTCTTTATATGTATGGATATGGGGGAGATTGAATTGACTTTCTCCTTTTTTGTCTCTCCATAAAAATACAACATGACTTGTCAAGAAAGTAAAAACACAACACTAAAATGAGAGATTATTTTATAGTTGAGAATATTTATACATTCATTATTAGAATTAGGAAGAGACGAACTTTCATCTTACACTAAAACTCTCAACTATATAGGTATTCTTGATTAATGGCCTTGATGACTAATTAGAGCGGCTGCCAAAAGTAAGAACTCCCATTCCCATAGTTTACACCAAGATTTGGTTATAAAAATTTATAATTTTTATAGGTCAATAAGCTCTTGAACCAAAGCTTTCTTAATTTGAAGACCAAAATATGGATCTGGATTTCATGCGGTAGAGAATCACACAGTTTTTCTGTTATAGGGAATCTCAGCCATTAATCATCAGATCGAATGGATTAAAATAATTTATTTACAAAATTACTGAAAACAATCTCAACCACACGTTTGTAATCTGACGGTCCTAAATTGTTTCAACGTCCTGCTATAATAGCAGGAAATCCATTTCCCCAAAATATTAGTACTATATGCAACAAAATACACACAAGAATCAAACTAACATCGTGTTTGACATCAAAATTTTGATATTTCTTCACCTAAATACTCCTTAATTACTTGATGTGAACGTTTGACAAGAAAAACGGCAAGAAAAGTACGTAGAAAAAAAAGGTTAAAGATGGTCATTAGTTTATACACTTTTGAAAATATAGTAACTTTTGACTTGTTGCAATGCTGGTGAAAGTTCTCAAGTATAACCAGCAAGAAAGTTTTTACGTACCTTGGTAAATATACACATGTTATAGTTGAAATGCCAAAGTTAATTAGTGTTTTTATTGATGGTGGTTTTATTAATATATCCACCCAAAAAAGTTAAAAAACGAGTTTAGAAGAGCCAATTAATAAAATGCTTAGACTAAACTATAACATGAGAAAAGGACATATAGAATCATCCTTGTTTTCTTGTCTCAAATAGGAATGGGAAGCTACCAAAGTCACTAATCAAGTTTGAACTTAATTAACTCCTCAAATTCATCACATCACATATATAAATGAATATACTACTCGCTCCGTCTCGAAATATAAATAAAAGTTTGTCAACAAAAGTGAATGTATCTGGTCCAAATATTTAATCAAATACATCAAATTTCTTTGACTCATTTTTACTTATATTTTAGGACGGATGAAATATATATAGAAGAGTGTTGCTATATGGCACGAGGGACTCGAAATATGTTTAAGATATATATACTTGCCTGTGGAGGTGCATTTTCAATTGTTTCAAGCCTATACTCATGCATGATCCAATCAGTTTTTTGTCCATTAGGAGCTCTTCCTTTGTAGAAAACAAGTGTCTTCCTCATTCCAATCAGTTTTGTTCGTTCATACACCGACTTATCTCTTCCGGTTGCTTTCCAGAATCCTGCCATTGTAGCTCTGTTTGTTCTTGTCCCTGTTGGATATTTTTTATCTTTGTGACTAAAGAAATACCATTCATGTTGCTCTTCATTACCAATTCTGCATCTCTCTGTAATCAAAGATCTCAAACCTTTCAATATATATATATTCTTTTTAGAAATTAAGCCTATTATGTGACTAATAAATTTTGTCATTAGAAATTAATATACAAAAAGTTATATTAATGGATCATGTTTTAGATATTATATCATTAAATAAATAGGGGAGAAAGTGTTAATATTAGTATTTTATTTCATTTTAAAAAATATGACTTAATTAATTTTGCTTATATTTCATTACTAAGAGTATACTATTAATCAAGGAAAAAAATAAAAGGCCAATACAAAACTAACCCTTAAAACCCTAATCAAGGGTTGATATGAATATGATAGTATGTATATCATGAATTACAAGATAAGAGATTTAATTTAAATATCACTATAAACACAAGGTTTTAAAAAAAATTATGCGATTGCAATCTAGATCGCGACATCATAGTTTTTTATGTCTCTACAACGACACTGTCTAAGTCACAAGCTTGCAATCGTTATTGTAAGCGCAATTTAAAACTTGATAGCCTATATAGTAATTTACCTTGAAGATCCCATGGTTCGATTCGATATAAATCGATCTCTTTGATAACATCAAGATCAATCTTGTGAGAAGCTACTTTCTTTCTAAGATAATAACCAACAAGTTCTCCATCTGTTGGATGAAACCGAAATCCAGGTGGGACACATGACTCCATGATCATAGCAATTAATGGTAATATTGCTGCATCAAATTCATCACCACCATTAACAAACTTTCTTCATCATTTATAAATAATTATAAGCTCTTGCAAGGAAATATCTCTAATATATATGGTAAAATGTGTGAATGTGAATATGTATGTATAGTAGATATAGGTGAGAGAGAGATAAAGATAGAGAGAGTGTGAAGAGAAGCTAAGAGATAATATTCAAGTGAAGCAAAAAGCTAAAAAGGCAAAAAACCCAACAAAAAGAAATAATAATTAATAAAAGCACTCTTGTAGTGAAAAAGGCGGCAAGTGTTCAATTTTGGTGGTGGTGAGAAAAATTGAATATTTTAATATTTGAAATAGAAAAAGAAATAAAAACATATAAGCGCGTGTTAATAAACAAAAAAGAATAATTTGAGAAACAATGATTTTCTTCCATGGGTTATTAAAAGATTAGAGAGAACAAAATGATGAGAGTTAGGTTTTGGTGAAAAACATGAGAGGAAATGGGAGGTTATAATAGATGTGTAGTGTTTGTGAAGAGTCCTAAGTAAACGCTATAAGAAATGGACAAGTAGAGGGGTTTTAATGATGTTGTCTTGTGTTAGTGAATGGAAGGAATGATTCATCAAGAACGAGGTTTCCTAATCCACGTTACTGTTAATAATTATACATATTTATTCACAAACAATCACAATTTTAATAACTAGTAGTACATTTTAATGTATTAAGCTCGAGCTTATTTTAAAAAAAAAGTATTATGCTAAAAAATAACATAACTATGCGATTGAAGGAATTTGATCTAGTATAGAAGGAGATAGAATCTCACAGCATAGCGATTAGCGAATAAAAGTTCGAACTTCATTTAATAGATGTGTTTTTTTTATTGGTAAATATTTATTAGATCTGTTTAATTTAGTGTATTAAATTGAATTATTTCTGGTGGAGGAAACTGATAACAAGAAAACATTTAAGTAGCTGATTTAGTGTTGATTGACGCTGAATTTGGTAGGGAGGACCACCGTTCGATCTCCCGCGGCTGTGATCGGAAGAGGACTGGAACCATTTAATGCCAAAACTAACTCCCAAACCAGATTAATCTAGTGGTGAAAACAAAACAAAAACATTTTAACCACCATTATTTTTTTACTAAACTTAAGTAATTAATTACCATTGTGTTGTGAAAGTTGGTATTATATGACGATCCCTAAGTTATAGTACTAAAGCCACCCATTTAGAGGCAGCCAAAACCCCACATATAAAATAAATATTCTCTTCGCCTATTTTTATAAGAGACAGGTGACTTTTTAAATTTATTTAATAATTAATATATTAGGTCTATAATATAGACTAAATACATCAGTTACTTAATAAATCTATAAAATGTGAATTGTTTCTTATAAAAAGGATCGGAAAAATATATATATTCAACTATCGACTCGATTAATTTCTTTACTAAGTTCAAAGGACCTAAAGCATGAGAATATATACTTTGAAGTGTCTACTAACTGCACCATACGTCTTTATAAATATATTACACCTTAAAACTACATTACCAGCAATATATAACCAAATGATTGAAATCAAATGATTAATATATTCCTGTTAAGAACATGTGTTCATAAACCCAAATTCAAATTTTAATTAATAGAATAATTTTGATAAAAATTTTCCTAAAATTTTACTCATCATCTCTCAGCCAAAGTCCAAATTATTTCATAGTCAATTTCTCCAAGAACCAGGTGGTTAATTAGGACAAATTTTATAATCCAATATACAATCTAATTTTAAAATAAACCCTAAATTGTATGGTAGAGAATTTGTCTATATGTACTAGCTCAATAATTGATATTACTAGGTTGAACGTTTTCATAAATTTAAAATCTCACATATTTATATGTATGTATGTACGTTTTCATAAATTCAAATTCAAAATCTCACATTTATATGTATGCATGTGAATTTCAGAGATATTTTATTGGTTCATAGTAGGGGTGATCGTATCCGAACCAATCCAAAAGTAAAACCGCAAACCGAATCAATCCAAATCGAAAACTGCAAAAACCACATTTGGTTTGGATATATTTGGATGACTTTTTCATTGAACCGCGAACCGCAAAACCGCGAGCCGCACAAACCGCAAACACCGCGGTTAACCGCTAAAACCGCATTAAGTTTCTATTATATTCCAATACCCCTAAAATCACATTAAGTTCTATTATATTCCAATATACATAGCTCAATAATGATAGACAAATATATCGTTGAAACAAAGTTCACAACAAGTCTTGATAATTTCACTATTCAATTATTTACAATTTTATGTGTAGGCTTCACAATAAAACTCACACTTGTAAGAACCCGTCTAAATCGTACCCGCTTTGACGGGAAAAACCCGAGTTGACTAAGTGTGGGTTTGGATGTTTCCCGATTTTAATGAATCGTTTTGTTGTTCCAAGAAAAAAAAACATGCATGTAAACCGCAACCACCGAACCGATCCTAACCGCATTGGTTTGGTTTGGTTTGGATGACTTTTTAAAAATCAACCGAACCAAACCGAAGTGCATGCAATTTTATCTCGCGGTTAGGATGACTTTTAGGCTCAAAACCGAACCAAACCGCACCGCGAACACCCTAGTTCATAGTAAGACAAAAAAATAGTCCCACACTCTAACCCCTCTAATCTTTAAGCCAATCCATCTATGAACTAACATGAGACCTATACTATCTCTTAATAATTTAGAATATTTATTCACAATCAATAAAAATAAATCATATATATAAATTTGTATATGATACACACTATACTAATTTTTTACTAACAATTTTATTTGGCATACATATAACTAATTATCATTGATTGATTGTTAGATAAATAGCATAAATTATCAATTACTAGTAGTCTAGATCCAACCAAGCAGCCCAAATCATAGTCTACATATACTGAAGGGAAGAGATTATAAAAATGTGGGGAGGGTGGGATGACGTTATCAGAATTGGGGCACGCGCATTTCTCGAAAGGTTTTGAGAGACAACAAAAAGAACAAAAGTGATGAAAAAGTTGTACTATTATGTTAAACAAAGTATGTGTCTCATTCAGGAACCTGGGACTCTGTCTCTCCTGTCTCTTTGTCTACAATTTTCATATCACATCTTACCCTCTTTAATCCTTGACAAGGGGACTATCACAAAAATGATGATAATGGAAAAAGAAAACTAAACTAAAATAAAGAAATGAAAATAACCTTTCACTTAGTTGTTTGTTTTATGAAATTCATTAAAGCTAACATAATGAAGAATGTTAAGTACTATTGAATTGATAGAATGAACTTATTATGTGTATATATATTCACCTGGTAATCAAATCAGTTTTAGTGGTGATAATGAGGAAGAATTAATTATGATGATGATGAAGTTGAGGAGAGGGATGATATATATAATGTATAGAGTAGAAGAGAACAACATGATATATAGTTGAATGGGAGGAAGGGAGGCTAGCTTGGAAAGAGTATATATAAGAGTATAAGACGGACACGAGTTGAATAGCAAATATTTGTTTGGGCTAAATAAAAGAGAGTTCATATGCATAAAAATACATATAATTTATTTATTTAAAAATGTATATTATTTAATTTATTGTTTTTTAATTTTTATTTTATGATTTTTTTATACAGTAGAGAGCAAAAGTCCAAAAAAGGAAAAAAAATAACTAAGGCAAAATCAATCTAAAGGTAGAAATCCCCAATTCATCTGCTAATAAAATATCCCTGATTTCCACTGGACAAACATCATAAAAGATTACTTCAGTATCCAAGTTATATCCTATATTTGTTAGTGCATCCGCACATTTGTTTGTCTCGCGATATTCGTGCATCACTTTAAAATTAATTCATGTAAGAATTAAAAATTGGAGATAGATAATATTATATAAAATTAGAACACACTTACTTGATAATCATAATCACAAACAATCGTTATCGAAAGCGTCAATATCGAAAACATCGATATATTCGACAAGGTCTTTCTTTGCCTAATCACTTACTCCAATCTTTGAGGTCTTTGATGGGAAAAGCCACAAATGAGCGTACATTGATTTTCTGTGCGTGCGTGACGACAAAGGGAACCTAACCATTCTTATATATAAAAGATCTCAACCCTAATACTAGGACTCTCCAAAGCTCTACAACAAAGACACTACATCTCCCAATTCTCTTAACAAAACCACTTAACCATTCACCTTGATTTCCTCTTATAACTCCTCCATATCCTGCTTTACCACCTTCCTTGATTTCCCCATCTATATTGAGTTTCACATAATTACACCTTCAGGTTGTTTCCAACGGACATGCACTCACTCTTCCCCACAGCTTCCATAGCTCGCATAGCATCCATTGTATTATGTGTGGAGCAACTCTAGGCACAACCACAAAAGAAAATTATTTCACATTCATAAATAAAAACAATTTAATCACATCATTTAATATGATTTAATAATTTTTTTTTACTTATGTGTGCGTCCAAATAATTTTAATTTGAAATTGTGTTTAAATAAATATTTTTCATGTGTGAACTCTTTTAATTTGAACTTGTAATAACTAAGTAAATGTTGCTCGTTCAGTCCTTCACTATTTTCATATAATTTATTATCGTTTTCTTTTGAGTTTAGAAAAAAAGAAAGAAATAAAAGTCGGACCTAATTATAATTTTCTTTTCATTTTTATCGGCTCATGAAGTTAGACATGCCCTTTTAAAATTTAAGTTTTTTGCATATTCTTCGAATTTATGAACTTAAAATGATAATGTGGTATTGTCTTTTTCTTTTTGAGGCAAATGTGGTATTGTCTTAAATGACATGACATATAACTTAATAATTAGAATCGTTCAAATAAAAATAAAAAAATCAAGATTATAATTAAGCTTAAATTTTTTATTTGCGAATCAAGTTGAAAAAATATAAAGGACTAGACTCCCAATTTTAAATGAGATTGGAGTATATCTTTTTTTTTTTTTCCAACCCTAGCCGTCACTGTTTTTTTTCTTCTTCTTAGTCTATCGAAGATGGGTGATTTTAGGTTAATTTTGGCCTAAAATCATCCCTCCAAATTGTTTTTCTTTCTCGTTATAATAAATATTTGTGATTTTCACATATTTGTTTGTTTTGATTTTTCATTTTCGTACGGTGTATTTAGTTGTCCCATGCCGTGTATTTGTTTTTCCGTCTTTGTGCGGCATTCATTTGTTTCAGGCTGAAGCAGTAAATCCGATCTAGTGCAGATCCAATCAATGTCGACTTTTGTGTCATCAACGCTACAGATCCGGAGGCATCGATATTCCGGACACTTCAATATAGTCATATTTGTAGGCATATGTAATTTGCCGTTTTATGCTATTAACATGGATACTGTAAGTTTGTTCGCAGATTTATCCTTTTTATTTTTAGCGATTATGAATTTGTATTACATTGATGTACTCTATTTTATTTGAATAATTGAATACCGTTTATTTTGTAAAAAAAAAAAAAGGATATGAAACCTAAACCTCCGTTTGGTTGGAGGGAAAGAAAGAGGAAGGAAAGAAAATTGCGGAAATCAATGCATGTATTTGGTTTCCGCAATTTTCTTTCCTTCCTCTTTCTTTCCCTTCAACCAAACGGAGCCTAAGAGTGTCAATTCCCAGTTAATTTGTCAATCTAAATTGTGTTTTAAGTGTTATGTGTCTTTTTAATTTAGTTTAGGAATATCTTGTTTGTAAGACCATCTACAATGGTCATACCCATTCAACACCCTAAACACCCAATTTTTACACTTCACATCATATTCTCTCTCTTTCACCTAATAATTCAACACTTCATTCAACTTTTACCTCTCCAATAGTTTTTTCATTCAACACTCTACCCCACCACCTTCTCTACCCCACCACTTTTTATTTCATATTCTTATTTAAATTTAAGTTTTTGATTTTATGATTCAATAAAATTATAATTATCGATTAAAATTAAATTAAAATAATAAACACTTAACAAAAAAAAAATTAAAATAATTTTTTTATTATATTCTTAATTTAAAATGCAATACATCACACAAATAACATAATTAAAACGATACAAATTAACTTAAAATGCAATACAACACACAAGTAACATAATTAATACAATGCAAATTAACTTAAAATGCAAAACAACACACAAACATAATTAATACGAAACAAATCATCTTCAATTCTGAAACATTCCAAACTTTGACCATATGTGTTTCACTAGATCTGCTTGCAATTCGTGATGAACTTTTTGATCACGGAGCTCGGACCTAGCACGCACATGATTTGCAAAAGCGGGTAATACCTCTGTTGAATATGGATGAAATTTTGGAACAGAGGATGATTGGTTTAAATTTGGTGCATAACCAAAATTAGGTAAGTTTTGAGGATGTTGGTTGGAAAATTGATTTGGATTTGGATAATTGTTGGAATTTTGATAACTGTTAGGATTTGAATAATTGTTGGGATTTTGGTAGCCAAATGAAAACTTAGAAGAATTTTGGGTGTTGAAATTATTATTGGGATCCATTTCACAAAAAAAAAGAGACTACAACTTCAAACTAAACACTAATAGAAAGATAAACAAGATTAAGATAGTGAAAAACTTGATTTTTTTTTCTGTGTCCAAATCAAATGAACCAAGTCTCTATTTATAGAGAAAAAAAAATTACGAATTTTGGTAAAAAAATAATAAAAAAAAAAAAAAATTTGCAATGAAATAATTGAGTTTAAAGATAAGAATTTCATAAAAATCTCGCTACCCAATCGAAGCATGACAAGTGGCAGAAATCTGTTTCTCTCTCCGTGTGAAGCACCACTCACGCCCCTCTCCGCGCGTGTAACACACGCGCCCGTTTTTGCCAAATAAAAATGCGCCGCGTGTCCATGTGATCAGGCTTCAACTGCGTTGAACAAAGTCATCTTCTCTCCCCTCCAGATCATGTTCAACACTCCCATTGCAAGCATTTGGTCTGTTGAATCAACTTTCAACACCTTAATTCAACACCCATTGTGGGTGGTCTAATGTTGTACTTGCCGCTTTGGCAGATTTATTATCATAGCGAATAATATGGTACTTGCAATAGTAGGTCATATATGAATCTTGGAGTTGGAGGAAATCAGATTTAATGCCGTAAAATTCCATACAGTTTTGATATAGTTTTATTTTAAGACTGTCCGATAAAATAGGAACAATTGAGATCACAAACAATCAATTTTATTATTATAATATATAATTTGAACTGTTAGATCTATTTTTAAGGCCTAGATGTAAAACTGCGTGAAACTACATGCAAAATGCACCGCAGGTCCGCAGTCAACCCCAATCTGAAGTTGGATTAGCCAACTGATTCATGAGAGACGAAGAGATTTTTTCATAGGGGCAGCAGAAAGGATTTTGAGGTATTTGAAAGGCACGCAAATTTTTTTTTGGAGATATTTCCACTGTCTTCGTAAATCATTTTTAGTGTCTATAAGTTACTTCTTATTTATATAGACCTTTAAAAAATTGTTTAAGGTGAACCGGTTATCAATTTTAGTAAAAAATAACTTTTTTAATAATAATAATTTTTTTAATATGTTATTAAAATATAACTTAAATTGCATTCTTAGCCCTTAACTTTATCTCATTTGGCAAAAAGTTGAATTTTCACCGATTTTTATTAAGTCAATGCACATATGAACAACATTTCACTAGCCAGGTCAGCAAGTCAACACACACGCGAACACACATGCCAAACCACTGTGCACACGTGCGTTAATTTGGACAAAAACAGTGAGGGCCTAAACTTTTACAAAAAGTGCTAATGTTATGAGTAAAAAATGCTATTATAAAAGTTAAATGGCCAAAATCATAAGTTTATAAAAATTAGAAGACAAAAATGTAATTTAGTCTAAATTATAATAAAATACCGTAAGATTCACTTTTTGATTATATTCATATTAGACATATCATTTTTTTTGCTTTTCACGTTTTTTAATGAACAAAATAAATATGTTTTTTACGTGACTCTCACTTTTATATAAATGGGAGAGAAGAAACATCAGAATTAGTTCTTGAGCGTGAGAATGGATCCGACCGCCAACACGATTTCACTATTAGAAAATTGGCAAAAAATTTAGTAAGAAAAATTTCACACAGATTTCGGACAGAACACAGACATCAGAATGGAAGGTCCACAACAGCGGTGAGGGATATCGGCGAACGGAACAGTGATGTCGCTGCTCTGAACACCTTTGACGAGACGAACACCGGCAAATCTACTCTAAACATCGGCCGGCACGATGAAAGTGGCTCAGTTACGACGGCGGGTCGTATTATCTTGTCGTATAAACAGTACAAATTATGAGTATCTTTTTTAAAAAATAAAGTAAGTGACATGTGGCATAATTTGCAACGTGAGATTGATCAAACGGGTGTGGATGGACCAAAGGCAACCTGTCTTTCCCGCCCAAAAGTCGTGTAAGCCTTGTCCTCTTATAATGGAGGTAATGTTTAAACATAAAACTTTATGCATACTACTATTCAAACTCACTGCCATTGGATTAAACTTAGTGACTCTCACTATTTATTTTTAATAATCACAAAACATTGGTGAGACTTACACTAAACTTTAATAATTTGGAATATTTATTCAATAATCAATGAAAATAAGTTACACAACATAAGAAGATTTAAATGTAGTATTGAGTATGTACTCACGACTAACTTATAACAAATTTTTACTTCAGATAATATATTGATTGTTGGATAATTACTCCTAAATGATCAAAGAAGTTGGAAAAAAAAACCCAAAACATTTTATAACTTGTTGTTTATTTTTCTTTAATTATCACTTATTCATTTTTACCCACTTTGGAGACAATGATTTGGATATGTTTTAGTCGACATAGGACGGCGGGAATGTTCGGCGGTGGGTCAGCAGTCATACGGCGAACTACATCATTTAAATTTCAATTGATGAGATGATAGACCTCTAACCTCTTTGTGGAGCCTCTTTCAAACCGGTCTTATTTATAAGCAAAAGTCAACAATAAATTTTGGCCCTAAATATAAGTAAAAATCATTAAATTCAATTCTAATTAATATTTTTTTTCCAACAATAACCCTACATATATATTTATTCATTTCTACAAGTAATCTATGTTGGAGTAGTACTAATAATGATTACTTCTAAGTAGGAGTAAATTTCATAATAGACAAAATGACATTTTAGAAATTGCACTGAAAATTACATATAAAACTAGAATAAAAAATCAAGTTCTTAATAAGTGTGTAAAAGAGAATTTTTGCTTAAAAAAAGTTCGGAGGGAGTATATGAATCAATGGAGCTCACTCATGAGGTGAAAAACCATCCCTTCCTCTCTTTAATAATTTGATCTTGTATGATTTTACTGTATATAAGAAATTTGAGTGACAAAATAGACAGTACAAAAATCAGATTATTCCAAAACTTCCATATCACTTGCTTTACCATGAAATGCCAAACCATTAAATTGAAAACATATAAATAAATATTATTACCCAATGCACAATTGATACTCAGCCAAACCTTGCAGAAAAAGAGCTTATATTTAGGATGTACGCGGATTAGAAAAAATTTAATTATAATCTAAATTAATTCAAATAGGAATAAAATGATTTTTGAATTAAAAATCGAATCGAACTAATTGAAAACTGATGTGGCATGGTTCAGTTCTCGGATTTAATTTTCAAACGATGAAAATCGCGATCCAATAGTTATACATTAATGTTAAGTTAATATTGTATTTTTTTATAGGTCAGCACATATTAAAAACCTAAAACAGGCCTAACTTATATAAATATTTTTTCCTATTCAACTGAAAGTTAGATTTAACCCAATCCAATAAAATCAATTTGTAAGGTGAAAATCGTCATCACTTATAAACATATATTTAAATCATCTCGCAACAATGTACGTAGTACTTCTTAACACACTCCCTCGCGCCTAATACTATTGAGCTTGGGGCATGAATTTAAATTGTGGATGACTCGATCAAAAACCCAATAGCAAGTTGCCTAGTGAATCATGAAAGAGACTCTAATATCATATTAGAATTGAGAGTTAGGCTGAACTCAACTCTACAAAACCAACTTGTGAGTATTATCCTCACTTATAAACATATTATTTAGATTATCTCACAGTCGAAATGAAATTTCTTAACATTTACTATTTGAACAAAATATAATATATAATGTAACATTATAAAAAATGCTAATTCATTAATAATGTATGAAACTCAAACCATGTTCTTTAAAAAATACTGTCGAAAATGCTATGTTATTTTTACTATTTTGTAAAAAATCGAAATGTTACTATTACTGCAATTATTAAGCATGAGAAAATGGAGGACAAAAACACAGGGGAACTGCAAAAGGAGATCCTTGATGGAGTGATGGGTCCTATATAGAATCTTACTTACCCTTTTATGTTTATGTTAGTTATGGAATTTCAATAAGTGGTTGAGAAATTACAATATTAATTAATTTTACAACATTAAGCCTTCAACTTCACTCCCTAGTCTGTATAGTGTGAATCACAAAGGATAGACTTTTTCAAGGGGCATGAATTATGATTACATTTGCATACCCCTTAGTATAATTGCCATTGCTAATTCAATTACATTTCACTTGAGAGAATCTAGACCCCAAAATTTTACTCAAACACACTATAATGGGATTCCTATATATGCCCCTATACATATTATTTGTGGGTTGTGAAATCATAAGCATTAATCAACCTGTGAATTTTCATTCAATGAGGTAATAATTGATCATTATGTTTATCAAGAGTGGATATTCCTGTTCACACTATCTGTTAGCCGATCTTAATAAAGTTTTGGATATTGTGTCGTACAAATGGAATTCCTTATGAATATTTTGATTAATGATTATGGAATAATTTAGCGTATGTTTTGGTTTTAATTCTGAAGTAGTCAGAATCGATTATGGGTGTGTAGAATTTGTTTTGGACTGGACCCACACCTCCACGCAGGTTCTCTCGTTGGTGTCCAGGAGGTTCTCCGAGCATATTTCCCTCCGTTCATACAACGCTAAAACGTTGTATCCTACCCGTCATGTCGGGCACAACAGCTCTTGGACTAACGACATCGCGCCATCTGTCGAGCATGCCTGCTCGACGGTTCCGCGCCCTTCACAAGCACGTGCTCCACGTCGTTCCGCTCATATCTATCTGTTACGCTATTCACGCGTAGTAGATAAACCCCAGGTGAGAGCCATAACTAGGGGTGTGCAAAATATCTGGTTAGAAGATCCAAATTATATGGTTATTAACCAAACCATTTTCATCTGGTCGGTTATCCATCCAAATTAATTTGATTTAAATTGGTTATTATACCCTTTTCAAATTTGTTTTGGTAAAAAAAAAAAAAACACAAACAAATATCCTTTTCAAATTTGTTTTTGTCACAAAAAAAAAAAAAAACAAATATCCTTTTATTAAAAATTAATTCACGCACAACCATCACCATGTGCGTGTGATCTCTGCAATTGTGATTCACGAAGAACCCTAAATCCCAAATCTACAACGATCTCTCCAATTTAACCCTAATCGACGGTATTCTCTTCCAATCGAACCACACTCATTCTCTCTAATTGTTTCCAACCGCTCTAAAAAAGTATTATTCCTTTCTCTATTCTTCACAATTAGTTAATTTAATGCAGAAGCAATTGTTCTCCCCTTTGTTCTTAATGTGAATGGTCTTCTTCACATGTTTTTTTCCATGTCTTTCAAAAACATATATCAGAAACAATTTGGCTTGAAGCTGATTATTACTGCAGAGAATAAAAAAAGAAAAGTGTATTTTTTTACGGTTTTTAATATGTTTTTCCGTCTGCGTACAAAAAAACCAGACCAAATCAACCGTTTATTAATCCAATTTTAAAAATAACAAATTTAAAACTGGATTTAAAAATTAACCACTTTTAAACCGATTTTATAAAACTATCCTGTTATGTATTAGTATCCAAATTTATAACTGGTTATATAACCGATTTATAAAAAATAATGGTTATGATCATGTATCCAAATCCATACATCTGGTTTCGGTTTGGATACAATTTGGTTTGATAAAATAACCAACCAGGCACACCCCTAGCTATAACGGTTTCTCCTGCATCCACGCAGAAACCTGACAGTTATCCACTGTTGGGCCGTGCCCAATAGCCCAATAGGGATAATCGTTGGCCCCGTGCTGGGGGTTATAAATACTCCTCATCATTGAGGAGTCAGGTACACTTTTCCTCATTCTCTCTACCTCTTCTCTTTGTACTCTTGCTGACTTAAGCATCAGAGTGTCTGCAGGTACAAACCCCCCTCCGTTGTTCAACCACCGTGCGCGACGACGTTTGCTGGCCAACATTCTTAATCCTCCGATCCAGGTACGATCATAATTGATTCTGACTTGTTTAATTTCTTAGAAGTAGAATTGATTCTGCCTATTCTACTTGAAACTAGAAATCGTAGCTTTTGATTCTAGAATTGATTTTTATATTTATATATTTTGTTCAACTCACTTTTGCATTAATATATCCAAACATAAACCACTTTAATTTAAAATTAATTTTGACTAAAATCAATTTAACAAAATTAATTCTATCAAAATTAATTCTTATCACCGCAAAATCAAACACACCCTTAATATTAAGAGTTGACCTTTTGCAACAGAAATTACCAATGGAGCAAAAAAGAGAGGTGTAAATGTGTAATACGTGTTTCAATGGAGAATATTACCTTCGAAATATGGCTTTGCTTAACATCGAAATGTGAGACAAGTACGTCTTTAATTACTACTATGGAAAATCTTGTTTTAATGGTTGGATTAATAAGTTACACCATTGATAAAATCAGATGTGACATATTGATATTGATTTAATAGTGAGACTTATTTAATTAATGAGAAAAATAAATGTGTGCATGGTGAAGATATTTTGTTTTGTTTTTATTTTTTAACGACCAATTTATTTTTAATTTTAATATTTATATTATGACTCTTTTTCTATATTAATATTCAAGATAAGATGTGCCTATGGGTATGTTTGTTTCAGATTTTTTTTTAAAAAAATCTATTTTTTTCATAAAAAAAATCTATTTTTTTATGCTACTGGTGTTTGTTTCAGATTTTTTTAAAATTATTTTAGTAAAAAAATTATTATTTTTCACCAAAATGAGAATCTATTTTCAATAGCTTTTATCAAAATCTAGTTTTTTATCACTCATCATCCCTCGCCATCTTAAAAAAATAGATTTTTATTATTGTAAACAAACGGCAAATAGCTTTAGATTTTCTTCAAAATCTCTACAAAAAAATCTCTAATTTGTTTTTTAAAAAATCCATTTTTTTAAAGCTGAAACAAACAGGCCCTATATTATGTCTATAGTATCAATTTGAATAAGCTAATTTAACTTCTTAAAAAAAAAAAGGGTTCATGTTGTCCCCGTGAGTTTAATTTGAATTTAACTTGGTAACTTTGTTGGTACTTGGTAGGTGTTAACAATACAAACAATCCAAAATCAGAGAAAAATTAGTAAAAGGAACAAAAGGAGTCTAGAGTTTCTTTTAGAATGAGAAAAGTTTATGACTACAAGAGTTACTATTACAATACATAATAAATATAAAAGATGAGAGTTTCTTTTCACACTTCCGTGTCCCTCAAACCCACCCTTTGGCCTTCCCAATTTACCCTCTCGCTACTTAGGTAGTAAGTGTGTAAATTGCATAAAATAGGAACACCACAGTTCACTTCCTAAGTAGTGAGTAATGGATTGAGTTCCCTTCTTAGGTAGCAAACATGTCGGCAATAAAAAAACTCAATCCCCCAAACATGATTGGCCACGTGGGAGGCAGTGAATAGTGACTGACCAATCACATTATAGGAAAATTTCTATAAATGGAATGGTGTTGTGTGATGACACTCAGTAATATGATGTTTTTAGGGTCATTTTATTGTCGTTTTCAAGTAGTTATGAGTCAAATTGAGTCATTTAGGTAATGTTTTAGTCCATTTTGTAAGAAGTTGAAGATTTGGATGCATAACTCAGAAAACAAGTATTTCATGCCAATTATATGAAGCAATTTGAAAAAAATTGGAGGTTTCCCAACACTGCTGTTTGCGTCTTGTGCAGATTGAAGAACGGAAAATAAAAACAATTTGCATCATGATGTATGTCCGATATTTTGACCATATCTAAAGTTTCGTAACTTGGAATGAGGCGGGACAAGCGGAAAATGAAAGTCATTTAAATTTTGTTTCCTGCCCCTAGCGCAAGAATAAGCCGTGCCTCGCGCAGCGACAGGACAACATATCAAAATTTTATGTTTTTCTATAAATAAGGGCTTCCAGAACTGACATATGGATCAATTTTCAGTGCAAAAACATCAAGGAACACATTTTTGAGAGTGCTAGGCCTGGAGATTCATCCGGGAGGAAGATTCAACAACCTTATATCATCTTGATCATGTATTCTTTCTTCAAACCTTATGCTATGATTATTGTAACCATGAGTAGCTAAATTCTTTATTGATTAGGTTCCTTGGATCAATTTGGAATGTAAACTTCTGAGGATTTTATTATTGCAATTTCAATTTAGTCGTTATTCAGTTATCTATATTCTTCATGCTTTTTTTGAATTACAACCTTATAAATTTATTTTAGGTATCAATTGATTACTAACCCTAAGTGTTGAACTGGAATCTAAGATAAACTGCTATGCCAATAATTACTTTAGACATATTGGATTATTGTACTGTGATAAAGGAATTAACGTTCGATAATACTTTTTATGATTTTGAATTCGCTTACGACATTAGGGTGTGATTATTATAAGAAAGAGTTCTTATTCATTAACCATGATCTGAACTATTTTGTTAATTCATCGTAACGACAAAGAGGGATATTGTAATATAAGATCGGGTTTATAAAATTGTGATAAGCAAGGGATTCGAAGAACCTAATAATCTTTTTAATCAATTGAAATCATCAATTTTATTTTCTTGTCTAGAAACAAACCTTGCCAAGCAAACCCCCCCTTGCTTTTACATCCTAAATATGATACAATTGTTTTTTCGAAATTGAAACAATCCATGCAGATACGAATTTAATAAATTTTAATACTTAACGATAATAATTAGTACACTTGCTAATTTTTTTCATCACTGTGTGGAAAAAATTTCACACCAACTCTCTTCTTTCCCTCCTCTGTATACTGTCTTTCTTTCATATAATTTGTTTAATTTTTTGTTGTTTATAATTTTAGTTACTTTTGTGGGTTACTCATATCAGTCCCACCGGTGTGATTTTGTCACAATGGTTGGGACCGATACGGTAATCCACGAGGAACTTTTTGTATCCTCATTAGGAACAACATGATTAGCTCAAAAGGATGCTACCAATCGTATAATTTCCCTCTCAGAATTTTTTTTTACCAATATCACAACTTCCTCTACTGCAAAACTGTACAGGTTCGAGTATATTTAAAATTTTGTTTCCTGCACATGTCCAAACCATTGAGGTTTCAAGCTGAAGAGGGAACAAAAAATGGCAAGAGGTTTCTGCACATATTATATCCCTCATGTGGTGCTTCCAATTTGGTTTTTAACTATTTTTTAATTTTAATGTAATTTTTTTTATCTAATGGTTTGCATTGTAATCACCTCCTTTTATATGCAATAAAATAAAATATTTTGTTGTTAATTTCCCCCAACGTATTCTGGATCCTTCAGGTTTGTTCTCTGGAAAGCGAACACATACATATATAGTTCGCTTTCCAGAGAGCGAACATTTCATAATTTCGCTTTCTACACGGCGAACGGTATCAGGACATAAATTAAAATTAATTCATGGAATTTTAGATAAAAAACAACGACAACAATAAAGTACATTTGTTGTTAAATTAAAAACAACTGTAAATGAAAAAGTAAAGACACTAAAGATCAGATAAACTAACTGGTTCAACTTCGTCCTCTTCTCCGGATTGAACCATGCAAGCCGCAATTTCGTCGAATGTCTTCAGACGGATCAAATTAGAATATCTAGATTCAACGGATCTAACCAAATTAGTGTCCAGCTCGACGGGTCCCTTCATCATGAACTGAGAGAAAATAGAGAACAATTTTCTCACGTCACCGCCGATTTGTAGTTTCATGTTGGTGAAGTGGACGGTTCCGTCTGAGCAAACCGACGGATGACGATACACCACATCGGTCACCCTTCTTTGATCGCGCAAGTGGACACAACCATTGAGTTGGGTCAGCTGATGCTTCGATCACCTAGTGTAACATCGACGTGGATCATGAAAAGATTTGTTTTTCCCCTATTGTAGTACAATACAGCTAGGTGGGTGTTCGTAGAGCTGTCAAAATGGGCTAGTCCGAATAGCTCGAATTTTTTCCGGACTTGGGCCTTAAAATTTGAGCTTGAATTTTTTCCGGGCTTTTTAGCCATGCCCGTTTAGGTCCGCTTAACATGGGGTGGCCCGAACAATTTATAATAAAAAAATTATAAAAATAAATATGAGTTAGTATGTTACATTTTAAGTGTTAATTTTTTTTATTTGATCCAACTCAATCTAATATGTTGTTGATTTAATTTTCTATTTCAATTAGTATTTCTAAGTTCTCTTTGATTGAATTTATATGTGAACTTAAATATGAGTAACTTTATTTATTTGATTTTGTATGTTTTTTTTGTAACTTAAATATGTTGAGTTTATGTAATGAAAGAAAAACAACATTAACAACATCTTTTTTTTTTGTCAGGTAGCCTAATGCTCAGAAATTCCATCTTAAGGTGAATTAGTGGGATGAAAGGGATTTCAACCCCGATACCCGGCATATATAATGCAACGTCGTACCAACTGAACTAAATTCACGATACAACAACATCTATTTTAATTGACCACTAATAGCTGAAAATAATTTTTTTTAAAAAGGAAAATGAATCGGCCCGAAAGCCCGTCCTATTTTTGGAGCCTATATTTCATCTGAACCTAAGCCTAACCCGAACAAACCCGAAGTCTGTCCTAGCCGGGCCATCTGTTTTGACATCTTTAGTAGAGAGGGAGGCTCTTGTAACCAATGTTGTTAATACCGGACCGGCCAGTTCGATCAGTTCAACCGTGAACCGAACCTAGCACCGGTCCGGACAAAAGCACAAAACCGCTAGTCATGAAAACCGCTAACCGCTACAAACCGGTGTGAACCAGTCCCGGTTTTGATGAACCGGCTAGTTAAGGATTAGTTTTTTTTTTAACGCTGAAATTCAATATTTTTTTTTTCTTCCCATTTTCTGTTTTTCATTTGTTTCCAAAAATCCACTTTTGTTCTTCCTTTAATACATTAACATCCATTTTTTACCTTCTTTCTTAAACTTGGATCTATAAAATATATTTTTTTTGTTGAGAAGAGATTTTTGCTTTTGTGTTCTTGTTGTAGACATTTTGATGTTGTGGCGGTGAATAGAGTAATAGAAGCTTTGTTTTTTATTGTTGAGAATGGTTGAGTAGAAGTAATAGAGTTTGTAGAGAAATTGTTGACAACTTTTATCAATAGAAAAATAATAGCATAATGACAGAAGAGAGGAAGAGAGAGTTTGTGTGTGTGTGTGTGTGTGTGTTGATTGTGGTGGATTTTGAAAGAAGAAGAATAGTTGCTAAGAGGAGGAAAAATTCAATTCTTATGCGCATAAAGAAGAAGAAGAAGAACTACCAAAAAAAAAAGAAGAAGAAGAAGAAAAAGAAAGAGAAAAGAAGAGAGGCCGTTGCAAAAATAGAGTTTCATGTTTTGTTCACTAAAATTATATATGGGTAGGTTATGTAAATGGGTATGGGCTAATAATGGGCTACTCTATCTGAATTTTTTTTTCTACCCCAACATTTATCTCTTTACCCCAACATATTTTGAAATATTCCCATTCTACTCTTATCTACTCTAATATATTTTTTATTTTGTCATTTTATCACTTTTCCAGTAAACTATACACGCATCCCAAAACACTATTCCGGTAATGTATTTTTTTTCCGGTATGTTAATTTTACCGGTACACTTTTTAAAAAGTATACCGGTTTGTGTTTAAAAAAATGTACCGGTTTGTATTATCTGCAAAATCAATTACATTATAATACCGGACCACTTTTCACAAGCATACCGGTGTTGACAAATCTCATAATAGAATTGAAATACCGGACCAATTTTTAATACCGGTACAGTTTTTAAAAAGTCCCAAAACATGTTTGTTTTGAAGTTAAAAATTACGAATTATTTGATGCCTTACTAAAAATAAGTAAACTTTATAATTACATTGTTTCTGGAAAAATTCCATATTATACCAGGCCCCCAGTAAGGGATCAATGAGAACCTTCAAAGGCCAAGAGAGTTTTCTTAAGAGTTTAACATTGACGAGGTCTACAATAGTGAAACTTCATTTATTGGATCCAGTTGAAGTTCCTTCAAGTTGCCCTCTCAACTTTGATGTGACAATGTTAGAGGTATTGCTCTTAAGTCATCAAAAACTTGTTATGGTGTGTAAAATTTATTAATTAAATTAAAATATCTTACCCTCTTCAATATGTTTTTCTAGGATGACGAAGCAGTTAAGTTGCCAAAACAAGATGAAGATCCTGGGAACATGGAGGTTGATGATGAGGATGAATCTATGGAATGTGATAAAGATGATGTTAGCAAGGAAAAGGTTAAAATTGCATCTAGTAAACAAAATGAGAAGTTACATACAGTGGATGGTATACTTAATCCAAAGATTAGGCGACCACAGAAGAAGAAAAAGAAGAAGGCTAATAAAGCCAGTGTATCTGATTTTATGGATGGTGATTATGACTTCAAAGTTGATTACTTCCAAAAAGACGCAGTGGATAACGCGATCAAAAGTGGCGATGACAATGATGGTGATGATGAACAATATGTTAACGCCGGGAGTTTTTAAAACCGGTGCACTTGTGATGAAAAGTGGTCCGGTAATAAAAAGTGGTCAGCTATTTCAATTTCATTATGAGATTTTTCAAAACCGGTACACATGTGAAAATTGTATCGGTATTAAAAAGTGGTATGGTATTTCAATTATATTATGAGAGTTTTCTAAATCGGTACACTTGTGAAAAGTGGTCCGGTATTATAATGTAATTAATTTTGCAAATAACACAAATCGATATATTTTTTAAAAAGTGTACCGGTAAAATTAACATATCGGAAAAAAAAACATTACCGGAATAGTGTTTTGCAGTGAGTGTACAGTTTACCGAAAAAGTTATGAAACGACAAAATAAAAATATATATTAGATTAGATAAGGGTAGAATGGGAATATTTCAAAATATGTTGGGGTAAATAGATAAATGTTGGGGTAGAGAAAAAAAAATTTCCAATATCTTTATTCTTTTTTATATTTTTGACACAAATACAAGTTGTTGTTTTTTTAACTAAAAATACAAGATTAATTCTTGCAAATATATTAAACATAAAATTTAAAAATACAATATTATATAAAATTATGTCAACATCATATGATATATTATATTTTACCTATTTGTTAGATTGATGGTATAATTTAGTTAAAATGGTGTTGGAGGTTATATACATGCTCGTGAAGATTTAACAATTTGGTGTATACTTTCTTTATTTCCAACTTTACCCTCTCATATATGGGGTGGTTAATTCAACACATTAATAACTGCATGCATGAAATTGTCAATTGATAACTGCATGCATGAAATTGTCAATTCTACCCTTCAATAGTAATGGAACTAACACATAAGATAAAACAAAATGTTGTGTTACTCACTAAATCACTACCACAACTTGGAACCGCTTGCGTCAGTTTCTAAACCCAAAATTGCATTCTATCATTGTTCTTACATTCTAAAAGTTTTGCTCCAAAATATTCTTACATTTTGTCCACTACACACTTCAAGAATTCATGGGATATTGATATTGTTGAAGAATACATTCTTGGTATCAAAGGTAACTTACCCCATAAAATTTTCATAAACAATGGATCTTCATAATTTGGATTTGGATAAACAATGGATGTTCATAATTTGGTTAAAAAACGACAGATTAAGATATTCTCAATGACCATTAAAAATTACCCCTATAATAAATACATAGTTAGGACATATAGGATTATCAAGAACTATATTTGCACTAGATTGTTAAGTGAAAAATAATAACCATCAATACACATAGATTGATAGTCTAATATCTATAGTGTATATGACCCAAAGTACATTTGATATGTAATACTTTCAATTTTTTGATTTAGTTTATCAACATAGAGAGCAAGAAATGTTTAGATAAAGTTGTGTGAAAAGAACCTGAAAATATACTAAAAAATTTGCACATAAGAACCTGAAAATATACTAAAAAATTTGCACATAACATATACTTACAAATTTTTTGGGAAGCTTACTTGGTAGAACATGCAACTCATTGTCCTACGATGTAAGAAACCAATGTCCATACAATTTAAGGATTTTTTCATAAGCTTACCTACTTTTAATGGATATCTCATCTCAAAATAGTAACACGAGCATGCATATAGTCACCAAGTGAATGAATGCATATTTCCTTTTCAATATCATTACACTAAGACAGTGTTTAACCGGTTCCCACCGGTTCACGCCGGGTTGATAGCATGTCTGATCCAACATGGTGGAGATGATGAATTCATTCAAAGTGGAAGGCATATAAATGCCATACGTCATAATGGAAATCCGAAGAAGGTTCAGGAAACAAAAGGGTATTATGATCCCCTTCAATATCCTCTATTGTTACCTTTTGGGACGCATGGTTGGAACATCAACACAAGAAGCAGTAATGGACAAAAAATATCAAGTCGAAAATATTACTGTTACATGCTCCAAGTACATTTTTTACTTTGTACTTATTCAATAAAATAAATCTTCACAAATTTTTGAATTTTGTATCGACTGATTTTCACTTTACCTGTAGATACGACCAAATGATCAAACTGCATTATTAAAGGCTGTAAGACTTTTACAACAATATGTTGTATACAATTATGTCAAGATTGAATCGGGGAAGTTGAGGTGGTTCCAAGAACACCAAAAAGACATACGTGCTGAAGTATACCAAGGTTTGCAAGATGCTTTGCATGTTGGAGAAACCAATGCATGTACTTATTAATTGTAGCATACTGAATGTAAATAGACAATTGTATTTAGTCATGTTTGCCAAAACTAATGCATTCAATTTAACATCGTAGAAAATGTTAGAAAAGGAACAATATTGTCATCATTATTTATTTGCGGTCGTCGTGATATGACACAACGTTATGAAGATGGCATGGCTATTGTGCTTAAAGATGGTAAACCTGATATCTTTCTTACAATGACATGTAATCCTTCTTGGACTGAGATAACATCAGAACTCCTACCTTTTCAAACTCCCCAAGATTGTCCAGATTTGCTAACAAGAACTTTTTGGTCCAAATTTGAGCAATTAAAAAAAGGATCTTAGGAAAGGTTAAAAGTTACATGTATGTAACTGAATTTCAAAAACGAGGATTGCCACATGTCCATATGTTGTTAGTCTTAGACAACGATGACAAATTACGTGATCCAGAAGAGTACGATAGTGTTGTCAGGGCTGAAATACCTATATTCGAATGTGAACCACATTTACATGCAGCAGTACTTAAACATATGAAGGATGGACATTGTAAAAAAAGGTATCCAAAAGAGTTCTTAGATGAAACCCGTCGAGGCAATGACTCTTATCCACAGTATAGAAGAAGGTTTCACGAACCTATTTCTATAAATAGAAATAAATCTGTCGATAATAGATGGGTGGTTCCTTATAATCCTTGGTTATTGTTAAAGTATGATTGCCACATCAATGTTGAGATTTGTAGTAGCATCAAAAGCATTAAATATCTGTATAAATATGTCTACAAAGACCCTGATCGAGTGGCAATGAAGGTTCATGGAGGATCAAGTATGGATGAGATTCAACAATATGTGGATGCAAGATGGATTTGTGCTCCTGAGGCATTTTGGAAAATTTTTCGATTCACTCTTTACCAATTATATCCCTCTGTCGAAAGACTACAAATCCATTTACCCAATCGTCATCAAGTGCGATATTATAATCACCAAAGAGTTGCGGATGTGCTCAATGATGATCGTAACTCCAAAACAATGCTCTCACAATTCTTTGCACTAAACCAAAGAGATCCACGTGCAAGAAATTATTTGTATAGAGAGATTCCAGAGCACTACTGGTGGAACGATAAGGTTAAGGAATGGAACATAAGAGTTTCATCCATAAAGGTTATTGGGAGAATTTATACGGTATCGCCTTCCGAAGGAGAAAAGTTCTACTTGCGAGTATTGTTATCTCATGTAAAATGTCCAACCAGTTGGGATGATCTTCTTACAAATAATGGCATTCCATTCCATACATTCAAAAAAGCAGCTGAGGATCGGGGATTTCTAGAGACGGATAGTAGTATTTGAGATTGTTTGTTTAATGCAGCATCTGTAAGACTACCATACGGTATAAAGATGTTGTTTGTAACTATATTAATTTTCTGTGAACCTAATGATGTTAGATCCCTCTGGAATGAGTTTTTCACCCACATGACAGAATATTATCAAAATTTAAACAATGTTTTGGGGTCAAACTTAACTCATATGTTGCTGCAAGATTTGAATCAGCTGTTGAGCATACACGGTAAAAGCATCAAAGATTATGATCTTCCATCTTTACCTCCAGCTGCTACAGATGAAAATACAGTACCAAGTGCTATACAAGAAGAGTTATCAGTAAACATTCCAGATGAAGACATTCAGGCTGTTGCGAAATTAAATAACGACCAAATGATTGCTTTTAAAACAATTATGGATGTCATCGATTGCAAACAAAGCGAAGTATTTTTTATTGATGGTCCGGGTGGAACAGGTAAAACATTCCTCTATCGAACATTGATGACAACTTTAAGAAGTAGAGGACAAATTGTCATAGCAACTGCATCTTCTGGTATAGCCGCAACATTATTACCTGGTGGTCGAACAACACACTCCAGATTTAAGCTACCATTCGATGCAACACCAGGTTCCAATTGCGATATACATAAACAAACCGATCTTGCAAAACTCTTCAGAGTGGCAACTGCAATCATTTGGGATGAAGCTTCGATGACAAACAGGTATTGCTTAGAAGCCTTAGACAAATCATTAAAGGATATTTTAAACAGCAATGCACCCTTTGGTGGAAAAGTTATGATCATGGGCGGAGACTTTCGCTAAGTTCTTGCTGTTATACCTAAAGGTACTAAGGCACAAATGATATCTGGATGTATTATCAAGTCTCATATATGGGCTCATACCAAGGTCCTACGTTTGCGTCAGAACATGTGATCAATGCATGATCATGAGTTTGCAGCATTTCTTATGCGTATTGGCGATGGAGTTGAACCTACCAAACCTGATGATATGCTGAAGATACCTCCTCAAATTGCAATACCATGGGAAGGAGATCATTCTATACAAATTCTTATCGACCATATCTTCCCCCAATTACAATTGCATGGTTGGGATGCATCATATATGACACAAAGAGCCATACTTACACCTAAAAATGATGACGTTCAAAAGTTGAATGATATACTTATCGATCAATTTCCAGGTGAAGAACATAATTTGTCGTCATTCGACGAGGTTGAAGGGGACACCCACAACTTATATCAGCAGGAATTCTTAAACTCCATTACTCAAGGAAGTTTACCTCCGCATATTTTAAAATTAAAAAAAAGGTGCACCACTTATGTTGTTGTGGAACCTTGACCCTAGATATGGTCTGTGTAACGGAACGCGATTATTATGTCGTGGTGTGTTTATGAACATGTTGGATGTTGAGATCCTAACCGGAAACAATGCTGGAAAAAGAGCTTTTTTGCCAAGAATTAAAATGAAAACATCAGCAAGTTCAGGTCTTCCCTTTGTGCTTAGTAGAAAACAGTTTCCCGTGAGACTGAGTTTTGTAATAACAATAAATAAGTCACAAGGCCGAACCATTCCGAATGTTGGAATCTATCTTCCGCGTCATGTTTTCAGTAATGGCCAGTTATATGTGCCTTTATCTAGAGGTGTTTCACAAAATTCAACAAAGGTATTCATCAGAGATGGACAACTACAAGGTGAAGACGAAGAGTTTACAAAAAATGTAGCTTTTAAAAACATTCTTTTATCATGACACAGGTATTTTTTACGTTTTAAAATTCGTTAGACCAATTGCATATTTATGCGTTACCACTTACAAATGATCTTGCATTATTAGACTTTGTCTTTATAGATATAGAAATATATCGGTCAAATTTATTTAGCTCTCCAAACAGGCACGTGTGATCCGCATTTATTTTATGAGATGCACTTTATTCATAACATTCTTTTTGTGTTTAATCTTCTTATTCTTTCTTTCAATAAATTAAATAATGTTTTATTTTGATTACATATACAGACAAAATGCGTTATCGTGAGATCTTCCAACTCTGTCATGAGTTAAAGACCAAAAAATTTGATGCATATTTTGATAACCAGGTAAGTTATACTTAATCATTTTATTAATCATTTTATCATTTTACATTGTTAGCCATTTATTTATCAAGCATTTCAACAATTTTAGGAGGGAGACTTTCAAAAAAGATGGAACACATGGAAGGATGAGCAATCGATGTCATCGATTTGCAAACTTGATAATAGGGTAAAATTCAAATATATGTTACAATATTCTTATCATTGTGTTTACATGATTTTGCTAATACTTACATTTTCTAATTAAAAGGTCCATCGTCTAAGAGTTTACTCTATTGGGTGGGGTGCCACAGTAATAACAGATAAAACACAACTATGGAAAATGGTAAAACGAGAAATATTATCTCAAATGACGACTAGGTATGTATTTCATTCATCTATAAAAAATATCTTATTATTTGTCAAATTCATAATTATTCAGAAAATATTTAACTTTGATACATCTATAATTATTCTCATACACACATAACAATATATATACTAATTATGTTTCTCATTTGGAATCTTCGAAATGCCGCGGCAAGTAAAACCCACTAGTCAAATGTATCTTTTAAATTAAAGCAAGACATCTCCATTCTACAGGTTTTTTAATATCAAAATCTATATATACTATTTCATAACAAATATATACTATTCCATTCCATAAATAAATATTGAATATTATTCTAAATATTTCATTCATTTATATTAATTAGTTAATGACATTAAGTGTCAATTAATTTGTAGTTTTTCAAAAGTCAAGAGTTCATTGATAAAGGAATGTACGAAGAACTGGTGAGAATATTTACACGGTAAACATCACTATACTCAAGTGATTAACATTTTATTCTTTCTTTTATAATAGTGTTGTTTTTTATTTTACCCTTTTACTTTAACAAATATATGCAGGGAAATGAAAAATCTTCCGGATTCGCATTCCATGTTTGGTCTTCCTGATAAAAATCAATGATAACAAAGTAGTGTATATGTTTATGGTTGTAAAATACTATATATCGTATAATATTTTCTATTTTGTGTTTGTTTGTCATTATTTATGTCATGTTTTTGTCACTAAATGGATTTATATATTGGGTTCATCTTCTCTACGTCACTATGTTTTCAATGACACAATATAAGTATTATATGCTTCTTTTGGTATTATAAAAAAAACAAATTTGTTCTTTTGATTTTACTTCTATTAGCAATTTACATTATTCATGTTGCTATTCTTTATCGTCTTTTCAAAGTGTTATTTTACAAATTTTATGACATTGACCAATGCACGTAAATTACAATTTTTATCTTCAGAGAAACTAAAAATACATAAATTAGTTTAAATAAAAATCAAATTTATAATAAACACTGATTAGAAACGAACACAAATAATATAACAAAATAAAAAAAAGGTGGACTGATGTGCACGGGAGTGCCCGTCGGGACGCTAGTATTATATTAAAAGTTTGCTACTATTGTTATGTTGATAAATTGTGTTTTATGTCAACATCATAAGATATATTATACTAATAATATTTTGATAAATTGTATTTTATAAAAAAAATCATATGAAGGGTTCAATAACGGTTGAACCGATCCAACCGGTTGAATCTTGAACCAGTGACTACACCGGTTTGAGCACCGGTCCGGTTCTTAAAACATTACTTGTAACCTTCTAATAAAGATGAAGAAGCCAACTTTACTACACTCCTTCCCAAATAAGAAAATTAAAGACTTGGTTTCCACATGCTTAACAACGCTTACAACACTTGATTGTCTCCGTAATCACAACACATAGTTTCACGAAGTTCAAATTATAGGCATTGATCAGATAGTTTAGATTGATGCAATTATAAAATTGTTATAAACAATATCAGCCACACGTTTTAGATCAGACGGTCCTAATTTAAAATTGTGAAAAAAACTGTGTTATTTTCAACAGCATTAAATCCTGCCCCCTTCTTCCAAAAGTCATTCCACTCTAAACTTTTTGTAATTGTTTTTTCTATTGTTAGATTGACGCCGTTATAAATTTTGGGCTTAACTCAATTCATTTTTTTTAAAAATGAAATAATAGTAATATTTTGTAACAAAAAAAAAAAATCCTCTCTCCGTTCCATAATAAGTGTATCCTTCGAGTAATGCACATATGTCAATGCACGACTTTTACCATTGATATTTTTGGTTATGTATTATTAAAAATTACCAAAATTTGATATTTTTAAACTACTCCTCGAGACAAATCTAATGATATCTTATATGCTAATATTTAACTTTATATTTTAGTAATAAATATGGTCAAAATATATTATATAAATAGTGCGCACAGTCAAATAGTGACATTCATTTTAGAAGGGATGGAGTAATATTTAACATTTTCCATATGTGTACCGTAACAATTTTGTCGAAGAAAACAAAGTATTTGTTCAACCAAAAAATTAAATTCTATTATTTGTAAAAACATTATCAATAAGTTTTATCAAAGAGTTTCAATTACTATGCAATCACATTATGATGTTTGTTTCCATTGGAACATATCTACATGACAATGAGAGTTTCATAAAAAGTTGTGGAGTATCTTATTTAAGATACCGTTTCATTTGAATATAATTAATTATGTTTGTAATCAACCAACAAAAAAATTAATGAAGTTATATAATATTTTATAAGTTGCTTAAATATATACCATTAAATTGAAATAAAATTATTGTGGGTTATTTGAATGTGATATGACACACTGAAGGTCACTAAATAAGAATAAACTACTCAAAATAATTTGCATAAATTATGTGTACTAAAATATTAATTTCTAAATATTAACAATATAAATCATTTTTAAATATACATACAAATATCCATGTGACATCATTTAACGAGTTTAAACTATATACCTAATTTTATTGTAAAAAGATGGTTTAAATGAGATACACGATTATTGAAAATTAATTTTTCAATGATAACCAATAAAATAGTTCAATCTTCAATATTATTATTTTAAGAAAGTGTAGTGGAATATTTAATAATTAATATCGAGTATATAAATTGTTTTTTTTTACCAAAAAACACAAATTGATTTATTTATTTTATATATAAAACATTATTGATGAATTATTTTTCAATAAGCTAAAATCGAAGGCAGAAAAAGGGTACACGAGAAAGAATTACCGATCACACAGATCAGAAACAGAGAGAAGAAACAGAACGCAACAGATCGATCGAAAATGGCTCCATTCAGTGGCGATGAAACTGCTCCCTTCTTCGGCTTCCTCGGCGCTGCCGCTGCTCTCGTTTTCTCCTGTAAGTAATCATCATCATCATCAACAACAATTGATGAACAATCTCTGAAATCATATAAAAACGACGTCGTTTTCTCTTTTCAGGTATGGGAGCGGCTTACGGTACGGCGAAAAGTGGTGTCGGAGTTGCATCGATGGGAGTGATGAGACCTGAACTTGTTATGAAATCGATCGTTCCGGTTGTTATGGCTGGTGTTTTAGGTATCTACGGTTTGATTATTGCGGTTATCATCAGTACTGGTATTAACCCTAAGGCTAAATCTTATTATCTCTTTGATGGTTACGCACATCTTTCTTCTGGTCTTGCTTGTGGTTTGGCTGGTTTATCTGCTGGTATGGCCATCGGTATCGTCGGTGATGCCGGAGTTAGGTATTTCGTTTTCTCTTTTATTTTATCTATAATGATTTTGACACGAAATTGGATGATAATCAATTGTTAATTGAATTATTTATGCTTTAATGACTGTTTTCTTGTGGTCGCTAGAGTTTATTTGGATTTATCTTATCATATAAGTAGTTGATTGGACAATTGTAGAATTGATTTTGTCCTGTTTGATCGTTTTGGAGTAGAATTGGTTTTGTGTATGTCTGGTTCTACTTCTAGAGTGACCATAATTGATTCTGACTTTTTTGGTTTCTTAAAAGTAAAATTGATTCTGCCCTAAAAATTGTATCTTTTGATTCAAGAATTGATTTGTATATTCAAATTTTACCTACTTTTACATGAATATATCCAAACATAAATCGCTTTATCTTCAACTCAATTTTCTTCAGAATCAATTCTGCCAAAATCAATTTTTTGACCACAACCAAATATTATTCATAAGCTATAAAAATTTGGTTGTAGAAATGGGGTATATAGATAAGTGCTTAAGTGAGTGATTGGATATGCAGTTGGTTACTTTTTTTCAGTCCGAATGACGCTTCATAACGAATTAACTGAAGCTCTGAATTGTAGAAGTGATAGAATGTGCGGTCATATGGCGTTCTGCTTGTCAATTTGCAAAAATGTTAATTTGAAAACTAAACATGTTGAGATATGCAGATAGAGGAAGAGTATATGAGTATATGTATACTTCTTTATGCTACTTGATTTATGCATTTCATCTGTTGCAGTTTACCAAATTTTAATGAAGGAATAACTATTCTGACCTGGTTAACTTCTTCAAAAGTGTTCATGAATATATGTCATTGTTTTTCCATTCTTGATTGAATTACAAGCCCCAAACTTATTATTGCTACGACTTGTGTATTACTGTTTTTAATTACAATCCCCAAACCACAATTTTATACATTGCTCAACGATGTATTGTTTAGAGTGTGTTTGGATGAGGAAATATTTTGAGGTAATATACTTTTTTTAGGGAATTCAAAATTTTCTTTGTAAAATTTACAAAGAAAAATTTGAATTTTTTTCAAAAAATTACATTATCTTATTTGAATTTTTAGGCAATGTATAAAAGTTTTGTGGTATTAACTTGTTACTGCCTTTATTTGTTGATAATAATGGTTACAAAGTTGGCTGGGAAGTATGGAAGAAATCTTATTGGTTTACTAATGTAGAGTAAATACACACTTTTTGTTGTGATAACATCTATTTTTGAATAGTAGTACAGAATTGCAATCGTACTCTATTTATTCAATTGTTAGTTTCATTTATCTCTGGGTATAATCATTTTGAGAATTCTATTTGCTTAATTTCAGGTGCACATTACGTGGCAATTTTTGTTCCATCTATCTAAGTAGATTCAGGACTTAATACTGACTGAATAAATGTATTTGGTTTTAAGCTTCATTTCAATGAATTGATTTTGACTTGCTGATAAATGTCTTTTGTAGAGCAAATGCTCAACAGCCAAAGCTTTTCGTTGGAATGATTCTCATTCTCATTTTCGCTGAGGCATTGGCGCTATACGGACTCATTGTTGGCATCATCCTCTCTTCCCGGGCTGGCCAATCCAGGGCTGAGTAATGTCGTATTTCCCATTGCTCATGGTTTACAGAGCCACAGATTGTGAATGTCACTGTGGAGTTGGCTTTGGTAATTTTAGTACACTGGTGGCTGCTTTTCCTTATTTATGTTATTCTATTTATTTATGTACCCGTTATCAAATTGAGGTTATCTAGGACCAAGAATAAAGATTTTCTCTGTGCATCATTAGTTTTGAATTATATATGCTCAGTTAATAGATCAGTGATCTATATACTTAGATATTTGTTGTTTTGATTCCAATAACTTGTTAGTGTCGTTTTGTGCTTTTCGAAATGTATCTCCCAAACAACCCAGACCTTTCATTTATATTATTTTATTCAATATGATATCTGGATGTGTTCCTTTATTTCTGTTTTCTGAGGATGATATTGATATCTTGCACTAGTTTGGGCAGGATACTGAGTCACTAAATTGTAAAACTGTGAGATCTATAATAAAATTTAACTTGACACATGGAAAATTGATCGCATGTGTGGTAGTATAACTTGTGTTGCAGTGTAATAGTTAAGGTTAAATTGGCAAAATTATACCATCTTGTAGATAGCATCGAAACTGTCAATACAAGATTAGACATGTTTAGATTAACGGCGAGTTTTGCAAAATCACTGTGGCACCATGGTTTTGTTGAATTTAAGTGTAGTTTTTCCTAAAACCACGAAAGTACATTGCTATTTTAATCTTCCAGTCATTCCCTTTGTTGTTTTTTGCTGTTGTGTTAGACTCAATTTGGGTTTGTGAACATATTTATAGGTTGTTTGGATAATCGTCCAAAGTGAGTAGAATTGGTGGCTTCTAAATGTAGTTTGATCAGTAAAATGATTGTATGGTCTGATTTAATTTCATTTGATATCAAACAAACTACAATGAAAACTTTGTTTGAAGTTGTATCATGAAACAAATCAGTCTTACAGTTTTATTATTAATATTATTATTTCAACCACCTCGTATACATCATAGTATTGGATAGGTTCAAATACATACATAAATACATAGATTAACAACAATGCTCTGCACCTTTCCCTAGTTTTGAGGAAAAGCACTTTTTGTGATTTTATTACAGACGAAACAAGAAAGTTATGTTATCCCCTTGTTTCAACATTATGGATAACTTAAAACGCAAAGTTCATCATGTCCATGCTCAAGCTTCTCATCATAACATTTTCCATAAATCCACACTTGTTAGAAACAGTCTTCTTAAAGCTCTGGCCTCTTGCCTTGAAAGAGCATGAGGATGAAGAAATGGGCACTATTGGAATATTCTCACAGTTGCAAAGTTCTATCATGTATCCATCAGGGTCATGGAAGAACACCTGCTCCACTTTGATTCCTTCATCCTCTACCAAAGCTGTAACATATTTCATCCCCATATCTTCCAGCCTGCTTATCACAAGTCCAACATCTGTACACTGCACAAAACAAAATTGCAAATACTTATAGTAATTAGTTCATCTCAAAATTCAAACATAATCTTATGTGCTCACTTAAATTACTAAGTGATATTTATTGAGTTCCTTAATTTGATTTTGCTTATTCATTAATCCTATCTATGACCAGAATAACAATTGTGATTGACATTTCGCTCATATCTGTTGTGACTTTGGTTTCGAGATAGGAATTATGTAATCGACAGAGATTGGTGGTTCTCCCTCACATTGCATGAAAGTTTGTGCCTCATACAATTCTTTTTTCATATAAAAAAAATAAAAGATTAGAAAGATTAATTACTTGGAATGATATATGGTTGTCTTTGGGATTAATGGGTCGTGATTCAATCATAGGAGCATCAAATTCATCATAGTTTGGATTCTCGAGCAGGTGTATCCCAAAACCATAATTATACAACCTACACCAAAACAAAACAAAAATTTGTAACCCATTAAATACTCATTCAAACAAAAAATTCATAAAAAAAGTGGAAATTATATAGGAACAAACCAAGCTCCATTGAATTTGAAAGAGGAAGGGCGTTTGATGAGAACAAAACCCAATATTTCCTCATAAAACCTCATAGAATCCAACACTGATCTGCATAATACAGACACATGATTCAATGAGAGAAGAGGTAGTGCTCCATAGTTGCCAACTTCTTTAATCTCCATGTTCTTCCACTATTCTCTCTTTGAACACTTCACTAAGCTAAACTTTTGTTAGGTGTTAGCTATGAAGTGAATGTTAATTTCATTTGCTAGGTTGTTTCCTATATATATCAGAACTTTTCTTGTACTTGTGAGTAGGACTTTTCCTGGAAAGTTCTTTAGTTCGAATTTTCATGAAAGGAAAGATAGTTGCTATGGCGCATTTCATATAGGATCCAAATACAACCATATGTAGGAATAAAGTAAAGGAAAGGAAACCCTCAAATTATTTAATTTTAAAGTTTCCCCATCTCTCTAATTATTATTTTTTTTTTGGTCAAGGGGTATCTCTCTAATCTATTTCCTAAAATATATAAAAATTATAAATAGATTTTTATTTCTCTAAAATAATAAAAAATTTATATGTTCCATAAGTCCTAATTCAACTGATAAAATATGTCAAAATTGTTAAGCTGAACGTCGTGACCCGGATTTGAACTCGGAATCTCACAATTGTGTGAGTTTAATTTCAGTGCATTACCACTTCATTTAAGACAAAAATAAAATAAAATTGACATGTTAGTCTCATGGCCGACCCAACATAATATAGTTTAGTGAGAGACAAAAATTATAATTTTAGTCATGTCCCTTAATACTTATTTTGTCCAGTCTCAATCATTTTCTAAATCAAATAGAATACGATAAAAGTTATTCAGTGTAGTTCTTTATTTTTTAACAGATCAAACGCACTCTAAGATTCTCTAAAGTTATATTGTTTTGGGTGAAGTGTTGTTTTTTTCCCTTTAAAAAGTTTTGTTTCATTTTTGGTCCATTGTTGCACAAATTTTTGACATTTTTTTACATATAATATGGACTTAGATAGATTTAACATAAATATATAATCTATAATATATAGACATATTAGAAACACATGTGATTTTTTTTAGAGGGATGGAAATCAAAATTAGCTAGGAACTCTTATAAAAAAAAAAAAAAATTAGCTAGGAACGAAAAAATATAGTATATAACTTTTTTTCCATAAAAAAAAGGAAATAAGAAGAGTATCTTTTTTGTTTAGGATTTTAATTATTGTTTCTAGTTATAGTTACGAAATTTTTACCATTGTTTGAAAGTGATTAATTTTCGTCAGGAAACTTATGGACACCCAATTCTCATCCTAAATTAATTTCTTTTTCATATGCAAGAGCCAGAGATCAAATTCGTCAACATTACTTAATGTCTCCAAGTCTCTAATAATTATTGTTTGAACTAGGTTTAAGAAGAGGACATGCCTTTGATGTAGACATATACTAATATATAAGACTCTCCCTATTTTGCAAATCTTGTCAAATAATTGGTCCTTTAGACAATTTCCATCAACATAATCATAGGAGAAAGAAAAATCGATCCTATAAAATACAAGCTTGCGTGGGAGAGAGGGAGGATACAAGAAGGTGGAGCTGCAAATGGATGCTTAGAGAGTTAGAGTATTGTTAAGGTCCTTAACAGAGAACTGCAAGCTAAAGCAGATGGCTGGATTTTGTGTAAGAAAATTTGGAGGCTTTTGGAGATGGATTGGGAAGTTCGGATTCGACATATGTATCGTGAGGCCAATAGATGCACGGATACCCTTGCGCATATGGAGTATTATCTAAGTTCGATTATAATTATTTATGAGTCTTGTCTGACTCAGCTTTTTCAATCTGTTCCAGCTAATACTCCTGGAACTAGTGTTTTAAAAATAGTCAATTTGCAATTTTTTTTTGGACTTCGACCCTCCATTTAAACAAAATATAAATTACAAATTAAGCGGAAAATTATTACTAAACATATCACTAAGATTCGAAACTCACCAAAGGTTGTACTGATAATTAATACTCAGCCAAAATCATTTATGCCTCAAATTACAAATAATCCACAAGTTGAAGATGTTCATGTGTGGAAGTGGTATTACTATCACTCCAAAAACATATTTTAAGCAAGGCCCGGTGCACAAAGTAATACATGAGGTGTTGACTCTTAAAGATGACTGTGTTTGGGATCTCCCATTTTGAAGTGGTGCATATTTAACTATTATTATGATAATATAAATTTTTCAATATTGCATATGACTTGGAGATATTCACTACAACATTTTTTTTTTCACGAAAATTTGAAAAATGTTGCCTAAAAAAAATAGAATATGCTTTTCAAGTGTTTTCTATGTGAAAGTTGCTTATAGTTTTTGGGGACGTTTTTTGTCGTTTGAACACACATTTTATAAGTGTCGCCTAATTCTTGGGATTTTAGCAGCGCACATGAGGCAACGATTTTTAAGTGTTGCCTTAAAATGCTAAAGAAATGTTTTAGAATTTGAAGGATAAAAATGCTAAAGAAATTAAGCATTACATATATGTTGATGAGGAAGAGACAAGGACAACTATTAAATATTTGTAGAATTATTTTGCCGCAAGTGAGGGGTTTTAGTTACATATATAAAAAAGCAAAAATCAAAACTCATAATAAAAAATATTTGAGACCCACCAAAAAAATAAAATTTATTGGAACTAAAAATGAACTTAGAAATATTTATAAGTATTTAAAACTTATGGGTAATACTACATGTCTCAATTTTCTCTTATTATTTAGAGTTTACACTGTGAAAAATAATTTTACACGATCATTCAATATAATTTCTCATATCTTATTAAGAAAATAAAGTGATATGTTAGAAAATATTATCGTTTTTGTGACTTGTTAACCACTTAAATTCAATGTTTTGTGAAAGAAAAAAAAAAAAAAAAAAGACCCATGGACCATGGTTGCAAGGATAATGAGGGAGAGATGGTTTATTTAGCGCGGTAGTTAATTTGGTTAGTTAGTTTGAAAATTGAAAGAAAAAAAAGAAGAAAATAAAAGAAAGCTGAAAAAGCACAAAATGGGACTGCTACAACTACTAACAAATTAAGAAGGAGACGCCATAACTCTCTTCACATTTTTAAATTCATTCAGACATTTCCACAAACACTAACCACACAATCTCTCTCTCTCTCTCTGCATTTTCAACTCTGGATTCTTTTCTACACCTTCTCTCCTTTCGGATTCTTCTACTTTTCTACTTTTCTATTTCAGATCGCATTTTCAAAGGTGAATCAACGTTTCAACTTTGTATCGTTTCTCCTTAATTTTTCAGATTCAAATTGCAATGTTAAATTATTATTATTAACTAATTCATTCTTCATTATTGATAATAATGATAATAACTAGAATTAATTTGATCTAGATTTTCGTTTGATATCAAAATGTGATAATTTTGTTGTTCTTGATCGATAATTATAGATTGATATTTATTATTTGAAGTTTGGATTCTTGACCTTTGGTTTTGAATTTTGATTTTAACAGTTTCTTTCAAAACACGGCAAATTTTGCTGTCATAATAAGGAATTTTGCAATTTTAGATTTATTCTTACTATGATATTTATTTTCTGATTCATGTACTATTTTTGGAATTTTCGTTAGGATTTGTTTGGATTATGTTTTACTTGCTAAATTTAGTTCAACTGAAATTACGCCAAAAATAAAAAATGATACAACTAGGATTTTTTTAGGAATATTATTACATCCATTCAAATTTTTTCTCCTTTTGAGAATTTGTATTCAGAGTTTTATTTCTGAGTTTCTAAGCACATGAATTTAGTTAAGAATCTTCTTTGAAAAATTGAATACCCAATTTTTGTCACGGTGTTGGTAATTTTCTAGCACAGAATCTAATTTTATATATGTTGCATGTGAGGGAGAATTTGACAGACTGTTTCCTTGTTTGGGGACTATCTCAGAAAACTCCAAATTTTCCATTAGAATATTTTGACATTAAAGTTATATTATAAGAGTTTGTGATGTTGGTCAATTTCTATTTGGTCTCTTTGAATATAAAATTGCATGAATGTTATCATTATTTTGTTTTATTTGATTTGTTTATGGTGAGGTAACCTTAGATGATCTTCTTGCTGCAGATAATGATTGGAGCTTGAAAGCTGCGGTGGCCCGTGTGATCCACACCGTCATAAATCCAGACAATAGAATAGTACAAGCTTTATGAAACAACTTGAAATGTAATAAAATAGTTAAATGCTGAATTGGTGTAGTTGGAATTGAAGGTTTAGAGAAAAGGGTTGAGAAGGAAGTGTGAAAATGGGGTCTAATTCAGGGGAGGAGGCAATGCCAGGCTCCACAGGGGAGGAGAGAATTCTTGTTTCTGTTCGTGTGCGACCGCTGAATGATAAGGAGCTAGCAAGAAATGATCTGTCTGAATGGGAATGCATTAATGACACTACCATTGTGTACAGAAGCAACCTTTCAGCTTCTGAAAGGTCTCTGTATCCAACATCCTATTCATTTGGTATGAAGAGGTTTATCTTATAAATCCATATGTAGATTTATTTACTTGGTATTTTGCAAGAAAGCTTTCTGATAGATCCAAATGCTGATGGATTTTGAATGCAAAACAATATTTTTTCTACTGAAATGTAAATTAATGGAAACATGTACTTCATTTAATTTACTTCCTAGCTATGCTGCCATTGAACTGCAGATATTTTCATTCGTTTAAATGGTTTTTATGTATACGATTAAGCTGAATTAGTTTGAAGAATACGGTGGCAGTTCACCATAATTGAAGTTGATCTCACAAGTTCTTGGAATGTTGTGAGCTTCTGACAAGGCCTTAAAATCTCAACCCAGATCTTTGATCAGTTTTGCAATATTATGTAGTTAGGATTTTCTGCATTGAAGGAAATTATGTATTATATTATGTGGAACATTTTTTTTTGTTGCTTCAGTTAAGCGATTTTAACAATATCATATCTAGTTATTATTTCATCAGATTTAAAAATTTAAAAGTCTATCTGCTTCCATCTTTTGATCCACTTTCATTTATTTTCACTGTAGACCGAGTTTTTAGGACTGACTGCCCCACAAGGAAGGTGTACGAAGAAGCATCTAAGGAGGTAGCTCTTTCTGTTCTCAATGGCATCAACTGTGAGTTTTTCTTTCTTCCCTTAAATTGGTTTTCCTCCATCATACATCCGTGTCCATCAAATTCTGCATTAACATCTTTCACAGTGCTTATTGGGTATTTGATTATCTATTTGATCAGCTAGCATTTTTGCATATGGACAAACAAGCAGCGGAAAGACATACACCATGAGTGGTATAACTGAGTATGCTGTAGCTGACATTTTTGATTACATAGAAAAGGTATATGCAGCTGAGCACATTGCTGAATCACCTTGTCATTCTGAAAATCATGTTTTGATTAAACTTTTGTTTTACAGCACAAAGAAAGGGAATTTGTCTTGAAGTTTTCAGCTATGGAGATCTATAATGAATCTGTCAGGGACCTCCTTAGTAATGACACTACACCTCTCAGACTTCTTGATGACCCAGAGGTAAATATCTTTACCAATTATTCAAAAATGATAATGTGTACCAAAATTGGCTGACAGTTTTTCTTTTAAACAGAAAGGCACAGTTGTTGAGAAACTCACCGAGGAAACTTTGGAAGACTGGAACCATTTTACAGATCTTATCGCTTTCTGTGAAAGTAAGGACTATGGATAGTTATGATGATTCTTGCTTCGACGAGACTTCTCAGATTGTCTTCTTTATACATGTTTTCTTCTTCTTTACAATCCTTTGTTCACCTAGAGCTGACTGCATATACTTATCCAACAATTTTTTCAGCACAACGGCAGATAGGAGAGACATCCTTGAATGAAGTAAGCTCTAGATCACATCAAATTCTAAGACTGGTAAGTGGGTTCCTAAGTTTGTTGAAGGAAGGTGAAATCTTCCAGTATCTCACTGCTTACCTTGCCTAAATGATGTTGGTTTTCAGACAATTGAAAGTTCTGCACATGAATTTCTGGGAAATTATAAATCAAGCTCTCTTGCCGCTTCTGTGGTATGAATGATTCACACATATTTAAGGAAAATAACGAGAATTGCTTTATTACGTTAAAGTCCTTTAATTTGAAATCAAAATGATAATACTTAATTTCCTGGATACAGAATTTTGTTGATCTTGCTGGAAGTGAGCGAGCATCACAAACTAATTCAGCTGGTACAAGGTTGAAAGAGGGATGCCACATAAACCGCAGTTTACTGACTCTTGGAACTGTCATCCGTAAACTCAGGTTAGCTTGAAATGGTTGCACTTCAACATGTTTTTACTCACACAAATGTATACTATGTAATGTCTCCATATTCTCAGTCTTACTGAGAACTTTAACCCACATGCAATTGACCATTGGGGATGTTTAAAGGAGCACAGAGACACATTTCTTATTTAATGATGGTGTTGTATGATTGTTCTCTACTTTATCACAAGATTATTGGTTCCAATTATTGAGTAGTGAAAACAATGGAAGAAACTTTATGATTTACCATAAATGCCCCTAGTGCATTCTATTACCATGAATTTACATTTTTAGAATCTTATTATGCATTCATCCTTAGCCAACAGATTCCGTTACTATTAATTTCAAATAGAAATCAAATGAAACTCTTTCAGGGCATCATAAATTCATTGAATCTGTTGTTTGATATATTAAGAATATTATATATTCCTTTTTGTGAAATTTATCTTTTACTTTTATGTAAAAAAGTATAACTAATGAATTTGATCACAGCAAGGGGGGGCGAAATGGACACATTCCTTTCAGAGATTCAAAGCTAACCCGCATATTGCAGTCCTCAATAGGAGGTAATGCTAGAACAGCAATCATCTGTACCATGAGTCCTGCACGGAGCTATGTTGAACAAACCAGAAACACCCTCTTATTTGCAAGTTGTGCTAAAGAAGTGTCAACTAATGCAAGAGTCAATGTAGTGATTTCTGATAAATTGTTGGTCAAACAATTGCAAAGAGAGTTAGCTCGGCTGGAAGGTGAACTGAGAAATTCAGGGTCAACCCGCCGTAAAGCTGATTCTGCAGAATTGCTGAGGGAAAAAGACCTCCAAATTGAGATGGTAATCATCAAGATTTTTGCAACAGATTCATTACTTTTTATGCATGAGTTCAATTTTTTCCACATCTATGACATAAAGGAAAATTTCCAAATTTATATATTATCCACAATGTTATATAAGTTATATGCTGTTCTTGAAAATTAGAGTGTAGATTTTGATGTTTTGTAAGGTAGTAGGTGTTCTCACTGGATTGTTGTTTCAACTATTTGTTACTGGTCCTGTAACGTTCTAAAATCTACGTATTCATTCACTCTCTGCACTTAATTGCTCTTTCCTCATTAAAAGATGCACAATTAATTAAAACTTTATATGATATCATCCTATTTATGAGTGAGCTGATGATCTGTTCAGTTCTATCAATCATACTGAGTGATTTTATTAAATTTGATAAATTATATGCTTTGTCATTTGAAATATTTCAGCCTATGCTGAAAATTTGACAGATTAAAACTTAAACTTTATGGCCTTCCTATTGAAAATAATGGAGTCATTTCATGCACTTTCAGTCGTAAAACATGGGAGCTTTAATTTGGTTTGTGGCAGTCTCTTGATACTCATATTTAGTTCAAATATTGGGATTGTATAAATTATCCTGGGGTCCTAGTCATTTTAGAATTTTCTCACTTCGTTTTCTGTTTTTCATGCTTCAATCTGCCATGAGGCGTCAAATACTAGAGATTACTTCTGTTTTTTTTTAACAAAGTAATGTGTTATATGCTCATTCTTACACTAACATAGATAATTTTATTCTGACTAAATATTTCAAAGCTGTTAATATCTATGAGACACCTTCAATGTTGTAACGCCCTTCTGGTAAATATTCACTTTCTAACCAATTTCAGTTTGATATATAAAAAAGAGGAAAAATCATTTTGAGGAGACACTCCAAGTGTTCTTTCTATTATGTAGGTACTGAACATTTTTTGTAAAACAAGCACATGAGTTTTACGTAACAAGGAATGAGGAGACTATTAATTTACTTACTTTTGAGCATTATTTTATTTGAGCTGTAAATATGGACTACTATATGTGCTTGCAGTTAAAGAAAGAGATAATGGATCTGGCTTTGCAACGGGACCTTGCCCACTCTCAAATTAAGGACATGCTTCAAGTGGTGGGAGACGATATGTCCTCAAGTGATTTGGTAAGCGTATTTGTGTGCTCTAAAGCATTAAATTAGCATTCATTTTCAATCTCATTTATGTTCAAACCCTATTTTCAGGAAAGTTTGGGTTCTCAGTATC
This sequence comes from Trifolium fragiferum, assembly GCA_954870985.1. Classification (NCBI taxonomy): domain Eukaryota; kingdom Viridiplantae; phylum Streptophyta; class Magnoliopsida; order Fabales; family Fabaceae; genus Trifolium; species Trifolium fragiferum. The sequence continues at coordinate 27,071,096 of OX940792.1, forward strand.
CCAAACTACGTGTGCGAAATTCGTTGGACTTTGAAAATCTAATAGAGGAACCAAATTTATTAAATGTTGACGCCATTGAGAGTATTAGATCTTTTGATGCTTCTCAATATTCAGATGGACATAGTGTTAGTTCCGAGGATAACTATTTCCAGCTCCCTGATTTGGAAAAAAGTCTTCCCGTCAGGAATTCTTTTCAAGGGGCGTCAATTGTAAGTCATGATGCTTTAAAGAACGATTCAGATCAGAAGATAGTTCAAGAACAACCCGATGATAAATTAGGCGACAGCTGTCAGAAAGTTAGGTGCTTTGTTTCAGAAGATCCAATTACAAATACAGATACGCACTCAAATCCAGCAGGTTTGAGTACAAATAAAGACACAGACTCGAATGCGTCATCTCCGAGGGCAAATACGGCTGTCTCAGGGTTGACAGAAGTTGATAACATAGACAAAGAAAATCAAGATTTGCTCTCATCTCCAGAGGAGAATACGGCTGTCTCAGGATTGACAGAAGTTGATAACATAGACAAAGAAAATCAAGATTTGCTCTCATCTCCAGGGGAGAATACGGCTGTCTCAGGATTGACAGAAGTTGATGACATAGACAAAGAAAATCAAGACTTGTTCTCATCTCTGGGGGAAAATGCAGCTGTCTCAGGATTGACAAAAGTTGATAACATTGACAAAAAAAATCAGGTCTCATGTTCATTAGGGTTAAAGGAAAACAAAGAATTGAATCTCTTGCACCAGGGTTTTGTTCTACCCTCTATAGAGAAAATAAATCCATGGCTGGTAGAAAAAAAGCCAACTAAGTCTAGAATCTTGAAATTGACAAGAAGCAGAAGCTGTAAAGCAAGTCTCATGAAGGATTCATCTTCAGATTGGTTTGACCTGGAAGAAATAATTCAGAAAACCTCCCCAATAGGAATCCAAAAAGACCACATTGGAAGACCTAAGGGTTTTGAAAGGAAGACCTATACAGTAAATTATAATCCCAATGCTGAGAGGTTATCCTGGGCTGGTTATGGGAATTGTGAGAGATGTTCTGCTGTTGACATGCAGAATGTGAAATCATCGTTCGATATGGAGATTGATGATGATAGTGATTTATCTCCAGTAAGAAAGGAAAAGAAAGAACGTGGAAGTTCAAATCCACCGGTGTATCACGAGGTATGTTTTAATTGTTCACTTTCCTTTATTCGTTTCTCTGTGTCTTACTTATTGATCTTATACTCGGGTTTTGATGGGCAATATCAGCTATTTTCTCCAATTGAGAAACACACACACACACACACACATATTCATCTTTGTATTTTCACTTAACCATGTTACTGCTGTAAGCAGCATGTATATATTATTATATTGAAAAAATTCAGCCAGTGATTCTTTAAATTGATTTGCATGACAGGTTTCTCCCAAAAAGTTCAAAAACGTTGGGTCGAACACATTACAATCTGATGAAGAGAAACATTTGGAATGGTCTTCAGAATTTAATCGGCTGCAGAAAGAGATTATTGAACTCTGGCATTCATGTAATGTTTCATTGGTCCACAGGACTTACTTTTTCCTTTTATTCAAAGGGGAACCCTCAGATTCTATCTATATGGAGGTAGAGCGGAGAAGGTTGTCCTATCTCAAAGATAATCAAATTTCAGAAGATGGACGAACCCTTACCCCTGAATCAAGGTATTGAGTTTCATTAAAAGTCACTTTTGAATGAATATTTATTTTAACTTGAATTTATATTTTGCTTAGTAACTAGCGAATAATCCTTCAATTTTGTAATTAAACTATCATTATCTCTTTTATTTGGTCCCTAAAATATCGAAATATAATAAATAATCCATAAATTATTATCAATCATTCAAATTAGTTCTTCAATGACTTTAAAAATGTTAGAGTAGGGACTAAATTGATAGACTCTGAATAGTTTAGAAACTATTTATGACATTTCTATAGTTCAGAAGCTAAATATGAGAGAAAATGATAGTTTAAGGATCAGGTTGATGGTATATTCAATAATGAAACTTATAATGTGTTTCTTGTGCAAACAGCAAGAGATATCTTCGAAGAGAGCGACAAATGTTGAGCAAGCAAATGCAGAGGAAGTTGTCAAAATCTGAAAGAGAGAACATGTATTTGAAGTGGGGTATTAGTATGAGTTCAAAGCATAGGGGGTTGCAATTGGCTCATCGCCTATGGTCCGAAACAGAAGATATAAACCATGTCAGAGAGAGTGCTACCATTGTTGCAAAGCTGGTTGGTACAGTTGAGCCAGATCAAGCTTTCAAGGAGATGTTTGGCCTCAACTTCGCACCACGTCGCAGAAGAAAGAAATCTTTCGGTTGGACGTCTAGTATGAAGCAGATTTTGTGAGGGTGATTGTGTTGGAACAAAATTACTTTATAGGAAGTTTGATTAGGCCATGTGAAAATTTCCCCCGGCTCCATTTAACATAGGAAAATATTGTGTTCCCCTTTTCTATTAACAATCTAATCTCTACTATGTGTTTCTGAGTTCAACTGCTATTTGATTGTAAAGAGGTTGAAGGATGCGGAATTCAAAGGTTTTAGAAAAATTGAAAGGTCCTGCTATTAGAAATAGTACTATTTTATACTCAAATATAAGTAAAACTTACTTAACTAATTATTCGATGCACTTATTCTCAAAATATCATTTAAAGGAATAAATTTTCATGCAAAATTAATTGAAAAAAGAAAGGATAATTTACTAAATTTAGATGATTTTTTTATTACATTAAGAAACAAAATGAAGTTAACTACCAAGTCAAATTAGTTAGTTTTACTTATAACTAGTATAATACCTGTGCTTACGCATGGGTCGCAGCATTGCTGCGATTTTTTATTGTAGGGCAAATATTATATAGTGTCAAATTAGTTCCGTTATAAAATTACTCATCATTGTAAGATTGTACTTCAGTGTATGATAATTATAATTGTAATATTTATAAATGAGGACTTGTTCATACACGAACAATATTGAACTTCTTGGGTTGGGAGTGATATTTTTCATTTTAAAATAGCATTTTCTTGTGTCCTTCAAAACATAAAATTTTAAAAAATTATTAATTAAAGTTAATTTTAAATTTTTAAAATACAATAAGGAATATTTGTAATGAGTTAAAATTTAAAGACTATAATTCATAGGACTGACGTTCATTATATTTACCTTGAGGTAAAATTATTTGTGATAATATGATTGGACTGAGTGAGTTCCCATAACTTACTGGGCCCGCCATCAATGCGCGATTGGACCTGGCGCTCACCCTACATCACTAGGCCTGGATGAAAGATTAGACCCACTATGCCTTTAGGATAAGCGCATACCTAGTCTTCATCCAAGGAATAGGAGCACGTGCTTTCCCATCAAAGGCACGTTTTCAACCACCCTACTTGATATGAGGGTACGATCTCCACCTTCAAAGGAATAGGAGGCAAGGCGCCAACCGCCCGCTCCGGATAGGGGGGACACCTATGAATAGGAACCCCTGGACACTAGAAAGGACACAAAATATCACTACTCCACAACATTACGAATATACGACCTAGATCAGCATTATTGTTGACTAGAGAAAAGCTTCAGCTACATCGCCAAGATTAGCTCCCAACGCTGGTTCAAGAAGAGAACTATGTCGCTCTGATTTCCACAAACATGAAGGGATACATAGGACCAGGGTTACCCCTATCGAGCCCTCCTAATTATACAACTAGCCTCATCCAAGGAACATTAGCAAGAACATTTTGGCGCCCACCGTGGAACCTCCATAAAACTGTTCCCAGACCCCAACAGAACGATGACGAGATCATCTCACCGAGTGTACGAAACTTATGATGGCATCAAAGTCATGATTGACGAACTGCTGAAAACCCAGCAAGACCTACTCACCCGGGTAACCGATATCAAACAGGAGATAGAGTACGAGCAAGAAGACGACGGCGACATCCTTGAAGCTCAACCTCTTGCACAAGAACTCTAGGAAGCACCGATACCAGAAAGTGAGAAAACTTCAAAATACCAAATTTACCTTCATTTGATGGCAAGACAGATTCATTAAAACACCTGATGGCGGTCGCATTATTCTATTTCTGTTGTGTAACTTGAGCTACTCTTTCCAGGATGTTGGACATACTGGAGAAATTCATCATACGAAAAGGCTACTGCTTTTCAAGACTTGATGGGTCCACTCCAACTAATTTACGTCGGTCTCTGGTTGATTATTTCATTCTAGTCCAAGCAAACAAGTATATCTCAAACTTAGCAGTTGAATAAGCACTTTCTGGTTCAATTTGTTATTGTGTTCTTGTTTATTTTGAAGGTGTCCAGGTACTGAAATCTATATATTTATTTTGATGCTTCAATTATTTTCATTTGTTTTGTAATAATTCTAAAAAATAACTAGTTTCCTTGCAGGATTGCTTTTGGAATTTGCAATTTATTTCGAGATTTATCTGATAAACTATTTACCAGTGAGATACAATTTGAGAGATAAGAAGAAAGATGAGAGATGGAGGAGTTAATCCGTAGAATTTCCTACAAGTACAACTATACTAACATTTTTTATGGAAAATTGAAATAAAAGATTTCATTTTCATTCCAATCCACGCACAGGGAGCACTATAATTTTAACAATTCATACGGCTGCTTATCCTACCCTCACTTTTTCTGCTTTTGATTCTAATTAATAACAAGTACATTCCTAGAGCTTCTCATAATATTGTATCTATTTTCTCTGCATTTTGAATCTGGAGACTGTTAAAATACCAAAGTCAATTGCAAAGAATCATGGCAAAAACCATGTATACATAACTCCGTTAATCTACCTGTGAAGTCGAATTTTCAATTTATTATCAATGAGAACAGAGTATTTCTACCACATAAAGTTTTTGTTTAATTTTTTATTTGGAGCTTAGAAAACTCTCTGAGAAAAGAAAGGAAGAAAAAATAATTTCATTATCAAGTCAAGTGCCACTGGTCACTCAATGATACGTTGAGCATATAAACTATAAAACAATACATGACCCGCCGGCATTGGAATGGGACACATATATAATTAGCTAGCTTCCTACATTAACATGAAACTAAGTATAAAATTATATATCAATTGTATAAACCTAAATGATCGTGCAGGCAATTTTCATTCAAATGCGATTAACTGTGTTTTTATATATTTTTGAAAAAGTTAAATAAGATTACTTTAAGGTCACCATTATGGAGAAAAAAAATAGTTAATATAGCCATAGTGGAGAAATCATACTAAGTACCTCCACGATAGTTAAAGAATTTCATCAACATTCCATAGTGAACATTGTAAAGAAAAACACATGAAGTAACTTATATTTTAAGATTAGACATCTTTTTCTGTTTGGATTACATAAAACTTGTCAAATATGCAATCCTATAAGCTTCTTAATTAGCCTCATACCTTCATTAGGACAGTGTTGGTACTTGATAAGTGCTAAAAATTAGTAATTTTACCTATATATTTTATAGCACGTTTTACTAGAAATTTCATATAAAAACCCAACTAAATATTAATATTAGTTTTTATTAGAAAATAAATCATTTTTGCTATTTCTACCTAATTTCCTCACTTTTGTAGGTTTTATGAGCTTAATGGAAGCAAGTACTTGGAGACTAAGAAAGATCAAAACTTAAGAGGCACATTTTGTCCTCTTGTTTAAGAGAAATAAAGAGTTTCTATTGGACCAAACCATAATTAGTGCAGCACCTTTTTTGATTCTTGGCTACTAAAGTTCACTTAACTAGTAAGAAAATTATCATCATAGTGAAGAACCGCCTAGCACAACTTGCCTACCACTACTTGCTTTTCAAAGCCTATAAAAGGCATGCAGCGGCCATTCCAGGAGGCATTCAATTTCATATTCTCTCAACACCTGAACACTACAAACAGAACATGAGAGCAAATAAACAAGATAAAACAGAAATTTCATACCTCTTCTTCTTGATTCAAAAGCACATATGAATATGGAGAATTTGACCTTTCTGAGACTTAAGTGCCAAAGAAATTAAGTGACTAATTTGTGTGGTATAGTGATTTGAAAGATGGAGAAGTGAATAAATTTGAGTTGTTATGATGGTTCATTGGTTGATAAGGTAGACAATGCAACAGTGGGAGTGTTGGTTTGGTGAAATAACTGAACAAGGTGTGAAAATAACATAAGTGTTCTAAACTGACAAAAATTTCAGAATTTTTTCATCAAATAAAATGGTTCAATTTTGGATCATTTAAAACCTTTCAAAACATGCCTAAGTGCACTAAAATGATAAATTGCAAAAATTAAATGGTAAAGATAGAAAATTGGGTTGCCTCCCAACAAGCGCTTGTTTAATGTCGGTAGCTCGACGCCTGATTCGTTAGGGCGGCCAAAATGAAACGGAAAACACATCATCCGTCTTTTTTCTACGGTTTGGGAGGAATTCCATGAACTTAAGATATAGATGTCGTGGAGTCCAACTCCTCCCCAATTCTTTCTTGTTGAACAAGGTACAAATTTCGTCAATAATCTGATCAATCTCCGCCTTGTTCTCTATATCCTTCTTTTGTTCACATAATGTTTCCCTGTCAAATAATCCTTTGTTTTCGTCTGCATCCATCATCACTTGTTCCTTATCAACAGTGTTGGTCTCCTCTTTGTCCATCAATCTCTCTTCTTCTCCATATATCATTTGCTTCCTCAACATTTTCTTTCAAATCATCTGCACTCTCACCAAGTTCCTCATTACTATTGTTGAGAACATTATATTCCTCTGGATTGGTCTGATTTTTGAGAACTTTTCTTCTTTGGATATCAACCAATTGTTCTGCCATTTGGTCAATCTGCTCTTCAGTCAACGGAGGACAATGACCAGTGTGATGATCTCCACTACAAAGCAAACAATAAGCAACTTGTTTGTGTCTACTTGACCCTTCTTGCATCTCCTTGAGTTGTTGATGAAGTTTTGCCAATTGTTTTGTTAACTCTTCCAATGTAGTCAGTATCTTATTGTTCAACAAAAATTGTTCCATTGTGGGAGTCATATCTGGCTCAAGAGGATAATAATTGAATTGCTGATATGGAGTATGCCCATCATTTTCAAGAGGATACTGTTGATATGATTCATACTCATCAGGAGTATAGAAGTTGTTATAACCACGGCCAGTCATGGTTTTGTTTGTGATGGAGAATCTGAAAAAGGACTTAACTATTCCCTCCGTTTCATAGTATAAGTAAAAAACATTCAATTTTTCTTGTCTCAAATTATAAGTTAAAAAGATAAATTTTTATCTTTTTTAAGATTTACTTTTACTTATTTTATGAAATTCTCTCTTCTTTTTCCCATAAACAATAACCAATAAAAATTATTTTTACATCTTCCCATGAAACTTATTTTAAGAAAAACATAAAAAGTGATACTTCAAATTATCATATTTTAATTTTTTTAAAATGTATTTTCTATTTTTATAATATGAGACGGGGGGAGTATAGTAATAGTAATTACAATAGAAATTCAGAACAGAAAGGGATTTCATACATTTGCCGTGGATTTCATCGTAGCACTCGTGATAACAAAAAGGTGTAATTTTTTTAATTGCATTAATTATAATTAGCATTTTGAGACAGTGACATTTAAATATGAAATGAGAATGTACTATTTCAACTTATAAAATTAGTGACATAAATTAATAACTTGATTATGTTTATAATAGCAATAAATATGAAATGAATGAGAGAAGAGAATGCATGAGAGGTGAGTATTTTAGAGGAAAGAGAAAGATAAATAGTCATGACTTATTAATACTAGGATTCATACCCGTGCCAAGCACGGATAAAAATGCGTCTGTAGATTTCTTTGGGTAGATATATTGACTTATAAAAAATATATTTTAATATATTTTACTTTAGACTGAAAAATTAAATGTTGATATTGCTTATGAAAATATATTTATATAACGAAACCAACATTTACGATTTTGTATAATTTAAATAATTAAAATGACACTATTTAATAAAAACTAATGAAGCCTTAAAATATTGATGATCAAAATAATAGGATTCGGCTGCAACGAACACAGTAATATAAAATCCTATAATAAAATAGTACCAAAGATATATATATATACACTATATATAAATTATAACTTGTTTTAAGTTCGTAAATTAAAAGGATGACAATAACATAAAAAATATTACACAATAGGATTTGAATTGAATAATAGTAGGCTCCCATATAAATTACCAAAAAAATAGTTTATTGTATTATCATTAAAAATATAAGTCTCGTATTAATATATAAGTTAAAATACATGCTTCCATATAAATTACAAAAAAATATTGCTCCAAATTAATATATGAGTGTTAATATAAACTCAGTACAAATAAAAATAGCATTCCATATTAGTTCTAAAACCGTATAATATAGGATCCAAAAAGAATATTCTTTTAGTAATCTATAATTGAATAAACCGTATTATCATACTCCAATAATCAATACTTTTATTTTGTAGAGACAAAAATGATATATTTTTTTTCTAGAGACAGACATATTTGATAATTTTGTAAGGACAAAAAGCTTATTAATAATTGAATAATAAAATAAAATAAGTTGCAGTAATATTTTTACTTGTGATTGGCATTTTTCCGGATTATATACTTTTAATGTAGTAGAATAATGGTTAAAATGAATTGACTAAAAATATTATTCAGTATTGTTATGTTATTGTTTGCAGAAAAAAATGTGAGAAATGGGCTGAAGCTGTGGACCAATTGAGGCTTTTAATCCAATGGGCTGAAGCTGTGGACCATAGTGACATTTGTTGTACAATAATGTAAAAGAACAATTGCCAAAAAGAATGATTATGGAATTAATTGCCAAAAGAATGAAAATTTAGAATTGCTTAGAGAATGACATGTGGAAGAGAGAGGTTTGAAAAAAACCTTGGCTTATTCATATTATAGATTATAGATATAGATTATAGATTTATATGTTATAATTTCAAATAAATTTGGTTGGCATAGTGGCAAGACAATGAAATCTTATTAAAAGGTTACAGATTTGATTACTTGTAGCCACAATTTTAAATATAGATTTGATTACTTGTAGCCACAATTTTAAATATTTTATAATATTTTCATTCAAATATCAAACTGGTCCGGTTCATCGGTCTAACTATAGACCTGGCTGGGTCACGCCGGGTTTCATCGGTTCAATTGCAAAACCGATTCTGCGGCCAAATTGACCCATCCACACCACCGGTTCACGGTCTAACCGGTCCGACCGACCAGACCGATCCGGGTTTTAAAACTATGCGCATAGTAACAAATCTAAAAGTTACATGATTTGTTTCCTAGTGTAGTAGTGGTTACCATTTGCTGTGAATCTAAAAGTTTAGGAAACCGGCTTCAACTTTTCTTTTCTTTTTTGACAAAAGCAAACTTAGTGCATTTCATTTAAATGAGTAGTCTCAATACAAATTGGACAATAATTAAAGATTTGAGGACTAGCCATAAAACGAGTTGCTTGAGCTAAATCATTAGCCACTCGATTTGCTTGTCTCCTAACATAACTGACCTGGCAGTTTTGATTTATTTTTATTAAAGTACGACACTTATCAATAATCTTACCAAACTCCGTGTTATTCCTGGAATTTGTTCTGATAGCATGCACAACTTGAAGGCAGACTATTTCAATTTGGATCATTGGCATATGGGAGTTTTGAATCCATTGAATTGCTTCCAACAAGCCCACTGCTTCCGCCTCTGCTATTTCTGGTTTATCATTAAATCTCTTTGCGAAAGCTTGCACGAACCTCCCTTGCGCATCACGGATACATGCCCCTACACCGTATATATTATGGTCCATATAGCATGCTGTGTCAACGTTGCATATAAATTAAATTTTATTTCTTAATATAATTATAATAATGGAAAATGCTAAACAGTGCACCTGGTGCACTAGTTAAGCATATTAATATAAAAATATTTTCTTGAAACTTGTGCATTTAATGTAAAAAGTTATCTTTTTAGCATTAACTTTATCTTTTTATTTCTTTTTTTAGTATGCTTAACTAGTGCACCGTGTGCACTGTTTAGCATGACCCTATAATATATATATATATATATATATATATATATATATATATAATTAAAAACGTTTGACTGGTCGAACCCCAGTCTAACCGGGTGAATCTTGAACCAGTGAACACGACGGTTTAATGTCCGGTCCGGTTCTGATTACCTTGATAATAAATATTAGGCTAAATGCATCAATAGATTTTTAAGTTTTACGTTTGTGATAGGTCCTTTAAATTTTTTAAGTAACAAATATGTTCTTTAAGTTTTACGTTTGTAACAGGTAGGTCCTTTAAGTTTTTTATGTAATAAACACGTCCTTTAAGTTTGTAATTTGTAACATCTAGATCCTTCCATTAACTTTTGTTGCTTAAAAAATATGACTTGAATGTTACAAATTACAAACTTAAAAGACTTATATGTTATAAACTTAAAAACTTAAAGACTTATTTATTATTTTAAAAACTTAAAAACCTATATGTTATAAGGGGCATGCTAAACAGTGCACCTGGTGCACTTGTTAAGCATTCCAAAAATAGAAATAAAACAAAAAGTTAATGTTAATAAAATAACTTTTTATACTTTCAATGTATTGAATGCACGCATTTCAAGACAAACTTTCCTTATTTATGTGACTAACTAGTGCACCAGGTGCACTATTTAGCATTTTTCATGTTATAAACTTAAGGCTTAATAATTACAGTTTTAGTCCCCCTATTTTCACATTTTCACAGTTTTGGTCCCTCTATTTTAAAATCACACAGTTTTGCTCCTCCACCAGATTTTTATTCTTAGAAATTTTGATTTAATATATTTTAAATATGTGACATACAACCTGATGATATATTAATGATCGAAAGTCATAAAATTAAATGAAAACTCAATAAAAACTATGATTTCGATTACACAAATTATTCATTTACGAAATTTAATCAATGAAATGTAAATAATTAATACACTTGGATGAATCTATATCATCAAATCGTATGCCATATTATTTAAAATATATTAAATCACAATTTTTAAGAATAAAAATCTAATGGGGGACTAAAACTACGTGATTTTAAAATAAAAGGACAAAAACTCTGAAAATATGAAAATATGAGTATCAAAACTGTAATTAAGCCAAAACTTAACCTATGCATAGGACTGTTCAAAATTAACTACGAACCGAACCGAACCGCTGAACCGAACTGAACCAAAAATAATTGAACTGTTAAATAAGTTCGCGAACTGAACTAATTATTCAACTACAGTTCTCGAACTGCGAACCGAACCACTAATAACTACTCAAAACTAAAAACTCAAAAAAAGACGCAAAATCCCAAATACGATTCTTCTGACTTTTTCTGAAACAACATAACCCTAAATCCCAACTTCAAAATCACACCAAAATTCAAATCGAACCATCCTGAAGGCATAGAGGTCATTGAATTTGTATCATACATCGCAAAATCCCAAAATCCCAAATCCCAAAATCGTGATTCATATGTTTGATTCCTTTTTTTTTTTTTCAGTTCGGTTCTAAACAGTTCGAACTACGGTTGATTTTTGTGTGTGCAGAGCTCCCATTTCGCTTTGTGGAAAATGAAGAGTTTAGGAAGTTATTGCTCATGTTGCAGCCCCGTTTCGATATCCCGTCACGAACTACATTGAGGCGTGATATTTGGGAGCTCTACATTGAAGAAAAGGAGAGATTGAAAAAATCATTGAAGAATTGTGGGAGAGTGTGTTTGACAACTGATACTTGGACCTCAGCTCAGAACTTAAGCTACATGTGTCTGACTCTTCATTTTATTGATAATGAGTGGAAGATACATAAGAAAATCATAAATTTTTGTCAAATCACCGGTCATACGGGAGATATGATCGGTCAATATGTTGATGGTTACTTAAAGAGTTGGGGGTTGAATAGAATTTTAAGCATAACTGTTGATAATGCTATGGCAAACACGGCTATGATGAGATATCTAAAGGCAAGAATGAGATCATGGGATAATCATGTCTTGAATGGTGATTTCATGCACATGCGTTGTTGTACGCATGTGTTGAACTTGATTGTGAAATCAGGTATGAAAGAGGACAAAGGAGGCTCTATTCCAAAGATTCGCGAGGCAGTTAAATATGTCAAATCCTCTCCATCTAGATTGGTTTCTTTCATGGAATGTGCAGCCGATGCAAAAGTTTCATATAAAGGTGCTGTTGTACTCGATGTTGAAACCCGATGGAATTCAACTTATTTGATGTTGAATGTTGCTGTGAAGTATAAAAATGCCTTTGACTTGTTCTATATACGAGATCACATATTTCGGAATGAGATGCTCCTTAAATCAGTAGATGGAATACAGGAAAAAGATTGGGATTATGTTATCTCGGTGCTTCCCTTGCTTGAGTTGTTTTATAAATCCACAACTCGTTTGTCTGGATCTTTATATGTCACTAGTGCTTCCTATATGAAAGAGGTATTCTACATTGGGAAAGGGATCAATAAGCACTTAGTGAGTGTTGATGCGAACATCAAAAAAACAGCCCAAAAGATGAAAACTAAATTTGACAACTATTGGGGAGATCCTGATAAATTAAATATCTTGCTGTTGATTGCCATTGTTCTTGATCCAAGGGTGAAAAAGGTTGTAACAGAGTTTTATATTACCCTTTTGTATGGTAAAAAGGGTGATGATCTAAAGAAAAGATTGGACAATTCTCTTGAAAAACTTTTTGCTCAATATTCAGGTTTTTTTCTTACTTTTTAAAACTCTGATGTTTGATAGTACAATCATGCTGTTAACAAAATCATGAATGTGTGAGCTTGTTTATAGAACTTTAATTTTTTCCACTAAAGTGAGCTTGTTTTGAATGCTAATGTTACTGTACTATAGTGTGTTGGCTAGATGTATGTATGTAACATGTAATCTTTTCAATTTTATTGTGTAGGTATTGATGACTTCTCTCAATCTAGCCAATCAGCAACACCACCAAATATGGATGATGATGATATTATATGTCACTATAGTAAAAAAACTGGCCATAAGGATGATCCTAAGACTAAAACTGAAATTGAATCATACTTTAAAGAAGATAGGGTACCTTACAATCCATTAGTTGAACTTGACATCTTAGGTTGGTGGAAAGCCAACTCAACTAGGTATCCTATTTTGGCAAGCATAGCACGAGAGGTGCTAGCTATTCCCGCGACTACCGTAGCTTCAGAGTCTGCATTCAGCACTGGTGGAAGGGTTGTTAGTGACCATCGGACTTGCCTAACGCCCAAAATGGTGGAAGCACTTGTTTGTACACAAGACTGGTTGAAAGGAGCATCCCTCTCACTGTTTTCTCATGAGGACATTGATGAGATCCATAGAATAGAGCAAGGTACATTAACTTCACAATTAACAACTTCTGTATCTTATCTACAAAACTTAGATTTTTATTTTTCATGTATGTCATTTGGAAACATAGTCATTTAGATTTTTCATTTGGAATAGACTATGTATGTATGTCATTTAGGTACCATCATGGTTTTATTTTTCATGATAGTTTTCATATTAGATTTTTCATGATAAAAATAAAAAAAACCTGCAAGATATTGAAATGAAAGGCCATGAAAATATTACAAGGAATTGGGTCCAGAGAGTGTGACAATTGAATGAACATTTTCCAAATGAAACAGTGCTAGTATCAGATTGATAATGGTCCCTCTCATAGCAGTGGAGATGCATAACCATATAAGACAACACTAGCTAGATTGATTAATGTGTTCAGTTAGCAAGTGATATTAAAGATTTGGTGTATCATTTGAGAGAGTCTGATCCATAACCATAACTTATGCTTTGATTAGTCTTCTTGTTTGCTACTTTCTGGTATCATAGCTGAATAATGCCAAACAAGTGAGCCAAAACTGAGGCATCATCTCTTTAGAAAATCTGTTGTAATTCTTTGTCAATGGACTATTGTTTTAAACTGTCTCTGCTTATCATAATATTTCTAACATCCTAATTCATATTTTAAATCTATTTATGTAGAGATAACATGTTCAGGATCTACCAACCTTGATCATGTAGAAGACCTTGCAAGTTGAGTTTTATCGTAGGATGGAGAAAGAAGAGATTAGAGAAGAAAGAAGATCAAATTCATGTTTCAACACTTTCTTTTTGTTGGTTTTAAGTTCATAATTGTACTTAGTTTTAAGTTAATGATTGTACTTGGATTTAGCTTAACCATTTGTGTTTATTTAAGTTGCAATGTATAGTTAATTATGAAATTAAAAGGCCAAAAAAGTGCCTGCGGCTATAATTCATTTGCAAAAAAAAATTAGTATTGTGCTTAATTAATAGTTCGGTTCAGTTAACCGAACCATAAGTACAATTTTGTGTCCTTAACAGTTCGGTTCGGTTAACTGATTAATCGAACCAAACCAACAGTTCGGTTCGGTTCAGTTTGACTGTAAATCTAAACAGTTCGGTTCGGTTTTCGCGAACTATAGTTATGGTTCAGTTCGGTTCGGTTCTTTGACCGAACTGAACCATGAACAGTCCTAATCCCAAGTAAGGAGGATAAGGTCATACAAATCCTGCGTAGACAATACGACCGATTCCTTTCTTTCCTTGGCATAGAGATATTCAACCGCGTAGCATGCGGTGAAGCAGTAACAAGACCTACAAAATAAAAAATAAATGTTATAATAATATAAAATACAATAATAAAAAAATAAAAAATAAAAACTTACGGCGAACTTCTTTGGTGCCGAACCGGACTTAACAAACTTAAATCTACAGTCTCCATCCTTCACACTTCACAGAACCAGAGAGAGAAAGGGAGTGTGTTTAAAAAAAAATGAAGAATCGTGTTGGAAATGGAGAATCGTGTAGGAAATAAAGAATCTTCACACTTCACATTAGGGATGTCAACGGGGCGGGGAATGTGCGAAGGAAGCTTCCCCGTTCCCCGCCCCGAATTGCCTCCGGGGGAAAATTTACCTCCATCCCCATCCCCGCAGGGGAATATTAATCCCCATCCCCACAGATCCCCACGGTTCCTGCGGGGATCCACATATACCGAATATTAACAAATTTTTTATATTTTTCAGTCAAATTATGATAGTATTTTGACGTTATTTTTTTGTTTTTTATTTAAAAAAACAAATTTTGTACATCTTTCTTTTTTATTTAAAAAAACAACACTTAAACAATGGATTCATACAAAACTTAAACAACACTTTAAAAAAAAGACATTGCAAAAACATTTGACTACTAATAATCATACAAAACCAAATAGCTAAAATATTCCAATGTATAACAAAATATGCATAACCATACAAAACCAAAATAAAATATCTCAAAACTATTAGTAATTGGTAAATATCCAACCAAATTAAATAAATAAAGTTTTTTTAACAAAATATTATACAATTATTCAAGAAAATTATGTCTGTCTTTCTAAGTTTCTTTGCAAATGGAGTGTGTTTTGAAAAAATGAAGAAAGAAGGAAGATGAAGAACCGGCGGGATAGTGAGAAGATTCTAGAAAGAATTAGGAAAATTACTGATCAGCCCCTGCTATGGTGTGTTTGGCACGCAAGAGAGAGATTGAGACGAGAGAGAAAGGGAATAGTGCATTTCTCTCGTTCATGCAAGATTCATCAGAGAGAATACCCACTTTTCATTTCTCTTTCCATATTCAAAGAAAGTGGAAGAAAATGTGTTAATTCCAAAACTGTCCTTCTCTATTTTATTTCTTATGAAGAATCTTTCTTTCTCTCTTCTTCCATTTTACATACCATTTTTTTTATACAATAAAGCCTACCACTAATTAACAACACTACAATACTATTTTAAAATAAAATAAAATGGACATGTGCTTTAATTTTGTTTCACTGAAGTTGAAGACTCTTTTTTATGGACGCATATATATACACGTTATTTTTATTTACACAGTTTTTTTTTTTTTTTTGAATAGGCTAAATTAGTATTAATAGGAGGGATAAGGCTATACTTTAACTCATTTTATTTACACAGTTGATTTATTTATTAAACATTCAAAATAAAAAGTGACTGTTACTTTATTTGATTAAATAACTAAATTTAAAATAAAAAAAAGTAATCTATTTATTTTGAATAATAATTTGCATCAATTAATTAAACTAAGTTTAACTTTGGTAATAAAATCAAAGTAATAAAATCCAATATTATGAAATCTTTTCTCATTTAAGGATATTTTTGTACTTTCATAAATAATCAACACTTATCTCTCTCTTCTATTGTTCACCTTTTCTCTTATTCCAATCATCAACACCTTAATTTTATCATATTTCTCACAAATTTTGTTATTATGTAGTTATTTTGATACCAAGTGTTATTTTGATACTATATATTGAAATCACAATTTAATTTAACTTTCATTTTAAAAACCGTCAAATTTTTTAACATTTGTAAAGTGAAAAATTGTGTAACAAAATATTAAAAGGATCATATTAACTTGTGTCCTAAGGGTACATGTTAAGATATTTAAAATTAGAAATTTGCATTTAATAACACAAAAAAATTTAATGTTAAAAAAGTATAATGCACAAGTTACAAGAAGAATATTACTACTTTCGTGTTTTTAAATAAGTCTTTAGGGCACAAATTAACATTGTCCATGTTAAAATTGTTTCCGCGCGTAGCACGGGTACTCCGACTAATGATGATATAATCCAGCTAAATTGCCTAAACAAAAAAGACATGTTAGCACTTGTCATATTTTATTCTCACCTTCTTTTTATTTTGGTACATATTTTATTCTCACCTTCAATCATACTAAATAACAAAAAAAACGACGATGACACCAATTTATTTAAAACATGAATGTGTGTTGACACAATTTTTGTCAAAATCGCACACATATTTCCTTCTTTTGCTTAATATGCAAACTAAAAACACAAAAGTGGGGATCTTTATCGTACAAAGAAGGGGTGGTCTTTCTCGAATGCGTTCAAAGTCACCCATCAGATCGAGGAGTCGCTCACCCGGTCAGTGGACATCTCCAAGAAGGAGGTCCCCCAGAAGAAGATCCCCAGAGGGTTTTGGTGGCCATCCTGAAATGACTCATAGAAGATCACCATTATACAGGGTTGACAGAATGAGATCACCTGATCGACCCGTTTTTACTGGGGAGAGGAGACATGGCTCACCTCAATTTATATCACGACCTTCTAATGATATGAGGGATATTGACTCTGCAAGGGACCATTCAATAGGAGTCCATCTGGTCGAATTTTAATCAGAAACAACAGAAGATTTGATGTTGCAGATCCCCGAGATCGAGCAGACAATGATGATGAATATTTTGGTGGTGGTGGGCCTATGCATTCTGGTAGGATGCTAGAGCTTGATAATGGTGAAGGAAATGGTGAGGAGAGGAGAAGATTTGGTGAGAGAAGAGGTCCTATGCGATCTTTCAGGCCTCCTTATAACAATGGTAATAACAATAATAATAATAATAATGTTGGTGAGAACTTTCATCTTAATGCAGAAGATGGACCTACTAGACATTATAGATTCTGTTCAGATGATTCAGATTTTCATGACAGAGGCAACAACTTGAGGGAAAGGGACTTTGATAGACAGATCAAGGGTAGGAATGGAAATGGGCCACCTAGAAGAACAAGAAACATGGATGAGCAGGAGGATAATTTCAGGCATGGTGGACAAGTTTGGAGTGATGACAGTTTTGATGATATATCCAGAGTGAAGAGGAAAAGATTTTGAATTTGAATGATCCCTCCTTCTTTAATATCAGAAAATTCTCCTGCTGGAGGACAATGAAATTTGTAGTTTGCTGGTTTTTTTCACCTACAGAAGTGTAGTAGACTAGTTTTTAGTAGTAATAATAAATTATCACTTGCTGCATAGCTTTAGCCTAAGCCTGCAGAAAAAATTTATTCAAGAAAATTATCAACATCTGCATATTTTTGTAGCAGGGGATTATGGCTCGCGAGGGAAGAGATTGCAAAGATTAAACAAACCTTGCGACTATCAAATGATGGTTGTGAAGTTTGGTGTTGAACCTGTAAAGGAAATAATTGTACATGTCAAACATGAACTCTTCTGAAATCTTAAGCTGTAGTTTCTGTCAAAATCTTTAAAATTAAAACATTTTATCTTTTAAAACGACTGTTCAAGTGTATTGATCCGAGCACTAATTCCTCCATTTGCTAACTTTTGACACTATTATTTTTATTCAAATGACCTTAATTACTTCATCTCTCTTGTGATCTTGTCTCAAGACAAATCAAGTAGTAGATAATTTATCAGATGAGAGGAGTGAGATGACAAGTCTCGATAATTATAAGATAATATTGAAAAAATAATACAATTAGTTACCAAATTTAATGCATCTAACTAAATTAACTGACTTTCTTAATTATAAGGATGAGATAGAATTATTTAAGAAAACAGAAGAATGAAACCTGAATACAGTTTAAGGTATACCGAAAAATAACAAAATCGCATTCCAACTTCAAAATAAACATTAGTTTGTAATCTCATTAAAAGGAAGTATTTCATTAAAAGATTTCCATACCTCAGTTTTTGATTCAGAAGTTGCTTGAGATGTCTTCTCTCTAGGAAGTATGGGAGGTTTCACACTGGGAACAATGGATTTCACATTTTGTGCTAAAATTTTCCCTTCTGGTAGACCAGACACAACAGAAAATCAATTCTAGAATGGATGCAAACAGCACAGGCAGCCATTTATAGATACAAGGATGACGGAATCATGAAAAATGCATATACAAAGAAATGAGTGCGCAGAGAACTTTGAATACGAACCTTTGAGCTGAGATTGAACAGCCAAATTTGCAAACTGCATTTTCAAAATCAGAATGTAAAAAGAATATTCTATTTCAGCTGAGTAGTTATATAACATATTAAACAACTTAAAACCTGAAATAAGACAATGGAAAGATATTTTCTTACATTCAACTGATCAGCTGTATCTTCTTGATGATTATGCTTTTTCAGAAACTTATTTGCTGAATTTCTACTGTTTGTCTGGTCCACCGGTATGACTTGACTGCTACCCTACTTCGTAGAAAATAATAAAGCATAAGTTATCATGGTTCATTGTACTCATAGCCAATAAACAAAAATTCTAAACCAGAAACAACATATTGATCAAGATACTACTTCTGGATTTTGGGGGCTGTTTCTCTGATAAAGACTATCATCAAAATCAACAGTAGTTTCTTCATCTTGATTACTGCAATCACCATTTTTTTCAGCAAGCTCTTCTTTTTTCTCAAGTTCATCCATTAATGCTAAAAATTTAGCATAGTCCGCTTCTTTGGTTGTATCATTCCCAGAACTAGGAGCATCTTCGATAGGTGAATCTGAAAAATGATATTGACATCACATCCAATCATAAGTTCAATATTTCCAACAAATTTACAAGTATGGTCATTGGTTGGTGCATTGTTCTGACCTAGTGTATTAAAAGGTTAGAAATAAAAAAAGTTTAATGATAACAACATATGTTCACATTAACCTTCAAATGTAGAATAACAACGTTGATGAAAAAAATAAAAGAACAGAAAACAAGAAAATTAAAAGTGAGCAAGTTAGTAAAATTTGTTCAAGTAAAGAAAAATATGTGTTAATATATCCAATTGAAAGTAAAGATTGAAAATAACAAAAACTGCTGTACAAAATATATATAACCTGCACAAGGAGAAAAAGATACATGTATATATGTTGAAGTTGTGCGTTTTTAGATAGAAAGGAAAAACAATTCAAAGAATAAAGCTTAAAAAATATGATTATGACTGATAATTTGAAGATACCAAAAGATTTAGCACTATCATCTCTTTATTACAAGACTCCTAATTGAATAGGGAAATGAATCACAGTAATAACCAAGTGAACGACTCCTATGAGATAATTCAAGATAATATCATGATATTTTTTCAAATGTTCTAACACTCCTCCTCAAGCTTAAGCTTGTTACAAACAAACTCTTTGAAATTATACTCGGACAGTGCTTACATGGAAAGTGTTGCAACTTCACACAAAATATAAATTATAAAATAGCAGCAGAAGCCTAAATAAATATCAACTATGGTGCAACCAAAGAATACCAATAGCACCAAAGAAGCATCTGAAGGCACTGCAATAGGTGGTCCAAAAACAAGAAAGAATAAACCATAAATACTATTGGGAAATCAAGAACAAACCGGAATGATGAAACAACATTATATGTGACTGGTGCTGGCAACTTAGCCTTGATGGTGGCAAGACAGCGCGACTACCCTAGACAATTAACGGTTATTTTATTAGTGTGTCAGGACCATTGACTACAGAACCTTCCATTAGACACCGATGGAGAGAATGAAGAAAGCACGCTAGGTTAAGAGAGATTTGGACAAATGACTACAAACAAGATGTCAACAAAAAGCTTAGAACTACCAACAAGACAAACAGATGGTTGTTTTGCTTGGGTTGAAACTAGACAGAGCTCGACTGAAACAGAAGCTGGAATAGACAAAACATAAGTGACCAAAGTGAGATGAGGCTAGGTAGCATATAATATATAAATCAGAACCAGAACCAGAAGTAAAATCTTGTCAAACACAACCACCATGTTGAAGCCAACATGACTGATAGAACCAGTGGACATGTCAAAAGTGTGACAACAATCACAAAACCAAAAATCCACAAACAAAAGCAAAACTGCTTATAGGACAGTGATTAATAGTGTCAACTGTCAACAAGTAGAACCACCTAGGGCACGCATAGCTCAAGAAGCAACTGCAGCAAAGGTGCCGTAACTATAGTCCTATAGAGTCTGCACGGATGCCTATGAACTGGCGAGACAGTTGGCGAGATCAAACGAATGTCAGCATATAGATTGTGTGCTCGACGGTGATGAACATAAAGCATGCATGTCACTCGTCAGAGTGTGCTAAGAAGGTAAATTACAATACTCCAAGGGATGGCCGATTGGCGATCTCCATGACTGATAGAGGTGTCGGAATGTCAAACATACAACAAACTAATTGATGGGCAACACTCACTGCTGTTGACTTGAAGGAAGGATCCATATTTGTGTATGGTTGACTTGAAGAATAGAGTACCATATTTTTGTAAGGTTTACTACTTTGGGAAACTTGGCAGAAGAATAGTGTCATAGCAGGTCACAAAGTATGGTACGACTCTGATACAAGTTGAGTTTTGGATAAAAGAAGGAATGAAATAGACGGAATTAATATTTGAATATATGATTATGATTGAAGATACCAAAAGATTAAGCATTAAACCTCTATTTATAGAGAAACAGATTATGATAATTAATAATAATTAAGTGATAAGGAAACTAATCACAAGAGATAAGATGAGAAACTAGTCCTATGAGATGATTCAAGATAATATCCAGATACTAAAAGATATTTTTCTTATATTCTAAGTTATACATACACCCAGTGACACAGTTATAAATTGATGTATATCCAATGTGTTTTGATACATGTATCCACTGAGCATGAGTATTCATTTGGGTTCAGGTTGTGCTGTAAAACTGATTTGAACGATAAAATATTACATGAATAAACATTATTTTAACTAACAAGTGGTATCAGAAAGCTGAGTTAAGAGAAAAGAGATGGGGAAAAGTTGTAAGTAGTGCAAACTGAAATATGTATATAACAAAAGGTAAAATGAAAATTTAGTGTTTATTGTTTAAAAATAAGAAACCGTGAAATTATATATCTTCCATGCAAATCAAAATTAAACATTTCCTTTATATGCTAATAAAACCAGCATAATGTAATGTTAAAAGTCAAAGTTTAATATAATTAGGACTTGACTTAACTTGATAAATAAAAAATCTTCTGAGGAAGGAAATCAACTTTATTTTGATTTTCCACTCCCCTATGCCATCTTCTGTTTATAATGATTAATGAACATAGACTAACATCCTATATAAATCTAAAATTTTGGAAAGTAAAAGACAAGAACATGCCTGATTCAGATTCCTCTTCGGCAGATTCGTCCTCATCCTCCACATATTCTTCTCTTATTTCCACAAGACCCCCCTGCACCAATTAAACCATAACAATAATTAATAATTTGTGTACTTCAAAACTATTAACACTAATTGCTAACAAATGCATGCTAAGACATAAGAAGAAGAAAAATGTAGCACAAAACAATGTTAAAAACAAAAAGAGCAATACATAACACATTGCAGCATAACTCTACCAAGTTTACCCACAAATTTAAAAAATAACATAATACTTTGTGAATGTTAAAATCGCCTCAATACAAATGAAATTGAAAGTTTCTTGAAACAAATGAGGGAAGTTTCAAGACAAACCGCTACTTCAGAATCTGTGACATTGATAAACGAGGCAAGGTTGTTGATCATGGCCCGTAAAGAATCAACCTGTGAATCCAACGACTGCCCTCTTCGTTGCAAAATCTCAACTGTTTGCTTTGAAGTTCTGTCTGCATAGTAGCCTTCTCCCAAAAGAACCTAACAACAAAAAACCCTTCACAATTAAAAATACAAAATTTCACATAGGGCTACGGCCTACTCAAGAGTACACATAAATAGAAGGCAAGCAGGCAACAAACTGCACCGCTAGCCCTTTTTGGATGGTAAAACTAATCCTCTGCGTCAAGAGACCTAAGAGCACAATATTACAACTCTTTGAACTCTTTTTAGAAGATGTACAACTTCTGGTGTTAGGAAGCCAAAAGTGTCAAAAGTAAACACTAGGAAAGATGCTAGTTGTCAAAACACGATTTCTTATGTTTAACCTATTTGGCTTTATTCAGTAAAAATAAGCTATAAGCTAGCTTACAGTTGAAAAGCTAGCTTATAGCCGATAGCTAATACAGCTTTGAAGCTGTCTGTCCAAAGTAAAATCCTCATTCTTTAATCCCACAATAAAATTGAAAAAGAAAACCACATTCAATTCAACCAAAAAAAAAAAGCGTACCTTGAACTCATTGGTATGAATCAAACGACCAGGGAAGAACGCTGCTTTCCCAAACGGAACCTGAGAACCCCATTTCAAATATTGAAACTTTTTTACAAAGGGTAATGAAAGAAAAGGAGAAAAAGAAAAACAAGGATTGACTTGCCATGACATGATGAGAAAGTTGTTCGGGGAGTTTCTGGACGAGGTTGATAAGGTTGTTATTGTCGTTGAGAAAAGCTTGTAGACGATGGAGGTCGTTGTTCTTTTCATCGATGGCGTCTTGGACATGCTTGGTTGCCTTATGGACTTCCTCTGTGGAGAACAGTGAGTCGAGTGGTATGACAGTGCCTTTCCTCCTTGACCCGCCCATTTTTTCTATCGACGGTGGCTATCGGAACACAGAGACGAGTAGAGGGAGTATGTGAGTTTTAAAACAAGTGTTTGTGAATGTACTAGTATTCATACCCGTGCATCGCACGGGGCACCGCGGGAAGAATTCAATTAAATTTAATTATATGATTCAATTATATAAGCATATCGTAATTTGACTAACATTTGTTCATTTAAATTTTTTAATTATACTTAAATATAGAGATTGTTTTGTAAAGAAATTATTAAGGTATGTTTGATTTTGAAAATGATCTTACATTAAGTTACAAAAAAAAAAATAGAAAAAGTTTACAATTAGCGAAAGAAAGAGTAATGTATATATTTATAGTAACAAATATATATTTCTAAATATATTAAAGCTTGGATAAATTAAAATTGCCCTTTGTCCCCGTAATATATTTATAGTACCAAAAAATATTTCGAAATAAAAATGGAAGATTTTATATAAATTCAATTATAAGAATTGAAAAATAAAATAAAATGACTATAACTAAACTGAAACATGATGATTATAAATAAAAGAAACAAAAACAATAGGTTATAGTCTCCCGTATTATACGAATTGAAAAATAAAATAAAAAATAATTATAACTATACTTAAACATGAAGATGGTAAATAAAATAAAAAAAAAGACTATAACTATAACTATAACTATACTTCCATTTGAGAGTGGCAACTTATTCCTCCATGATTCACACTTTTGAGGACAATGATAGTGACTAATTAAAAAGAAAATAGTAGTAGTATTAATATAAAGAGTGTAATCTTGAATTAACTAAAGAAACTGCTAACTATACTTGAAACATAGAAAGGTGATATAACAGTGTCATTTTATCAGTGATGTGAAAAAGAGTATGTTGGTTGATTAACATTTGGACAATGGCTATTTCCTACCTTGAGTTCCAACTTAGTACCTGCAAGCAAAATATTAAAATAAGTTTGTTTTCTCATGAAGAATACATTATGTTATGTTAGAAGAAAAAAATTTCATATTCAATACACTTTTTTTTTTAATTAATTTTTTTTATATATATATATATATAAAAATAATAATTACATTAATTGAAGCAAATCTCTTTCATATAAATATAGTTTGATAAAAAATTAAACCATGGAAATTCATAAATTTGACCCCTCAATTTGATCAGTGTCTTCATTCTCTCAATTTAAATAAGCTATTTTAGAAGAGAATTGGTGAAGACTTTCAAGTAACTAAATCAAGCAAAATATACTTATATATGAGAGTTATTAATTTTCTTAGACTTATAAATAACATAACAACGAAACTCTCAAATTCATCGCTAAGGATTGATAAATATGTCCAATAGTAGTTTATTATAGGGATAAATATGTTCCTGGTCCCTATAAATATCTCAAGTTTTGTTTTTAGTCTCTCTAAAAATTTTCTTCGACTTTTGGTCCCTCTAAAATTTTCAATTAATACTTTGGTCCCTACTTTTAAATTAAGTAATATATAGACTTCATATCTTTTAATGAAATTTTCTAGAAAAGTTTAGAATATTTTAATAATCACGCACAAAAACAATTAGAATTTTTTAACAAAACATGAATTAAATATGATTTTTTTAGCACCAAAAACATAAAAATTTATATTTAATTTATGCTTTGTTAAAAAATTCAAAAAAAAATTTGGGAGAAATTCTTATAATATTTTAAACATTCATAAAAAAAATTATTCAAAAATATGAATTCTACACATGAATTGATTTAAAAGTAGGGACTAAAAATGTTAATTGAAAATTTTTTAGGGACTAAAAGCAGAAGAAAAATTTTAGAGGGACTAAAAACAAAACTTAAAATATTTGTAAAGACCAGAAACATATTTATCCCTTTATTATATGCTTCACTATTACATAACATATATAAGATCATGCCCAAAATTCTAATTCTAATTAAATAAGAACAATATTTTAATAATTCTTTAACTTCTTCGGTAACTTCAGTAACATAATTTATAGTGATTTTGCACTCTAATGCTTTCAAACACACTCTAAATACATATAATCAAGAGGCCAAACAACTATCTCATAAGAAATAAACTAACAAATACAACTAACTTACTCCAAACCAGCGCATACCGGCGAAGAAGAATTATATTAAGAAGGGCATAAGAAAATGCCAAAACCAGAACAGCATAACAAACTTACTCCCAACCTGATAAACACCAACACAGAAGGCTAACCACACACCCTTACATGGTTTCTAAATATCAAAGCAAACTAAAGTAATTACAAAGAACAAACACCTATAGTCCAAGCTAGGCAATGAAAATACAAAGAGACAAAAATTCTCATGGCCTCCCAGCAAGCTGTAATGAATGCTGGTTGATACACCAGAGCAGATATCTCTCAAAAGCAAGCAGCCGAAGCGAGGATGAGATTTCTAACGCAACCTCTGTGGGACTCCGGTCCTTGCCACAGAAAAACGGTCTTGATTTCTAACGCAAGCTTGATTTGTAATTTTTCAAGAATTTTGTTTCTTCCAGGAGAAAACAATCTTTCTCAGATGTCATAAGAACCACCAAAAATCATTACCAAATCCTCATTTACAAATTAAGACATCAGCAACTGCAAAATACAAAGCAACATAGCATCAATGAGGTTGGTAGCATAATCAAATCAAACAAATAAAGAACAATAGAAAGCTTAATCATCACTATATAAGCACTTTGGCTTTTATGTACCAACAGTATATATACTTGAGTGCTTGCAAACTGAAGTCTTTAATTTTCAAAGTGAAAATCATTCATAAATTTATATGAAAGGGAAAGTTATAGAAATATTCATAAACTAAAAACTAACATAAGAATTTGTTATGTAAACTATCAACAAAAAAATAAAAATAAACCATCAACAAAAAACTATCAAATAAATGAAATTGTTTACATTAAAATAGTACTAAAAAAACTATTTTTCATTCATTCGAAAGTGTCCAAATTTCCAGAGCCCTATACATCTTAGAAAGAGTAGACATATAAAAATCATACTTCATATCATCCATCCAATACCTAATATCATCTTACATAAAAGAATACATAAAAACCAAAAATCATACTTAATAGTTAACGTCAATATCATAATCACAACAAACATGTGAAACTGAAATATGAAATAAACTGGTCCAAACACCTACAAAATGACCAAGGCTCTAATAGGGAAAGAAATTACAGCACTTATATACACTACCCAGTAGCCTATTTAGATTGAGCTTTTATTTTTCAGAAGCCTTGTTACAATGAAAGGTTTTCATTGTAGTCCATGTATACATAAAGTGAGCCTTGACCAAAGTTCAAATGTATAAATAAACTATACCACTTAAGCCATATAATTAAACTACTCTCTCCAAAATGGAGCTTTGAGCAAAGTTCCAAATAGATGCATATTTAGTTCAAGCATACAACTCTAAATCATTTTTTTTTAAGAAATGACCAAAGAATCATTAAATTCAATAGATTAATTCAATAATGACTATAGTCATAAAGAAAATAGGTAAAAATAAAATACCTCATAAGCAAGTTTAATGCTCTTTGTTATATAGTTATAAATAACTCATTTTTCTTCTTCTTCAGCTCCTGTTACCAAAAGAATAATTAGAAAATTGAATAACCAACATTCATGATTTTACCAATCCAAAACCAAACTCACCATGATGGTATCTTAGTCCTTTTCAACCCTAATTTCAACATTCAATTTTTATAAGTATAATACATTAATAACAAATTTGAAATAAAGTAAACTAAAAAATAACATGGATCTTACTTAAGAGCATCTCGAACAACCATTCTATTGATCATCTTGTCATATAGATGTGGGATCTCTTCATAAACATTCAATGAAGCAACATGTAATCAAACCACATTTCTTATGTAATATTTCTTTTGCACATAAAAATTCATTGATGGCAAGTCCTATTCCAATTTAAAAGTATTTTTCAAGTTCAATGATAGCAAAAAAATTGTTCCATGAATGAACCATACATATGATTAGTACATAAATTGGTACATCAATAAGTGCATCTTTAACCCTTGAAATTGAAGACCCCGTGAACAAATTAAGCTAAAAGATGTAGAATCACAAAATAGAAAGAATCAATAGAAAAACACACCTTACTTGTCTGATTCATGTTGCTGAAGAAGAGATGAAACAAATTGAAGCATGTAGTACACTACAAATAACAATCACTATATTCAATCAAATGAGTTTGAAATATAACAAAGAATGAGAGAGAACATCCCCTCCAAATCCATCAAACTAAAGCTAATACTGTTAAATGACATACCATTTTCCTCAAATTCATGAGCGGCAATATCTGATTGAACATTTAAAAAAAAATGTGAGTAGAGTAAGAAGCAACATCACTATAGATTGAACAAAAAGATAATAGATCTGGAATCCAAAAATTAGTCAAAGCTTGCATAAAACACTTTTGGTTTTTACCAAAATGGAAGTTTTGTTGAAGATGGAGAGAAAGAAGACAGCATCAATGCAAAAAGAGAAGGAAATTTAAAAGGTAGGGATTATTAGCTAAAGTATAGAAACAAATCCTAATAAATATGACAACTAAACAACAATATTGCACTGGAGAATTTATATTTTTCTTTTAAATTTGGTTTTTCTTAAAGATAAAATTGTAAGAATGAGACTCTTAAGGTTCATGTTCAATTAAGTACCTTCCTAATTTATATTATAAACCAAATTGTTATGGTTTGACATATTTAAAGGGATTATGTCCTAGTGAACCAACAAAGCCTTCTAAGAATGAGACATTTAAGGTTCATGTTCAGTTAAGAAAAAAAAATGGAGTGAAGAGAAAGACTAACCTTGTAAATCAGAATGCCAAGGGAAAACATGGCAAGACACTCCTTCATCGTGGCATTGCTAATCTTGCTACATTCTGTCAACAATAGTTAATAGCAACTTTCCAACTTCATTCTGGTTACTCCCTCTTCAAAAAAATGAATGTGTTAAAAAATGACTGGGAGAGAAATCCAACAAACAAATTTAGGATGAATGAGTACCAAAAGATAATATGACAAAAAGACCATTGGAAGTAATAGAGAGAGGGGACATCAGATAGTTTTTTTTATAAAAAAAAGGTGACCCTTATTCGTCAGTTGTCCCTTATTCGCAAAGGTTGTCCCTTATTCGCAAAGGTTTTCTCCTACAAAAAAGAAAATTCAAAACAATGCATAATTTTAGTAAAATAATCACAACAAACATGTGAAATTGAAATACGAATAAACCGGCCCAGACACCTACAAAATGCCCATGGCTCTAAATAAATGAGACTTTTAAGTAAGACATGAAAACACAACATTGTGAAATCAAAAAGATACATATAAACTATTACATTTCTACATACTAAATTATCTATTCACATACTAAATTTGAATCAAAAACACTACATTTGTGACCTTTCGATAATTTAGAATTGAACAACAAAAAAATTGATTATAACTAAACTGAAGAAAAAAAAATATATGTATTCACTTTCTACATGCTCAACATATCATGTAGTGGATTTGTTACTTGCCAAACATTTCTCTCAATGTAATAAAAAGAACACAAATGAAATATACATTATATTGTGCGCAATATATTCTTTTCCCTTAAAAGTATGGATTAGTGCAACAATTAGTGCAAATAAAACATTTAGAACTCAAACATATAATGAAGGATGGAAGACCAATACTTCAAATAAACAATGCATAATTTCAGTAAAATAATCACATTCTAATCACCCTTAATTCTTGATACATCATTCCCAATTTATGGAAAAAAGAGACATATAATGGAGATAAAAAAGAAGATAGTATTATGAGATGAACCCAATCTACAACTCCAAACTAAGACATCAACAATTGTTGAACCTCGCAAAAGTTTCAGAAACATAATCAAGTTTACAAATTTACAAAGTAAAAGGAAACAGAGCGTGATTAAGAGTTTATGTGATCAGAGTGTGCTTATTAATATTATTCAAATTCTTGGTTTATCTCACTATCTCATCGCATAAACTAAGGAATTCAAAGAATGACAAAAATTATTTCTATCTAAATCAAACATATCACAAATTTTAAAGAATCAACAAAAACACAAAGCCATCACTTGGTACATATTTAACCCAATAAAAACAATACGATTTTAATCATTCTTTCACTTATTCAATAACATATTTGGTTTCATATTGAGACATTTCCTCAAACACTTTCAGCGATCACTTTCACAATCAAATGAGAATTTTCAAAATAAAAAATTAAAACAAAAAATTAACCAATAATTACCTCACCATTTTCAGAACAAAAAATTAAAAAATGAGACAAACATTAAGCAAGGTATTTGTAATGAAATTAACCAATAAGATTCCATGACAGTCAAATGAAGACAAACATTCATCAATTATGTGGCTAATTTGAGTAGATGGATAGAAACGCAGGTAAATTATTACAAAAAGCAAGTAAATAAAAAGACAGAAAAGCAGCAAGAGGATGATAAAAGCTTACCTTGGCGTTTTCGTTTGTGCGATGCTTCCTCATTATTTCCCGTCGCCGATATTGTAAAAAGAGAAGGAGAAACGCAGCAAAACCTACAATTTGTGCGGAGAGGAAGATAAGGAATGAAGAGTAAGAGAAAGATTGAAGATAAAATATGAGTTTATACAATAAATTAAATTTCAGAAAACTTACCCAATCAAACCCTATTTGTAATTTGTAAACCTGGACAAACAATAACATTCCAATCAAAAACAAAATCAGAATATAAAATCAAATTATCAAATAAAGAAGGGATTGAGAAACCTCACCGTTTTGGTTGCTGCTTCCTCAAACCCAAATTTTTTAATCTGAATGAACAAAAACATTCCAAAAAACAAAATATAAAAATCAGAGTTTGAAATCATATTGAGAGATCGATATAGATGGAGGTTTAAGTATTCAAATTTGAGAGAGGGAGAGAGAGGAGAGTTTGAAATTTGAAAGTTCTAAATCTGTTTTCAATATTCAGCTTTTGGTATGCTGCTTCTGAACATATTCTGAGAAGAATGTTGACATCTCAGATATGAAACTTATCTGAAAGGTCAATACGGCCTGTTTTGGTCATTGCTGCTTCTGAACATATCTGAAGGAGAGACCAATATTTTTGTGCATTATGTTATCTGTTTTTGTATCTTTTTGGCCGATTCAAAAATTTGCTTAGAAGCTAAATTTTTGTCATCTAATAAAAAGGCTTCTTGGGATAGGTCATTGTTTTGATCTTTAAGTGATTCAAGACTACACTTACAAAATATGTGTCCTATTAGGTATCTGGGTTTCAAATGCTTATTTCAGCAACCAAACTAACATAAAATTGTTTATGAAATAAAGAACACAAAGCTATGTACCTTACCAAACTATCACTAAAGTAAGGAATTCAAAGAATGACAAAAATTATTTCAATCTAAATCAAACATCTCACAAATTTTAAAGAATCAACAAAAACACAAAGCCATCACTTGGTACATATTTAACCCAATAAAAACAATACTATTTTAATCATTCTTTTACTTATTCAATAACATATTTGGTTTCATATTGAGATATTTCCTCAAACACTTTGAGTGCTCACTTTCACAATCAAATGAGAGTTTTTAAAATAAAAAATTTGAACAAAAAACTAACCAATAATTACCTCACCATTTTCAGTTCAAAAAATTAAAAAATGAAGACAAACATTAAGCAAGGTATTTGTAATGAAATTAACCAATAAGATTCAATGACATTCCAAACAACAACAAAATCAAAATATGAAATCAAATTATCAAATAAGAAAGGGATTGAGAAACCTCACCGTTTTAGTTCGCTGCTTCCTCAAACCCAAATTTTTGAACCTGAAAGAACAAAAACATTCCAAAAAACAAAAAATAAAGATCAGAGAATAGAAAAACAGAGAACATCTACTTTCAAATTCATCAAACTAAAGCTAAAAATATTAAATGACGTACCTTTTTTCTCAAATTCATGTATAGGAATCTCTTATTGCACATAAAAAAACCATCTGAGTAGATCCGAAAATTGAAGAAACATCACCATGAAGGAACACCCGCAACAATCATCGTTGCTGGGTCTGTCTTAAATAATAATTAATGGCCACTTTTGTGCTTCATCATTGCTGGGTTTGTCAAGAGAGATATGAAGGAATTTCAAAATTATGCAAAAAGCATCAAACAAAAAGAGGGTTAAAAATTTGTTTTAAGAAAATTTGGGATTTGGAAAAGGAACGAAATTTAAATTACCTGCAGGATGGGTCTTGAAACAAATCGATTGAGAAGCAATTTGAAACCTTTGAAGATTCTAGTTTGTGCTTTGGGTGGAGGTTGATTCGTGGAGAGGGAAGTTTGAAGGAATCAAGAAAAAATGGAGTGAGATGAATAAGAAAGTGAGTTTTGATATTGAAAAAGAGATGGAGAAATTGAAACTTGAATTTTGAATTGGATTCAATTCAACAAAGTAACTGCTATTCTGCATTGAGAGAGAGGGATGACAGGGATGAAAGGGACGGGTCTTGCATGCTTGTAGACTCACGTGAGAGTATTTGTTCATAGGGTTCACCGTTTTAATTTGAAACTGGGCCGGGTCGGAAGAGAATTTTTTATTAGGCCCAATGCTCCTTGTTCTTTCTCCAGACGAGGGAAAGAAGAAAATTTGAAAATCACTATTTCAAGTAAAGTTTAAGAAAATTTGAAAATCACTATTTCAAGTAAAGTTTTTGTTTGTTTGTACAGCTAGGATTTGCTCTAGGTAAATATTGGCTTGACATGTGTCCTTTTTTGCCATCTAGCTGTTTTGTTTTTGTGTAGTTTAAGGATTGCAATGCTTGCTATAGTATGAATTTTGCAAGTAGTATGAAATATTTAAGATGGTTAGAATCGATCACTAACTTTTGTGTATGAGAATATTGAAACTTTGAACATAGAGGTTCTAATTATCCACGATTCCGATTGATTTTGACTTAAAAATTTATCCGATTCAAAGTTAAAATAACTAGCGATTCAGTTATGAATGACTGTTTAAAAAAATTTAATCTAATTTTGTGCGGTTTAATTTGGATATTCAAATTACAAATTCGAATTACAAACGATATAATATGTTTGATGTAAAATATAACATATAATATATTAATTAAAAATTAATAATTTGTAGCACAAAAAAAAAAAAATTTGGAATTATAAATATAGATTATAGGGGAAATAGTCATTTTAATTCTTCAATGTGCAACTTGCTGTCATTTTGGTCCCTGACTGAAGAAAAAATGCAAAATAGTCATCGACTCAGCAATCTGTTAGTCATTTTAGTCGGCAAAAGTTATTATGCTTAAACATTATACTTATGCAGGGTGCATAAGTGAATATTAGCCACCAGATCCCTCTGCCACATGTAATGATCACAGCCATCACAGGAATTAACGGAAATTTCACACGCGGGTAACGGTTGCTCCACACAGTTGACGGAAGTTCACACGCAGCTAACCGATCTCTTCTCCGACGAGATCCGGCGCCGAAATCATCATCACCGTCTCCGGAATCATCATCTCCGTCACCGATTCCATCATTCATCACCATCGCCGCCATGTTGCTAGAATCACGTTAAGGTTGGTGTTGCACAGAAAATTGATTTCGAATTTGATTTTGATTTATTATGTTTGTTTTTCTATTTGATTTAATTTGTGGATGCTTGTGGTTATTTTTTGATTTTCATGAGGAGGTATATGAATCATTAGGTTGTTGTTTTTTTGCTGATTTGAGGAGGTATAGGAATTGTTGTTGTTGAAGATGGTAAAACTAACACTAACACACAACAACTTGTAATTAGTACTGATTGTGATGTAACTGATGTTAATAGCATTGGTGTTATGGAAGATGATGATAAAATTTTGTAGGGACTGTGTGTGAAATTTCCAGAGCTGGAGCACATTAATTTACTGCACTGCAACTCATATGATAACTTGACATTTAATGGAGTTTAATAAACCTTAAAACCTTTCTTTTGCATTTTAAAATATAACCATTTTATTGCAAAGGTGTGAAATCAATAGTTTAAATTTGTGAAACATGTGTTACATTGAAATTCATAATTTTATGAATTTGGAAAACTATAATTGAAATTATGGTTTGAGGTATAGGAATCATTAGCTTTTGGCACTGTGTTACATATGATTCTTAATCCTCATAGAGCCAATAAATTGGTTACAAGCAGCTTGTAGGTAGGATGTCGAGGTTTTAGCTTTTTTTCATTCACCCATTGTTGAAGAATGTTGCATGTTTCTTTTGTTCTATTAATATTTGAATCAAACAAACACTATGTATGGAACGAATCATCCTCTCCAGTGTTGTGCCTAGTTTTTCCGGATTAGAAATCACGCTGAGACTGATGACAGTAAATTTTAAACCATGACTGTGTCATAGTTGTAGTGTTTGCCATGTTATTGACTAGTAGTACTCATCACCACTCTTCTGGATTTTGGTGTATAATTGACAATATTTTTTTATGACAGACTCTTGATCACATAAGTGGTGGGCAATCGGGTCTTTGATTCTCAGCACTGCACGAGCGAGTAACTAAAAGAAAAACTCTCTAGCTACAAGAATAAGAATACAAGGTTAAACTTTGGGAGCAAAATCAAGGTAAATATTGAATGAACTAGTTACAAGAATGTAATATTGTTTAAGCTGTGTTGGTAGGAATTGATCATTGGATTAACCTAATCCAATCCTCATTTTACTTTCAATGCAAAACCAAATTCTACATGCTTAATGTTTAATGTCGATGAAATTTAAGTGGATTCATTGTGTAACCTCCAATGAATTGTAATGTTGATTAATTTTTGGGCTGTAGGTCTTCATAGTAGTGGATTAATTGTATTGTTTCATTAGCAGCATGATCATCATTATTGTCAAATGCTTTAAATTATATGCAACCATAATGATTGTTAAATGGTTTCCAGCTGTTATACCTTGAAACCATGAATATAGTGAAATGGTTTCAAGAACAACAATTGTCTATGTAAATGATTTTTAAGTACACTACTTTATGCATGTTACTTTGGTTGTTGTTCCAGTGGTTAACTTATTTTTACATGATCTTTGTTTATAGGGATTTTTGCTGTTTTTAATGGATTCGACGTCAACTTCATCTGAAATTGTCCAATTGTCTGTTGTTGATAGTTCAAACACACAGGCTGATAGTTCAAGAACACTTCTTGATACATTTCAATGTTACTCTCCTACTAAAAAAGAAACTTGGGAGTCTCTTGCTTTTAAATCTGTTGAAGATGTTGAAAAATTTTATGGTGATTATGCATTTAAAAGTGGGTTTTCAATTCGGACTTTGTTGAGATCAAAAAAGAATTCACAAAATAAGTCATCTGATAGATTTCACTATCTACGTTATGGTTGTAACAAACAAGGTTACAAGAAAGGAAGTTTGTTGGATCCGAAGAACAAGCCAAAATCAGAGAGTCCTGTTGTTGTTGAATTTGAGAAAGTAAAAGAAAAAGCAGAGGAAAGGGTTGGTTGTACAGCTGCAATTTCTTTAAAGTTGGATGAAACTCTGAATGTCTATAAGATATATAAATGGGATGTGGCCCATTGTTATCAGTTACATAAACCAGAGCATGGACGTTACTTGAGATCATTTAGGGAAGTTAATGAAGTGCAAGGACAGCTCGCTGTAATAAATTCGAAAGCTGGAATGTCAATGAGAACTTCTTATGAGGTCATGGGTCAGGGTGTTGGAGGCACAGATAACTTGCCTTTTCGATTTTCGGATTTAAAAATTTATTTGATGACAATCCGTTCGAAAGAGATGGTGGTTGGTGAGGCAACTGTGATTCAAGAATTTTTTAGGAATGAAGCTTTGTCGAAACCATCCTTTTATTATGATATTCAAGTTGATGCAGCAGAAGATATAGCTAGTATTTTCTGGGCAGATGGGATTATGCAGCTTGATTATGCTTTATTTGGTGATGTTATAAGTTTTGATACAACTTACCGAACCAACAATCAGTATCGCCCTTTAGGTTAGTTTTTTGAACTTCTACCAGGTTAAAAATTATTGTTTTTATTCCATTATGTTATATATTGTGTTGCCATGAATAGTATAGGTAAGTTGAATATGTTGAAACCATTTACCGATAATAATGGTTCCTTTGTATATCATACTGAAACCATTTATCATTACTAATGGTTTCACTTGATAACATGTTGAAACCAAAATAGCCCTTTTATGGTTTCAGTGGTTTTATTTGATTTTTAAGTTGTTTGTGAATTCAAAACCAATGAGAAACCATAAGTGTAGCTTAATGGTTTCACTGAATGTGTATCTGAAACTAAAATAGCCCTCTTATGGTTTCACTAGGTTTTATACTATAACTAAAACCATAAATGTGGCTGAATGGTTTCACTGTATTTATTTCTGAAACCAAAGTAGCCCCCTTATGGTTTCAGTTATAGTGTGGCATTTGTTTGATGGTTTCAGCACTCAAGATAATCAATTATAAGTGAAACAATAATTATGATTGATCCTTGCAGTACACGTTCCTGCTTATAGTGTGGCAAAATGGTTGTTTTGTTTGGTTTTTAAGCAGTTGTTTGAATAATGTTTTAATCTTAGCTGTTTGTGAATTCAAAACCAATGAGAAACCATAAGTGTGGCTTAATGGTTTCACTGGATATGTATCTGAAACCAAAATAGCCCTCTTATGGTTTCACTAGGTTTTAATTATCTGGGGATAATATTTTTGATCTCAATAATAATGGTCCTTTTATATATGCATTTTTTCCCTGATTTGGTTCATTTACATTTCAGCTGCATTCATGGGCTTTGACAATCATCGGACAAGTGTTTTATTTGGTGCTGCCCTTTTGTATGATGAGACTTCAGCAACTTTTGATTGGTTGTTTACGATTTTTTTGAAGTGTATGTCTAATAAGAAACCACAATCCATATATACGGACCAGGCGCCTGCGTTGTTGA
Source organism: Trifolium fragiferum (assembly GCA_954870985.1). Classification (NCBI taxonomy): domain Eukaryota; kingdom Viridiplantae; phylum Streptophyta; class Magnoliopsida; order Fabales; family Fabaceae; genus Trifolium; species Trifolium fragiferum. The sequence continues at coordinate 27,107,555 of OX940792.1, forward strand.
AGTCAATTCCTAATGTTTTTTAGGGTGTTTTTCATGGACTTTGCTCATGGCATATGTCAGAGAATGCAAAGAAAAATCTTGGGTCTCGTGCAAATTCTGCGTTTTTCAATGAGTTCAATTATTTGATTTCAAATGTTGAGACTGAATCGGATTTTGACTACAACTGGGATCAGATGATGAAAAACTGCTTTGATGGAAGGCCAACTTCTGACTTTAGTTGGCTTGTTCAAACACACAGGAATCGTATGCACTGGTCTTCAGTTTGGGTCAAGTCGCATTTCACAGCTGGTTTGAAAACGACCCAATTAAGTGAGTCCTTTAATGCCTTTCTTCGTGGTTTTCTGCAACCTGACCATTCACTAGTTCAATTCTTTAGCCATTTTAATATCATGGTTCAAAGATTGAGGGATAAGCATGCTGAGTTGGACTTCAAGGCTGCAAACACTAGATCAAAAAACAATTATCCCAATAGTCAACTGATGCGGTCTGTTGTAAACAAGTACACCCCAGCTTGTTTTGCATTCATTCATAGGCAGTATGATCTTTCCTTCAAATACTTCTATGAAGAGATCACAACTCAATGTTCTGCCTTCAACAAGGTTTTCTAAGTTTTTACAATTGAATAGCTTGATGAACCTGAGGAAGTAGGTGGTGGTAATTATGATGATGATGCTAATGATGGGCGTTCAGACCGCAATTTTTTGGATGAAGAAATTTCTGAAAACCTTTCCCCAAATTTTGAACAGCATGATCGACTTGATGAAAGGGTTGTGACAATCGATATTAGGAGGAAACATATTAGCTGCACATGTCGTATGTTTGAGAACATGGGTTTTTTATGTCGACATGTTTTCAAAATATTGGAAATTTTAGGTGGTTCTGTGCAATATCATAGTTTGAAGACGATACCTACAGAATAAGTGTTAAAGCGGTGGACTAGAGATGTGCGTCATTCGATTGATAAGCTGAAACCTACCATCAATGTTGGCACTGAAGGCACGACTCAAGCACAACGATATCAACAAATTTGTGATGTTACAATCCAGCTTTGTACACGTGTTTGTACAGATCCTGAGGCTTCTCAAGTTTTTCTTAATGGTGTACTTGAAGCTGGGAAAAAGGCAGAGGAGTTGCTTATGTCCAAAGGTTTTCAATTTTTTCTTTTGAACTATGTTTTTTATCTTGGCTGTCTGTGTGTTATAACTGAAACCATAAGTGTGGCTGAATGGTTTCACTGCCTTTGTTAGTGAAACCAAAGTAGCCCTCTTATGGTTACAAGTGCTATTGTGTCATTTGTTTGAGGGTTTCAGTATTCAATTTATCTGCACAATGATTGATGAAATTTTTTGATAATTGTATAGGTATTCGTACAGAACCACCTTTTGTGACGCCATCTAAGTCTTTCAATACAGCTACTGTCGGTGAACCATCTGATGGGGTAAAGTCTACTGCTCCAACGTTCAAAGTAAGACCAAATCCAATTAGATCAAAGAAGCGAATGAAAAGTGATTATGAAATTGCTAGAGAACGCCAGAAAATGAAATTAGAGCGGAAGAGACAACAAAGAGAGGATGAGGCTTTAAAGGGAAAAGAGGCTAATGATTGATATATTTACATTTGTTTTTGTTTTTTTTTGTTTTGTTTCATGTTATCAGTTTGTACTAGACTTTGTTACAAAACCATTAGACTTGTAGGAATCGTACTTCGTCATTTCATGTTTTTTGTTGGTATGTATTGATGATTATAAGATATCGATCATTAGACATATATTTTATTTCTATTAGATAGAATGATTATCATCATTTATGTCTGTTATACTTGAACGCATACTTGTTTGGTATAATATAAATGAAACCATAAGTGTGGCTGAATGGTTTCACTGTATTTATCTCTGAAATCAAAGTAGCCCTCTTATGGTTTCAATGAAACAATGAACATTTATATACGTATTTTGATATATCATATAAGTAATTTCTTTAAAAAAATCAAATATACAGTAATAATTTCTTTAAAAAAATATCTATATTTAAATATTATTGAAAAAGAATTTTTTATCAAAACCATTATTATTGTTGAATGGGTTGGGAAGACATAATAAACTCATATTATCAAACATGTCGAATAATTAAATGTAATCAAATAAAATCATAGATTATTGTTATTATACAAATAATCAAGACTATTGATATTATATAGATTATTTTGATATCATCATTTATGTCTTTTATACTTGAACTCATACTTGTTTGGTATAATGTAAATGAAACCATAAGTGTGGTTGAATGGTTTCACTGCATCTATTTCTGAAACCAAAGTATCCCTCTTATGGTTTCAATGAAACAATGAACATTTATATACGTATTTTGATATATCATATAAGTAATTTCTTTAAAAAAATCAAATATACAGTAATAATTTCTTTAAAAAAATCTATATATTTTAATATTATTGAAAAAGAATTGTTTATCAAAACCATTATTATTGTTGAATGGTTTGGGAAGACATAATAAACTCATATTATCAAACATGTCGAATAATTAAATGTAATCAAATAAAATCATAGATTATTGTTATTATACAAATAATCAAGACTATCGATATTATATAGATTATTTTGATATCATCATTTATGTTTTTTATACTTGAACCCATACTTGTTTGGTATAATGTAAATGAAACCATAAGTTTGGCTGTATGGTTTCACTGCATCTATTTCTGAAACCAAAGTATCCCTCTTATGGTTTCAATGAAACAATGAACATTTATATAAAAAACTAAATTTCATTATCTACAAAGAGTAACTCAATAAAAAAAAAAAAAAACTAAATTTCATTATCTACAAAGAGCAATTCATTAAAACTAATCATTAAATTGAACATAACTTGTCCCAAAATAAAAAACATTAAAACAATCCATAAATTCATCAACTGAGTGTTTTTGTCAATTAAATTGTCCTAATGACCAGAAGCGAACAAACTATGAAAACAACCCTATCAAAAGATGTTGAAACCATTTTGCAATACCAATGGTTTCAAGATAAAACACCTTGAAACCATTTAATAGTACTAATGGTTTCTAACAGAACAACTTGGCATCTTTGAAGCAGCTGTTCATAGTATGAAGTTGCTAGCTTTTTCACTTCATCTTTGATGGAATTGCTTGGATGGCTTAAGATTGATGAACATATATCGATCCGAAGATCCATAATTTTTGCAACCCTTCCATGTTTTTTGAGTCTAGACCAACCTTTGAAAGATTGCATTTCACCTCCCCATTCAGCTAGAAACTTCATGCAGAATACACCACAATTGTCCGAATCAATCTGTGTAGGAACCTTTGGTGTATCCCAAGTGAATGTGATGAATTCGAAAGGCATTTTCATATTCCTTTGCTTATATAATTCAGCCACAAATGCTTCTACCTCATTTACCCAGACATCAAATAGCTTCTTGTATGAGGTGGCTTCACCATCCTTGGTTTCCAATTTTTTCTCCTACACCCGTCAAGCTGTTCAGGAATTGAAATTTGTGGTGTTTGAGATTGACAACGAAGCAGACATAATGGCTTCTTGGGTTGCCAACTATTGCTGGTGTCATGATCTGTTCCATCATGGCAAACATAGTATTAAAATCACATTATTTAACTAAAGTTATAATACTAAAATCATCATCATAACCATGTATCTGAAAGGTTTTGAAGAGAGACTTACGTATTCTAGCTTTGCAGGGTCAATGGCCTTCCATTCCATGTATTTAAATTGGTTGAGTCTCTCGAGGAATCTCCAGAATGCAATATTTCTACTTACAGGAGGCATTCTTTCCTGGTCAAACTGGTTATATAAAATGAGTAAAATAAATAATATTATGTAAAAAGATTGTAAATTCTTAATATTAATGGATTGTGATACATACATAATTAACTAATGGTGTCACCAGTTTTGTCATGCTACCCTGTTGATCCCAATTCAGACAATTAACCCAGCTGTTTATGACCAGGCATGACACCCATTCATCCTTTTGAAGGGTCCATAAAGCATCTCTTTGTAGAGAATAAGAATGAGCCTTGTTGTTGGAGCAGTACATAATTTCATACCTATATAATAATTAAGCATTTAGTATTGGTATTAATATTTAATCTGAGAACACTAAAGTAAGCTACACTTATGGTTTCTCATTAAAACATATACAATAAGTAAGGCCAAATAATTAAAACCTAGTGAAACCATAAGGGGACTATTTTGGTTTCAGATACATATCCAGTGAAACCATTAAGCCACACTTATGGTTTCTCATTGGTTTTGAATTCATAAACAGCTAAGATTAAAACATTATTCAAACAACTGCTTAAAAACCAAACAAAACAACCATTTTGCCACACTATAAGCAGGAACGTGTACTGCAAGGATCAATCATAATTATTGTTTCACTTATAATTGATTATCTTGAGTGCTGAAACCATCAAACAAATGCCACACTATAACTGAAACCATAAGGGGGCTACTTTGGTTTCAGAAATAAATACAGTGAAACCATTCAACCACATTTATGGTTTCAGTTATAGTATAAAACCTAGTGAAACCATAATAGGGCTATTTTGGTTTCAGATACACATTCAGTGAAACCATTAAGCTACACTTATGGTTTCTCATTTGTTTTGAATTCACAAACAACTTAAAAACCAAATAAAACAACCATTTTGCCAAAAAAACGAACATTAATATAATTGATACTCATCACACTTACACTAAGCTAAATAAGAAACAGTTTTTCACTTACTCATCAAGATCCGGGCTCCAAGCATATGTTGACAATTGTTTCTACAACTCAGTTGTACAAGACTCGTGGACAGCGTCATCATATGGACTTTCAAGGTATTTTGATTTCTTCACCACCCGTCGACGCTCAGGGTACGTCCTATCAGAATAAAGCATATTATGCCTCTTTCTTTTCTTTGGTGTGACATTGTCGATGTCAATTATTTCATCTGGAAGCATTGTCTTTATTGGAGTTGCACTGTGAAATAATATTACATAATAGTGTTATTTTTTGCAGAATTTAAATAATATTACAATTATCACACTGTTTGATTCTTACTTTAAGACAGTGTCTGAGTCACATCCTGTAGACTTCTCCCCATGCAACACATTTGGTACCAACACTAGCGCACGGCATTGATTGGGTACTTCAAAATACTGTGGGTACTTCAAGATTGTTTCATGTGTGGCTGAATCTGTGTCATGTGACACTGAAACTTGTGGTATTGGAGCATCTTTATTCAACCTGAAACAATCAAAACAATATTTTAGTTTTGAAACATCTCATATGAAAACCATTTGACAAACGATTTTAAAGTTATGATTTCTTACTCTGCATCAAAAAACTCAGGAAACTTCAACATAGTTTCCAGTGTCGCTGAATCAGCCCCCTGTGACACCGAAACATTTTTGTTAGAAGCTTCAGCCCGATCAAAAAACTCTGGAAACTTCAAGATAGTTTCCTGAGTTAATGTGAGGCCTGCATTCGGTGTCAGCTTCACTGAATGATCAGTGATGTTGCATGTTGCCGTCACTGCATCATCAATGATTTTGGGAGCGATCTCATCGTCTTCATCATCGTCTTCATATTTGTCATGTTCATTGGGTGTTAGTTTCATTGAATTATCAATGATGTTGCATGCTGCCGGCACTGCATCAATGAGATTGGGAGTGATCTGATCTTCTTCATCGTCGTCCTCATCCTTGTCATGTTCAACATTATCATTGTCATCTTTGTTATTAATTTGATCAATGCAATTGGCATCATTGTCATCCTCTTCATCATTATCATTACTTAACTTGCATTATTGAATTTTTACAAAGTCACAACACAACTCTCAATCATAAAGCCTAAATTGGAAAACATGACACATTCAATTCAAAAGCATACATGACTACTTTGGTTTCAGATACAAAAGTAGTGAAACCATTAAGTCACACTTATGGTTTCAGTTATAACATTTTTATGTTGAATAAAATAAGAATATGTCTTGGAAACCATAAGATGGCTATTTTGGTTTCAAAAACAAATACAGTGAAACCAATAAGTCACACTTATGGTTTCAGTTATATTATTTATGTTGTATACAATATGAATAAATATTTTGAGGAAAGGTCCTGAAACCATTAAATGGTTTATAATTGTTAAAATTAAATGCAGTACCTCTCTCTTGCTTGAGTTCTTTTTTCGACATCATCATCATCATCATTCAACCTGGAAATCATTAGTGTGAATTTTCATAAACTAATGCAACAAAATTGAATTTTCATAAAAAGTTTTATTAAATGCAGTACCTTCCAGTTTCAGGTACAATACCAATATTGGAACTTTTATTCCTCTCAGTTTCAGCTTCTGCTTCAATTGGATTATCTTTTCCAGAAGTTCCGGCATTTGCCTCAGTTATTCTTCTTTCCAATGTTTCTGCGGTTTTTGTATAGATATTTATACAAGACCTACAGTGAGTAAGATACATCTCTGCCTGCAAGGACAATCACAAGTGAAACCATTAAGAAACATTTATGGTATGATTTCCAATATTTTATGTTCAATTAGCATTTGAAAAGAAAAGACAGTACATGAGAATCAATAACAATCACCTTAGACAGTGGACATGTGTTTGCATCAAAGCACAATACAATCGGACTTCCTGCGGTTCTGTTCAGACTTGGTAACCCAGCTGGGAGTCCATTATCAAGTCTTGTTACCCCGGCTGTCAGTCCATTCTCAAGTCCCATAATATCATGGATCTTTTGAAGTTCTTGGTTTGCCATCTTGACATCCCAATCACGGAGTGATGGCCGATTGTATTTCCCTGTCAAAAATGGGCTTCTTTTCCCCATTTTCTCCATGTAATTAATCTGCAACAATTAGTTAATATTGTGTTACATCACAACTCCCAAGCATAGATCATAAATTATACTTTTTACAAGTAGGACTGGAGTGAACATTACTAGGTGACTCACATTCAAATCAAAAACCAGAGATGGCTACTTTGGGTTCAGATGTATAACTATTGAAACCATTAAGCCACAGTTGTGATTTTCAGTTATGATATTTGTATGTTGAATAGAATTTGAATATTTAATGGAAACCATTATAGGCCTATTTTGGTTTCAGATGCAAATACAATGAAACCATTAAGACACACTGATGGTTTCAGTTATAAGATATAAGATATAAAGGATAATAACAGCAATTAGCAATTAAACATAGGTTATTGCAAGTAGTTATCAGATATGAATATTTAATGGAAACCATTATAGGCCTATTTTGGTTTCAGATGCAAATACAATGAAACCATTAAGACACACTCATGGTTTCAGTTATAAGATGTAAGATATAAAAGATAATAACAGCAATTAGCAATTAAACATAGGTTATTGCATTGAGGGGAGATCATTACCATTAAGAAGTGGAAGTCTGCTAGTGGATTCAAAACGTCTGGAGATTGCAGGCCTTTTTTCATATAGTCCAGAACATGTGAGCATCAGTTATATGAAGATACTCCAGCTGGATCTTCCAAAATATCTGCATACTGGAGAGACACATTGCCTCTATTAGTTGGGCACAAAATGTTGTGAATGATGTAACAAATTGCACCCTTCATCCATGTTCTAGGTTTCTCTGTTGTCTTCAGTGAGTTTTCCAATTCTGCAACTTTCACCATTGGAGAATAATCTCCAATCAATCCTAATTCCTTTCTCAGCCTTTTAATTGCTCCATCAGAGCAAAGGTCAGTGTCTATTTTCTTTCCAGCCGTTGGAAGTTCATAGACTCTATGCATATCATCCTCTTTCAACATCAGAACCTCTGTATCACTCAGCCTTATCCACATATGCTCATGTTCAAATCTCTTGACAACCCAATCCACAAAAAAGGTGTGGATCCATTTCCAGTTGCATATATGCATTATCCCTCCAAAGCCACACTCGTGTAGTTGGTCAATTATTTCATGTTTCCTTTTTTTGGCATTTACTGAATGCATAAGTTCATAGACCTTAGGTACACTCATCTTATGCCTTAGTCTTGCATCCGCATCAGGATCTTTTTTCACAATAACTTGTTTCACATTTTTATCACCCGAGCTTGCTTCATCAGAATCTTGTGCTTCCATCTTTGCTCTCTTTTTACGACCACGAGATGTAGAAGCAATGCTTTCACCACCTTTTGTCTGTTCATTCTTTTTTTGATTCTTGTCTTTGCCACTTCCCCTCTCATTTTTTTGATCACTACCAGATACCGAATCATTCTTATTCCTTTTATCCTCATCTGACGGTGTCAATCCAATACTAAATGATGGCATTTGCTGTAGTTCCTTTGATTCTTTCCCCTGGATCAAAGGAAACTATTAAGTATGGTTTCATATGGCAGAAAATAAGTTAAATACTCTAAGTTTTTCATATCATGGCAGAACATAAGTTATATACTCTAAGTATAAATTAAATTCATTGAAACCATAAGAGGGCAACTTTGGTTTCAGAAACAAATACAGTGAAACCATTCAACCACACTTATGGTTTCAAGGCCAAGTTACAGTAAAATAGTTTTATCTAAATTACATATGCAGAGAATACTATATCACTAGATTCATCCAATCACATATGCACTTAAAAATAGTAACATTAATACAAACTAACTTAAAAAATATACGCAAACATAACGACCTGTGCGGATGCAAATTTATTAGTTACATAAATATAGTAGCCACTTATATTTGAAAAACACAATTTACTTAAGACAATTAAAAATGTATATTTTTTTAAGTTTGCAACAAAAAGTCAAAATCTAAAAAAATTCTTAATACATTGAAACCATAAGAGGGCTAATTTGGTTTCAGAAACAAATACATTGAAACCATTCAGCCACACTTATGGTTTCCATGAAAACAAACAGCAATGCTCAAACCAAATTAACATGTAAAACAATCAGCAAAACAATCACAATTGAAAATCATACATCAAACTCTCACATTCAAATATTATAAAACAGGTATAAATGGAATATATTTTTATCCCTATATGTTTTATTGAAGATTCTGAATTATATGGTTGATCAATTTATTTGCATATCATCTTGAGATTCGGATTTCACGTAGTTACTCCATGCCACAATTATTGATCTTGGTCATTACAACCAATTGATATCAAAGTTGATTTGATGAATGGTGAAAATTTGTAATGTAAACCAATTGATATCAAATCAATGATCGAGATCAATTAATGTATGTAACGTGTGCATTTTGCACTGCAGTAAATCCAGGAACCCTCACTAAGAATGTTTTAATCTTCCAACTGACTGCGCAAATGCATAAGATTACTTATTGCAGCATATATGTGCGAGATTACTTATAAGTTATTACTGTATAGCTAACTCCACTTAGCAAATATGCTTTAATTTTTGTGTTACAATACAAGCTTTTAAGAAAACAAGTTATTGAGGCCATGTATTGCAGCAACAAACTCTCACATTTTGTATTTGAGTCATAATCAACTAATTGGGAAATTGTCTCATTCTCTAGGGAAGTTTACTAGTTTGTATAGGAGTTTTTCAAGCATTTTTGGTTTGCAAGCATTTTTCATGGAAACCATAAGAGGGCTATTTTGGTTTCAATGATAGCCTAGATCAAAAAAATAATTACCAGCATCAAATGGTTGTGCTGTAAAATGTTCTGAAACCATTTCCAAATAATATATACAATTTCTAAACTAAATCATTTCAGTATATGATTTCCCCCAAATCAGAAGTTAGGTTTACACACATGCAATTACTTTACAAATTAAACAAAACAATTTCAAACTGATAGATAAACTTTCAAAAACCATTAATGAAGTTCAAACCTGTTTTGATTTCTTCTTTTTAGTATGTGCAAGTGTATCGTTGATAATGTTGCTTTCTTTGCGTAGTGATGGTGAAAACTGATTACGTTGCTTTCGTTCCATGGTGATGATGAACAGTGATGATGATGATGATGACGATGATGCTTGCGGCGACACTGATTATGTGGTTTTCCGGTGACGGTGATGATGTTGTTGATTCCGGCGAAGGCGATGATGAGAGTTGTTGTTGGTTTTGGTCAGAAAAACGACGTGTATGAAGAAATGGAAGTAACCGTTAGTTGGATGATAACCGTTAGTTGAGTTGGTGAGGAAAGCAGGTGTATCAGCAAATGGGTGAGGTGGGCGCAGGAATTGTGTTGGGCTGGGCTTCGCTTATGCAGCGTGCATAAGGATTCCTTAAGCACAGTAACCGGACCCATTTTAGTTCATAACGTTAAAAGCAGGCGTTAACTTTTTAAAAAAGCTGACATGACACCTTTTTGTGATAGGTGGCTCACTGATTTGGCATATTTGTGGGACATGTGTGATTGATTATTTGGCCACGGACTAAAATGAAAGTAAAACACAAAATAATTCCCTTTGATTGTGGAAGAAGATTGAGATCTCCATATGGTGGTTAGAGGTTGCTCCACCGTCACATCCACCACTTCAACAACCATAGCTACATCATATGGTTCTTCTTCCTCGGATTTTGTCCGGCAACCGGAACCTTCTTGTGACTTCTTTATCCTTGGTAGTGAACAAAAAGTTAAAAATTTGTCACTTTCTACCCACCCTTCTAAAGTTAGAAGTTCCATCGAAGTGTTGTATATATGAACTTTGCAAGCCTTTCTTTTCTTGATCACAACCTATCTATTTGTAAATTTCCCATCTATTTTCTTCATTCTCTTATCCTTTGCAACACCCAAATTAGCCCAAACACAAGATAAGTAGCAACAACAACAACTGAGAAGTAACAACCACACCAAGGTGGTTCTGTCAGCAACCCAACATAAAAAAGAAGTGAAATTTTAAGAAATTAGTTTGATTTTGATATGAAAATGAGATCTTGAATTTACCCCATCTCATAAAAATCATGTCTTTTTTGTTAGTAAAATCTTTGTTTTTACCTCAATTGAGTTTTATTAATAATCAAGTTTTCATCTTTTCCATGATCATGTAATTGAGTTTGTTTTTTTAATCTCTCAATATAAAAGGGTTTTCTTAGGAGCAAGAACAACAAAAACTTTGTTGTGAGTGATGATATTGATATTGATATTGATGATGATTTGAAAATAGAGAAGAACAATAACAACAAAGAAGACAACCAAGGGAGAGAGAAAGAAGAGAGAGAGGGTCTGCATGGGCAGAAAACCAAGGGAGGCTACGCACAAAGAATTGACAAGTCTGCAACGTCTTTCTTCGTGACAAACTTCCCGGAGGAGGTGGGCTGGGGTGATCTATGGAGACTATTTGCAAAATTTGGCAATGTTTGTGATGTGTTCATCCCTAAAAAGGTGGACAAATGGGGGAGGAAATTTGGTTTTGTGAAGTTTAAAGAGGTGAAGGAGGTAGAACAACTCAGCAAGAAACTTGAGGACGTCTGGTGGAACACCTATAAGCTTAGGATTAACAGAGCCATTTTTGGGAAGGGAGATAAGAAGGAGGGGGAGAAACCGATTAACCTGCATACTGGAGGTTCGTTGACGAACGAAGTCCAAGTGAACGAAGACCTATCCTTCAAAGCGTTGCTTTTAGGGAAAGGGGAGAATGGAGGGGGAAGGACTGATGGTGAAGGAATGGTGGTGAATGGTGATGGAGGAAGGAAGAAGACAAGAGTGGTTAGCTTTAATGATCTAATCCCACTTGAGATTCCGGTCCAGGAAACTACAATGAGAGCATTGGCGAATAGTAAGGTTGGGTTCTTCAATAAGACCATGGATTACCAATCCTTTGTTGATAGGTTGCTAATGGAGGGACAATTTGAGGTGAAAGCAACCTTTATGGGTGGTAATATGGTTCTACTACAATGCTCTTGTGAAGGTGAATTGGAAGAGGTGATGAAACTCAACAAACCTTGGTGGGACAAATGCTTCGTCAAAGTAGTTCCTTGGAAACCAAATATTTTGTCAGAAAGCAGAGAAACATGGATACAAATCTATGGTCTTCCTCTCCATGCTTGGGAGGAAGGAAGCTTCAAAATGGTGGCCGGCCGTTTTGGAATTTTCTTAGACTTTGATGAAGGTACAGTGGCCAAGCAAAGGTTGGATATTGCTAGGGTCAAACTCAGAACTACGAGGAGGGGTATGATCGATACGGTTTTGCAACTAAAAGTCCAAGGGGAGGTTTTTGACGTGTGGGTGGTAGAGGAGAGGTGTGTTTGTGGGGAGGAGAAGATGCTTGAGGAAGAGGAGGATCACCGGAGTAGTGGCTTTCCGATTAGCACTTCCGGTGAGCAAGGTTGGAAGGGAGATGATAGGGATTTGTTCTCTGATGGGAAGAGTGATAGCGACAGATCAGAACCTGATGGGACAAACATCGGAATTGAGCAGGCAGGTGGGAAAGGTGGAGCGGCGTGTTCAGAAGTTGGAAAAGGAATGGGTAGCAGTGATTTCCTAGGTCAACAACTTTTGGAGGCTACAAATTTGGAAAGTCTCTTACCTCAACCAATGGGTGGGAGTCACGTGGATGGAATAGGGGCAGGGCCTGTACTTGTTCCCTTGTGTGATGTGTCTGATGTGGAGAAGGAAGTACAAGGAGATGTAGGTGTGGGGTCCGCAGGTGATATTTTGAATTTATTACTTGGGAAGGAAACTCAGGTTGTTGTTTCAAATGACAATATGGGTGGTCAATTGCACGTGGGCCATGGAGAGAAGGTGTTGGAGGTGGACAGCATTAATGGGCTTGTTGGGTCATTTGGGCCTAAGGCAATTGGAGGTAACCCGTTTGTGGATATTCAAGATCACGTGACAGATTGTGTGGGGCAAAATGGTGAGATTGGAAAGGGGTGTCTAGAACAAGTCAATAATGGAACTGCTGAGGTGGCAATAGAAAGAGGGTCTGATGTGTTGCGTTTCTCACAATTGTCTGAGTCTTCTTCTGACTCTAACCATGGAAGCGATATCGTGATTAAAAAGAAAATTTTGAAGAAAGCGGCGGCTAATCCCGCGCGGCCGATCCCAACGGTAGGTGTTCCTAAATTCAAGCAACTTGAGATGTCTCTGATTGCTGCTGGTAGGAAACGCAAGGAGGGTCACAAAGCCCATCTGTGTAGTAGCGAACCAACCTCAACTTCGCTGCAACAACAACCTCAATTATCTTCCCAACAACCTGGTGCTCATCTTGATGGTGTGCTGGAAGTTGTTCTACCCTGCCCAGAGTCAGGTATTAATTTTTTTCTTAATGATGAAGTAGAAGCTGTTTCGGGTGACTCTAGAGCAGTAGGAGGTCCTATCCCTTCTAAGGTGGAAGAGGTGAAGAACCTTATAGCTATCCAAAAGAAGGTTGGTTTCACCTTTGAAGGAAATAAGGAGGATATTCATAGTAAGTTGTTAGAATTAGATGAGAATGATAGAGAAAAGGGTGTTGTAAGGGAGCTACAAAGGGGTTATCAATGATTGTGTGCTCCTTTAATACTAGAGGGTTGGGGGGAAGAGTGAAGAAAAGAAGGATTAGACAATTAATCCTTGGAGAAAAAATTGATTTTATGGCAATTCAAGAAACTAAGTTGGAAGTCATTACCGAGTCCTTGTGTTTCAATTTGTGGGGTGGAGTAGATTGTGATTGGGCCTTTCTCCCGGTGGAAGGTAATAGTGGTGGCATCTTGTCTATTTGGAGGAAAACTAACTCTTCTCTAATCTTTACATTCATTGGAGAAGGGTTTGTGGGTGTTTGTCTTGAATGGGCAGTTCGGAAGAATATTTGTTTCGTTGTTAATGTGTATGCTAAATGTGACATTAATGGCAAACGAAGACTTTGGGAGAACATTGTGATGTCTAGAAGAGGTTTTGGTGATGGGGCGTGGTGCGTGCTTGGGGATTTTAATGCGGTTAGAAGGAGAGAGGAAAGGAGGGGTGTTAGTTCTTTGACTCCCTCGAGCTTGGTGGTGGAAATGAGGGAGTTTGACCGCTTTATTGACGATATGTACTTGGAAGATCTCAATCCGTTTGGGGGAAGTTTCACTTGGTTCCACCCAAATGGAGTTGCGATGAGTAGAATTGATAGAGTATTGGTTTCGGAGGATTGGTTCTCTTTGTGGGGGGCGCCTATTGTTAGAATTATCCCTCGGGATATTTCGGATCATTGTCCATTGTTGCTAAAGGGTAATACCTTTGAGTGGAGGCCAAAACCCTTCCGATTTTGCAACCATTGGCTTATTCACAAAGATTTCAAAGAGATGGTGGAGGGTTTTTGGAGGGGTTGTAATGTGGAGGGATGGATGGGTTATGTTCTCAAGGAAAAGCTGAAGCTCTTGAAGTACCAAATTAAAGAGTGGAATAAGGTGGAATTCGGGAATATGGAAGAAACTATAAAAAAGCTTATCACTAATATAAGGGTGATCGATTTGAGAGGTGAGCATGGGCTTATCACCATGAATGAAGTGGAGGAGAGGCGTAATTCTTTTGGTGAGCTTTGGAGACTTTTGAAAAGTAAAGAGATGTTGTTATTTCAAAAATCAAGGGCAAAGTGGCTTAAGGATGGGGATACAAATTCCAAGTATTTCCATAATTGTCTTAAGGTGAGGGAAAGAAGGAATGCTATTGCTTGCTTGAAAGTGGGGGATAGATGGCTTGACTCATCTATGGAGATTGTTGAAGAGGTGACAAAGTTCTTTGAATCCCATTTTTCATCTACACCGTGGTTGAGGCCTAAGTTGGACGGTGTGGAGTTTCCTTGTGTGTCGGAGGATGAGAACGTTATGTTGATGGCTCCCTTTATGTTGGAAGAAATTGAGAAAGTGGTGTTGACTAGTGACGGCAACAAGAGCCCGGGTCCGGATGGGTACAACTTTGCCTTCTTGAAGACGTTTTGGCCGTCCCTTAAAGGGGAAGTGTCAATTTTGTTTGAGCAATTTTATGGGAACGCGCGCCTTCCCAAAGGGTTGTTATCTTACTTCATTACTCTTATCCCTAAAGTGGTGTGCCCCTCCTCCTTAGGAGAGTACCGCCCGATTTCTCTATTGGGTTGCCTATATAAACTTATTGCAAAGGTGTTGACGGCAAGGTTAGCAAAGGTAATGGACTCGGTGGTTGCCTCTACGCAATCGGCTTTTATTAAAGGGAGGAATTTGGTGGATGGGGTGATGGTTGTGAATGAAGTCATTGACTATGCAAAGAGGACAGGGAAAGCTTGTATTGTTCTCAAAGTAGATTTTGAAAAAGCATACGACTCCGTCGATTGGGGTTTTTTAGAGTATATGCTTCGGCGCTTCAAGTTTGGGGAAAATTGGATTGAGTGGATAAAGGCGTGTGTCTTTGCCGGTAACTTGTCGGTACTTGTGAATGGTAGTCCAACGGCGGAAATTAATATCCAAAGAGGTTTAAAACAAGGAGACCCACTAGCTCCTTTTTTATTCCTTCTTGTTGCGGAAGGGTTTGCGGGGTTGATGCGGAATGCCGTGGAAAAGAACCTTTTCAAAGGATTTGGGATTGGATCGGAAGGTATGATTGTCTCGCACCTACAATATGCGGATGACACGATTTGTATAGGGGAGGCTTCTATGGAGAATTTGTGGTGTTTAAAGGCTATCTTGCGCGGGTTTGAGTTAGCGGCCGGTCTCAAGGTAAATTTTTGGAAGAGTTGTATTATGGGGGTTAATGTGCCTCCTAATTTCATGGACTTGGCGTGTACCTTCCTCAGTTGTAAGCATGGATCTATCCCTTTTTCTTATCTTGGCCTCCCGGTGGGGGCTAACCCCCGTCGCCGTTCAACTTGGGATCCTTTGCTTGGTCATCTTCGGAAGAGACTCCGATCTTGGGGTAATAGGTATGTGAGCCTCGGTGGGCGGATTGTAATTATTAACTCGGTTCTCAATGCTATTCCTATTTTCTATCTCTCCTATATGAAGTTACCGGCGGTTGTCCTTAAAGAAATTATTAGAATTCAAAGAGAATTCTTGTGGGGTGGCCTCAAAGGAGGTAGGAGGATAAGTTGGGTGAGTTGGAAGGATGTTTGCAAGCCTAGATGCCAAGGTGGGTTGGGAGTGAGAGATGTGGGCAAGGCAAACCTTAGTCTTCTTATCAAATGGAGATGGCGGATTCTAGAGAAGAAGAATGCCTTTTGGAAAGGTATTTTGGTGGCTAAATATGGCGCCCATATCCGGCATAAGGTTGATTGGATTGATTGTCTCCCGGGTAATCGTGCTTCCTTGTGGTGGAGAGACTTATGTAGTATTGACATTAGAGATGGGGTGAGTTGGTTCGCCCAAAATATGAACCGGGTAATTGGTAATGGGCGGTCGACTAGATTTTGGCTTGATAATTGGATGGGGAATGTCTCCCTCCGTGATAGGTACCCTCGGCTGTTCTCGGTGTCGTCTTTCAAGGAAGCTTCGGTTTGTGAGTGGTGGAGGGATAAGGATAGGTTGTGCTCGGGTGAGTGGGGATGGAGGCGCCGGCTCTTCGTTTGGGAACAAAATTTGTTGAATGAGCTTTCTTTGTCCCTTCCTAACTTAGTGTTGGCGGAGGAGGAGGATGGGTGGCGTTGGATGGGTGAAGAGAGTGGGGTGTTCTCGGCCAAATCGGCGTATTTGCTTCTTGGTGATGTGTTTTTGTTGGATGGAATGTTTGGGTCCCAAGAATTGTGGGTTTTCAAGTATATTTGGAAAAGTCCCGCTCCATCAAAGGTTATTGCTTTTTCTTGGAAATTATTGTGGAACCGGCTACCGACGAAGGTTAATTTGGCACGTAGAGGGATTGAGGTGAGTGGGGGTGTTCTTAGTTGTGTCCACTGTAATGCTACAGAGGCTTGGCTTCTTGTTCTGTGATGTTGCATCCCAAGTGTGGAAGGCAATTTTTAGGTGGCTTGGCTTGGTAATTATTATTCCCCACAATTTGTTTATGCTATTTGAGATCTTAACAGGGGCTGCTGCCAAGAAGAGGGTGCGGAATGGTTATGCTTCGATTTGGCATGCCACGTTGTGGGCGTTATGGAGGTCGAGAAATAATATTACTTTTTCAAACGGGGCTGTGGACGTTCTAGAGGTGGTGGATGAGATTAAACGCTTGTCGTGGAAATGGGGACTTAGCCGACACAAAATCCCAACGTGTTTATTCTACGAATGGTGTTGGGATCCGGGGCTTTGTTTGTGCCGAAAAGTGTAATCTGGGCTGTGGAATTGTGGAGCTGTTTTGTGCCTCTGTGCTGCCGCTTGCGTTTTTTCCTGGGCTGCTGCTGGTGTGGTGCGTGTGTTTTTCTTTTCCTGCAGTTTCCATGGGTGCTGCGTTTTTTATGTTATGTGCTTGTGCCTAGGTGGGTGCTGTGTGTTTTTGTTTGTTTGGGTGTGCCCAGTTTCTGTGCTGTGATGGGGCTTGGTGTTTCCCTCTTGTAAATACTTATAGTACTGCTTGTACTATCTCTATCAATAAATTAGCCTTTTACAAAAAAAAAAAAAACAACAACAAAGAAGACAACTCTGATATTTAGGGATTCAAGACAAAATGTGTTATGTACTGTCATTTTCGTCCCTATCCACATCACAATCCATTTGTCCCACAACATGCCACATCACCGAATGATTTGTCCCAAAAAACTGTCTGATCAGCTTTTTTGAAAAGTTAACGTCGGTATTTAATGACAAGGACTAAAATGACTAACGGATTACAGAGTCGGGGACTATTTTATATTTTTTCTTCAGTCAGAGACCAAAATGACAGCGAGTTACACATTGAGGGACTAAAATGATTATTTTTCCTAGATTATATTTGAAACATACTCGAAATAGTAAAAAAAATATTACATTGAAATAATAAATAGTATTAAAAAAATTAAAATGAACAAAATAATAGGTGAAAAATCAATCCAAAATTCGATCTGACTCACCAAAAGAACATTCAAACACGTCTAAAAATATTTACTTTTTATGATTTTCAATTTTTTTTATCATTTTGCAATTTTTGTTTGGATTGGTTTGGATTTGAATATCCCAATATTCATATGAAAGAAGAAGAAAAAAAAGATTACACATGCATGTTGCCATGTGTAAATGTAGTATTGATATAAAAAAAACAAAAGAAACGCATTTTATGACATCATCGTACCAATGCCAGCAAATATATACTTATACCCCGTTGTATGTGCATTTCCCATGCTCAACTACCCCTCAACAGTTACCTCAAGCCTCTCTTAATTTCCACTCTATATATATATATATATATCCCTTTCTACATATATCATTCTTCACATCTCAATTCAGATATACCTATAGAGTAGAGTTGAAAATGGCTTCTTCTATGTTTCTTGGTCTTGTGTTTTTGTTACCTGCAATGTTGCTTGAAGCAAAGGAGTTTGATGTTGGTGGCAAAGAAGGTTGGATCCAAAAACCTTCTGATGACTATAGCCACTGGGCTCGAGCAAATAGGTTTCAAATCAATGACACTCTCCGTAAGTAATCCAAATCATTACGAATTTACCATTAGTATTTCTCAACATTACAACAATTTATCATTGTCATTATATATTTTGTATAATTATTTTTTTTATTGGCATTAATTCTCTCATTCCCAAGGAAAAGGGCCTCCCGTAATCCAAAGTTTAGCCATGAGACTATCTCCAATGGTGGGTATCTATTTTTTAAGAATTGGTACCTAATAGGTATCCTATTGGAGCAAAACATAAATGAGTACTAAATAGGTACTGGTGCTACAATAAGCAATGGTACCAATATTGCTTTTTTAGGACCCATTTAATATGATGTATAATTATTGGTGAGATGTGTTATTTGTGGGATCCATTTAGAATTTTTTAAAAAGTATTGGGTTGGAGCAATTAAGTACTTATAAGGTACTATTATTAAAAAATTAAGAATAAGTGATGTGTATACGTGGGGTCCATTTAAGTACTAAAATATGGGATGCTCCATTGTGGATGCTCTTAGCCAACTTTGTCCAAAAAAATTTATAATTCTTTTTATTTTGTGACAATATTGCAGATTTCAAGTACAATAAAGGGAATGATTCGGTTCTTGTGGTGAAAAAGGAGGACTATGATTCTTGCAACACCAATAATCCAAAACAAAAGATGGACGATGGGGATTCAAGAATTAAGCTCAATGATTCTGGTCTATATTATTTCATCAGTGGCAATGTTGAAAATTGCAAACATGGTGAAAAGGTTATTGTTTTAGTCATGGCTAAACACCACCCTCTTCCCACCACTACACCCGCGCCGTCTCAGCCGCCGGCAAGTGCCTTGTCGACTCCTCAGATTCACTCATCCGCTTTGGATACTCCGGCGCCATCTCCGTCTAAAGCAAGTTATGTTGGTGTGAGTGTGGGATTTGGGGTTATGGTTTGGGTTTTTTTGTTGTTTAGTACTAGCTATGTGGGGTTTGTTTATTAGTCTCTGTTATTGTTGTGAGATTTTGTAGTTGGATTTGTTGATAAATAATTTTTTTTCAGCGATTTATGATTTTAATGGATGTGAATTTGATCTTTTAATTTCATTATTTGTGAATTTTGAATTCAACTTTATTTTTATTTATTGGGATATCGGATAAAGATCATTTTCATTTCTCAAAGAAATCGAAAGATTCTTGATCAGTGGGATGCCGGACAAAATTCTAAAATAAAATTTAGTGCAACGTGATTGATGCCAATTATATGGTGTGTCCATCCATGAGACAATAAGATTTATCTCTCTCATAATTAAACGGATCTACATTGAGGAACAAGTGTAAATGATCAAATTCTAAATTTTACATCATTTCATCTAAATTGACACCCTCTTCATCCAATTACACACTCTTTGCATGCTCATTTTATTTTTGGGTACACACATTTTGTTTGTTTTGTTCCGAGTTTAAATTTTGGTGTAGTGTTTTGGGTTATTTTGGTGTTTAGCAACGCTATATGCTGGCTTGTTTATTAGTTTGTGTTATTGTTGTGAGACTTGTAGTTGAATATGATGAAAAATATTTTTTTCTGTATTTATGATTTTAATGGGTGTTTGAATTTGATCATTTAATTTCATTCTTTGTGAATTTTGAATTCAACTTTATTTTCATTTATTGGGATGTCGGATCAAGATTATCTTCATTTCTTAAAGAAATTGAGAGATTCATTGATTTGTGGAATGCAAAACAAAATTCTAAGACAAAATTTAGTGCTATGTGTCCTCGATGCCAATTATATGGTGTGTTTGCCTATAAGACAATAAGATTTTGAGAGAGAAAATTTCTCTCCCAAAATAAAACGACTCTGCAACGACGGAAACTTGTAAAAGATCAAATTCTAAATTTTAAATAATTTCATCTAAACTGATACCCTCGTCATTCAATTACACATTTTTTGCTTTCTGTTCACCTTATTTTCAAGTACAAATATTTTGTTTGTTCCGAGTTTAAATTTTGGTGTTGTGCTTCGGGTTATTTTGCTTTTTTAGTACCGCTATGCAAGCTTGTCCATTAGTTTGTGTTATTGCTGTGAGACTTGTTGTTGTAAAACGATTTACTGACTTAAATAAAAACAGAGAACGAGTTTTTTCAAAACGGGCAACGAAATAAGTTATTGGCTGAGTCGCGTACTAGGTCGCTTTCTTTAAGACGTTTCGCGGAACTACTCGAGAAAGTGCACTGTAGTATATCGACCGCGAAGTCCCCAGGATAAAACAGCCGTTTATGAAAGAAAATACCGAAGCGCTACTGCACTGTAACGATCGGTCAGAAATACACCAACTAATTGATATACGAATATCAATTCTACGGCAACAACCGTTCGATAATAGAAACAACAAAAATATTTCGAAGAAAAAAAGGAGAGAAGGAAAAGCGGTGAATTCTCAAAATGCAGAGAAAAAAGAATGAATAAAACTGAGGAATGAAAGTTGTATTTATAGTGCGAGTGGGGAGCTGAAATCAGAGCAAATCGTGGAGCGGATTTGGCCAGTCAATCGCGGATCGTGGGCGAAAATTAAGGCGACTGGGCGGTTAACGGATACACGTAGCACATTTAAATTGTGCGAAAATTAAGGGATGCCAGCCCGATCCGAGCCGGCCGGTCGGACAGCGGCGGTGCGCGCGTGTGATATATGTCATGGTATGCGTCTCCCTTTCTTACAAAAGTGGGTACCCCAAGGGCACGCCCTTAGGTGTCACTTTGTAGTATATAAACACTACCAAGAAGTGTGTTCTATCCAATGTGGGACTCAAAAGAGCCTTTTTTCAATTCACACTAAAATGGTTCTCAAGCATTGTGTTTACTTCAATACCAAGTTGCTTCCATATTATTCATCATGTTTCAACACTTGTCCATTAGTTGGATCTTCTGTTTTTCATTTTACGCAAATTGTAATTTGATTCAAGTTATCTCTATTAAATTCAGTGTTTGTCTTTCAGTAACGTTTTATGATGTTATAAACATACTAGTAAAAATATCATTTAAAAATACACTTTAATTTAATGGTAGGGGCCAAAATTGAGTGATGGATAAATTTTTTAAAAACTAAAATATTATAAAAATTAAATAAATATCGAACTTAAAATATCGCTATTTTATGAGGACAAAAAAATATTCAACTCGATATATACCCACTTTTTTTTTCAGCTTCCATGAATAAAAATTTCTGAACCCGCCACCGTATGAAATGGTGTATTTGATTAAAAATTGATTCTTGAATTGGGTGGGGATAAAGAAAAAGGATCATACCATACCAAAAGTCGAAAAATTAAGTGAAGATTTAGCACTTCAAAATTTACTTGTTCTTGCATGATGATTTAGAAGGGCTCGCATATGTCAAGTTGTAATAGACCATACCAAATGTGTAATGCAACAAAGCAATTTTGGTAAGAAAAAAATAAAAAGGGTGAACTAGTGAAGGTTCTTCCTATTAGAAATAATATAACCATTGATGTGGCCTTTCCTAACAGCTTAAGCTTTTGGGATAATTGGTTAATTGACATGGTATCAGAGCCTCTATGACCCAACGGTCACGGGTTCGATCCCTCCTCCCCACACTTTCTGATTAAAAGTGGAATATTAGAAATAATATAAACTATCCACACTTCAAGCCCAATGGGCTCTTGTGTGAGGGAGCATATTAGAAATAATATAACCATTGATGTGGCCTTTCCTAACAGCTTAAGCTTTTGGGATAATTGGTTATTTGACACTTCCATGATGAGGAAAAGGGACACACCTAGCGCTGAAAATATAACTCATCTATTTTTTTATTCTTTATCTCAATGATCTATTTTTAGGATAAATTTTGATTTCTTTAACATTTATTGGACCAATTATTTGATTGTAACCAAAAAGTTTAAGAATATGTAACAAAAAGACAATTATTAGATTGCATAAAGAAAGATAGAATAGTTATTAGATAATATTGTACTTATTTTACTAAGGTTAATTAGTTAGACAATCTTTCTTAAAGAATCGTTTTCTCATCAACAATATTAAATATTACAGTTAAAAATATAGTTAATTTAATATGTGAAAATAACTAAAACAGAACTATAATATATAATGTTTTAATTTGATTTTTCAAATTATATTAATCTATATTGATATATTTATCCTAAAAAATGTTTGAACTTTGAATTTTCATTTATAAAATAATATAGGATTTTTTTTAAAGTAGTTTAATAGTCGGAATTTTACCAATTAAATTAAAAAGTGGAAAATACCATTTTGAATCTTAACATATATATATATATATATATATATACTCCATCCGTCCCAAATTATAAACAAAATTGAGTCAAAGAAATTTGATGTATTTGATTCAAAATTTGGACTAAATACATTTATTTTTGTTGATGTATTTGATTGCACATGTTAAAGCAATCAAGAATAGTAAAATTCTAACTATTTTCGTGTGTCAAAAAAAAGAAAAAATAGTATTTTCATTTTTCTTTTTTTTGTTGAGGCAAAAAATAATAATTTCTTATTAAAAAACAACAATTATTTATTAAAAAATTATAAATTTAATGTAAAATACACAAATTTCAAGATAAATTTACTATTTTAAATTTTTTAACATGTGCAAATTTCATTATAGAAAATCCTAAAAAAATATGATATCCAAGTAAGCTCGACCTAGCCTAATCCCACCTCTACGCTCCGTATTCACCTTCGAAATTATACATTTAGTAAAGCTCTTTTTTTTTGGATAATAGTAAAGCTCCCTTTCTACTATATATATATATATATAGACTCAACATTTCATTTTTCTCATTTGCAAGATAGAAAAAATGACTATGAAATCAGATTCATCATTGTTGCTGTTCTTGTTTCTATGCTTCTCCTTCTCCTACATAGTATTTGCTTTCGTTCCACATCGTACGCTCAACAACTTGTCTAAAGGATACCTCAACCAAAAGGAGTTATGGTTCAATCAAACTCTCGATCACTTCTCTCCTTATGTACCCCCCTTCTCCCTCTATTTTTAAAATTGAACTTGGTTTTGCATTATACATAATGTAGCTTCTCAATGTATTTTAAAATATTTCCACCATTTGTTTCATCAAAATATGTTTTTGAAACACGAACACAATACTACTAACATGTCAATGTGATAATAATTTGATGAATATGATATAATTAAATGTAATATCAATATTGTGTTAGAGACTAAGCACATCTTCGATCAAAAATGTCACATATTATGCTTTTGATTTAATTTGTTTTTCTTACTTTCCGTATGTAATAAAGCATCAAGGAAAATTCTTGGATAAACACAAACATAAATATGAGGTGTTAAACACAATTACAAAAATAAAATAAAATTAAATAGAAATAAAATATAATGATGTTGATTGATGTGATTATATTACTTTTGTTTTAAATTTTTAAATTTATGAGTGTGTGCCAAAATATATTTGATTTAGATTTGTGCCTATACAAATCTTTCTCAAGCGTCAGTATATATAGTACTGATATATCATGCTCTATTTGATTTAGACCATATATAAACAATAGAAATATAATAAGGATTAAGGAGTCTATAAACTATTTTCAATCTATAATTTTTTTTTGTTTACACTATAAAATTATTTTTGTAATATCGTTTCCTCTCTTATTTTTAAAAGCTATGTTATTTGAACACATTTTTGGGTTTGGGTTTGGGTTTGGTTATGGTGCATAAACTTTTCCTTACTCGCGCACCCCCCAAAGTTGCTCGCGCGCCCCCCAGCACCCCCACCCCCCCCACCCCCCAACCCATTTTTTTAAAATTTTTTTGTTTAGTTTTTTTTTTTTAGTTTTTTTTTATTATGTATGATTAAATATTTTCGTAATTATTTTTAAACTAAAATCATGCCCAAACCATTTTTGGAGTGGAATAATTTCATAATGGATCTTTGAAACCATAAATATTGTTGAAACATTTTTTCCTGAAAAATCGGAACTTTTTTTCCGGAAAAAACAAATCGAAAATTATTCCGGAAAAAAGATCGGAAACTTAATGTCCGATTATATTTGGTTTTAATGTCCGATTATAACAAATGGTTATGGATTATTTATGGACGGTTATTTAGGATTATCCAAGATAATCAACATTAGTTTTGTAAGAAACCATTAGGCAATTATTTTGGTTTCACATAGAAAACTATCAAAACCATTAAACCATATTTATGGTTTCAGTAATAATCGGTATTTAAAATCATTGAACCATTTAGTGTAAAACCATTTTACAATACAAATGGTTTCAATATATAACTATCTGAAACGATTTAGCTAGCATAATGGTTTCCAGGATTTTTAAAACTATAAAAACACAATATTGGTTTCAGTAAACACATAAAACCATTTAACAATAGTAATGGTTTCATTGTATAACTACCTGAAACCATTTAACCAGCATAATGGTTTCCAGAATTTTTAAAATCATAAAAACACAATATTGGTTTCAGTAAACACATAAAACCATTTAACAATAGTAATGGTTTCATTGTATAACTACCTGAAACCATTTAACCAGCATAATGGTTTCCAGAATTTTTAAAACCATAAAAACACAATATTGGTTTCAGTAAACACATAAAACCATTTTACAATACAAATGGTTTCACTGTTTAACTCTCTGAAACCATTTAACCAGCATAATGGCAGGAAACCATTTAACTCTCTGAAAAAAATTCGATTTTTATTTTTTGGAAAAAAAGTTCCCGATTTTTTTGGAAAAAAGTTTCCGATTTTTCTGAAAAAAGTTTTTCGATTTTTTTTCGGGAAAAAATTTTCAAAAAAAAGTTCTCGGTTTTTTTGGAAAAAGTATTTGATCTTTTTTCGGGAAAATTTTTTTATTTTTTTTTGGAAAAAAGTTTATGGTTTTTCCGGAAAAAAAGTTTCCGATCTTTTTTCGAAAAAAAATGTAAAAAAAGTGAAAAACAACAATTCAAAAAAAAAATGTAAAAAAAAAATTCAAAAAAAATGAGTGGAGTGAGGGTGGGGTTGGGGGGCGCGCGAGCAACTTTGGGGGGCGCGCGTAGCAAGGGGGTGGGGGTGGGGGGCGCGCGAGCAAATTAGGGGGTGTGTGAGTAAAATCCTTGTATTTTCATTGGCTTATGCACCATGCATAAGCTTTGGGCTTATGCATAATAACCTTTGCCCACATTTTTATTGACAAAATTGCAATACCGTATACAATTATTTCTTTATACATCTATTTTAAAACTCTCCCTCACATGTAAAGGGAGTACATGGTATTGTATTTTTGTCTATGAAAATTAGGGATGACAATTTTATCCAAACCTAATAGACCCATCCGAACTCAAACCCAAGTCAACGGGTGAAACTCGAGTTGATTGGGTTTGGGTGGCACCCGAAATTATGGGTGTGGATTTGGATAGTACGAAATCCACACCCGAAACCCATACACCCGCCCGTTTATATGTTAAATTACCAACATATTCTCTTTATATATATATATATATATAATGTGGAATTTTTTTTATATTGTGTTGTTATGTATTGTGGTTGTGAACAAAATATGTTAAACTATGTTATTGCATTGAGAAAAAAGTGTATTAAATTGTGATATTGTATTGCAACCTTTGTTTTTTCTTTTTTTAATGCAATTTGCATTTTATCAAATTTGAATGTGAGTTTGGGTTTGGATGAAAAACTCAGAAATTTTAATTCTACATGATCAAGCTGTGGGTTTGGGCGAAAAAACCCAAAACCAATGGGTGTGGCGCGTGGGTTTTGTTTTACCACCCAAATAGTCTTTGGGTTTGGGTGCACCCGAAATTATGAATGTGGATTTGGGGAGTATCAAACCCGCAACTGTGGGCCCCCATTGCCATACCTAATGAAAATGTGTTTCCATAACATTATTGTATTTATTATTTATATAAATAGGCTTATACCCCTTATAATGTAGGCGTGTTTTGTTTTTTTCCCTGTAAATTTTTTTTGACTGACCCTTGTAATGTTGAATTTTTTGAACTCGTCTCTTGGATGCACTTTTTAAATCGGTTATTTTGTTCAAACCGATTTAAAATGTGTTGTTTTTTAAATCGATTAATCTGTTCAACAAAACTTTATTTTGCAAGGGGCAAGTAACAAAAAATTATAGGAGGAAAAACGAAACTTGCCTATATTACAGGGAAGTAAAGACCTATTTAGCATAGAGCATTGCTATTTAGTAAGAATTATTTTAGAGAAGAAATACAAGAATAACACATGTCATTATCTTATAGGATGATGTAATTTTAATCTTCTCTTTTAGTGGAAATCATGGGAGTAGTTGATGTAAACAAGGGTGGAGATTTATTCTTGCAATTCTTCTCCATAGATTTTCTTACTAAATAGCATTTTTCATTTAGCATATTTTTTATTTTTAATTGGTTTATAGACTAAGTTAGAAGATTACACCTTTTATGTGAAAATTTTTTATATTTTTTTTATCTATACCAATATATAAAGAGAATATCCCTTTCGTATAGATTTTTTTATTGTCATTTTTACCCTTCATTCTATTCATTTTTATTTTAACATCTATTCAAATATTTGTATATATTGAAAAATAACTTTCACACAAAAATTTATTTTCAATTTTTTTAATAAATAATTTTTTTTTCTTAATAACTAACCACAACAAAAAAAAAAAATTAAATAGTTATCAATCAACTGAATTCAATAAAAAAACTCATACATACCGTTCAAACTCTGCATGACTTGAACACAGACATATTGTGACAAAGTTCTATTGTTTCTTTTATATTTGCTACATATTGACCGTGCGAATTTTGATCGTTTCACCGCAGGATCACCGTCTATTCCAGCAACGTTACTATGAATTCCAAGACTATTTCCAAAGTCCGGATGGACCAATTTTTCTGGTGATATGTGGTGAAGCAAAATGCAGTGGGATATTAAATGACTATACCGCTGTAAGTTGCAATTCTTCTTCTAGATTTATGTACTTGTAGTTACAATAAGTAAGGGCTTGTTTGATTCACTTTTGTAAAACTGTTTTTTTATTTTCAAAAATAAAAAACTTGTTTGATAAATCACTTTTATTATCATAATTTTAAAAATTGTTTGAGTTTAAAAGGTCGTGGATAGTAATATTGTGTCGAATAAATCTATGAATGTAGTTTTTTAAAGATAGTTGTATTATACAAAAGTATTTAGCGGCTCAGCTTATTGTCCGTCAATCATTTATTCATTTGTTTGAAACAATTTTGGTTTTTAGCTTTTAAAATGTGTTTTATAAAAGTGTTTAGAATACTATTTTTAAGAAGAAAAAACAAAACTTCTTGAACCTATTTTGCTTTTGTTTTTAGTTTTAAAACCTGATAAACAGAAAACAATTTTGTAAAATTGGATTCTCAATAAGTTTTATGGTTTTTAAGATAAGTCTACATAAGTTCTTCTAAATGTTGCCTTATAGATTTCAAGATCATATGTTTCGAGAACAAATGAAATGTGAAATATTTGTGCCTTAATTTATTTACAGGTACTGGCAAAGAAGTTCGGAGCATCTGTAGTTTCTCTTGAACATCGCTATTATGGATTGAGTATCCCATTTGATACATTATCAACAGAAAATTTGAAATATCTTTCATCCAAGCAGGCACTCTATGATTTGGCTATTTTTCGCCAGTATTATCAGGCAAGCTTTTGTCGTATTTTACTATCATGGTTGATGACAATTTAGTTGAAAACAAAAATTCGCAAACATTTCTGTGTTGCAAGATTTAAGAATACTAAAGAAGCATAGTTAATATATGTAAGGTATTGGTCTGATTTACATTAAGATATTCATAATCACACAAATCATTTTCGGTAAAAAGGTTTGTGAATATTTACCGAAAAAGATTTGTGTGATTATGAATCATTTTCAAATATTCATTAAGGTTAGTAACGCCTAATGATCAATTTACCTAATTTTTAAACAATTCCTTGTTCTGTGTTTTGTATTAACGCATCACAAGGGATCGATTGCTCCACATTTTATTTGTTTCTTTTGTAATTTTAATGTAGGATTCTTTAAACGCGAAGTGGAATAGAAAAGGAGTTGACAATCCATGGTTCGTTTTCGGTGGCTCATATGCTGGAGCACTCAGTGCATGGTTCCGTCTTAAGTTTCCTCATTTAACATGCGGAAGTCTTGCAAGTTCTGCCGTTGTTCTTGCTATTCAAGACTACACAGAATATGATCAACAGGTGAAGATACTTATTTTTAATTAGTTGCTCAAAGTTGCTTCTTATTTGTATGTTCTAACAAATTGAGTCGTGAAATCTTTCTATATGCAGGTCGGTGAGTCAGCTGGTTCTGAGTGTAAAGCAGTATTACAAGAAACTACTCAACTCATCGAAACTAAACTTGCAACCAATGGAACGGCATTAAGAGCAACTTTTAATGCAGCTAGTGTATGATTCACTCCTAGAAAAAATAACATTATAGTTTTTTTCAAAACATGAATCATGATGTTCCTTACTAGTTTTGTATGTTGATGTTCCTTATTTGGCAGCTTACAATTGATGGAGACTTCTTGTATTATATGGCTGATGCTGTTGCTGCAGCGGTAATTCATATTATAGTAGCAATATTTCTTATGCATTGCAATTCCTTGTACTAAAACTCATTAATCATTATATCATCTTCCTTTTTCTGGATCTTTGAATGTCACAGATTCAATATGGATATCCAGATGTATTATGCAAGCCTATGGTTGAAGCAAAGAAGGCTGGGGCGGATTTGGTGGTATGCTTTTCATTATTCTACTTTTTTATTCATTTGTTCTCACTCTTCTCCCAGAAGCTTATGTTTTCTAATTAAGAAGTATATAATTTAATATGCAGGATGCTTATGCCAAATATGTCAAAAAGATTGGCGTAAATGTACAAATTTATGACCAGGAATATTTGAAAAAAACTGAAATCAATGAAGACAGTTCTTCTCGATTATGGTGGTTTCAAGTTTGCACTGAAGTTGGGTACTTTCAGGTGGCTCCCTCAAATGATAGCATACGTTCATCAAAAATTGACACAAAGTAAGTTTCTTTATCCACTATTCGCATAACATACTCCTTTCTTGACAGGATTCTCTTGCCATTGTTTCACTTTCCCTGAAATCTTGTTAACTTCTATAAAATGGTTTCTCATACATTGCAGATACCATTTGGACCTTTGTAAAAATGTATTTGGAGATGGCATCTTTCCTAATGTTGATGCCACTAATTTATACTATGGAGGGACAAAAATTGCTGGTCTAGTAACTAACCTATGCCTATATTTTTATGTTACTATCTTCCTTTCTTAATATTAATGATAATTTCGCCTTTAGTGACCGATTTAGAGACCAAAATGCTGAAATTCATAAAATAAAATTAAAAAATTGTCGCTAAATCGGTTGCAAATAATATTTAGAGACTGAATCTAACAATGTGTTTACATGACTCTCTTACTTTACCATAGTATACACATGTTATTTGTTTTTATGTTATCATTTTATTTGTGGTCTCTTATGTATGGATGCTACATATTATACATTTCTTGTATGGGTTTACTCGAAATATACTAATGTAATGTCTATGAACAGGTTCAAAAATAATATTTACAAATGGCTCACAAGATCCATGGCGTCATGCTTCCAAACAAACTTCATCCCCTGATAGTGAGTTGCCATTTAATTTTTTTGTTAGTTTAGTTAGTAACATTCTTTAGATAAATGACTATCTTTTGATTGTTGATTTCATAGCAATCTTTTGACAAATGACTAACTGATTTCCTATCAAAGTTTCACCAAGTAATGTGTTCTTTTCTGTACTGGTATACAAATGGTTGATTATTGTTGCCACAATGTTGTCTCGGAACCATATTAACCACTTCTTTCATGATGCATTGAGCAGCTACATGTCCAATAATTCGTGTCTTCATGGTTCTTCACTCTTCTCTTATTGCGGATAACATTTCCCATTGTTTTTATGAAATTCATTTCGGTAGTCATGCTTCAGCCAACCGAAAACCGAACCTGCAACACACTCAAGTGTCCTGCCACCAAAACTTAAGTTGTGTATCGAAAAGGCCACCTCAATTGTTTGTCGTTAGCCGCATGATCTTAGGCTATGTTAATTTGTATCTGGTAGTAGTCTTAGATTCGTTTACTTAATAAAGAGGGAAAAGAAGAGTTCAAAATCATATCATATAATACAATCATAAAATATTAGTATATTATTCTATGAAAAATATTGCTATTTGTCTGTTTATTGAATGTTGTTTAATGTTTTAAAACATTGCAGTGCCTTCGTACCTTATCACGTGTTATCATTGTGGCCATTGTGCTGATTCAGCAGAATGTGTAGGTATGTCTAACATTTTCGTTCAAATTATTGTCATTATGAATTGTTTAAGATTACCAATTTTATAGGAGTATTGATATCTTTTATCATTGTCTAAATTGCATGATCATAAATGTGTCGTGTAATGTATCTCATGTTTACAAAAAATGATGAAAATTAATAATAGCAGTAGTTAATTATCATGCTAAGCTAGATACAAAATGTGCTAGTTTCTTTTTACATGCTCAATTGTGATATATCAACCAACATTCTTGTTGTTGTGACTTTTTTTAGACAAGAAGTGCAGTTCAGCTGTTCGCAAAGTGAGACGCAAGATTCAAGAGGATATGAACTTATGGCTATCTGAGTGCATATCGACACACAAATGAGTTTTATATGATTAATTTCATATGATACACATCATGATACAATAATAACTTATGACTCCTTAAAATATATCACACTTTGTATTACCTGAACAATCCTAATGCGGAACATATGTGCAAAAAGAATGTTTTTCCTAAAACATTTCTGGTAATGATGATTTCATCCCTTGATAATAGTTCTCCTCCATCTATTTCTTGTTCATTAACCCTTTTGCCTCATCCTGTTATAGCTGAAGCCACGGTTATTAGGAGAAAAGTTGAACCTCTTTCTAGTTCTCATATTACAAATATCAATTTATATCATATAGTTGCATATTAAAGTCAGAATCACATAGCTTAATTACTTTCAATTCAACAACAATGTGACAATATGGTGAATCATATAGTTGCATATTGTACACAGATGAAAACAAAATTCAATCTGAAACTTTACAGAAGATCTGAAACTTAACAGAAAAAGTAAAATTAGAGCAGCAGAAGCAAAATTAGGTTAGTAAAGAAATCCGAATGACCAACCGTGAAATCTGAATGACGAATAGTGAATTCCGAACAACTCGATGAAATGTCCGGACAAAGCAAAAAAGGAAGAACAGTGTCTATTGTCAATTAGGGAAATGATAACTTGAAGCGATTATGGCTGAACTCACTGAGTCCTAATCATATTTTTTAAAGCGA
Source organism: Trifolium fragiferum (assembly GCA_954870985.1). NCBI lineage: Eukaryota > Viridiplantae > Streptophyta > Magnoliopsida > Fabales > Fabaceae > Trifolium > Trifolium fragiferum. The sequence goes on from OX940792.1 coordinate 27,139,410, forward strand.
TTACGGTTGAAAGCGATTTCGGAAGTGATTGTGGAAATTGAGAAATTGAAAGTGAAGATTGTGCGGTCGCAGAAGAAAGAAATTAGGAAGCAATTTTGAAAATTGAGTGATTGGGATTTGGGAGGTTTGGAATAGGGAAATTGAGAAAGTGAAAAACACAAAATAACACATGTTGGGCGCGCACACATATTGTTAGAATTCAGCTTGTCTTAGTTCACAGAACTTTGTGTGTAATAGCTTGCGGTAGAAGTAATTGCTTTTCTTGTTAGTTAGAAAATGTAACTAACTGCATATTGAGTTCTAATTCTCTATGAGAGTTAGTTACATGAGTTCCTACACCTTCATTTGTACTATAAATAAGCATGCTAAGGCATTGCAAAGTTTAGTGATCATAATGCAATTTCACTCATTTTTCTCTCTTTCAATTCCCTCTATCTTGAGATGCTAGAAATCTAACATGGCATCTGATAGAGGAGGTGTCATTAATGAAGAAGATGTGGGCCTAGAGTTTGGGCCAAAGCCAAAGATTTGGAGAGTATATTCTAGAAAAAGAAAGAGAGGTGACGTGGTCATGTGAAGTGCATGGAATGCATGTGCAGATCCCTATATATCAGGACACAATCATTGGGAAAAATCATCTTGGAATTCTGTTATTCTCTAGTGGGGTCACCTTGTGTGATTTGGGAGCAATTCATTGCTTTGGGGCTGTTAGCTTGTTAACAGTTTGTTACGTTTCCTTTTCATTCCATAATCAATTGTAATTGTTCTTCATACATTAATACAATTACAATATTATCAGATCTCTTTATTATATTCATTTACTATTTCTCATAATCTATATTTGAACCCATCAATTGGTCCGACCTGCCGGATCTAAACCCACCACCTTATTTCTCTGTTTTCATACGTGACGATGGAAGCTAGAATTGCCGTTTTGGAAGAGCAGATGGGTGGTGTGAAGGAAATGCTGAAAACATTGATTGCTGGTATGAATAAGCCATCTGGGAGGAAAACGGTGGAACCTCCGGGCGAAACTTCGTCGGAGGAGTCTTCTCAAGGTGAATCTCGCCTTGCTGGGAAGAAGGTGAAGTTACCGTTGTTTGACGGTGAGGATCCTGTGGCGTGGATTACGCGCGCTGAGATTTATTTTGACGTTCAGAACACGTCGGACGACATGCGTGTCAAGCTGGCTCGATTGAGCATGGAAGGTTCAACCATTCACTGGTTTAATCTTTTGATGGAGACGGAGGACGAACTATCGTGGGAGAAGTTGAAGAAGGCTCTGATCGGAAGGTATGGTGGACAGAGGTTAGAAAATCCGTTTGAAGAACTTTCCACTTTGTGTCAAAAAGGGAGTGTGGAAGAGTATGTCGAGGCGTTTGAGCTGTTGTCCTCTCAGGTGGGAAGGTTGCTGGAGGAACAGTATTTGGGATACTTCATGAGTGGGTTGAAACCCCACATCCGACGTCGTGTGCGAACGTTGAATCCCCAGAGTAGGATGCAGATGATGCGCATCGCGAAGGATGTTGAAGCAGAATTGAACGAGGAAGATGATGATGGGAGGTTCAATGGCAAAAATGGGGTGAAGGAGAAATTGGGCCGAAATGATTGGGCCGGGTCATTAATGAAGAATAGAAATGAGCCATCTCACAACAACCAAACCCGATCTGGAAATACGGGTTGGTCCAGCCCACATAACAAACCCGGTCTCAATGGGTCTAACACGGGGTAAAATTCCCCTTCTTCGTCGTTAGCTTCGACGGCGAGAAAAGGAGGAAGCTCCAACTCAAATTTCAATGACAGATGGAAGGGTGTTAGAAGTTTATCAAACGATGAGATGGAGGAAAGAAGAATCAAAGGCCTTTGCTTCAAATGTGGAGGCAAGTTTCACCCCACTCTTCATAAGTGTCCAGATCGGGCACTACGAGTTTTGATTTTAGGAGCGGGCGAATCGATGATGGAGGATGGCGAAATTGTGACATTAGAAGCGGTGGCAAGTGAAGAAGATGATGAGACAGAGCTGGAATGCAAAACCATGGGAGTCCTGGGTACCATGGGTGAGTATAAAACAATGAAGATTGAAGGAACAGTGGAGAATGTGAATGTGTTGGTACTGATTGATAGTGGTGCTAGTCATAATTTTATTTCCCCTAAAATTACGGCTGCTTTAGGTCTTCCTGTTACCTCTGTGGCAGCTAAAAGCATCAAATTGGGAGATGGTCACAAAATTCTGTCAACTGGAGTTTGTGAAGGTATTCGCATGAAGATGGGTTTGATTGAGGTAGTAGTAGATGCTTTTGTGTTGGAGCTGGGTGGTCTTGACATGGTGCTAGGAGTTTCATGGCTTAGCACACTAGGAAAGGTGATTATGGACTGGAAATCACTTTCTATGCAGTTCTGGTTTGAAGGCAGGGTGGTGAAATTACAGGGACAAGGTAGTACTAGAGATCATAATTCGTTCCTAAATTCTTTCCTGGATGACAAGCAAGGCAGAGGAGTTTTTGATTGGTGGCAACCACACGCAGAAGAAACTGAGAAGCATACCCCTATTGATCTGAAGCCCATTTTAGATCAATTTCCTACAGTGTTCAAAGACTGCATTCAACTTCCTCCGGAACGCACACAAGTGCATCAAATTCAACTCTTCGCAGGACAAGGCCCAATCAATGTTAGACCCTACAAATATCCTCACCACCAGAAGGAAGAAATAGAAAGACAGGTGTCAGAGCTACTTTCAGCGGGAGTTATCAGGCCTAGCATGAGTGCTTATTCCAGCCCAGTGATTTTGGTCAAGAAGAAAGACAACAGTTGGAGGATGTGTGTGGATTATAGAGCTCTGAACAAAGCTACTATCCCAGATAAGTACCCTATTCCCATTGTAGACGAATTATTGGATGAATTGTATGGGGCTACTATTTTCTCAAAAATTGATCTAAAATCGGGGTACCATCAGATCAGAGTCCATGAAGATGATGTGCACAAAACAGCTTTCAGGACCCACAATGGTCACTACGAATATTTAGTGATGCCTTTTGGGTTAATGAACGCTCCTGCTACCTTTCAAACTACCATGAATGATGTTTTCAGGCCTTTTCTCAGGAAGTTTGTCTTGGTGTTTTTTGATGATATACTGGTGTACAGTAGAAATACAGTAGAACACCAACAACATTTACATCAGGTCTTGACTGTACTTATGACCCATTGTTTTGTGGCCAACTTGTCCAAATGTAAGTTTGGTTGTGATGAAGTAGATTATCTGGGGCATGTAATTTCTGGGAAGGGAGTAGCAGTTGATCCTGCCAAAATTCAGTGTGTCATTGATTGGCCGGAACCCAGGAATGTCAAAGGGGTGAGAGGATTTCTTGGTCTCACTGGTTACTATAGGAAGTTTGTGAAGGATTATGGGAAGATTGCTAAACCTCTGACAGAGTTAACTAAGAAAGATAATTTTTCATGGGGCCTTGAAGCTAAAGAAGCTTTTACTAAGTTGAAATTGATCTTGACCACTCCTCCTGTTTTGATGTTACCCAACTTTTCCTTACCCTTTGAGATTGAGTGTGATGCAGCGGGTAGAGGAATAGGGGCTGTCCTTATGCAGAAAAAGCAGCCCATAGCTTACTTTAGCAAGGCTTTGTCTGAAGGAAATCTGTCAAAATCTGTGTATGAGAAAGAACTTATGGCTTTAGTCCTTTGTATACAACACTGGCGCCATTATCTCCTGGGTAAACCATTTGTTGTGCACACAGATCACAAAAGTCTCAAACACTTTTTGCAGCAAAGAGTCACATCACCAGATCAGCAGTGTTGGCTGGCCAAACTGTTGGGGTATCAATTCGAGGTCAAATATAAACCAGGATTGGACAATAAGGCTGCTGATGCTTTATCTAGGTGTCATGGAGATATAGAGATGCAGTCTATGGTGTCTTATCCTACATGGTTAGGAGGAAAGTCTTTATTGGAGGAAGTGTCACATGATCCTTATATCCAAGGGGTAATAGCTGATGTGAAAAAGAAGGGCAGACCGGGTTATGAAGTGAAACAGGGTGTGTTATTCTATATGGGCAGACTTGTGATTTCCCCATCATCTCCTTCCATTCCATTGTTACTAGAAGAATTTCACAGTACCCCAATGGGAGGTCACTCAGGTTTTCTACGTACTTACAGGAGGATAGCTGACAATATTTATTGGGTCGGTATGCAAAAGAAAATACGAGACTATGTGCGAGCGTGTGACACTTGTCAAAGACAAAAGTATGCTGCCACTTCTCCTGGGGGTCTCTTACACCCTTTACCTATACCCAACGCCATATGGGAAGATCTATCCCTTGATTTTATTACTGGTTTGCCTAAGTCAAAGGGTTTTGATGCTGTTCTGGTGGTGGTAGATCGCCTCTCCAAGTATGGGCATTTTATTTTGCTTAAGCATCCTTATACTGCAAAATCTGTAGCTGAGGTTTTCATCAAGGAGATTGTTAGATTGCATGGTATTCCCTTAACCATCATCAGTGATAGGGATCCCATTTTTGTTAGTCATTTTTGGAGAGAGTTGTGCAAATTGCAAGGAACCAAGCTGCAAATGAGCTCAGCTTACCATCCCGAGACTGATGGCCAAACTGAGGTGCTCAACAGATGCTTGGAGGGGTACTTAAGGTGTTTTGCTTCTGAACAACCTAAGTCTTGGTCCCATTGGATTCCTTGGGCAGAATATTGGTATAATACCACTTATCATATATCCATTGGAAAATCTCCTTTTGAGGTGGTGTACGGCAGGAAGGCTCCCAACCTGCTACATTATTTGAGTAATGAGACTAAGGTACAAGCAGTGGCTTTGGAATTGTCCGAACGAGATGAAGCCTTATCTCAATTAAAATTGCACTTACTCAGGGCTCAACAACAAATGAAGAAGTATGTAGATCTGTCACGGAGGGATGTGCAATTTGCTGTAGGTGATTGGGTTTTCTTGAAATTGCGACCACATAGACAGCAGTCAGTTATTAGGAAGATTTATCAGAAATTAGCAGCTCGTTTTTATGGCCCTTTTCAGGTTATTGAGAAAATTGGAGAGGTAGCTTATAAGTTACAGCTGCCTGATTCTTCAAAAATCCACCCTGTATTCCATGTTTCTTTGTTGAAGAAAGCTGTTGGAGATTATGAAGTACAAGGTACTTTGCCTAAAGAGTTAGAAGTCGATGATGAGTTGGAGCATTATCCTGAAGCGGTGGTAGGGGTTCGGAAGACTGTGAAGGAAGGGGTACTGGTGCCTCAAAGTTTGATCAAATGGAGAGGCAAGACTATGGATGATGTTACTTGGGAGGACAATGTTTTTCTGCAAGGACAGTTTCCTGATTTTATCCTTGAGGACAAGGATGTTGTTGAGGTGGGGGCAGTTGATAGAGGAGGTGTCATTAATGAAGAAGATGTGGGCCTAGAGTTTGGGCCAAAGCCAAAGATTTGGAGAGTATATTCTAGAAAAAGAAAGAGAGGTGACGTGGTCATGTGAAGTGCATGGAATGCATGTGCAGATCCCTATATATCAGGACACAATCATTGGGAAGAATCATCTTGGAATTCTGTTATTCTCTAGTGGGGTCACCTTGTGTGATTTGGGAGCAATTCATTGCTTTGGGGCTGTTAGCTTGTTAACAGTTTGTTACGTTTCCTTTTCATTCCATAATCCATTGTAATTGTTCTTCATACATTAATACAATTACAATATTATCAGATCTCTTTATTATATTCATTTACTATTTCTCATAATCTATATTTGAACCCATCAGCATCACAAGCCTTCTAGATCCTTCTTCCGCCGTAACAAACTCTATAACCGTTTTCTCCGGCCACTCTTTCTTCTTCTCCGATCACTTCTTTTTCTCCGTTCAACATGCCACCGCGTGTTGCATCTGTAGATCCTTCCTCCGATCCTACTTCACCTTACTTCGTTCACTCTTCCGATGGTCCTTCAACTGTGAAGGTTTCTCCGCCGCTCAATGGCCCAAACTACCATTCCTGGTCTCGTTCTATGCGCGGAGCTCTTGGCGGGAAGATGAAGATTGAATTCATCGATGGAAGTATTCCTGTTCCACTTGATAACTTTGATCCTTCTTTTCGTGCATGGAATCATTGTAACATGCTTGTTCATTCATGGATCATGAATTCAGTTTCTAAATCCATATTGCACAATCTATCGTATTCATGGAAAATGCACTTGACGTGTGGAATGATTTGAAGGAGAGGTTTGCTCAAGCTGATCTTGTTCGCATTGTTGAACTTCAGCAAGATTTGTACTCTTTCAAGCAAGATTCACGTTCAGTGACTGAGTTTTATTATGATCTGAAGCTAATTTGGGAGGGATTAGAGATTTATCTTCCTATGCCTTGAAGCTAATTTGGGAGGGATTAGAGATTTATCTTCCTATGCCTTCTTCCAGATTGGGGTATGACGCTTCACAAATTTTTCAAGAAAAAACTCTCGCCATATTTTGTCCAACTATATAGGAAAAAAATTTCGGTCAAAGGCTGAGATAAAAGTGCGGCATTTTGGGAAATAATTTTCAAACTATGGTATTTTGGGATTTTTACATTTCAATGTGTGGCAATATGGTCAAAAAGCCCCATCTATTTCTTGTTCATTTACCCTTTTGCCTCATCTATATCTTGTTCATTAACCATTTTACTTCATCCTATTATTAAGCTATTCTTATATAGACACCAGTCTAAATTAATTATTCTTAAGCATACATACATAACTTCAAAAAATTAAAAAGATAAAAGAATTAATTAATATTAGGTGATGTGACTAATCTATTTATCTTTAATTTTTTTTCCATGATGTGTGTGTGCCTAAATGTACATGTGTTGAGATTGTGTCCAAGTTAGCATTTGCCCTTATTATTGTCTTGGCATGAGCTCCACAATTCACTGTCTTTGTTTTTAGCCACAAAAACTTTAGCTGTGGTTAATTCACCGTGGCTAAAAGGCTTTTTTTTAGTAGCCATTAGGATGTGATTTGACATCTAGATAAGGGCTTTGATATTGCTTGGCTCCGAGATAAATAAATTTTAGTGCAGAAATTAAATATTCCTACCATGAAGTGAAATGTTGTTTTTAATACTAATATATTTTTTCAATAAATAATTTGCATTTTATATATAATAATATATTTTTTCTACTAATTTACAGCGTCATCCAATAACAATTATATATTCCACCAAATCATCACACTATAACCCACTTTTATTAATGATATGACAAAATATTTAATTTCTATTTTGTAAAATAAATTTAGACCTGCATCAAAAAATAAAATTTACACCCACAAAACATTCATTAAGAGAAATATTTTGTTAGACACAATAAATATCACATTTAGTAAAAAAAAATAAGTAACACATGTTAGGCGCACACACACATAAATTAAAAAAAAAACTATTAATTAATATTAAGTGATTTGACTAAATTATTTAAGTTTTATTTTAGTAAAAAAAATAAGTTTTATTTTTCTCTCTTTTGTGCATGTGTCTCCAAATATATTTTATTTGGATTTGTGTGTGTAAGTAAGACTTATGGCCCGTTTGGCCTAGCTTAATTTTGAGCTTATGTAAGCAGCTTATGCAATATTTATGTATTATTATAAGTTTTTCAAGTTAGTTTATGATAAAATAGCTTACAAATTCAATTTTTACTAGTTTGAACTTACAAAATAGCATAAAACCTAATTTATATTGCATAAGCCATTTGCATAAGCTCTAAAATAAGTTAGGTCAAACGGACCCTTACTCATTCATTAAACTCAACTTAATACACTTAACAATTTTTTATCTAACTTTACATTTCTCTCTCTAAAATAAGTTTGTTTTTTTAAGCAAAAGAAACGGATGGTAAACTATCTTTAAACTTTAAGGTAAATTTAAATTAAAAAAAATACAAAATATTGGGAGGGCATAAAGTCTAGCCCAATAAAATAAAAATATAAAAAGAAAGAAATGAAACCAACTCAAAGGGTTTTACAAGCCAATTCAAAAGTTACAAAAAATACAGCAAAAATTAACACACCACAAACACAGTCTAGCGGACCCATATACAAAATCGAAACCAATTTTACTTTTAAAAAAAAGTGATGCATGAACGAACCCAACAAGAACTACAGACGAGTTCAAACAAACTCAAACCTTTAAGAATGGCGGTGAATCTGATCGCCAACACAAAAATAGATCCACAAACCAACGACTTGTATGACAAAACAACAAGCTAACATGTCATTTTTGGCCAAACAATTTGTGTCCACCGTCGAGATGGAGAAAACTAGAATAATCACACATCCACCATCCAACCACGCCAACAATCAAGGGGTGATGGGAACCATTGGAAACAACATGTATGAGCAACAACAACAACAACAACAATAACAACAACGTGGGTCAAATAAAGAAATCCTGTGATGGTAGGAATTTATATGATGTATTTGGATAATTTTTAGGTTAGTTTTTAGTTACTTTAGTAATTTATAGTAGTCATTTCATGAAAAATATCTAAGGAAGTTATGTTACTTGAAGAAAAGCAAAAGTTGTAGAAATTATGCAAAAATGAACAACAAATGAAGAAAATCTCCTCATCATGCAACGTGCCATGGTGGCCTGTATCATGCCACAATGAGAAAAATTAATTTGAAGAAAATCTACGAGTTGCATCGTGTCACAATGACACACGCATTACTGAAGGATCATCCCACGATGGGATTGATTGTGGCATGATGGCGCGCATAATTGACGCCCAAGAAACTCTATAAATAGAGTCTTTCACCACCATAATTTACATATCAATCGGAATATCATTTAGAACATCTTTTAGAAGGAGAAAAGCAAGGCTTTAGGGGTCTAAGAAGGAAGTCTATCATCATAGGGAGCAATTCTCTCAACGTTTCAGAGAGGTTACTTCGTATGTGTAATTTTTTTAACTCTTTTGTTATGTTAATTATGTTTATGGGTAACTAATTACCTTAGGTTAGGTCAAGTAGATGAATTCCTCTATGAATATTTGATCCATGTAATTGGTTAGCAAATGATTATGTTTATTTGATAATTTATTATCTTTAATCATTTTCTGATCAATTTCATGTCATATTCATAGGTACGTATTTATGAATTATTTTCAAGAATTAGATCTCGTCGTAACAAAGCTCTAAGTCTCGATCTGGGATAATTAATTTGGCCGGCCCTAGGGATATTAATATTTAACTCGAGGCTATAGACTATAGAGTTAACACACACTTAATTAATACTTGCATGATTTCCAACTACTTTCATAGGGTTCATGTCTTCAATTACATAGGGTGATTTTAGTATGCAAAACCACATCTTATGACTTAGTTAACTCGTGATAATTAAATACTCCCTCCGTCCCAAAATAAATGATCTAGTTTTGACTTAAAGTACTATTCATATAAGATACATTGACCTTATTTTTCTACTAATATATACATACGAATATTATCATATAAACTGTTGATTTATTTGTCTCGATGAGTACTTTCAAAATATATAATTTTTAATAATAGTTAATTAAAAATATTACTCCCTCCGTTCCAAAATATAAGTCGTTTTGGAGAAAAAAATTGTTCTAAAATATAAGTCGCTTTACAATTCCAATGAAACATTTAATGCTATTTTTCCTATTATGCCGTTAACTTTTTGTTTCTCTATCTTCTTTCATTTATCTTTCTCATTCAATTAATGAAGGACAATTTTGTAAACTTACTCATAATTTCTCTTTTCTATACAACAATGATTACATTTCTTAATTTGTGTATTATGGTCAAAACGACTTATATTTTGAAACAGAAGGAGTAACAATCAAAGTCATACATCGACTGCTCACCCTTGTGGTGATGGCCGTTGGGTATTAGGGATGGTTTTGCGTACGGAGGCAGGAAAGTGCGTTGGAGCCGCGACTTCAATAGTTAGAGGATCTGAGAGCGTTTTAGACGGAGAGGCTTATGGCTTGAACGAAGCAATTGACCTTGCAGAAGCAATTTCTGATACTCGAATCATCATTGAGATGGATTCACGCACGATTGTTGATGCTGTTACGAATCGCAAATTCCCAAGAAGCTATTGGGGTCGCGTCGCAAGGAGATGTCAAGATTCATCGAGCGCAATCCGAGGGTTAGCATCAGTTGGGTGAGACGCATTCGAACGTAGTTGCTCACACTTTGGCCAATTGGGCCATGATAGAGCCCAATAAATATTGGACCAATGAAGTTCCTTATTGTATACGTGATATGATCCAAAAAGACATATCCGTTCCAAAATAAATGACTTAGTTTTAACTTAAAGTACTATTCATATAAGATACATTGACCTTATTTTTCTACTAATATATACATACGAATATTATCATATGAGATATTGATTTATTTGTCTTGATAGGTATTTTCAAAATATATAATTTTTAATAATAGATAATTAAAGATATTAACGATCAAAGTTGTACATCGACCAATTTGAATCTGGTCAAGCACATCATTTAATTGGGGAGGGACTTATAATGAGATTTGGATTGCGTGACTGCATGCAGTTAGTCAGATAATATCTGACCGTCCGATCAAGATCGAACAGTTCAAATATAAAGAAGATTTAATCAAGCTGTTTAACTGCTTTCTATCTAAACTGTTCGATCTTGATCGGACGGTCCGATCTTCTATGACCGCATGACTACAAAACTGCATGAATCCAAATCCCTTATAATGGGATAATTAACCGCGTGTTCCCCGAGATATAGTTAAAATATACCGAAAGAAAAGGAAAAGAAAAAACAAAAAAGCGTATGAAAATTGAGCACACGTTGAATCCTTGTTTAAGCAACACATCTTCTTCTTTCGTAATTTTCTTGACTATCGCCATCATCATCAGCATCTATGATATTTTTATTTGAAAAATTGCTGAAATTCCATTTTCATTTTTCACCAACCTGAAATTCAATTAATTTATATTTCATTTCAACCCAACAGAATCTCGTGAGGAAATTGCAATAAGCAACAACGACGATGATGAAACAGGGTTTGGCACCAGCAGCTTCATTGTTGTTGTTTCTGTGTTTCTCTTGCGTGTTTGCTTTCATTCCTCATCGTACGCTTCTCCTCGACAACAACAACAAATACCTCACCAATAAGGAGATATGGTTCAATCAAACTCTCGATCACTTCTCTCCCTATGTACTTTACTTTCATAACCCTCTTTATATTTCAACTTAGATTTATATGCAACTTCATGTTATTTATTTAAGCATTATACTTTTGTTTACAATTAATTTTGAGTAAAAATACACTCTTAAATATAGGTGTGTTTGTTTAACCTTTTAAAAAAAATTTTAAAATAGGAAGTTCTTACCTTAGTTCCTTAGTTTTTTTAAAAATAGATTTTTTTTTTTTTTTTTTTCATTTTGGGTAAAAATGATTTTTAAAAAAATCTATAATAAACACTATCAAAATTATAAAATGGATAAAAAAAAAAAAAAAAAATCAAAAACAAACGCACCCAATGTCTCTGACTTTATAAGGTCTCTAGTTCTATTAAATTTTTAAGTTAGGTCACTCTATTTAACCACTTAGGCCCTGTTTGGATTAGCTTATTTTTGAGCTTATGCAAACAACTTATACAATTTTTATGTATTATTATAAGTTTATCAAGGTAGTTTATTATAAAATAGCTTATAAAAATACAATTTTCATTAGTTTGAACTTTTAAAATAGTATAAAACCTAATTTATATTGCATAAGTTGTTTGCATAAGCTCAAAAATAAGCTAATCCAAACAGGGCCTTAATATGAATTGCTAGCTAAGTTTATCCACTTATTATCAATTTTGTTCATTCTTTGAAGAACAGATTAGTTAAATTTGACAGATTCAAAGATCTTTTTGAAATATTTATATAGTCAGGGACCTATCTGAAAGTGTCATGTAAAGTCAAGGACTCGTTTGGTAGTTTACTCAATTAATTTTAACAACGGGACGTTTTGACACGTGTCAGTATCATGTTTGTTGATTTGTTTTCCTTACAAATGAACCATCAATGTATTCCAGCAATATCAGTGTCTCCACAATTCAGTCCATGAACTATACAAATGTAATAAGTAGTCCCTAAACGATTTTCAATCTATCAAGTTAGTGCTTCAACTACATTCTCTCTTATTTTTTTAAGCAACAGAGGGACTAATTTGATGGATTAATAATATTTGAGGAACTATTTGTTGTACTTTTTTTTTAAATTTTGGAACCAAATTGAAGATTTACTCTTTTTATTTGCTACATATTGATTGTGCATATTTTGATTGTTGCACTGTAGGATCACCGTCAATTCCGGCAACGTTACTATGAATTCCTAGACTATTTCAGGATTCCGGATGGACCAGTTTTTCTGGTGATAGGCGGTGAAGGACCAAACAATGGGATAGTAAATGACTATATTGGTGTAAGTTACAATTCTTCTTCTAGGTTTAATAACTTCTTCTTTAATGCGTTTTGCTGGTTGATATGTCTGCATTGAACACTCGATACCAATTAGGCAGCGTTTAGCTAAATAGTTTAATCAAACACTTATTCAATAGAGTGATCAGAAACTAAAGAGAAATAGATAATGGGAAATGTGATAAAATGGACACACAATTTGATCACGGAATTCGGCCAATCGTGCATACTTCTCTTCTCACACAACAGTGCGTATGCTGTGTTTTCTGTTAATCATGATTGGGGTTACATAAAATTATTATAATTTGTGTTTAAATAATAAGATCTCGTTGTATCTACTTAACAGAAAATGAGGCATACACAACAATAACCATTTATCATACAAGTTTTTATATATAAGATGTTTATGTTTCTATGATTTAAGAGGAGATAAGGAGAAACTCTGCATAAGCTTATTGAGAGCTTATAAAAATAAGTTGAAAATAGTTTGTGGACATATCACAAACTGTTTTTACAAATTCATTTAGACACTTAAGTACTTATATATCATAAGGTTAGTCAAAATAAGCTCTTCTAAATGTTGCCTTATTGATGTTAAGAACCTAAGATCATATGTTTCGGCACAAGCAAAAATTCTATCTATGTCGTGACCAACAAGACTGACTTTAACTTTTCATTAATATTAACAAATAATAGAATGATGCGGGTTTTGTGATGGAAATATTTTTTTATAAACAAATGTATGTGCTTTATTTTATTTATAGGTACTCGCAAAGAAGTTCGGAGCGGCTGTGGTTTCTCTTGAACATCGCTATTATGGAGTGAGTACCCCATTTGATAATTTAGCGACGGAAAATTTGAAATATCTTTCATCCAAGCAGGCACTCTTTGATTTGGCTGTTTTCCGCCAGTACTATCAGGCAAGCTTTTTTTTCCCTTTTTTTTTACTGTCATGGTTGATAACAATTTGGTAGAAGTGAAGTGGGTAAAACATAACAGTAACCTTAGAAATTTGGTTGAAAAAAAAAGTTGCAGACCTTTTCTTTGTCGCAAGATTTTAAAATACTAAAGAACCATAGTTAACGTAAGGTATTTTTCTTGTTTATATGTAAGATGCGGGAAACCAAATTGTAAAAAGGTTTGTAAATAATTACCGAAAGGGATTTGTGTGATTATGAATCATTTTCAAATATTGATTAAGGTCAGCAATGATCAATTACATTGACATATTTGTCACAATATGTTTTCTGTTGCTCAATTTTCATAACTTTCGTCAATTTGAAACTGCTTGAGACATCTCGGTGAACCTGATTGGCTCCTAAAACAGTTGTTATGAAAGAAGAAACAAAGTTAATTCGAAACCATGTTGCTCATTACCAATTATTGTTTTAGAATTTAACGGTCTCATGTACATGCATTACTTTTTTTAAGGTTTGCTACACACGTGTTTATTTTATCGAATGTACGGATGGTAAATCAGTCAAGCAATTTCTTGTGTCTATAGTTCTTCAACAATTTCTAGGAAACAATTTTTTTTTCCCTTCTACTCACTATGTTTTTTTCACTTCTTCAGATTTGTATGATGGGAAATGTCAAACTTTTAAATATTTCCTTGTCCTGTATGATATTTATATGATTGCTGCCCTAATTTGTTTCTTTTTGTAATTTTCGTGTAGGATTCTTTAAATGCAAAACTGAATAGAACAGGAGTTGAAAATCCATGGTTCTTTTTCGGTGGCTCATACTCTGGAGCACTCAGTGCATGGTTCCGTCTTAAGTTTCCTCATTTAACATGCGGAAGTCTTGCAAGTTCTGCAGTTGTTCTTGCTATTCAAGACTTCACTGAATTTGATCAACAGGTGAAGATACTTATTTTTTAGTTTCTCAGAGGTCCTTCTTATTTAAATTATGACAAATTGAGTCACGAGTTCTATCTAAATGCAGATTGGTGAATCGGCTGGTCCTGAGTGTAAAGCTGCATTACAAGAAACTACTCAACTCATCGAAACAAAATTTGCAGCCAATGGACCAGCACTGAGGGCAACTTTTAATGCAGATGATGTATGCTCTGTTCTTTAGTTTCTCTTCCCTTGCAAAATTACACTATAGTTTCCCTCATAACATGAATCATGTTCCCTACAAGAACTAGCATTTTTACTATATTCACGTGCTGTATGTTGACGTGTCCTATTTTGCAGCTTATAGTTGATGGAGACTTCTTTTATTATCTGGCTGATGCTGCTGCTATAGCGGTAATTTATATAATAATAGCTATTTCTTTAATACATTGTAATTCCTTGTACTCGAACTCATTAAGTCATCTTCCCTTTTCTTGATCTTTGAATGTTATAGTTTCAATATGGAAATCCTGATAAATTATGCAAGCCTATGGTTGATGCAAAGAAAGCCGGGGAGGATTTGGTGGTATGTTTTTCGATCTAGATCCTTTTACAGAATATAATGAAACTGCTCAAGCGATCTTTCTTTTTATTTAATTAATAGAACAAAGCACGAATCTAAATGGATGCATATGTTCTACAATTGAAAACTATATACATTCAATATGCAGGAAGCTTATGCCAAATATGTCAAAGAGTACTATGCTGGAACCTTTGGCGTAAATACACGAATTTATGACCAGGAATATTTGAAAAATACTGAAATCAATGAAGACAGTTCCTCTCGATTATGGTGGTTTCAAGTTTGCACTGAAGTTGGGTACTTTCAGGTGGCTCCCTCAAATGATAGCATACGTTCCTCAAAAATTGACACAAAGTAAAGTTTCTTTATTCACTATTCGCTTGATATACTTCACTTTTTACAGGACTTTTTCCCATTGTATTATTGAATATTTTTTCTCTCTGGCATCTTGTTAACTTCTATAAAATGGTTTCTCATACATTGCAGATACCATTTGGACCTCTGCAAAAATGTCTTTGGAGATGGTGTCTTTCCTGAAATTGATGCTACTAATATATACTATGGAGGCACAAAAATTGCTGGTCTAGTAACTAACCTATGCCTAATTGTTTTTCGTTTCTTTCATGAATATTAATGATATATGTAAAAATTTATTAAAATTGTGTTTACATGACTCTCTTACCTTACCATTGTATAAGCGTGTTATTTCTTTTTCTGTTATCATTTGTGTTATTTGAGAATTAAATATTATCTGTGTACGGCCTTGATTTATCTAAAACTAAACTTAAATCATCTTAAATTCGACGTGATTTAATATATCTCCTAATATATTGTGTATGAACAGGTTCGAAAATTATATTTACAAATGGCTCACAGGATCCATGGCGTCATGCTTCCAAACAAACTTCATCCACTGACTGTGAGTTGCCATTTACTTTTTCTGTTAGTTTAGTCAGTAACATTCTTTATACAAATGACTATCTTATTATGATTGTTGATTTGATAGCTATCTTTCAACAAATGACTATCTGATTTCCTATCAAAGTTTCACTAAGTAGTGTGTTCAGTTGTTGGTGGCATTTACGGTACACAACTTAAGTTTTGTGTGTCGATACACATATGGTTGACTAATTCGCCATGCCATTGTTACGGGACTACCTCCGAAACCACTATTCTCAGGATGTATTGGCCTATCTGTCCACCAATTTGTGTCTTGCGCCATCGCCACGATATCATGCTCCTGCACTACTTCGAGGCCGACATAAGTTTAATTTCTGGCCAAAACTTAAGTTGTGTACCGAAAGACCATGTCAGCGGTGTGTATGTTAGCCATGTGATCTTGAGCTATGGTTCAATTGGTATCTGGTAGTAGTTTTGGGTTTGTTTACTTGGTAAAAGGGGAAAAGATAATTCAATTGTCATATAATATATAGTTTATGCAATGCAAAATACTGTTATTTGTCTGTTCACTGAATGTTGTTTAATGGATTAAAACCTTTCAGTGCCTTCCTACCTTATCACGTGTAATAACTGTGGCCATTGTACCGATTTGCGAGGATGTCCTCAATCTCCTTTGGTCATTGAAGGTATGTGTGAATTTTTCACTCAAATTATTATCATTCTGAATTGTTTTAGATTGCCAATTTATAACCTGCAATTTTATAGTAGTTAACTTTTTACTCTCATGCTTCATAGGTGTCTCAATTGCATGAGCACAAATACAAAAAAATAATAGGATGAAAACTAATAGTAGGTAAAAGGCATGCTAGCTAGGGGTGGTAAAAAAACAAAAAATCAAACTGGACTGCCAAACTGAACTGGAGAAAAAAAAAGGGATCGTGACGGAAGTTCAAGAACTGAACCAGTTCGGATCAGTTTTCACAGCTTGGTTCTTTTCGGTCCAGCTCAGTTTATAATAGCAATTAGGTACTCAAGCAATCAAATTTGGTTCAAAAATGTACTGTTCAAGTTTCTGTAAAGGTAGTTTTGATTTGGAACAAACCAGTAACAATTCGATAGGTTCAGTTTTGACCAAACTGTTATAACGGTTTAGTTCAGTTATCCGTCATGTATTACTATTATCCCCTCATTCAACAGATTTTTGGACCCGTCCCTGGATTGGATCATGAACAGTTATAAATTATAATGCTAGCTAGATACGAATGTGCTAGTTGCTTGTTATATGCACGATTGAAATATATCAATCAACATTCTGGTTGTGAATTTTTCTTTCTTTCCAGGTAATGAGAAGAATTGCAGTTCCCCTGATGCAGTTCATAAAGTAAGGCAAAAGGTTCAAGAAGATATGGACTTATGGCTATCTGAGTGCATCAACACAGGAAGGAGTTTTATATGATTAATCGTGTACGAGGTTCATGATACAATAACTTACAACTCAATGAAATATATCGCACTTGTATCAACCAAACAATCCTAAGGCAGAAATATGTGTACAAAGAATGCTTTTCCTAAGGCAAAAATATGTGTACAAAGAATGCTTTTCCTTAAGCCATTTCTCAGTGTATACTGATTTCATCCCTTGATGATGGTTTTGTATGCATGTGTACAGAATTAAACTAATTGAGCTATTAAGGAGATGTTTGGTTCAAAATATGAGCTAGTTTTTCTCATAGTGAAATTTGTTTATTTTTGTATTTCAATATATTAAAAAGGAAAATGGTCATATGAAAACTACTGAATAATTTCCAATCTCATGAGAATGTTCACTCACAGTTATGCAAAACAGCCCTGCATTTAAATTTGTATAAACAAAACTAGACAATAGCTATAATTTGATAATG
Source organism: Trifolium fragiferum (assembly GCA_954870985.1). Lineage (NCBI taxonomy): Eukaryota > Viridiplantae > Streptophyta > Magnoliopsida > Fabales > Fabaceae > Trifolium > Trifolium fragiferum. Next base: position 27,157,092 of record OX940792.1, read on the forward strand.
TAGACAACAAGAAAAGCTTTACTCATTTCAAAATATGGACATGTCCGATGTACATGTAAATTTGGAAGCTAAACATCATAAATGCAATCATTGCTATGCCTTTAAAATTTCAGTATGTATGCTCATTCAAAACTTTAAACAACAAAATGGTTATAATTTGACATCTAGATAAGGTGAGCCATAACATTATGTAAACTTCCACTGCAAAAACTAGTTTTCTGCTGAGATACATAGCTATAGCCTTCATCTAAGATAGGTTGATGAAACCCATAATAAAACATATGTTATCAATGATGTGATCACTTCAAATGCCCTTGGTCCCTTGATTAAAGGAATAGCAGGAATTACTGACACCATCAAGAAGGTTCCCAACAGCCATGAAAAGATAAATGCTCCAACCCTGCACCAAAGCACGAATATATATAAAGATGCTATAAGTGTTTGATTAAGTTGTTTATCCAAATAGGGTCATGGTTTAGTAGACAATATTGTGAAGTGAAGTTCTATATGTTAAACATATTTAGAAGAATGAGACAAGTCACTGTTTACATACCCATAAAGCAAAGCTCTTATCTTGCTCTTCAGCCGGTCATATACGAAATATGTTGTGGCAAATAGAGATATTGCTACCTGAAGGGTTGGCCCTTCCTCAGTTGGAAAGAGAACAGTCAGAACACCAAGTAACAAAAATGCAAGTGAAGTTTTTATGATGAATGTCGTCGATGGAGTACGAAATCTGCCTCTGACAGCCTGAACAAACCGGGATTGATTGACTGCCCTAATTTTTTTCTTGACGTCAATTTTTGGGTTCCTACGCTCGTAGAACTTCTGCATGATTATTTTGTCATGGGCTGACTCAATTGAATCTACACTTGGCTTGTGCCCTGCATATTTCTGAATCAGAAAGTTCCTAGCTCCTTGAATTTCTTCTTCGGAAGCTTCCTTGCTTATTCCAAGTCGTTTATATGGATCATTCACATTGATTCTTGGGAAAACAGCTGTATTTGTAGCAAATGGGCAACGAAATTAATAAGTTGAGAGCTATAATATATTGATGTTTTTACATAAGGTGATTCAAGTATCATATGCATAAGGTGCAAAATAATTTATACAGGTGTTGATTACTGTGAATGCAATACTGAAAGGATGCCCCTAAGACATGCAAGCAAACATGTTTCACAGGTTTCAACAAAAACAAAGGGTTGGAGTGTTGCAAATGGATCATCTCATGTTAAATGTTCACAAATGACCTTGTTATGTAAAAATTGTGTGTGTGTCTCTCTCTGGACATTAAATGAGAGAGAGAGAGAGAGAGAGAGAGAGAGAGAGAGAGAGAGAGAGATTTTCACATAACGTCATGACTCATGTGAAAACTTAACATGAGAGTTGAGAGGGTCCCTTCCCAAGGATGGAGAAGTGGGGAAACAGCCATTCTGGTCAAACAGTAAGGCAATATCTGTCTGTCACCCACAAAGCAGTTGCTTAACTGAAAAAAAAAGTCCCCAACCTACATGCCAAGAAATAAACTATCCTAAACAGAAAAAATATTCCCTCCTTCAACTCCTCATAGTCTAGCCACCTACCCTCCTAGGCTTGTAATGTATCACTATTTTTATCGTATTTTAATTCAGTTTCTCCGACACCAGCAATTATGAACGATGTGCTCAAGTAATTATGAATGACGTGCTCAATTAATTATGAAGACGAAGAGATGGCTTCAACTCAACAAACCAATGAACAAGACCACAGGGAAAAAAATCTGTAGTCTAGCTTCTCATACACCAACCATCCATAATGACCACATAATTATTTTCATCAAGTTTGGTATCTTTACAATACTGATTGTTTTAGAAAAATGTACCATTTAACTATATACTAGTTTTACTGCATCCCGATCTTGCTATATCATGAAATATATGAATTGAGCTTCATCTAGATAGAAAAGTTACCAGCAGAATCATTATCACCAAATGAAGCATCCATGGCACTTCTGACTAATTGAACTTGTCGTCTGTTGCATTTTATTCTAAGAGATGAAAAACATGTTCTGTAAATTGACAGGGTGAGGAAAATAACGAATTGTTTACCGTTCAACAAAGCATGAACCTTATATTGATTTCCAAGTTCAAGAGGTAATGATTAATAAGGCATACCTTTCAACTCCGGGAAACGCGGTCCCTTGTATAGATTTACCAGCCACAGAAAAAGCCATGACCCGACCACGACGTGATTCTAGGCAACGGGGAGGTAATTGGGGGCATCTTGAGAGAGTACCACTCAACCCAGATACAATCATTGTTATAAAAATATCTCCAGGAAATAAGACCCTATATGTTTTTGCCTTGTCAGAATAGAGATCACAGCTCAATGCTATAAAATTCAAACACGCAAAAGAGAACCGATGAATAACACAGGACAGAGTGACCAACATCAGGAAAACAAATATATAAGCACGGGGTAAATATGCAATGAGTTAACCCTCAATTTAATCCCTAAACTAACATTGTCTCTCCTACTTGGCCCGTCAAATATATAAAAATAACACGTAGGCCCTAAAGTTTGTGAAATTCGTCGAATTAGTCTGTCCCCTGTAAGAGACTAATTACTACCAGAGTTGGATCTTACAGTGGACTAAAGAGTTGGATTTCACAAAACTTTAGGTACTACTTAAAAAACTTTAGGGATTATTTACTATTTTTATATACTTTAGAGACCAAGTTTGAGAGAGGTGCAAATTCAAAGACTAAACTGAATTGAGGGTTTACTCATTATGCATACAAACCAATTGCTATTTGCTACCATCATGCAATTAATTAAGTTATTAATTGTTATAATCTAAAACTCAAAATCTATAAGCTCCGTGTAAAATCATTTTCTATATCCATTTTCTAAAATATATGTTCATTTTAACTTGCTAATGAATCTTAAGTGAATAATTGTGATGGAAAGAATATGAAATGCTAGCTAAAGATGATTCATTTCTAGAAATAATGAAAACAGCTTATCAGCATTTTCATTGTTTTCAAAAAATTATAAGAATTGTTCACTTCAAGAATCTATTATCTCCTTGTTAGCTAGTAAAATGAATAAAAATTTAGAAAATGTTTTCACAAAGTAAACAGAACCTAAGTTTTCGAATTTCAAAATTTTCTCTTTATTTTCTAGATGGATAAGTAGATCAAACGTATACATCATCAAGCATAAAACACTACTCAATTTGTTGAAATAAAATCATTTCTACAATGCAAATTCGGCACAAGCAAGATAACAACATATTCACAAGCAAGGTAACACTACTCAATTTATCCGTAAGGCCTAGTTCAACTAGCAAAAATGTTGATATTGCTATGTTGGACACCTTCACTCAGGTTCAAACCCGGGACCTTGTAGTTGTATGTTATTTTTTTGTGTAATTATCACTTGGGGCCCGCTTAGAATAACTTATTTTTATTAAAAATACCTTATACAAACAAATAAGCTTTTATGTTAATTCATTCTCACTAATGAAAATTGTACATTCATAAGCTGTTTGTTCATAAACTACTTTGACAGAAGCTTATAATAGTACATAAAAGCTTATTATTTGCATAAGTTATTTAGTATAAGTTCAAAAATAGTTCAATCCAAACGAGCCATTGGTCTAATACCAAAAAAGGGAAACAACATATTCTAAAAGATAAGATAAGAGACACATAATAATACAACAATATGATAGTGTCTAATTCATCAAATGCAAGCACAACCCAAGCTCACTAATTCAATAACAATAAGAGTAGTTATGAAAAGGAACAAAATAGAAAAACGACAATTTGAGTGGGACACAAAATAGAACCTCGTATAAATCGAAAAAAAAAAAAAAAGAGTATTTTTTTTTGTGAGAAATGGAATAAGTGGTGAAGTAGAGGATAATGAAAGTGGAAAGTGTGTTTACCTTTTTGGCGTGAGAGAAAAAGAGGGAAAATGTTTAGTTTTCAGAGGGTGTTGTTGGGTTGTTGAATCATCGTCGTTTTGAGAATGGAGAGTGAATGAATTAGTGCAACGGATAGCAATTGCAGTGCGAGAGAGAAAGGGCTTACCGAAGGACACCAAAACCCTGCTTGCTTCATCCACTATTTTATTTGTTTGATTTGACAATAATAATTGATAAAAATGGACAATTAAAAATAGTGTAAAAGAGTTTATACAAAAAAAATAAGTAAAACGAATACAACTTCAAAGTTATTCAAATTAAATTTTAATCCTAAATAAGTTAAAGGATTAAACCACTACAAAGTCAAATAATAATTTGGATCCAAATTATTTTGGTTTCATTGTGTTTTAAGATAAATAAATCCTTATTATATTTTAATGATAATTTTATTTCTTTATTATTTGATAATTTGTTTGAAATATTCATGTATCAGATCTGTAATTTTTGTGACGCCAAAGTTATTGATCGAATTTACGCTTCAATATAGTCAAATATGTAGTTTTATGCAATTTGTCGTTTTATACTATTATATGAAAAATGTGAGTATGTTCGCGGATTCACCATTTTCGTTTTTAGCGATTTTAAATTTGTAGCGAAATATTATTTATTTAGTCAATATATATATATATATATATATATATATATATATATATATATATATATCAAAAAAATGATATCATTTACATCCAATTGTAAAGATTAATTTATTTATTTTTTTTGCAGATTTCAATGGGTGGATCTCGTATGAGTTGCTCAATTGGTACCTACTAAGAACATTATGAATTCTCGTCTTCTTAATATGTATAGTATACGAGTCTATCCACTAAACTATTTAAAATAAAAAATTAATGGATGGTAAACGTTTTTTTTAGGTCATGGACAGAAAAACTCACTAGTTTTCCTTAAACACTAGTGTATTATTACGGCTTTGGTTTGGACGTTTTTTTAAATAATTTGAATAATATAATTTGATTGTGTTTCACGAGGTTTTTTTTTTCTTTCTTATTTGGTTGTTTGAAGCATCTAAGAGCATGAATATCGTGGGTGCAACAGCAGGGTTAGGAACCTTGTGTATGTAAAAGCCACCACTATTTGACAATAAGGGTGTGTTTATTTCGGAGATTAAAATTATAATCCCGGAAATATCATTCCAAGGAACATTATTACCAGGAATATTATTCCAATCAATTTGTTTGGTAAACAAATAAATTTCCTTGGAACATTTTTAAAATAAATCCAATTAAAATTTTAATATATTAAAAATTATAAATAAATGAGTTAAAAATAATGGGAGAGTGGGAAGTTATGGGTGGTTACCTCTTATTCCCATGGGAATGTAAGATTCCCACCCTTTAACATGGGAATAAAAAGTGGGAAGATCATGTGTAAATTATATTCCAAAGAATAAAAAGTTCCTAGGCATAATTTATAAAAATTTGAAACAAACATGGGAATGAAAGATTCCCAAAGTCACATTCCTTGGAATAAAGTTATAATCCATGAAACAAACACCCCCTAAGAGTGGTATTATTTGGCTACGTATCCAACTATGGCACCCGTAGCATTACATTCCTACTGTCCAATTCTTCAAAATTTGCACTACTATTGTTTTTGTTTTCTATTTCTAATTCACTTTAAAAATTACTTTGGGATATATTGTGGGGTCAATGGGACCCATTTGAGATTTTTTGATAAGTGGTATTGATATTTAGAAAAAATAGATGAGTAGTTTAAAGAGTTGAAAAATATAAAATAATATAAACAATTAGGTGGGATCCATTTATACCACATATATAAGTGGTATGGATGTGGATGCTCTAATAGTTGAATTTCACATCAGGGAAAAATGTGAAATTAGCATTTAGGTGATATAAACAAAAAATTTCTATTAGGACTAAATGCAATCGTTGATTCGTTGCGGTTGGTCATTTGAACGGTTCTGTTAAGATCAGATGGTTTCTATTCAAAGATAATTTTTAATATTTGTTTAATATTAAATTTTTGTGATCAAAACTGGAGCGTTTATATTTAATCATACAATTATAAAGTTGTTGACTGCATACGGTCATTGATTTCTGACCGCATAGAATCCATGTCCCAGCATTCCATTCACAATCTTTCAAAGCATTGATCTATAGTTTCATCATCTATAATGCATAATGAATCTAAGAACATAAAATAGAGGACCTTGGCATTTTTTTTTGTTTTATAAACAAAGTAACAATTAACAAATAAAACTAAAATGCACACACTACAAATCGAGTGAACACGCCCAATTTGACAATTTAGTCCCTCAATTTAATGAAGGTCGGTCCCTGAGATTTGCCATATGCGTAATATGGCATGTTAGCACATATAACTCTATTAGTTAATTGGAGATGACAGAGGGACTAATATGTAATTTTGTTACTTTGAAAGACTAAGTTGTCAATTTTACAAAAGTAAGAGACTAAGTTGGCCATTTACTTCGACATCAATTGAGTTAAGATGGACTTCACATTTTTTTTACGAGAATCAAAATTATTCTAAAAAGAGCGAAGATCTTTTGATCTTTCACGACTTCTAAAAGGACTTTTTATTTTTGTAGATAGACGAAATAACAAGTCATTGAAAATTCACACGTACAAAATGGATGGAATGAGGTTTGAACCTCAGTCATGGCGTCAGACACTATCTATTTTGATATTTCTACAAGTTGAACTAGGATTTGTGGACTTCTAAAGGGACAATTTAATCTTTGGTAAAAATAAAATTTAAATTAATCTATGATATTTTTTACTAAGGACAAATTAATGTCTCTTTTATAATGAATTTAAAACTAGTTTGTCCTAAGTATAAAAATATTTGAGACTGCACCGGCGGATCCATAAGTTTTCTTTGGTGGAGGTTAAAAAATATTACAACTAATATTTTCTTGGCTTAAATATATTTTTTGTCTCTGCAATCATGCTTTGTTTTGAAAAGAGCCATTGCAAAAAAAATAATTTGATTTTAGTCCCTGCAATATCTCAAAATTTATAAAATAGCCCCTGCAGGGACTAAAATAAATTTTTATTTTTTTTTACAGCGGCTCTTTTCAAAACAGACATAATTGCAGGGCCCAAAAACATATTAAAAAATTAGTCACGTCAACTCTAAATCCTACTCAGTGTCAGCCACGTCATAATCCAAGTGACATAAATTGGTCACGTCAGCTCTAAATCATACTCGGTGTCTGCCACGTCATAATCCAAGTGACATGTCATCAAGAAATCCAGGTCAGGGGCTATTTTAAAAGTTTTGAGATATTGCAGGGACTAAAATCAAAATTATTTTTTTACAGAGACTCTTTTCAAAACAAGACATATTTGCAGGGACTAAAAATATATTTAAGCCTATTTTCTTTTTTGGTGTTAAAACTTTGGTTCACATGGGAAGGAGTCTCGGTAATTCATAAATATAATAAAAAATAATATATTTTTTAATCCATCAATATTAAGTTCATACACAGTCATCTCATCCCTAAAATCATTCATTGTTCTTTACTTGAAAAGAATTTGATAAACTTCAAGTTGAACGTAATGTATCCGCCGTAGTGCCGACTCCTTTCCCCAACAATCACCACTCGCGGCAATGCCAACACCTTGCATTTTCAATCAATTTGCTTGCTTTTATTCAATTCAATTCGCTTGCTATTATTATTATTTAATTCAATTAGCTAATATTCCCTTCTTCGCTTGCTTTTATTCAATTCAATTAGCTTAATGGTTTATCGTGTTATGTTCGGGCGTTTGAGAGTAGTTTAGGCCTGGCTACATTGCTTCTTTGGTGTGCTGTTGTTTTTACTTGGAGTATATGTGTCTTACCGAACAACAACACTTCATGGTCATGAGGAAGTATCAACATAGAAAACATCTTTTAACTTCTATGATGAATATACAAAACTGCACAACCCAAAAAGAAGAAGAAAGATAATTTTTTTTTTACTATTATTGGAGAAATGAAAGGGGATATAGATGATCCATTTGGTGAAAGAGGAAGAAGAAAGGGAAATTGGGTAAGTGAAAAGAATGAAGCTTAGAAACTAATCAAAGCAAATAAGAGACACTTACGTGAATAGAGATTCAATGTTGATGGCCGATCTGTGTTTACTCCAACCGTAGATCTATGACCGATCTGCATTTTTTCCTTTTTCAATAATTTTTTTTAACATTTTTTAAGGGAAAAATAGTAAATTACTCCTTTAAATTTATAAGTGACCTTTTGCAAGAGGTAATTTAATAGGATCATCCATGGTCCTCATAAAAAGGTCCATATCAGGGGTGTTCGATATTATCTTATCTTATCTTAATCTTAATAAAAGTAAGGTTTGTTCCCTTTTAAAATCTTAATTAGTAATCACTTAACCCTAACTTTTTTCCTCATAATTCCTCTCTTAATTACCACTCCAACTACCACCTCATTTATTGTGTATCCAAATTTGAATTTCAAATACAACATTGAAAAAATAAAAAAGAAAATGCATTGGGATTATGTTTGCATTGAGAGTAAAATATAGGCTTAACACTCCATTTCCTAATTAATAGCATATATAATTTTTATTTATCTAAAATTAGGCCTTTTTTTTATCTTTCACTATCTTTTTTTCTTTCTCTCCATTTTGATATTTCTTTACATCTCTTTCTCTGCGTTATTTTTTTTCTTCTTTCTTCTCTCCATTTTTTTTCTTTTTCAATTCAACCTCATTTTTCTTTCTCATCTTTCTTTATTTATTCATTTTTTCCTATATGTGTATGTAGTTTATTCATTCTTTTCTATATGTGTATGTAATTTCTAAATAAAATATTTAAATAATATATTAATATTTAGTAAATTTGTAAAAATCAATTAAACGAATTTCTAACCCGTGCCAAAATCTTATCTTAATCTTAATCTTATCTTATCTTAATCTTAATCTTAATTATAATAAAAGTTATGTTTAGCATCTACTAAAACCCTAATTAAGCTCTTAACTTAACCCTAATTTTTCCCTCCTAAACCGCTATTAATTAATACTCTCATCTAATTTCTCTTACCTAAATTTGAAATTTGAATTAGTCATTTGCTATGTATTGAAAATAACACACTTTTCTCACCTAAATTTAAATTTTGAATTAGCCATTTGCTATGTATTGAAAATAACATAGGTATACAATCAAAATAGAAAAAGATTAATTGATATAAAAATTATAACTTTTAAAATACTTTTTATAAAATTAAATATGTCATCTTGAAGATTAACATGATTTGTCATATTTTCAATCTTTTGAAATCACTATCATTTGACTCAATTATTCAAGATTGGTCTAACTGATGTAGAAATCTAAAATGAAATTTTTAGTGAGTACAAAATTGATAAGAATAAATTAAATATATTTATTTTGCTGAATGTATGAATTTTTTTATCATCACTGTTGAATGTGTAAATTGAACCTGGGTCAAAGAGATGCGAAGCCTCCATCCTAACCACCTAAACTAACCAAACATTCATATTAAATTTAGTAAATTATATTGAATTTTTTTTAGGTATATTTTTGCCCCAAAATTTTAAAACCTAAAACATTTGCTTCGGTTGTTTGGCTTTTAGCCAATTTTACAATTAATTTTGTAGTACCATTTTTGAATCAAATTATTTTGATTCTATATGATTTCAATTTTATGGTATCCTCTATTTTTATTAATTTATTAGTATTGTTTAGTTTTATTTGTACTCCCTGTTTTAAATTTCAATATATTTATGTTTAGATTTCATTTTATTTTTTTATTTATAATATTTTTTATAAAATCTTAAATCGTATATCTATCGTTTAACTAAATCCGTGTAACGCACGGGTCAAAGTCTAGTTATGAATAAAATTTGCTTTTGTTGTGGGGCCCCCCAATGCAATGTGTGTGCATAAGCCCTCAATAGAATGTGACATTAAGTTGTTCAAAGTTAAAACCTAATTGTTCAAAAGAAAAGTGGTTCCAACCTCCTTCTAATCGCAATTGTGAGAATCTAACCGTAATCATCCATATTAAATTCAACATCAATTACCACTAAATCAACTAACAATTGAAAATAGACTAATTAAAATTTTATTTTTATCAAATAATATTGAATTGTCTAAAACAAAATTTGCAAGGGTTCAAAATTGATTTTCGTTGTTCTGAAAATAGACTGGCCACGTCAGCAAAACACTTTGGTATTTGGGCGGTTCGGTGCCAAGTACCAATTGGCGAGACTCCATAACTAGAAACTGCGCTGCGCCACGTCACTGTCCACCCCGTTTTCACTTTCAACCCCGTTGAAAGATCCACTTCAATTTCATCCTTCATTTCTCACTTTCAATAAATCATCCAAACTTCAATTCTTATCTCTATTCAAATCGCTTCCCCGATGGCTACGGCGTCGCCGTCAACCACCACCACGCCGCCAATCACCACGCCGTCGTTTCTATCACCAACACAGAGATATGCTGCCGCAGCATTATTCGGACTATCCCTTCACGAATCACAATTTAATCAAACCCGCATTCTACCTTTACCCGCTTCGGTTGACTCCATCTCCAACACCAATCGAATCAGTAGTAGTAGCTCTAGCAGTAGTGATTCTGTCTCTGATGACCCTGATCTTTGGGTTCACCACCATTCCGGTTTGCTCCGCCCCGTTTTCAAGTTCGTCTTTTTTCCATTTTTCCCCTTTCAAGTTAGTTAGTTATTCTGAAATTGAATTTGAAATTGAATCTGAATTTGAGTAGGTTTCTAGATATTGATTCTTCTGCATGGTATGGATTAGAGGAAACTTCTGGTTCTGCTACTGCTACGCATCATGTTGGACCCGTATGTCTCATTGTCTCTTCATTTCTTGTTTCTCATGCATTCATTCACAACTAATCACATCCATAACCTAGAGTAATGAATGATTGACTGACGGTGTAAAATATATTTACATTGACGATATATATGAATTAAATCCAAAATAATAAGTGGTCTTAGCTATTAAGATTTAAGATGAGTTCAATGGATATGCTTTGTTAGCATAAATTAATTTTACACCGACATCCGGAGGAAATTAAACATTTATCCATGTCATTTAATTAAAGTGGGGTGATTTGGCACGGATGACAGTGTAAAATTATTTTACACCGACTAAGCATATCCTATTTTCTCTCAAGATATTAAGTGTTGATATACTTTAGGGACTATAGTGGTGGATTTCATATACTTCAAGGATTAAATAGTGATGCATTAGCGATTAAATTGATGGTTTGTTATATTAATTGCATATTCACTTTAATGAATTTGTTTCCCATTATGATATAATAATCGTGGATGCGAATGTTTCAGTTTATGAGACTGCTTTCACAAGAATCCGATGATGCTTCTGCTGAAAGGCTAGACAAAGAACTTGCATTGTCAAAAGCTGTTGATGCGATAGTACTTGGCATGGAAAAGAATTTGCAGCCTTCTAAGTCAAAAAGAGAGAGGCTTCATGAATACGAGCAACGGTGTCGTGAGAAATTTTCGGCTCCTGATGCTCAATCTAATTCTGAAAAGGTTGGTGTTGATGTAAACTTGGAAAACCAGAATGAGACTGATGTTGCTCCTTTAATCAACTTTGAAGAAACGCAAGAGGGGCCTGATAATAGTAAAATTAATGAGAGACCTGATAATAGTACAATTGATGAGAGACCTGATAATAATAAAATTGATGAGAGACCAATTGAAGAAGTGACGATGCTTAGTGATCAGAGGAAAGTGACGGTTCTCTATGAACTTCTATCTGCCTGTCTTTCGGATTTGCGTGATGATGACAAAGAATGTAAGCGGAGGAGAAAGGGTTATGATGCTCGCCATCGTGTGGCTCTGAGGTTGCTGGCAACATGGCTTGATGTCAAGTGGACAAAAATGGTTTGCAACTTTTCATAATGAATGCTTTTTAATATAGAACTTCATTCATAGTGAAACAAATAGTTTTAAGTTTGCGAGTTGCGTGGTATCTGACTGTCTTTACTGAATTAACAAGGCATGTCCGGAATTAATCTTTGTTGTGGTGAACGTTACCTATATGTTTGCCTTGGTTTCTAAGTTACTGGCATCCACGTTGAGCCATGTTATATATTATGGGTTATTAAAATCTCCCATGGTTACTGGTTTGATATCTTCTAAGGATGAAGACGAATGTTTACTTTGCAGGAGGCCATTGAGACCATGGTTACTTGTTCTGCAATGGCTATAATTAAAGAGCAAGAATTAAAGAAAGAAGAAGATCAAGCAAAAGGAGGCAAGTGGGCGAAATTGAAGCGTGGTGGTATTATTGGCGCTGCTGCAATTACTGGGGGAACCTTGTTGGCTATTACTGGTGGTGCGGAAACCTTAATATCTTTTCGACAGTACTATGGAATATAAGTATTTATAAATTAATCATTTTCCACATGTATATGCTTGTGTTTAAACCATTCAACAGGGTTAGCTGCACCAGCAATTGCTGCAGGACTTGGAGCACTAGCTCCAACTCTGGGTACTCTGATCCCTGTAATTGGAGCCAGTGGATTTGCTGCAGCTGCCGGTGCTGCAGGAACTGTTGCTGGTTCTGTTGCTGTTGCTGCATCATTTGGCGGTATGGATATGTGATTGGATTTGCCAGAATTTTCTCATGATATATTGATATATCTTCCCTTTCTTTTCGAGTTTCATTTGCAGTTTATGTTTTAAAGAAATATTTAGTATCACCACCAAGTCATTTTTGTCATGCTAATTAAGGGCGATTTCTGTGTTTGCTATAACTATCAATTGACAATGCTTGCAATAGTTGCTTAAAGAAAATATCTCCCAGTCACACTTCAATACAAACTCTTTAAATTCATTTTTTGATTATTCAGAAAGGCATACACAAAGGTAACATCTGAGTTTGTCTATAGTTCTAGAAAATAAATGACCGGTGGAGTGATTAGTTACCATGAATTTCTCAAAATCCTAAAGACAGTGCATTTTATTTCTTTGCAGTACATGCTATTTTTTGTATTTTGTTATTATGATTAAATAAGCATCTGTAGAAGTATAATATTTGGTTTCTCATTCTGTAGTTATTTTAACTTTTATATATGTCAGTGATATTCTGTTTTTAGGTGATGAAGTTTTTTAATGTATCGATTTGTGTTACTTCTACCAGCTGCTGGTGCTGGACTTACGGGAAGCAAAATGGCTAGGAGAGTAGGTGGTGTTGATGAGTTTGATTTCATAGCTATTGGAGAAAACCATAACCAAGGCGTAAGTTTTTATAACTTCATATTCTTGTTTTCTTGCAACAAGACTTTGCTCAATTGAATTATGATTTGTGTTTCTGCACTCTCATGTATGAACTTTGTCTCACCTTTCTTGTATTATCATAATATTTTGGCACTTGGTATTTGTTTCAAATTAGATTGTTCTTGAACTTTTGACTGCAGAGGCTAGGGGTTGAGATCTTGATCTCCGGGTTTGTCTTTGAGAAGGAAGATTTTATAAGGCCATGGGAAGGACTGAATGACAACTTGGACAGGTAAAATAGTGAATACTTCATTATATTTATTGCCAGTCAAGGAAGGCCATTTCAGCTTAGAATGATTGGATTGGATGCAACATGCTGATTAAAAAAAACCTTTTATGGCCTTGTTATCATTCTTATTGGTCCCACAAAAATGATATTTTATGGCCTTGCCAAAAGTTAGGTATTCACTTCAATGGGAGTCTAAAAATCTGATTGCTGTGAGCACTGCGATTCAGGATTGGCTTACTTCAAGTAGGTTTGGAATTTGGATTTTTTTTTTTTTTTTTTTTTTGATTACAAGTAATTTGGATTTCTGTCACTTCTTAGTTATTATTACACTATACTCCCTCTGTCACATAATAATTGTCCCATTTACAAAAATATTGTCCCCAAAAAGAGTGCCACTTACAATTTTCAATGTAATTTAATTGATTCGTTTTCATTTGTACCCTCTAATTAATACTATGTGCATCACTCCCAATTTTTTTCCCCACTTTGCATATATGACAATGAAAAAACACCAATGGTTAATAAGCATAATTTAATAAAATCAACATTCTCTTTCTTTCATTTATCTTTTCTCACTATGTGTAAAGTGGTCAAATGTGACAGTTACTGTGGGTCGGAGGGTAGTATATATAGTATATAAGTACAGTTGTGTATGATGCTAATATTTCCATGACCGGTATCAGGACTTGCAATGCAGCTGATGAAGCAAGGGGCAATGATGACCGTTTTGAGCACACTTGTAACTGCTCTGGCTTGGCCAGCTGCATTACTTGCAGCAACTGATTTCATCGACAGTAAATGGACAATAGCTATTAACAGGTTTACTTCGTTACTTTGTTTCTTGATTGTAGACTAGAAAGTATGCTTGGCTGTGAGCAAAACCTCTGTGTGCTTTTGTCGTTTGATATAATGTACGGAATTTAAGATATTAGACGCTTGGAGTATTAGGAATTAGGATTGTCATTATGTTTGCAATGTCATTGGGCTAAGCTTTTACTAGTTGCACACTGTTACACTGCTATAGTCCTTGACCTAGAAAGTTAGTATAAATAGGTGTATAAGATTTATATTTTACATCTCATCAAATATCTACACACTTGTATACATTTCAAATTTTCACGAGGGCTTCAGTTGATTTTGCTGCATAGTTGGTGAATTACTATCAAACTTAACTGAGTCATGGAAGTTGACAAGTGTAAGGAACTAATTTGAATTAGTCTGTGTTCGGGGAACATCATTGCTATACATCACATACTCTATTCCTAGATGCAGCTTTTTCAAGACTTCATCTAACCTAAGTGTCACTCAGTTTTTGGACTGGGTCATAATCGATGGATAAAAAAACTATTAATCTATTTTAAACTGTTAAAGTTTTATTAAGGAAATTTAACCTGTTCAGGATTCATGGATATCCAAATCCAACCACCAAACCACCCATATTTATTGTATTATTATTTTTGTTTGAGCAATGCTATTGCTAAGGACACTCTCAAACACACTCTATTGAAACACTTTACCAACTATTGGACCACCTCATCACGTTTTTAAAGTCATGTAAACAATGACACTTCTAGATCTGAGACCCCTTTGTGTTTTTTTTTTTGATAATCTCTGAGACCTCTTTGTGGATTTGTTGGTGATAGATTTGAAAACAATGACACTATTTAATTTCTTATTTGCATAGACCTGAGACACCAATGTTTTTCTATTTTGACAAGCATCGTAAAGTAAATTAATTATGATAGACATTGGTGTTTCTTCTAAATCACTGATGCGATTTTTGAAGCAATTGTTTTGAACCCTTTTGGCATCCACCTAGAAAAAGTGAGTAGTGAGTGGTGCGATTTTGGAGACAATGAGATTGAGCATGAAGCTGACTGTAAGAATTCATAACAAACATGTTAGAGATGGGCGAGGAGAAAGAAGATTGTCATAAAAACACTTTCTAGAGTACTGTGCAAAATAAAAAAGCTTTCTAGAGTTTCTTGTTTAACTGGTTGAACGAGTTCCCGGTTACATGACTTTAAAAACATTATGATGCGGTCCAATAGTTGGGAGAGTGTTCAATAGAGTTTTTTTAAGAGTGTCAATAGTATTGCTGTTTTTGTTTTCTATTTGTGCGGAATTGATGCTCACCTTTTCCACCTGTAAGATGAAATCTACATAAAATTTGATCTTTTGCCTAAATGAAATCTGCATCTTGTCTTTTTGGATAAAAGGATGTTCATAAACGTGATGACTTCAGAAAGGTTTATGAACAGTTTCTGTTCCTAGTTTACACTTAGATATTGTTATCTTAGTTAATCTGTTTTTCAGATCAAACAAAGCAGGAAAGTTGCTTGCTGAAGCATTGTTGAAAGGATTGCAGGGAAATAGGTATTTTTAATATTTTTTGCTTCAATTATAAGACATTGTAGATGATGCAATAACATTGACGTTTAATTTTCAGGCCTGTGACACTTGTAGGTTACTCTCTTGGGGCAAGAGTTATTTTTAAGTGCCTACAGTGTTTGGCTAAAACAGAAAATGGAGGTAGGTATTTCTACCTTTCTCTGTCTGTATTTGACGTGTTAAATTAAATTGATAGCTTTATTTTATGTTCCTCTATCTTTTTAACTCTTGCACTGGGGGATATCATTTCATGTCCCTGGGCACTCTTTGTGTGTTTATCCATTGAATGCGATGTTTACTAATTTTTTGGTTTGCCCTTTTTATTGGCAGCTGAACTAGTAGAAAGAGTTGTACTTCTTGGAGCACCCATCTCAATCAGGGATGAGAACTGGGAAGCTGCTAGAAAGGTTTATATGGGGGATATAATTTTTCGCTTGATTTAACTTCTTCACCTGTCTTTTGAGATTTTTTTCCTTATGAAAATCGTGGTATTCTGTAGATGGTAGCGGGAAGGTTTGTAAATGCTTATTCAAGGAATGACTGGATGCTCGGGGTTGCCTTTCGAGCCAGGTACATAAAAACATAGTACTAGGATTTTTACGATGCAAAGGTTTATGTACTTCAGGTTGACTCATTTTAAATAGGACTCTAAGAAATTGGAGTTAAGTTGTAGATATAAACTAAATAAAATTACATTTCTCTAGATAAATGTCGATAAATACACACATGGACATACACAAGCTATTGCCAAGTAATTACAATCAGCCCTCCAAAGTTAGAGCTTAGATAATTTAAATGAAGTTTAATTTCAAGGCTAAGTTATTAATGTCATATCAGCCCTACAAAGTTAGAGCTCAGTTAATTTAGATAATTGAGTTTTATTCTATTTCAGTTAAAATGTCATGTCATGCGTTGATCTCCAGGCCTTCTGTTTTCCGCCCAAGCAATGAATGAAAATTGAAAACATGTGCTTAGTCATGGATCTGTATTCTTGTTATTTAACCAAACAATAGAACTTGTCCAAGCTTAAAATGAATCAAGCTCAAATAGTACCTGTGAATACCTTAATACTATAATAGCTCATATACACTCCTACTCATGATTCTGAAAACTCATAAAAAAATGTTAACTAGTCATATCATGGATGTTGTCAAAGTTATATATAGTTATATACTATATGGGAGGTAGATTAGGTGGTGCAAGCCTGCAAGGGAGGTTATAGTCGTAATATGGTGACTTTTAAACTGATTGGGTATGTCTGTAATTTTTGCATAATTACCGTGTAACTTTTGTAGAATCATTTAATATTTTGATCATTTTGAACAAAGTTATTTTAAGTACTACCGTAAGAAGATTCAATTTTAATTGGCAGATACTTGAAATTATAATTATAATTAATAATCATTTTACCTTGAACAGTCTACTCACAAAAGGATTAGCGGGAATCGAACCAGTTGATATTCCTGGGATACAAAATGTAAGAGGCTTCTTCATCCTCTTTGTTAATTTATAAATATTTTTGCAAGTTGTAATCCTATCAATAATTAGCAGTATTGACATCATTCATGAAATTCAAATATTCATATTTTTGTTAATGGGTATTATGTGTTATTTGATTCGCAGGTCGATGTCACAGATCACATTGAAGGCCATTCATCTTATCTATGGGCTACACAACAGATCTTAGACCAACTTCAGTTAGATACATGTTTTCCAGTTTATAATGGCGTTTCTTGCATACAGTCAGGAGCAGAGCCAGAAATTTGGATGAAGGGAGGAGGGCAAGACCAAAAAGTATAGTAAAAACATTTAAATTTTCACATAAATGCAAAAAAACAAATATGTAGTTAATATTTTCTTATCGGTGGAATAAATATTAACTACATTGGGTAAAGGAACAGATTATAGTTGTAAAAGAAATCTCTACCTAAAAAAAAATAGTTGTAAAAGAAATATGAAAAATAGGCATAATTTTCGTTTCTCCTTATGTACAAAATCTATTAAAATAAGATTAATTTAATATTTAAAACTTTATTTATAATTTTTGCCAAAAAAACTTTATAATTAACCATATACAAAAAAAAAAAATTTACACGGGAGCGCGTGATTGGGCGTGGCTAGGGGTGGTTGTCAATTGGACCGATTTTGACCAATTCTGTTTTTAAATATCATAAAACTATATAATTATTTTCCTTTTACTTTTGATTATATTTAAAATTAAAATGGATTATTATCAAAAAAATTAAAATGGATTTTAAAAATGAATTATTATATAGAATTTGTGTTTGTTTTCATACTAAAAATTAATTATTATATAGAATTTTTTTTTTGTTTTATTATATAGATTACCAAATCGATTTTTTTATTTTCTCACCTCTAAAACAGTTTTGAAAAATTAGATATTGTTCTGGTAAAAATAATATGGGTGTGGTTCAAGTATATTGATGAGTAATAATGATACTTAGGATCTTTATTTACCGAAAATGTGAACCTTTTACAATGAGTATTTCTTCTCTATTTATAGAGGAAAGAATTATCAGAAAATATCTAAAACCATCCCACTCCTCTCTTAGGGAGGTCGTGGGTGGTTTTCCACCGTGTCCACCATGTCTCAAGGGTGGTTATGGGTGGTTATTCTCCTCCTCCGCGCTCCAGTGGTAGTATTGGGCGGTTATCAGCCGTTGGACGACGTAATTATATTCTGAGGGCGTCACCCCTAGCCTTTACAATCTCGCTGCGCCTTATCTTTCCCGCCAAGTATTTGTTTGAATCGTTTGGGCCAATTGTTGGATCATTGTGTTATTGGGCCTATAATATTTTGTCTGGTACATAGCCCCCCAAGCGCGATGCTCAAAGAGGCGAAGTGCTGATAACGGTCGGTTGTGGTGTGGTAACTGCCCACTCCTTGTGATCACGTTCTCTGTCGTTGGGCTATAAATACGAGTTCCGCGACGCATCATTCAGTTCATCTTTCCCTCTTTTCGTACTTTGCTTTTCTGCACTTCACTTCTCATTTGTTCTCAACTTTCTTTCACCGAATCTCTCTTCTTTTTTCTTTCATTGTTTTCATTTTTCGTCATTCTTGTTTTCATTGATCCCTCCATGGATCACAAAAATAAACCCAAAAAGAAGCGTGTGGCTTCTAAACCAAAATCTCAGAAAAAGAAGCGCATGATAGTAATTTCAGTTTCCAATTTTAGGCGAGATAAGCCCTCTTCTAATGTCAAAATGAAAACTCTTGTCATTTCGTCAGATTCTTCCTGCTCTGCTGATGAAGATTTAATTGAATACCTTTGGTCTTCCACTTCGTGGGAATTTTCCCCTGATGTTGAATCTTCTGGTAAAGAAGAAGGATCCCGGATCATCACGGAGGCTGAGAAGAAGCCACGGAGGATATTATATACGGCCTCAGGGAAAACTCCGGGGTAGTTATGCTTTCATGAGTTGTTCCTTCTCCTGATGTCAGCCTCTTGGCGAGGGGTTGGGGTTAAACCTCCAGGTTTTCCCTCTACCATTAAAGACTCGGAAGATTTCCATCCAATTTCTTCCTTTTCTGGCGGGGAGCTGATATCTTGTGGATAGGAGGGACTATTGAGACTGCCTCCAGTTTTTTCTTCTCTTCCTTGAAGGAGCTGGATCCTTTGTTAGATTTAGGATTCTTTCATGGATCACTTGCATCTTGATTTCATTGTAATTTTCTTTATTTTTGTGCCTTGATTTCATTGTAATCTTCTTTTCCTTTGTATCTTGATTTCATTGTAATCTTTCTTATTAATGAAAAAATGAATGTTTCCTATATTGTCTCTTTTTCTGCATTGTTATGTTATATAATATTATAAGGAATAAAATAATCAACATGCATTATACCTTTGATTTCTTTTGGCGTTTTTGGATCTCGCCTTTATCATTACTGCTTCTGATGTCGTCGACGCCTTGCGCCCTTTTCTTTGTATTTCACCGTCGTATCCAACTCGTAAGATTTAGGGATAACGCCGTTTCTATTTTTGATATGTCTGACTCATAAGATTTACAGACCATACCATGGTGTTTCAACACTTTTCCGTCGTACCTGGCACTTAGGGCCTTTGTAGGTAACGCCGTTTCTATTTTAGACATGTTCAACTCGTAAGATTTACAAATCATGCCATGGTGTTTCAACGCTTTTCCATCGTACCTGGCACTTAGGGCCTTTGTAGGTAACGCCGTTTCTATTTTAGACATGTTCAACTCGTAAGATTTACAAATCATGCCATGGTGTTTCAACGCTTTTCCGTCGTACCTGGCACTTAGGGCCTGGCACTTAGGGCCTTTGTAGGTAATGCCGTTTCTATTTTAGACATGTTCAACTCGTAAGATTTACGAATCATGCCATGGTGTTTCGACGCTTTTCCGTCGTACCCGGCACTTAGGGCCTTTGGAGGTAACGCCGTTTCTATTTTAGACATGTTCAACTCGTAAGATTTACGAATCATGCCATGGTGTTTCAACGCTTTCTCCATTCGTTGTCTTCATGTATAAGATTTATATAATTCTAACCATCTGCAAGCATTGGGACAATGACTTTTTGATCAAAGCAATATTTTTTTGAATTTTTACTGATGAGTCTCATTAAAAACTCCTGCTTTCGCTGGAGAAAAGAGTTTATCATCGTTTATATTCTTAATACACCCATATGCATTTTCTTTTTTGAAAATAAAAACAAGAAACGAAAGTAAAAACAAGAAATATCTTTGGGATGGCGTGGCGAGGCTTGATGATGTTCTTTGGAGTGCATATCGCCCTTAGGCGTTGTTGGCCTAACTGTAGTAAAATCTGAGGTTTGAGATATTCCATGTCCTGTGTAGGACTTCGCCTTCCATGGTTTCCAACCTGTATGCTCCACCTTCAAAGACTTCATTGATTCTGAATGGTCCTTCCCAATTTGCTGCTAATTTTCCACCTTTATCTTTTCCCATTGGTCTTTTCAGGACTAAGTCGCCCTCCTTGAATTTCCTTGGGATTACCCTTGTGTTGTATTTTCTTCCCACTCTTTGTTTAGTTGCAAATTCTCTGAAATGCGCTTTATCCCTTACATCTTGTATTAGGTCCAGGTTTTCCTGCATTGCTTCGCTGTTCTCTTGAGTTGTCGAAGTTTCACGTCGCCAACTCGGGGGATTTATTTCTGCAGGAATCATGGCGTCTGTTCCATAGACCATGGTGAAGGGAGCTTCTCCCGTTGATGATTGTGGAGTTGTGTGATATGACCATAATATGGCGGTGAGATGAGCTACCCAAGCTTCTCCTTTGCTTGACAGTCTCCTTTTCAGGGCCTTCAATATGACTTTGTTGGCTGACTCGGCCTGACCATTGGCTTGAGGGTGCTCAACTGATATGAATGTGTTTTGGATTCCTTTTTCTTTGCAAAATGAAACTACTTTCTCACTTGCGAATTGCGTGCCGTTATCTGACACAATGTATTTGGGAAGACCGAACCTACATATGATGTTCCTCCAGTAAAATTTTTTGACTTGCTCTGCCGAGATGTTTGATAAAGGTTGCGCCTCAACCCACTTAGTGAAGTAATCTACAGCGACTATGATCCATCTGGTTTGCTTCCATGAAGTAGGGAAAGGACCCAATATATCCATTCCCCACATGAAGAAAGGCCAAGGCGAAAGGACCGATTTAAGGGGTTCGCCTGGGGCGTAGTGCAGGTTTGAGAATCTTTGACATTTATCACATGCTCTCACGTACCTTCCAGCGTCGCTGTGCAGTTCTGGCCAAAAGAATCCTGCTCTTAGAATTTTGCCTGCTAGTGACCTTGCTCCTATATGACTTCCGCATGATCCTTCATGAACTTCTTCTAAAATTCCCTTGGCTTCTTCCTTGCCGACACATAGCAACAAGGGGGTTGAAAATCCCCTTTTGTATAGCTTATCTCCCATCATAGTGTACCAAGACGCCATTCTTCTGACTTTGTATGCTTCTTCTCTAGGTTTGGGGAGTTCGTCCCTTTGTAAATACCTGATGATAGGAGTTCGCCAATCCTCTTCCTCTATGACCATGTGGACTTCTTCTTCGTTAATGCTGGGGTTTGTAATTGTTTCTTGGATGAAGGTTCTGTTGCTTCCAGGTTTCTTGGTGCTGGCGAGTTTGGACAATAAATCTGCCTTGGCATTCTGTTCTCTAGGCATGTAGATCAACTGAAATGAGTTGAAACATTTCGCCAGTTTGGTTACCTTTTCCAGATATTTGATTAACTAGGGGTTTTTTGTTTGAAATTCCCCTGACACTTGGTTGGTTACCAACTGTGAGTCACTCTTTACTCTGAGATCCGTGACCTCCATTTCTTTTGCTAACTTCATTCCTGCTAGAAGGGCTTCATATTCAGCCTGGTTGTTACTTGCTTTAAAAGCGAATCTTAGGGATTGTTCTATGAGTACTCCATTTGGTCCTTCTAGAACTACTCCTGCCCCACTTCCCTTCAGGTTAGACGCACCATCTACTGAAAGTGTCCAATGTTCCTCGCTGTTTTCTTTAGGCGGGTTTGACAATTCCAATATAAAATCCGCCAGAATTTGCGATTTTATTGCGCCTCTAGGGGAAAAGGTTATGTCAAATTCTGACAATTCCACTGCCCATGCAACCATTCTCCCTGCTAGATCAGGCTTCCTCAGGACTTTCTTTATGGGATAGTCCGTCTTGACCACTACCTTGTGACTCTGAAAGTACTGCCTTAACTTCCTCGCGGTGATGACGACGGCCAAGGACAGTTTTTCTATCTTTTGATATTTCGTTTCAGCACCTTTGAACGTTCTGCTCACAAAGTATATCGGCTTCTCCTCACCTTTGATTTCTTGCACCAACGCGGAACTAAGGGCGTTGTCCGAGACTGCCAGGTATAAGTATAAGGTGTTACCTTTCTGAGGGCGATTTAATATTGGTGGTGACGCCAAAAAGCTCTTTAGCTTTAGAAAAGCTTCTTCACACTGAGGGGTCCATATGAATCTTTCACTCTTTCTTAGAGTTGAGAAAAAGTGAAAGGCTTTCTCTCCGGAACAAGATAAAAATCTTGATAAGGCTGCGATCCTTCCTGCTAGTTGTTGGACTTCCTTTACGGTGGTTGGACTTCTCATGTCAATTATAGCTTGGCATTTATCTGGGTTAGCCTCAATCCCTCTGTTTGTGAGCATGAAGCCCAAAAATTTTCCTGACTGAACTCCAAAAGAACACTTCGCTGGATTCAATGGATAAACACACTTCGCTGAACACGGCATAACATTGTAAAAGTAATTGCAGGTGTTAGTCATGAAGGCAGTGTGAGGCGCGTCTGCAGGATTCATCTTTATCTGGTTGTAACCCGAGTACGCATCCATAAAGCTTAACATTTTGTATCCATAGGCTCCGTCAATAAGCCTGTCTATATTAGGCAAGGGATATGGGTCTTTCGGGCAAGCTTTGTTTAAATCTGTAAAATCCACGCACATCCTCCACTTGCCATTTGCCTTCTTCACCATTACCACGTTTGCCAACCACGACGGATATTTTATTTCTTCAATGAACCCTGCTGCTTTTAGCTTGTCTACTTCCTCGTTTACTGCTGCTCTTCTTTCTTCTCCAATCTTCCTTTTCCTTTGTGAGATCAGTTTGATCTGGGGCGCGATAGATAACTTGTGCGTTATTACGCTTTCGTCTATTCCAGGCATATCGGATGGCTTCCATGCAAATAGGTCTATGTTCTTTTTTAACATTGCTATGACCTTTTCTCTCTGTTGAGTCCTATGTATTGGCTGCATTTTTGGTGAGCAGGATGTGGTGCAAGATGCTACAACATCGTATCCGGCATTTGGTATTATAAGGGCACGCGTTTCTATTTATGGCATGATCCGTTTTTCTCTTTCATGAATCTTGCATGGCGCCTGTGTATCTTTGAAGTATATTTTAGGAAAGAATCCTTTTTAATTAATGTGGTCAAAGGCTTGAGTCAAGTAAAATCAAGCTCATGATTATTTCAGAATCAAAGATTTTGCTGGAGTATAAAAAGGTTATGCAAAACCTAATTTGAGGTCGTTCACGCCGTATTTTTGTTGTCTAGTCTCCTAGGTTTTTGCGTGTGTGTTTTTGTGCATTGTGAGCCTTTCTTGTGTCTCATTGATGCAAGCTTAGGACGTGTTTCATTGAGTTGTACCTTGTGTGATCCTCTCCTAAGCTTTGAAGTACGGAGTTAGGATTGTGTGTGTGTTTTTGCACTCTAAGCCTTTAGGTACGAGTGTGTAGTTTTTAGGAGTGTGTCTCCAAAATACTTTGTCTTTGTGTTTTTGAAATCCTTGCTGTTTGTAAGGTTGTAAGGGAGTGAGATGGGATCTCAGACTTAGGAGTTCCTAGGTTGAAGAGTCATTGGTAGTTGCCTAGGTTTTAAGTTGTAAACGTGTGTTTGCTGAAGACTTACAACTAGGACTATTATAGTGATATTCCTTCCTGGATTGGTATCCCCCAGACTAGGGCTTGCTTTGAGCGCCGAAC
Source organism: Trifolium fragiferum (assembly GCA_954870985.1). Classification (NCBI taxonomy): domain Eukaryota; kingdom Viridiplantae; phylum Streptophyta; class Magnoliopsida; order Fabales; family Fabaceae; genus Trifolium; species Trifolium fragiferum. The sequence continues at coordinate 27,181,493 of OX940792.1, forward strand.
TGGGTTAACAAATATCCCGTGTTCTTTACTTGCTTTCAGATATTTGTTTTTACGTATCTTGAGTTTTGCGTAGTAGGATGCTATAGCATTGTTTACAGCATTACGTTCTCAGTGGTAAGAAGCTATAGCATCGTATCTAGCGTGCCAGGAATTTCAATTGGCATCAGAGCTGGCACCCTAACATATTTGGGTGAGATTCATGAATATTTTCTGGCTTTATGGACAAGGAAGAAGAAGATGTTGTTATAGTTTGTGATATAATGCATGCATTCAGGGGGAATAATTGTCTTATAATATGGCATTGAGGGGGAGAAACATGTGATAGGTGTTGTTTGTGCATGATCTCTGTGCTGGTAAGTAGTCTCTTTCAGAGCAATATGGTGACTGTTTACTTAGAATCACTTTCATAGAAATATGGTGATTGGGTCTCTTTCATAGCAATATGGTGACCTAGGTAGCTACATTCATAGCAATATGGGTAGCTTTTTGATTGCACAAATGCTGTTGTATGCTCAAGTTGAGGGGGAGCATATGTTTTGATGTTGAGGGGGAGTGCCTCTATGTTGTGATGTTATGCAGAATGTTGAAGCATCCAGTTTGCCTATGTTGAGAAAAAGAAATGTAGTTGAAGTATCTGTTTAAGTATCTGTATGGTCATTATTTGTTTTAGCCAAAAATTTGCCAAAGGGGGAGTTTGTTGAGTCTTCTGTATTGGCTGCATTTTTGGTGAAATAAACTTTGCTGCAGGATGTGGGATAAGATGCCATAACATCGTATCCGGCTTTTGGTTATGTGCGCGTGCGTGTTCTATTTAAGGAAATCGTGTTTCTCTCTCATGAATCATATCTGACACATTTAATCACGTTTTTAATCAAGCTTATTATGAGGATCATCATTTAATACTTCAGATCCTGGTCAAGCTTACTTTTATGAAGAATCTCCTTGGAGTATATTTATGGAAAGAATCTATTGTAATTAATGTGGTCAAATGACTTGAGTCAAACAAATCAAGCTCATGATTAACTCTGATCAAGGACCTTTGCTGGAGTATTTAAAGGAAGGAGCTAAACCTAGTTTCTTCACCGAAACCAATATATCAAAATGTAGACTTTTAGGGTTTCGTGTCTTTGTAAGCCTTATGCTTTATTTGTGAGCCTCTCTAGTATCATCTTGATGCTTTTGTAGGACTGTGTTTTTTGAATTGTAACTCTGTAGTTTCTCCAAAGCTTTTAAGCATGGAGTATGGTTGTTTCTTGTACATCACTCTAAGCCTTTAGGTATGAGTGGTTTAGTTTCTAGGAGTGTGACTCCATATTTGTGTTTTGAAATCCTTGCTGTTTGTAAGGTTGTAAGGAAGTGAGATCAGGTATATCTCAGATCTAGGCTAGGACCCTAGGTTATAGACAATAGGGGAGTTGCTAGATGGAAATGGCATAACTTGCGGGTTGTTGTCATCAGTCTAGGGCTATTGCTTATTGGACATCTTCCTGGATTGGTATCCCCCAGATTAGGGCTTGTTTAAGCGCCGAACTGGGTTAACAAATATCCCGTGTTCTTTTACTTGCTTTCAGATATTTGTTTTATTTATCTTGAGATTTACGCAGTAGGATGCTATAGCATTGTATACAGCATTACGTTTTCAGGGTTAAGAAGCTATAGCATTGTATCCCACATCTTATACAGCGTGCCAGAAATTTCACTCTCTCTTCTGGCTTCAAAGTGGTTCCTATGTTGGTTATCTGGTGTGGCATACTGCCGATTTGAACTTGTTCCAATTCTTCAATGGGGCTCATTCTTCTTTCTGTGAAGTCTTCTCTTGGGTCAAGGTCTAAGGGCGAGATCATGTTGACTCCGCCTCCTTTCTTAGGTGACGCCATTAACTTCGCCTTGAGGGTTTGCCTGTGTTTGATTTTCAGGCTAGACTCATAGCATCTCCTTGCCAGCTTTTGGTCTCCTCTGACGGTTCCTACTTTTCCGTTGTCCAAATGATACTTGATGGACATGTAGAGGGTTGACAGTGCCGCCTCAAGCGTGTTGAAGGCTGGTCTTCCAATAATGATGTTATACGAGGTGAATGGAGTTTTGACTACCAAATATCTTACCTTGATAGTCTTGGCGTTCTCCTCTTGTCCAAACGTGGTTAGGAGAGTTGTGTAGCCCATAACTTCTACTTGCTCGCTGGCGAAGCCTACCAAAGTGCCGTTGTAGGGTAATAGGTACTCATCTGATAACTGCATTGCCTTGAAGGCTTCCCAGTACATTATGTCTGCTGAACTTCCTGAGTCGATTAACACTCTTTTGACGTCACAGTTTAAGATCTGTACTTGTATCACTAGAGGGTCGTCATCATGTGGCAAGACTTCCCTTTTGTCCTCTTTGGTGAATGATAGATCGGGGATGGGCGTCACCTCCGTGTGACCAATAAATTTCTTGTTTTGTTCCATTCTTCTAAGATAACGCTTTCTCGCACTTGAGGATTCTCCTCCTCCTGCAAATCCTCCCGCAATGGTGTTGACGGAGATCCTCTTACATTTTCATGTCTCTTCTCCTTCAGAACGATCCTTTGTTTGATTATGTTGTATTTTCGGGACGACAACCTTTCCCGCCGCGGCGTCCTCTATAAACTTCCTCAAGCGACCGCTCTTTATCAGTTCCTCAATTAGGTCCCGTAGCCTGAAACATTTTTCAGTGTCGTGACCTCTGCATCTGTGATAAGCACACCAGGCGTTGGGGTTTAATCCCATAGTGTGCTCTTTGTTTCTTGGTGGAGGTAGTCTCCCTAATCCTGTTTGTAGGATTTCCTCCATGATGTAGACTTGCGCACGGTTTAGTGGTGTATACTCCTTCCTTTCTTCTTGAAAATGTCTTTGCGGTTGGTATGGTTTTCTATGGAGGTCATTTCCGTGATGGTTAGGGACCGGGCGTCTGTGATGATGATAAAACTCGCTTTGTCCGTTGTTTTTGTTGACCGGGCCTCTTTCTCTGGCGTCTCTCATTCTCTTTTCGGCGTTACTCTCTTCGCATTTTATATATCCCTCCGCTCTTCTTGTAACTTCCTGCATGGATGTGGCTGGCTTTTGTGCCAGGGATTCGTTGAAATGTCCGGCCTTGAGACTGTGATGGAAAGCTGAGACGAACATTTCTTGGTTTGGGTTGCTCACTTTGCTTGTGGACTCGCAGAATCTCCCCAGATATTCTCTCAGAGATTCATTGTAGTTTTGTCTTAGTGAAAACAAACTTGTCGCCGTCACCTTAATGTGTTTGGAGCCGGCAAACTGTTGTGTGAATTTTTGTTGAAAATCCGGCCAACTTTGAATGGAATTTCTGGGCAGGTTCATATACCATCTTAGTGCTGCTTCTTTCAGCGTGCCTGAGAGGAGTTTGCACTTCAAATGATCTGCAGCGCCGATGATGGCGGTTTTAGTTCCCACCGCCATTAGGTGTTCTGTGGGATCAGTTTTCCCGTCAAAGTCCGGGAGATGGGGAGTTCTGAAATTGTCTGGTACTCTCGCATCCCAGAGGTTTTGGGCAAGTGGTTGGGAGTTGGTGATGTTGGTTTCTTCAGTTTCATCGATTCTGTTTGCCTTTTCTTGGTCGATTTTTCGAACCTCAGCTTGCAGGCGACGTAATTGTGCCACTGCATCCGTCAAGGTTAGGTTGTTTTCGTTATTTATAGAGGAAATAATGATCAGAAAATATCTAAAACCACCCCACTCCTCTCTTAGGGAGTTCGTGGGTGGTTTTCCACTGTGTCCACCATGTCTCAAGGGTGGTTATGGGTGGTTATTCTCCTCCTCCGCGCTCCAGTGGTAGTATTGGGCGGTTATCAGCCGTTGGGCGACGTAATTATATTCTGAGGGCGTCACCCCTAGCCTTTACAATCTCGCCGCGCCTTATCTTTCCCGCCAAGTATTTGTTTGAATCGTTTGGGCCAATTGTTGGATCATTGTGTTATTGGGCCTATAATATTTCGTCCGGTACATATATCAAGCGATTTTTTTCTTATATTCTCTTCTTGAAAAGGATTTTTGAAAACTGATTTGTAAGAGAATTTCTAAATTTCACTAATACTATAGAGTCCTAAATTTCTAAAATTCATCGTCGATCGAACTCAGAAATCGAAGCATTGTCTACCACCGCACTGTCAATCTCCCTCCACCCTCGTTCCTTTTCTCTGAAGGAGATTGATAAATCCATAAATCAAGGTTCGATTTCTTGTCCGATTTAGTTATATTGTGAATCCATTGTTGAAATATTGGTCATAAACCTTAATTTGTCGATCGAAGGTTGCTTAGTTCGCGTGCATAAGGAGGAGAAGAAAGTTGCGGATTAAAATGACATTGATAAATCCAGGTTCGATTTCATGTCCGATTTAGTTATATTGTGAATGCATACATGTTGAACTCAAGTATTAGTCCCCTAAGATAAGCCCTAATTTGATTTGATAAACCCTAATTTGTCTATGTATGTATATCTGTATCTGTATACGTATGCTCAACAAATCTAAAATGATTGAAACGACGAAACAGAACTGAGTCCACACACAAATCTTGTCACTCCAACACATATGGACTACATTCTTTCCAAATGAACTTCACAAGCTACTTTCATTCATTGCTGTAATATATGAGACTTTACAACTAGATCAAATTCGTATCATATAATTATCTATTAATATTTTCAACTCTCTCTTTCTCCAAACTCTGTATTCTTTTTTTGTGTAAACCGGGTATCCTCTGCGCGCAACTGCAGAGACTAATCCCTCGAGCCTTGTGGGACCCAAATGGGTGGCAAACTCTCCCTAAGAGTTTTAACACTGCTGCATGCCCAAGTCAGGGATCGAACCCAGGATCTTGGTTAAGCTAGAAGAGACCCGCGCCATCTCATCTAAGTGCTCTTGGGTCAAACTCTGTATTCTTTGTCCAACATGTGAAATAGAGTAAAAACACAGATAGATAGAACTATTTTGAGTTCTCTTCCTAAAAAATGAGTCAATGGGTTCCTAGTTGGGATGCGATGTCTGACCGTAATTTTTATTAAATGTAATGGCCGGTAAGTCTGACTGTGCTTCGAATGACCGTCGTGTGTTGGTCTAACGGAAATGGCCAAACTTCTACAATATGATAAATTTTTATTTTATTTATTTTGTAACATGATTGAATATGATTGGTACATGTAATTTCACAATTCTTCTTTCACCAAACACAATCACAAAACAACCAAACATCAACAAAATAACATCCATAACATGTTTGATATTTTAGAAGCTGCTATGGATTCTAGGATAATTTTCAACAAACCAACACAATCCAAACCTCGATCAAACAATATGTAAGTCACACTTCGATTTTCTCAGATAATAACGTTGAATTGTTTTTTGATTAGTGAAAAACTGAAATTGCTTTTTATTCAGCGACATGATTATTGAAAATGATCGGGAGTGCGCTCGTTTGACCGGTGTTTCTGTGCCTAAGCTTATGGCTCTCGCGCGTTGTTCGATGGTAAATTCTTTGATATCTGATTATTACTATTTTTTATTGGTTTTGTTAATTAATCTTATCTTTTTAAATCAAATTATTACTATTATTGTAATGCAATCTTGCATTTTTTCTGTTAATAAAAATTCCCTTTTGCACTGCTTGCTGTGTAGGAAAGTCTCATAAATTGTGTTCACCTTCCTCACACACCACTTATTTATCACAAGCCTCTTGAACTAGTATATAGCGACTTATGGGGAGAGTTCATGCCCTTTACCATTTTTTTCAAAGATTTGGGTGTGGTCCTTATAGAACACCAAGATCCATTATGCTATCTGGCCCAATTATTGGGCCCACTTAGCATATGAGCACTATGTATAGAAGTAATTATATGGGGTCGCTCACCTAGTCCTTTTACCACGGGCTACTCTTATTATATATCCTTTGTTGATGCTTTTACCAAATTTTTCTGAATATATCTTCTTAAGGCCAAGTCAGATGTTATTGTTGTGTTCAAACAATTTAAGGCAATGGCAGGGTTGCAGTTAGGTCATCCCCTTAAGGCTCTTAAAACAGACTGGGCGAGAGTTCAGGCCCTTCACTAACGTATATGTTTTTTTTTTTTTTTTTTATTTTATAGATGAACGGTCCTAAGGTGAGCGTGATGTTGGAGGAAAAGCTCCGTGAGATTGGTATTCTCGAGGAGGTATTTGTGTGTGTTGATAACACCACAGTCCACAGGACAAAGGAAATGTTTCTTGCTTCCTTTTTGCATGCCATGGTTTCGATGCATTTTATATGCATCTTATAGGTTAGGAAAAATTCTCCTCCGGGTTTCCAATTTTCTCCTTGATTCAAAAGTTCGGAACGCGTTTTCCAAAAATTTTCTAGTGCAAATTCAACAAAAATTTCAGAAAAACAAATTATGAAGTTCGTTTTCAAGGCAAAAAAAAATTCAAAAAATATTTTCCGAATTTTTTTAACAAAGGCAAAATCGGAATATTGAGGAGTGAAAAAGAGTTATGGAGGGTGGGATGAGAATTTTTCATAGTTAGATTATATTATGGACCTCAGGGCCAGCCCAAGCATAAGGCAATCCAAGCCTTAGCTTGGGCTTTAGGCCTCCCAAAAAAACAATCTTCTATACTATTGTTATTTGTCTTACTCAAAGTAAATAGTACACTTGTCATTCTCACGTTTATTCTCAAGGAGATAATTCATATTCTCAAGGAGAAAATTCATATGTGTCATTATTTTAATAACGTGGCGCCTATGTGTCTTTTCTTTACGACCTAAAGGGACACAGTTCAATTCTCACTAACAACAAAACAATAATTTTATGATTTTTTATTTTGTTTTTTTGCTTTGCTTTTTGTTTATTGTTTATTAAATCTATGGTGAAAAAAAAATTAATAAACAAATTAAAATGTGAGGTCAAAGGTAATGGTCCAAATTTATTTACTTTTAACATAGACTTAATTTAGTTCTTCACAACATAAGAAATTATACTCTCTTCTATTAGATAAAACCCCTTTTGAAATTTGTTTTACTTTTTACATGAACTTGATTTAGTTTTTCACAACGTAAGAGATTACCATCTTCGGTAAGAACAAATATCTTTTTATATTTTAATTGAATTTTATCTTAGTAAAAAAATTTAATATGTGAGATCCAAAGGTATATTCTCAATTAATTTACTTTCTACACTGACTTGATTTAGTTTTTTATGCTATAAAAGATTACCTTCTACTGTTATATTCAGTCCCGAGATATTCTAATTAAAGACTTTACAAAAATAATTAAGATGTAAGTTTTAATGTTATGGTTCAAATTTTCTTTCTTTTTACATGGGCTTGATTTAGTTATTCACAACGGCTTGATTTAGTTATTCACAACGAAGAAAATTACGCTTTTCCGCTAGACCAAATCCCTCTAAAAAATTAATCAAACTTTTTACAAAAATAATTAAGACGTGAGACATAAGACTATGATCTCAATTAATTTACTTTTTACATGGACTTGATTTAGTTCTTCACACCATAAAAGATTACCATGATTTGTTAGAACAAATTTCTCCAAATACCTTATTTGATTATTTTACAAAAATAATTAATTAAAATGTGAGATTTAATGTTATAATCTTAATTGCATTACTTTTTATACGGGCTTGATTTAGTGTTTCACGCCATAAAAGATTACCTTATTTCATTAGATCATATCTCTTTAAATGTTTTATATAAACACTTTAAAATAATACAGTAATAATTAAGATACGAGGTATAAGATTGTGTTATTCATTACTTTAGTTTTTCACACCGTAAAAGATTATCCTTTTTCATTAGATCGCATCTCTTTGAATTTTTTATAAAAAGTAATTAGGATGCGAGATCTAAGATTTTGTTCTCAATTATTTTACTTTTTACACTGGCTTGATTAAGTTTTTCACAACGTAAAAGATTACTCTCTTATGTTAGAACAAATTTCTTTAGAAATTTTAATTGATTTACAAAAATAATTAAGATGTAAAACCTAATATTATGATCGCAATTACTTTACTCCTTACACGAGTTTTATTTAGTTCTTCAAGCTGTAAGGGATTACCATTCCGTTAGATAAGATCTCATTGGATATTTTAATTGAACATTGTACAAAAATAATTAAAACGTGAGACTTAAGGTTATAGTCCAAATTACTTTAATTTTTACACGGGTTTGATTTAGATTAAATCTCTCTTGAAATTTTAAATGAACTCTTTACAAAAATAATTAAGATATGTGATGCCGTCTCAATTACTTTATTTTTTACAGGGACTTTATTTAGTTTTTGACAATGTAAGAGATTATGCTCTTCCGTTTGAACAAATTTCTAAGGATATTTTAATTGAATTTATTACAAAAATAATTAAGTTGTGAGACATTAGATTATGATCTCAATTGCTTTACTTTTTACACGAGTTTGTTTTAGTTCTTTATGTCATCAGAGATTATTCTATTTTGTTAGATCAAATTTATTTGGATAATTATTTGAACATTTTACAAAAATAATTATGACATATGCATTAAGGTTATAATCCAATTTGTTTTACATTTTATAGGGGATTTATTTAGTCCTTCGCAACGTAAAAAATTACTCTCTTATGTTATATCCCTCTTGATATTTTAATAAAACATTTTGCAAAAATAATTAAGATGCAAGACCTAAGATTGTGGTCTCAATTGCTTTAGTTTTTACAGTGACTATAAGATATGTTAGACCTAAGATTATAATATCAGTTGGTTTACTTTTTACACAATCTTAATAAGGTTCTTCAGTCCGTAAAAAATTATCCTCTTCAATTTGAACAATTCTCTCTTGATAGTTTAAATGAATTTAAAAAAAAAAAAAATTCATCATATTTTAACAACAATATATATATAGTTTGTATATTAAATTATTAAAAAATTGAATTTCTAGCCGTGCTTGGCACGGGTGTTCATACTAGTTTTTTTAAAGCCCATTAGGCCTCTAAAGTTAACCAAATATAAAATATATAGGCCTCAAGTCGAAAAATAACATTGATGTTGCATAGCTCAATTGATACTCAATCTGGTTAAATTCGGCACGTTCTCAGGATCGAGACATGCCATCTACCGTTGAAGTAATTTTTGTTCACAAACCAATAGTGCCCCACTTATTTTTCTTTACTAGTCTCTATTATTAATTTATTCGTTTACTTCTTTTTTTTTTTTCTAACAAAAGGCTGTATGTTATGAATAATTATAAATGACTTGGTGGGAATGTCCATGAGTCTTCCACATTCCTTGTAACTCCCACTAAATAGTAAAGCTTTATTACATATGTCTTTCCACTTCTTTCTATGTGTCCTATAAATAGGACCCTTATTATTATGTAATAGACACACACATGAAGAGACTAATACAAAGCTTCCTCTATCTCAATTCTCTATTCTATAGCTTTAGATGTTTATTTCTTGTTGCGAATTCGACATTAAACTCACACCAATAAGAAACTTGATGTGTGGGGCAAGCGTAACAAGCAACCAAACAATAAGGACGATAGAGACGATGATGCAATAATTCAAACAATAAACACGGCAAGAAGAAAAGAACACACGATCAATTTGTTTATCCAGTTCGGTGTTAATGAACCTAATCTGGGGGAGGGAGCAGCCCTTCCGTTCTAGTATGATCAAATAGTCACCACTTTATAAGAAATTCTCACAATTGGGTACAAGGAATTAGCAACCCTAATTCTACCCAAAACCCGAATCTCTTCCCGTGGCCAAGAGACTCAATTTGACCTAGACTACCCAAGGTGTCCCCACAAGATGATACCAAGAATAGTTTGCCCTAGGATTCAAAACCCTAGCCTTTTGTGGTGGCAAACCCCGACTCTCTACATCTTGTTCCTCTCTCTCTCAATTTTTCTATGAATAAAGCACTCCTTATTTATAGAAAAATATATGCCTACTTATTTCAAAAGATAATCTTTTAAAATAAAACCAAATCTCTCAATATTGTGTTTAAATATATCCAATTTAAAACCAAACACAATCCAAATCAAATATTCTCCAAAAATATATTTTTTCACAAAATGTGAAATATTCTGACTTCTAATCTTGAGATTTCAAGGCATATCCAACAATTCTCCACCTTGCCTTTAAATCGATGGTGATCCACTCAACCACCGCGCTGCTCTCTCCATCTTGAATCTTCATCCAAGATCATCGGTCAAGTCCATGACCTAGGCGTTAGCCTCCACTTGCTTCCCACAAACATTGCCTCCTTCCCTTCATCCCTCGGAATGCCTTCCGCTCTCATGAAGATCTTGCCTCCCACTACCATAGGACTTTTGGTAGTTACAAGATTCACCGCCTCTCTCTTCGACCCCCGGAGTGTTCAGTTCCATACTCTCAAAGAAACGCTTGTGCCTCACTATCACCGACTTTTGGATAGCTCAACAAGCTCCATTGTACCCTTTCAGCCCCCGGATTGAACTTGTCGGTCCTCCTGAAGTATTGCTTGCCTCCAACTATCCACGGATTTTAGGACAGCCCTACAAGCCTCACCACCCTTCGACCCCCGGAATGCCTTCCGTCCTCTCAAAGTATTGCTTGGCTCCGAACCCACCTTGGAATTTTAGGCGGTTCCACAAGCTGCAACATCAAACTCCCCTTGCACCCGACTACCTCCAGCAGTCCTACAAGTTCCACAGTTTGATCATGGTTGCTTTCAATTGCCTCCATGAAGATCCTCTCAAGGTCTTGCACTTCTTCAGCCACAATTGAAACGTATCCCACAAGGTCTTCATGGTTCCCCTTTGGCTCAACACAACCACTCTCCTACCTATCTCCGATTAGATACCCGAGAGTCAATGTTGACTATATCCCACTATTGGAAGACTCCACCTCAAACTGAGATTCCACCAAAGTACACAACCATCCCCTTGTGATAAGCAAGACCTCTCCAATCGTGTTTCTCCCTTCAACGCCTCAACCCTTGTTCTGAATTAAGACCGCCCTCATCTTCACCTTCCATAACCCGTAGTCGTTACTCCCGGTGAACATCTCAATATCCTCCTTCAAACCCATGGTACTTGAATCGACTGATCCCTTTGCCCCATAGTGGACGCCAATTGTTGCGAATTCGACATTAAACTCACACCAATAAGAAACTTGATGTGTGGGGCAAGCGTAACAAGCAACCAAACAATATGGACGATGATGCAATAATTCAAACAATAAACACGGCAAGAAGAAAAGAACACACGATCAATTTGTTTATCCAGTTCGGTGTTAATGAACCTAATCTGGGGGAGGGAACAACCCTTCCGTTCTACTATGATCAAATAGTCACCACTTTACAAGAAATTCCCACAATTGGGTACAAGGAATTAGCAACCCTAATTCTACCCCAAACCCGAATCTCAATAGTTTGCCATAGGATTCAAAACCCTAGCCTTTTGTGGTGGCAAACCCCGACTCTCTACATCTTGTTGCTCTCTCTCTCAATTTTTCTATGAATAAAGCACTCCTTATTTATAGAAAAATATATGCCTACTTATTTCAAAAGATAATCTTTTAAAATAAAACCAAATCTCTCAATATTGTGTTTAAATATATCCAATTTAAAACCAAACACAATCCAAGTCAAATATTCTCCAAAAATATATTTTTTCACAAAATCTAAAATATTCTGACTTCTAATCTTGAGATTTCAAGGCATATCCAACAATTCTCCACCTTGCCTTTAAATCGATGGTGATCCACTCAACCACCGCGCTGCTCTCTCCATCTTGAATCTTCATCCAAGATCACCGGTCAAGTCCATGACCTAGGCGTTAGCCTCCACTTGCTTCTGATGTAATATCAAAGTAAGTATTATAATTATCGTTTCCTCAGGGACTAGTGCGATACCAAATGCCGTTCAACAATTAAAATGGTTTTAAGTGCGGGTTTGTCAAACATATTTCGTAACTAAAATTTGCTTATGAAACAATAATGACAGTAAAAGATGGTTTAGAATTCAAAGAGAAAAGGTTGTCGGGTAATAGACTTTACTCATTTGCTCGTATCTACGTTTCTAAATCAGTTAGATATATTTTAACCATTCATCAATATTATCACGTATTGCTCACGTACGTTTCCGTGTCCAGATAACGACGAGAATCACGTTATATTTATTAACCCTCGATGTCTCAACGATTAATCAATATAACGGCTAATTACATTATTCAAACTCCGATGTCTCGGATAATTCAAACAACACAAATGCATTAAATCCCAATACAAAAAGTGAATATTAATCCTAAATCTATGTCTAGAATTTAGGGTTTAATAGGTGATTATCTTTAAATTCTTGATTCAAACATTATATGTCTATAAATTTAAATCAAAAGCTAAACATGAAGATCAAAGATAACACCAATAATGATGAATGAACTAAAACATATCATAACATGATTAAGAGTTGTAAATATTCATAAACAAGCTACATCTAATCCCAACAACAAGAGATTTGGTTACCCATTATCATGGGGTTCTTTCAAAGATGAATGAAGAAGAAGAAATGAATCAACATCAAGCCTTGATGTCTCAAACTTGGTTGAATCCACCTCTAAGCCTTTGGAAACCTATGATTCTGAAGTTCTCTCTCTGTTTTCGTGGTTTTTGCTCTGAGAAATGTGTGAATGAATCAGATTTTCTCTCTCCAAAAGCTATTTATATTAATCTGAAAAGTGCATGGTCGCTCAGCTACGAAGAGGTCGCTCAGCTACCAGACCTTTCTTCAAGAGGAGGGTTTGCTGACACGTGCCCCACTAAACCTCTGATTCACACATTTTTGTTTTTGGTCGCTCCCAGCTAGCCCTGGTCGCTCCAAGCTACCAAGCTTCAGTTTGCAGATTTTGTTTCTTTGGCTTTTCTTCATATTTTTGCCCAAATACCTATAAAAAGGGTTAGGATTAAGATATATTACCTATATTTAACTAGAACAAGTATATACATGATCTTGGGGATTTAAATACTAACTTTACGCACACAAAGTTGATAATTGGCAAATATAAATGATGAAATTAACTACTTTTATGCACTTATCAGCTTCCCGCAAGCATTGCCTCCTTCCCTTCATCCCTCGGAATGCCTTCCGCTCTCATGAAGATCTTGCCTCCCACTACCATAGGACTTTTGGTAGTTACAAGATTCATCGCCTCTCTCTTCGACCCCCGGAGTGTTCAGTTCCAAACTCTCGAAGAAACGCTTGTGCCCCGCTATCACCGACTTTTGGATAGCTCAACAAGCTCCACCGTACCCCTTCAGCCCCCGGATTGAACTTGTCCGTCCTCCTGAAGTATTGCTTGCCTCCGACTATCCACGGATTTTAGGACAGCCCTACAAGCCTCACCACCTTTCGACCCTCGGAATGCCTTCCGTCCTCTCGAAGTATTGCTTGGCTCCGAACCCACCTTGGAATTTTAGGCGGTTCCACAAGCTGCAACATCAAACTCCCCTTGCACCCGACTACCTCCAGCAGTCCTACAAGTTCCACAGTTTGATCAAGGTTGCTTTCAATTGCCTCCCTGAAGATCCTATCAAGGTCTTGCACTTCTTCAGCCACAATTGAAACGTATCCCACAAGGTCTTCATGGTTCCCCTTTGGCTCAACTCAACCACTCTCCTCCCTATCTCCGATTAGATACCCGAGAGTCAATGTTGACTATATCCCACTATTGGAAGACTCCACCTCAAACTGAGATTCCACCAATGTACACAACCATCCCCTTGTGATAAGCAAGACCTCTCCAATCATGTTTCTCCCTTCAACGCCTCAACCCTTGTTCTGAATTAAGACCGCCCTCATCTTCACCTTCCACAACCCGTAGTCGTTACTCCCGGTGAACCTCTCAATATCCTCCTTCAAACCCATAGTACTTGAATCGACTGATCCCTTTGCCCTACGGTGGGCGCCAATTGTTGCGAATTCGACATTAAACTCACACCAATAAGAAACTTGATGTGTGGGGCAAGTGATCAAATAGTCACCACTTTACAAGAAATTCCCACAATTGGGTACAAGGAATTAACAACCCTAATTCTACCCAAAACCCGAATCTCAATAGTTTGCCCTAGGATTCAAAACCCTAGCCTTTTGTGGTGGCAAACCCCGACTCTCTACATTTTGTTGCTCTCTCTCTCAATTTCTCTATGAATAAAGCACTCATTATTTATAGAAATATATATGCCTACTTATTTCAAAAGATAATCTTTTAAAATAAAACCAAATCTCTCAATATTGTGTTTAAATATATCCAATTTAAAACCAAACACAATCCAAGTCAAATATTCTCCAAAAATATATTTTTTCACTAAATCTGAAATATTCTGACTTCTAATCTTGAGATTTCAAGGCATATCCAACATTTCTAACACGTTATCAGCACGAAGCTCTAACAACACAAATTGAGGTATTATTGTTTCAATGTTGTTAGGAAACATGGCATCCATGGAAAACTAAAGAGAATAGTAGAAAAACTCTTATTGAAGGTGATGAGTGAAAATACAATAATGAGAAAGTTATGTACAAATGACTAGTGTAAAGCTTATTTATAGTCTAACTAATTAGACTAACTAACTAGTCACTAGAGCAACTAACTATATCTCTAATAGCCTCCCGCAAGCTGAAACGTGGTCACAACACTTCCAGCTTGGGATAACTAATACAAAAGTACATCAAAATAAAGGAAAATACAATGTGATCGATTTGCCGGAATACATCGGCTATAAATGACAACTTAAAGACAATTAGTTGTGCTTAACCATCATAAGGAACAGACACAACCCATCAAAGCCAACTAAGGGCAAAGCTTAACCATCAAGTAGAAACCACAACTCAAGGCTAAACTACTCGGAGGAAGCAACAAATCAACGCTTAACCACCATAGGCAGAAGCAAATCAACAAAGCCAATTAAGGCACAAAGCTTAACCATCAAGAGCATCCAATCACTCAAGATAGAAGCAAAACAAGGAATGTCGGAAGGTTTGATGGCTACGAAGTGAAGCAACAATACTCAAGTTGTGCTAAATGTAATTAGCACATCAAAGGACCAACAAATCAACGAGGAAACAAGCAAATAAAATTTGCTCAAGATATAGCATAAATGCAACAAAGCCAATATCGCTAATCACCTGTGTAAAACAGGGCAACAAAGAGTAGATTAAAGAACCAAACCGGTCTTCAATCTTCAAAATGCAAACTATCAGCAAGCATAAACCGAGGACAACCAATCCAAGCTGCTACTAGACTTGAACCTTTAGACTCCAAATTGGAAAACCATAACAGGCCGAAATCCAAACTTGACAAACTGTTCAAGTGCTCCACCAAACCAAATCAAAACATCGTCCATACTCTACCAGTAAACTAATCACATCATGAAACACATAGTTTACCAACTTCAAACTGAATTATCATAGTAGCATTGGTAGATTAATTCATGACAGCTTGTACACCAATTGTAACTAGTACCAAAACCAATCTTCAAAGATCACCAATACCAAAAAGAACAAAGAGTAGAAGAACCATCAAATGAAGCCAACAATATGGTGAAATATCAATCAACTAGAAGAGGAACCGAAGCAATCTATATCTCCAATAGTAACAAAACATAACCAATTTACTACTACCAATTAACACTTTTCAACAACAGTGGCTTTTACCAAACTTCAATCACAGAGTATCAGTGGAATGAGCTATTTTAATTGACTAATCCCTTCTGTTATTGCCAAAGATCGCTAACATGCTTCCAAAGACACCACACAAGACAATTCACAAGTGGAAAGAGACGATTCAAGCATCAAAACAAGCAATCAACAACGTCACCAAAACAACTTAGTAGAGGAGCATATCATAGAACCCAAATCTTCAACATAATCTGATGAACAATGTAGACAAACCTCAAGAATTGAATAGAGCTGGAATCTTCAAATGTATCTTCACTTGCATAAGAATGGTGGAAACCACCGCCAAAGACACCATATCACGAGCAACTAGAAATGTAGCGGAAGTTCAATTGTAAAATCACCAACCGCAACTATACAATGATCAACTTAGATCCATTGTACAACAAATTCACAGTAACCGAATCAAGATTAGAGATGATGAATTTGTGTAACTAAGAACCACAATCGAAACAAAATCAAATGGAAATCACGGAAATCCAATCGGAATCAGAGAGAACTGAAGCGGAACAAGAAAATTGTGATCAAGAGTGAAATCGAAAAAAACCCTAGAATTTGGGGAAAATAACACACAAAATTGCGATATAACAGAATCGCAAAATGAAGATCGAAACAGGAAATGGATCGAAGTTGAATCTATCGGAAACTGAATCAAATCGATTGGGGAAAAGGATGAGATCGTGAACAAGATCGAACAAGAAGTTGGATCCAGAACATGAATCAGAATAACAAGAATCACAAACCGAAACGAAAAATGAAATCAAGAAACGGAATGCGCAAGACGAAAGATGAGAAAATAATTTTCTCAGATGAACATATGAGAAAAAGAAAGGAAAGAGGAATAGAAAATGAAAGTTGAGAAAATTATTAAATTTTCTCGAGAAAATGCAGCGGAAATTTTTTTTCAAGGTGGATACCAAATTTGCTCTGATACCATGTTAGGAAACATGGCATCCATGGAAAACTAAAGAGAATAGTAGAAAAACTCTTATTGAAGGTGATGAGTGAAAATACAATAATGAGAAAGTTATGTACAAATGACTAGTGTTAAACTTATTTATAGTCTAACTAATTAGACTAACTAACTAGTCACTAGAGCAACTAACTATATCTCTAATAAATGTTGTTCTTGATAGTACTTGTAAAGTTATATGCTTGATTGTAGAGGTAGTATCGGTTGATGTTTGTTCATGATATTACTTGGTTCATGATTGTTTTATGCTTGTTCTTGATTTTATGCTTATCTGTGTCATAATTTGTTGATTCTAATTTTCTTATAATAAGTTTAGTTTTCAATACGAGAGAAGTGTATGTTATAATAGAGTTTTCCTTCATGAACTATTTAGAACTCAATTGATTATAATGGCTTGTATATATATATATATATATGGAAAATTCTAGCATGGACCACTTCTTCAAATGGTACATGGTGGACCATTCATAAAAATCATATAACAAATACGAATTTTACAAAATCCACCGTTGGATTTAAAGTTTATATCATATAGATTATCTATAGAAAATTTTAGAAAAATTGAAAATCATTTGATATGTTATTGAGACCCATCAAGATTAACGGTTTACTAAATACTGTAAATCTTGATAAATCCCAATAAAATATCAAATGATTTTCAATTTTTCTAAAATTTTTTATGGATGATCTATATGATATAAACTTTCAATCTACCAATAAATATTGTAAAATTCGTATTCGGTAGATCACTTGTCCACGGTGGACCACCGTATCATTAGCCATATATATATATATATATATATATATATATATAGGGTCTTGCTAACAAGTGACCTGGTGCACTTTTTAAGCATACTATTTAAAGAAATTTTTTAATCAAAAAGATAAACAACACAAATTCTAATGTGTTGACTTTATATATTTTGGTCCCCCTATTTTGCCAAATCTGCGATTTTGATCCCCCTATTTTTAAATCAAACATTCTAGTCTCCCTATTTTGATTTTTGTTAGACTTTTGGTCTCCCATCCCATTTTTTAACTAAGTGGCAATCAAAACGCTTACGCGGCAATACATGTGGCAAATAAAAGTGTCTCATCAACAAATATTATAATTATAATATTAATTTTTTTAAGGTTCAATATGAAAATACTAATTTTCTTAAAAAAATAAAATTTTTTCTTAAAAAAAAATCTGAAAAACCAATTTTTTTTTTTATTTTATAAAATCTGAAATATATTTTTTTTTTAGAAAAAAAACTGAAAATAACCAAAATCATTAATTTTAAAAAAGTTGAAAAAACAAAAAATATTAATTTAAAAAGGAAACCGAAATATTAATTTTTTAAAAAAATATCTGAAAATTTATTTAATATTTAATATTTTTTTAAAAAAAGTTTATAGATTTATTTTAAAAAATTAATATTTCAGATTTAAAAAAAATTAGTTATTTCAGTTTTTGTTAAAATAAATTTATATTTTTTTAGGTTTTCAGAATTTTTTTAATATAATATTTCAAATATTATTTTTAAATTTTTTTTTTTTTTCTGACAAAAGAGACTTGCTTAGAAGCAAGCTCTCAAAGAGTATATATATATATATATATATAGAAAAGGAAAATACAAAGAAAAGAGGGGAGGCAAACAACCTGACCCTCAGAAACAAAAAGAAAACAACTAACAGAACCTATAATAAGGCATTCCTAAACGGTTCTTACCAAAATCATCTAACAGCACAGATGGAATATCATTCCACCAGGTAAAATCAATTAAAGATAGTCCTATATTCGCCAGTTTATCCGCACAATGATTTCCTTCTCTATATATATGGGAGACATAGAAGTTCATGTTGGAGATTAACAATAAGCAGTTATCCCAACGATTCCTTAAAGACCAAGGCACAATTCTAGTAGAAGAGAAAGCATGAACCACTAACATAGAATCATATTCTAACCAAAGATTAGACCATCCCTTAATGACAGCAGTTTCAATAGCAATAATGGCACCTAGCAATTCAGCTTTTAAAGAAGAACTTACACCAATGTTGAAAGCATAAGCCCCTAAGAAAGAAGAATCAGCATTCCTGAAAATACCTCCACAAGCCGAATTCCCGGTGTTACCCAAATAAGCACCATCACAATTACATTTAACCCAGTTCAAAATAGGTGGCTGCCAAATAACCTCTTTGATTCTAGGAGCATTTCCAAATTTCAATTTAACATGAAATTTTTGAAGAAGAACAAATTTAGAGATATTTGAGTAAGCTTTAAGACAAGAAACATTTCCTGACATAGAGACTGCAGCTATAATAAGATTAATGAGGGATTTCCAATGAATTTTCTTATCATTAAATCTTACTTGATTTCTAGCATACCAGATGAAGTTCACACAATTCACCAAAGCAGATGTAATCACCAGATTACAAAGAGGGGACCAGCTTGAATTACAGAGCTTGAAAGCTTCAATTAAAGACGTAAATTTACAATTAACATTAAGGCAAGATTCCAGCCAGTTCCAAATGTTTTGAACATACCTGCAAGTTAGAAAAAGATGCTCATTTGTTTCTAGATCCGCTTCACAAAGACTGCACATAGAGGGGAGGTGACAACCTCTAAGGGTAAGAGTAGAATCAGTAGGTAACTTGTGTTGCAATATTCTCCAAACAACCATGGCTTTAGATGGAGGAATTGAAACATTCCAAATAAGTTTGGTCCAATGCATGGTCTGACCGGCCTGACAATGAAAACAGTATGAATCTTTCATAGATAAATCTCCATCATGTGAATGTTTCCAGAAAAGCTTGTCCTCTTTGTGACCCAAAGGAATAGTAACACTATGAACTAAAGAGTGGATATCAGGATAAGCCAGCATCAAACAAGCAGGAATCTTCCATTTTCTGTTTTCAATGAAATGAGTAACTTTGGCTTTTAGAAAAGGATGCAGGTGACGAGGAATATCAAGGGCCAAGACTAAAGGTTCTCCACACCAAGGATCTAACCAGAAGTTAATCGTTTCACCATTACCAACTAACCAAGATGAATTTGAGCTTATTTCATGAAATTTGTGTCTGACACTACTCCAAACAGAAGAAGATATATGATAAGATATGGGAGTAGAACCTTTTAAAATTCTTGATCTCAAGAATTTTGCCCATTGCAAATCTGATTGGAACAGCTCCCAACATGTTTTTAAATTAGCAGCCTCATTCAATTTAGACAAAGATCTGATGCCTAAACCCCCTTCAAGAAAGGGTGAACAAACCTTGTGCCATGCTACAGTTACTAATTTCCTTTTAGTCACATCACCACTCCAAAGAAAATTTCTCATCCATTTTTCAATGTCTTTGATTAAACTTGAAGGCCATGAGTATATTGAGATTGTGTGAACCATCATTCCTTGAATTACACTTTTTAAAAGTTGCATTCTTCCTGCCATAGAAAGATAAGAAGCCTTCCAAGCAGATAACTTAGCTTTGATCTTATCTGCAATAGGTTGAAGATGACATTTCTTAGGCTTTCCCTTGAAAATTGGAACACCAAGATAAACAAAAGGCAAGACCCCAATGTTGAAGCCTAATTGAGAGGCAATGTGGTGAAGTCTTTGAGAGGATATAGCACCAGCATAAATGAAAGACTTTTCGGGATTGACAAATTGACCAGAGGCTTCAGCATATTTCATGAAAAGATTGGACAGTGCTTGAGTATTAGCTCTTGTAGCTTTACAAAACAACATTATATCATCTGCATATAGAATATGAGAAGGGACATCCATTTGTCTAGAACCTTTGATGAGAGATAACTTGCCTTCCCTGACCAGCTTGGTGATACTTCTACTGATAACTTCTTCAGCAAGACAAAAGAGAAGAGGAGATAGAGGATCTCCTTGACGAACCCCTCTGGTGCAGTTGAAGAAACCATGTTGTTTGCCATTGATAGAGATGTACATTTTTGCTGACAAGAGAATAGAGTGGATCCAATGGCAAAATCTGAGATTGAAACCAAAAGCCTTCAAAACCCTTAACAGAAAAGACCATTGCAGGGTATCAAAAGCTTTAGCTATGTCTACTTTGATGGCAAGATTTCCATCATAGCTTTTCTTGTGCAAAACATTAATTGCTTCTGAGGTCAAGCAAATGCAGTCCTTAATGCTTCTTCCTTTGATAAATCCTCTCTTCTGAATGGAAGTAATAGCTGGCATAATTGAAGCTAATCTATCTGCAATTATCTTAGAAATCAACTTAAACTTGAAGTTAGCAATAGCAATGGGTCTATAGTCATTCACACTATCAGCATTATTAACTTTGGGAATTAAAACAAGAGTATTTGAGTTAAAATTTGGCATAATCCAACCAGATGTGAAAAATTGAATAACAACATTAATCACATCTAGCTTGATTACATTCCAATAAGTTTGAAAGAAAAAAGCTCCAAAACCATCAGGGCCAGGAGCACTATCTTTGTTTAAAGAGAAGACAGCATTTTTAATTTCATCATGAGAAGGCAACCTAGTAAGCATACTATTAATTCTATCTGTGATGAGGTTAGGAATAACCTCCTCCACTAAACCATTGTCAATATCAGGATCTGGAGCATTGAAAAGAGAAGTAAAATGGTTAACAATATGTGTACTGACATCATCAGGGCGATTTAGAGAGATCCCACCATTCCTAATGGAAGTGATTTGATTGGTAGCTCTTTTAATTTTTGCAATTTTGTGAAAATAAGCTGTGTTTCTGTCTCCATCACAATGCCATTGGACTTTGGATTTTTCATGCCAAAACATCTCCTCCATAAAAAGAGCGTTTTCAAGGGACATTTGAGCCATCTTTTCTTGATCAAGAATAACATCATTGGAACCATTTAAATCGATCTGAGCTTGAATAGAATCCAGTTTACCTTTGGCTTCCTTTACAATCTCATGAATATTGTCAAAGACATTTTTATTCCAACTTTTAAGTTTAGCTTCTCATTAAGCACATACATAGGACACCCAACAATGTTAACCTTCCAACTATCTTGAACCACGTTAACACAATCAGGATGCGCAGTCCACATTTTCAAAAATTTGAAAGATGAAGGGTGTTGATGGTCAAGGTTTTTGAATTCAAAAAGGATAGGAAAGTGATCAGATTTGTTTTTGGTGAGCGTGGAGGCATTGACAGAGTTACAATTATCAAACCACTCATGATTACAGATAACTCTATCTAATCTTTTCTGAGTATACTGTATTCCCCTTCTACCATTGGCCCAAGTAAAAAAAGCACCATGAGTATGAAGATGAACAAGATTGTTTAAGTCAGACCAGTTTTGAAAATCAAGCATAGGTAATCTAGCAGGAATGGAATTACCTTTGTATTCATGAGAGCCAAGGATTGTGTTGAAATCACCAAGAAAACACCAAGGCAGCAGATGTTGGGATTGGATTTGTGACAAAACATTCCAAAGGTTCCTTCTTTGTAGATAACATGTGGAAGCATAAACTGCAGCAATGCCGAAAGATTTGCCATCCATATTCACAGTCAAAGAGATATGTTGATCATCAACGTTCAAAAGGGTAGGGTTAAGAGATAAAGAACAAAAACACCAAAGGTTAGGAGAGTTGTTTAGTCTATTATTTAAAGCAAAAAGTTTTAAACCAAGCCTATGCAGCCATCTCTGAGAAAGTCGGTTCACATTCATCCATGGTTCAGCAATAAAACAAATATCAGGTTTAGATTCCAAAATCAAGTTTTTTAGAGCTAACTTTGAAGGTGAGTTAGCTAACCCTCTAATATTCCAATATAAGCACTTCATTTGAAAGGCTTGGGTGAGCCAACCTTTGATTTGGTGATGAAACTACTCTTAGGTGCAGAGGTTTTGATGGGTTTGTGTTTAACAGGTTTTTTTCTATGGGTGACAAGTTGAAAACCATCATTTTCAGTGATGCTTGGAGACACATTATCAGCATGTTTATTAACATCAAGAGGAGAGGTATCAGGAGGTTTCTCAAGCTGTAAGGGAGGGACAGTTATAGGGTTGACAAGGTTAAGAGAGGGTAAAACAGTTTGATCTTCAATTTTTGCTAAATTGGCCCATGATTCCTTTAAAAACTGAATATCTTGCTGAACAAGCACAAGAGTTTGATCTGCATCGTCCCGTGTTTCATCAATAATATCATTCTGATTGCTGTCAATCAGATGTACTTGAAGAGAGCTTGAAATTTCTTGTGATGGAATTGTCTCAGCTTGAGGGACAACATTAGAAGCAGGTTTATCCACCACTAAAACCACATCAGAGTTGATGTTCTGTTGTGAGTCAGCTTGAAAGCTAGGAGAAGTAGTAGGCTTGTCCACAATCAACACTTCTTCAGAATCTGCTACGGAGTCGGAGTCCTTGTTGATATCATCTTCTAAAAGTTTATCTGCTTCACTTCTCTCTAGAACATGGTTAACTTGAGAGTATTGCTTTGAAGAGGAGCCTTCAACAATAATAGTTTCACCAGCTTTGTCCTTTGGCTGCACAGGGACAAACTGTTTAAAAGGAACAGGTTTCCTAGAGATAGAATTTGCTACCTTCCATCTCTTACAGTTATCAAATTTGTGTCCAATGACTTTGCAATGATCACAAAATGGGGGTAAATTTTCATATTGCACATCCACAAAGAAAGCAAAACCTTTTCTCTCAACAAGAATTTTGTAAATCAAATCCTGAGCAAGGTCTACATCAACAAGCACTCTAGCATAGTGTCCAAATGTTCTTTCCAATATGGGTTTGTTTGTAAATGAGTCGGTACATATAGGTATACCTATACTACTAGCTATAGCAAATAAAATATTTTGTCTCCAATATTCTTGTGCCAATCCAAATATTCGAATCCAAACCTGAGCGGTAGATTGAGTTTGTATACCTGGATTGAAATCTGTTGTCCATGTGAAAAGCTTCAATAATCCAGGGGATAAATTCCAAGCGCCAACAGCACGAACACTTCTCATGTCTTCTAAGGAAGAAAACGAAATTTCATAAAAACCTTTCCCAAGATATGTCAAACCCCATCTACCAATGGATTTCCACAAGACAGAAAGTTTGGATCTCAATCCATCAATAGAAAGTGGCGCCGATCCTTTCGGAAGCATGATTCTACCATGAAGGTTATGTTTGCAATCATCAATACCAGCAAGATAATCTGATTCAGGGATTTCAATTGATACATGATCACCTTTAAGGCAGGCTTTGGGGAACTGACTTAAGGGAATATCACAAACATTTGTTAAAGCTTGAACAAAAGATTTCTGTTGAGGAGGAGTAGAGATTTTAGGAGGGATGGGTTCTTTGGAAGATTGAGAAAGGCAAGGCCAGGGAATAATAACATGAAATTTGGGGGTGGTTGTGTTATCGGCAATGATTGTGTTGTCTGCCATGGAGGTTTGGTGGTGGCTCACAGTGGGAAGGGTTTGAAGAAAGGGAAAGCTTAACCTAAGGATTTGGTAAAAGGAACAGTAGCAAGATCTCTCAAAAATCGCAGGAACACATATTGTCTTGTTTTGATCATTTAAAAAAAATATTAATTTTTATAAAAATCAGAAATATTAAATAATTTTTCAGATATTTTTAAAAAAAATAGTATTTCAATTTTTTTTAAAAAAAACTTAATATTTTTTGTTTTTTCATATTTTTAAAAAATTTCTGGTTTTTTTTCTTCAGTTTTTTTAAAATAAATTAATATTTCAGATTTTTTTTAATAAAATATATTTTCTGGTTATTCAGATTTTTTAAAATAAAATATTTCAAATTTTTTTAAAAATTAAAATTTTTCATATTGAAAATTAAAAACTTAAAATTAAAATATTTGTTGACGTGACATTTTTATTTGCCATATGTATGGCCACGTAAGCATTTTGGTTGCCATTTGGTTAAAAAATAGGGTGGGGGACCAAAACAAAAGTGCAAGAAAAATCAAAATAGGGGGATTGAAATATTTGATTTTAAAATGGAGGGACCAAAATCGCAGATTTTGCAAAATAGGGGGACCAAAAGTGCAATTAAGCCTAAATTTTTTTATTTTTTTTATGAAACTCATTAGTCAATTAAACTCTACAGTCAAGATGGTGTGGATGCATGAATAATGAAGAGAATAAATTATGCCTTTGGAACTAACAAAAAAGATCCTTATTATCTATAGTCAATACAAATTTATATATTCTGTTGAAATGAAAATACAACATTGATCTTTATATAGTCTCATTACTGCTATTCTAAGAAAACAAGTAAATGATATTAATAGCCCACTATTATCTGTTGGCCTTACAACTACAACAAAGACTTTGTCTTTCCACTAACTTATTAATAGAAACCCACTAAATATAACATTAAAGTTTATTCAACAAAACTCCCATATAAACTTAAATGTTCCTTCTATCTATCATGCCTATCAACTTCTTGTTTCTGTCGAAAATTTCTTTCAATAATGGTTTTGTGAAAATATCTGCTGCTTGATCCTTGCTTGCTACATGCCTCAATTCGACACTTCCTTCCTTCACATGTTCCCGAATAAAGTGGAAGCGAGCGTCAATGTGTTTGCTTCTTTCATGGTTTACAGGATTCTTTGCTAACTCAATTGCTGATTTGTTGTCCACTTGTATTCCTGTTGCACCTACCTGTTTTAGCTCCATTTTGCTCAACAATCTTCTAAGCCATATTGCATGACAAACACACAAAGATGCTGCCACATATTCAGCTTCACATGTCGAGAGTGTTACTATCGGTTGCTTCTTAGAAAGCGAAGTAAATGCAGTATTTCCCATGAAGAAAACATATCCTGAAGTGCTTTTCTGATCGTCTATATCTCCGCACCAATCACTGTCGGAGTAACCGACCAACTTGTAATCTTCTGTTCTTGAGTAAAACATTCCAAATGACAATGTTCCTTGGATGTACCTTAGGATTCGTTTTAATGCCTTCCAATGTGAATATACTGGCTCCTCCATGAATCGACTTACAATGCCGACACTTAATGAAATGTCCGGCCTTGTACATGTGAGACAGTGAAGACTACCTCCATCAAGCTTCGATATTTGCTTACTTCAACACGTTCTCCTCCATCAAATTTCGACAGCTTTGCACCTGGTTCCATTAGTGTCGAAACTGGATTACAATCTTTCATTTTGAATCTTTGTAGGATTTCCTTTGCATATGTCTCATGTGATACGAAGATTCCCGCTTCTTCTTGTCGAACCTCAAGACCAAGAAAGAATGTCATCAAACCTAAATCTGTCATCTCGAATTCACGTGTCATTGTGCCCTTGAATTCTTCTATCATCTGACCATTGTTACCCAAGAAGATTAGATCATCGACATAGAGGGCAACAAGTAACATATTACTTCCATTCTTCTTTACATACAAAGCATGTTCATAGGGACATTGCTTGAAACCATTCTCTTTGAAATATGTGTCGATGCGTGTATTCCATGCTCGCGGTGCTTGCTTCAACCCATAAAGGGCCTTTTTCAATTTTAGCACTTTTTCTTCTTCTCCGACTTTCATGTATCCGGGTGGTTGTTCGATGTAAACTTCTTCTTCGAGCACACCATTTAAAAATGCTGACTTGACATCCATTTTAAATATTGGCCATTTGAACCGAGCAGCTTGAGAAATGAGCAATCGAATTGTGTCCATTCTTGCAACAGGCGCAAATACTTCGTCATAGTCAATTCCTGCTTTCTGTTTGTATCCCTTTGCAACAAGTCGCGCCTTATACCGTTCTATTTCGCCTTGAGCATTCATCTTTTTCTTGAATACCCACTTCACACCAATGGGTTGACATCCTTTTGGTAATTCTGCTAGCTCCCAAGTGTTGTTTCGGTCTATTGCTCTAATCTCTTCGTCCATGGCACTTTTCCACTTCTTGTCTCGTAACGCTTCTTCGAAACTGATGTTTTCAGCATCTGCCAGGAGGCATACAAGGTGTACGTCTTCTGTCGTTTCATACAAATCTTGCTGACTTCGCATTCTAGGTTGTAGAGGTTCAAATCCTCAGGAAATTCAAAGGATTTGAATGCTCTATTCAATGGAGTTGATACCAACATGTTCAAACTAATCAACACATGCACTATGGCCAAAGAAGCATGGGAAATCCTCAGAGTAGCTCATGAAGGCACATCAAAAGTTAAGATGTCAAGACTACAGATGCTCACAACAAAGTTTGAAAGTCTCAAGATGGATGAGGATGAATCCGTGTCAGATTTCAATATCAAACTCAGGGATATTTCTAACTCATCCTTTGCATTGGGAGAAAATATACCTGAAGAAAAACTTGCAAGAAAAATACTCAGGTCTCTTCCCAAGAGATTCGACATGAAGGTTACTGCCATTGAGGAATCACAAGACTTAAGTTGGATTAAGATAGATGAACTCATTGGATCATTACAAACCTTTGAGATGAACTTCAATTATCGTACTGAGAAGAAAGTCAAGAGCACAGCCTTTAGTACTGAAGAAGATCAAAGAATGGATGGTGACATATTTGAAGATCTAGCACTTATAGGAAAGAAGTTCAACAACTCCCTAAAACAACTTGATAGAAAGTGGAGAACAAATGTCCCAGGCAAGTTGTCCAACATCAATCCACTGAACAAAGGAATGAACGAAAATCAAACAGAAAAGGGTCAAGAGGTCAGATGTTATGAATGTGAAGGATTTGGACATGTAAGGTCAGAATGTCCAACGTACTTAAGAAAGCAAACCAAGGGACTATCAACAACCTGGACTGACTCGGATGAAGAAGGTGAAAAGGAGATAGCCAACAATGTAATAGCCTTCACGGGCAAATGTGACTGATCAGTGCATTTAGATGCACATTCTTCTACTATTGTACTTAGGCATTTCTCTAGTTTGTGTTAATATTTTTACTATTTTATTATGTTTTTAGATTTAAGTTTATTTTAGCCTTTATTTTATTTTCGTATTTTATTTTTCAGTATTAGCACTCTGCACGAATAAATTCATAACTGGAGCTTCGAGTATTGTATTGCGGCGCGGTCAGTTGCGTTGGAAAGCTAAGAGACAAAGCTACAACATTTATGTTCAGTGGAGAAGCTGTTTCTGAGTGCAAGAGTCTCTAATTTTCGTGGAGATTCCAGACTTAAATAATTAGTCTAATGGAAATTTAATTGTTGGCCTTTAGTTTCTTTGGCCTTGGCCTTTGGATGTCACTCTTTTCTCCTATATATAAATAACAAAAACCAGAAATAAGGTGTGTAAATTTTGGATCACTATTCACAACAAAAACTTGGAGAAATGTTGCTTGCTATGGAGAACTAATCACCAAGGATTAATCTGCTGTAATCGGTTTCCACTTTGAGGTTCTATAATTTCCAATAAAATTGTTTTTCCCTTTTCAATATTTATGCTATATGTCTTGTTTGCTTTATTCAAGTTCTATAGAATAAGTGTTGATTAATTTCGATTGCTATATGTTCTTGTACCTTAATCGCGTTTGCTTAATTCGCGTTTGATCATGTTTGCTTAATTCATGATTACTTTAATCCGTTTGCTTAATTCGGAAATCAGGAACATATGTCTCGTAGTGACAATTGCGCTTGTTAATTGGTACTATAATCGAAAGGGGATTAGAATCTGCTTAGGGCTTGGAAATTGTATGAATCAATGATAAGTTAGGAACCAAAAACAGTAGATTAATCGTTTTAAGTTTATTTGATAATCACTTATTTTAATTTCTTCTTTGCAACTCGAATTCAAAAACCCCCATATTTTACTGATTCTAATATTTCGTAATTGATCAAGAGAATCCTTGTGATACGACACTTTTGTCGCTTCCCTAAACTACATTTCTTTTAAAAACATTTTTGACCCGTGTGCGACAGCGGATCAAATTGGCGCCGTTGCCGGGGACTCTCTATTGATTTTAGCCAATATTAGACTCAGTTTCTTTTGATTTGTAGAGATTTTAGGCTGTATTTTTATTTAATTTTTTAGATTTTATGTAATTAGATTTTTCTTTTTTCTCTTTATTTTATTTTATTTTATTTTTACCAAAAATAAAAAACAAAAAAAAATGGGAGACTCGTTGGATCAGTTGGCTTATATCCTTAGTTGCTTGGGAGCAAGAGAACAACAATCATGCTATCAAAATCATATTCCACTTGCGATTTGTAATATTTGTTCCAATTTTCATGGTAGCAATGCATGTCCTTTGTTGTTAGATACTACTTTTTGTGGTGAGACTCAATTTGTAGGTAATTTTCAAGGACAATACTATCAAGAGCAAAATTCCTATCTTGCGGAGCAGCCTATTTGGTCACATCCACAGTTTCAGCAAAATCATTCATTGGTGGTTGAGCCACAACCTAGTTTGGAAGAAATGATAAAGCAGATGGATGAATATAATAAGCAAATGGATGAATGGATGCAATCCTCTCTTCAAAGTTTAGCAGTCCAAGTTGAGCAAATAGTCTCCAATGCCAATCAAATTCGGCAGAACAAGATGTCTCATGATGATGTACAACCCGTTGCACTATTAGAGGTAATGCAATGTGATAGTCTTGATGAACCTCCAGGTGAGTCTATTAAAAGAGTGTTTATTTCCTCTGATGAACACAAAATAAGCAACAAAAATTCAAGTGAATGCATGAAAGAGATTACACCACAAAATTTCTTGAACTCTGATTTGGATGAATTATATACTTCTCTTGAAGTTGATAAATCTTGTGAAATATTTGTTTGTGAATGTGGTGTTTGTAATATTTGTCATGAGATCAGTGCAGCCATTTTAAGTGAGGACATTTTGATGTCGACAACCACTTGTGCCGAAATCCCAACAAATTCAATAACTCTTGAAGGTGAAACCAAAAGTGTGGATTTTAGCCGGAAGCAACCATTGTCTATAGCACAAAGATTGTTGGTGGAACCTCTGATTAAGCCACGCAACAAGCAGTTGTCTTTCACAATTTGTGCATCTCTTCCTCCCAATTTATCTGACTCACAAACTAACTGTGGATTGTTTGATATCCATGCTTTTGTTATTGCAGGCTTACCGTATGTGTTGGCTATCCCTCGTAAGCCACCAGAATTTTTACTACAATTCAAGTGCACTTGCGATTCACTTTTGCCTATTTCATGTGTTCGTAATGCGGAAAGGCCTCCACCAAAACCACCAGACATGGAAGCTACAGCTGCTACACCTTAAACTCTCGGGTGTGTTCCTTCCTTTTTCTCACTATATACTTATTTTTACATTGCGGACAATGTCTGATTTAAGTGTGGGGGGGAACAATTTACATATAGTTGTTTTATTTTATTTTTAATTTTAGTCTTTCTTTTTTTTTTAAAAAAATAAAAATAAAAAAAAATCAAGATATCAAAAAAAAATGAAATCAAAAATTTTTTTTTGGCATGCATGCAACTATTATGAGTAGTTTCATTGTTCTAGGCCTAGAGGTGTATGTCATGATATGGATAACATTTTTTCTTGCGTAGTGTGATGAGGTGACTTGATACTAGATTGTGCATCACTTCTGATAGAACATGAAACTTTGTGAGATTTTGAGCCTTCAACAATTCGTTGTTTCTTGTGTGGTTTCACTCATATTGTTAGTTACTTCTAGAACTTGACTTGACTCTTGAAGCACTTGTTCACATGCATGTATATGAAATGATCTAGGCATTTGTTTCTTTTATAAGCTACTTTTAGCCAAATAAGCCTACCTTGATATTTTTATCCCTTTGTGAAGCCCCTTTGAGCCTATTTCTCCCATTCTTTGTTTATAAACTCATTACAAGCCTAAAAGTGAAAAACAATGATATGTCCCAAATCAAGAGGTTGAATGAGTTTGAATTTTAATTTTGGATAACTGTGGGGGTGCTCATTGTGTTTTTATTGTTGATCTTATATGGGAAAGGGAATCATTTTGCTTAGGCTCAGATGTATCTAAATGTTATACCATGTTCTGATGCCCAATTTGTTTGGCAAGAAAAAAAATGATGTGAAGAAAAGTGAAAAGAACAAAAAAAAAAATGATGAAAAGAAAAAAAAAATTCAAAATCAAAAAAAGATGTCAAAAGTTGTACTATGGCAATTCTGATGTGAAGAAGTGAATTTGTGGGTTCAATGTCTCAGACTTAGTTGCAATATCTTTTTGAGACTTGTGGTTTGTTGGGCTAAATTGTCCCTCATCCTTAGTATCCAAATGATTTTCATGCTTCTTTATCCTCTTGATTTTATAGCCTAGTTCCTTAGGTTTATCACACCTTGCCTTGGCCCCGTTACAACCCGAATAAAGACCTTTTGATCTTTGCGTGCATGTGCTTCATTGTGTGGATGTCCTCCATCTTTGGGGACGGTAGAGGCTTGTCAAGCCTATGGAAGTGCTAACTTTGATGATGTACTTTGAGCGTAAACACTGTCCCTGACACTCCATTTTTGAGTGGTTGAGTGCACTTTATACAAATATTCCTTGAGGTTCTATCATTTTTGAAGCACTTTTTAGTCTTATAGCCACCTTGTTCATTGCACATGTGTTAAGATGTTGTTCATGATTGTTATACACCTTGAATCTTGGAATGTGTTGATTGCTTGTGACTATGCATTATGCCTTGTTTTCTTTCTCTTCCATCTTTTTGAAGTCTTTTTCTTAAATTTTGCTCAGGGGTGCAAAAGTTCAAGTGTGGGGGAATTTGATCAGTGCATTTAGATGCACATTCTTCTACTATTGTACTTAGGCATTTCTCTAGTTTGTGTTAATATTTTTACTATTTTATTATGTTTTTAGATTTAAGTTTATTTTAGCCTTTATTTTATTTTCGTATTTTATTTTTCAGTATTAGCACTCTGCACGAATAAATTCATAACTGGAGCTTCGAGTATTGTATTGCGGTGCGGTCAGTTGCGTTGGAAAGCTAAGAGACAAAGCTACAACATTTATGTTCAGTGGAGAAGCTGTTTCTGAGTGCAAGAGTCTCTAATTTTCGTGGAGATTCCAGACTTAAATAATTAGTCTAATGGAAATTTAATTGTTGGCCTTTAGTTTCTTTGGCCTTGGCCTTTGGATGTCACTCTTTTCTCCTATATATAAATAACAAAAACCAGAAATAAGGTGTGTAAATTTTGGATCACTATTCACAACAAAAACTTGGAGAAATGTTGCTTGCTATGGAGAACTAATCACCAAGGATTAATCTGCTGTAATCGGTTTCCACTTTGAGGTTCTATAATTTCCAATAAAATTGTTTTTCCCTTTTCAATATTTATGCTATATGTCTTGTTTGCTTTATTCAAGTTCTATAGAATAAGTGTTGATTAATTTCGATTGCTATATGTTCTTGTACCTTAATCGTGTTTGCTTAATTCGCGTTTGATCATGTTTGCTTAATTCATGATTACTTTAATCCGTTTGCTTAATTCGGAAATCAGGAACATATGTCTCGTAGTGACAATTGCGCTTGTTAATTGGTACTATAATCGAAAGGGGATTAGAATCTGCTTAGGGCTTGGAAATTGTATGAATCAATGATAAGTTAGGAACCAAAAACAGTAGATTAATCGTTTTAAGTTTATTTGATAATCACTTATTTTAATTTCTTCTTTGCAACTCGAATTCAAAAACCCCCATATTTTACTGATTCTAATATTTCGTAATTGATCAAGAGAATCCTTGTGATACGACACTTTTGTCGCTTCCCTAAACTACATTTCTTTTAAAAACATTTTTGACCCGTGTGCGACAACGGATCAGTGACTCCCAAAGCAACTCAAGTCATGGCTCCCCTGAAGATAAAGCTATGGAAACCATTGAGATCCAGATAGAACTCAACAAAACACTACATAAAGAAAAGGCAAAAATGAGACTCACCATCACTGAACTAAGAGAGGAAGTTACACTGTACAAATCCAAGCTGGACAACTTGATAAAAAACATCAGAATGATGAACAATGGGTCAGATAAATTGGACGAAATCCTAACCATTGGGAAATCTCACAAAGACATGAAGGGTGTTGGGTTTGATTCCTCTAAACCAAAGTCTGGCAAAACTGGCAAATCCACAATGTGCCACCAGATGTCCTGGCATCCTGTAGCACATCCTGTCCACCAACATGGCAAGACTACAAGAAGGAGATGTCATCATTGTGGAAGATATGGTCACATTAGACCTCAGTGCTACAAGTTATATGGGTATCCAACCTTCCCTAAATCCTCATTTGGAACAAATTCCTCAAGATACAAAAGGAGTCAAGCTAACATGAGACAAGAATGGAAACCCAAAGCCATCCCCAAGAAGACTCAAGAACAAAATAAAGGAAAAACTCATGAAGTTATGAGCCTAGTAGGTTTTACAAACCTAAAGAAGGGATCAACCAAAGAATGGTTGTTTGATAGTGGGTGCACAAATCATATGACTTTTGATGCTAGTCAACTCACTGAAATAAAGCCTTGGACTGAAAGTCATGTGATCTATGGGAATGGAGAGAGATGTATCATCAAAGGAATTGGGAAGATAAGGAAAAAAGGCCTACCTAAGCTTGACAATGTGTTCTTAGTTGAAGGATTAACCACTAATTTAATTAGTGTAAATCAACTATGTGATCAGGGGCTTGAAATGAACTTCAACAAAGAATTATATGTGGGAATTAAGAACGGGGTTGAAGTAAGGAGGGGAGTAAGAACATCTCACCATCACTACTCATGGATACCTCTAAAAGGAAATAAGGTACAAATGTCATACAGGATGATGCCACATTTGTATTCACAAGAAGGAGAAAGGTCGCCTCATATGACCGTTGGGACATGTCAGTTATAGCAATTAAAGAGGATACGCGAAAATATTTTCTTACAAAACAACTAACATGTGTGTTAAGACCATACGACAAATAATTTATATTAAAAATATTCTTTTTACTAGTAGTTTGTACTCAATATTTTTATATTTTAATTTGTTATATTTTTAATATAATTAATCTTCTTTTAAATTGTTGGAGATTATTCTTTTGAGATCAGTGTATTTTCGTGATCCTGGGAGATTTATCGAAGACATTAAAGATGTATTGGATTGAGATTTCAAAAGGCTATTTAGGCAAAAAAAAAACTTGAAAAATCTTGTCCATCTCGACCTTCTATTCAAGGTCGTCGGCCAAGTCCAAGTCCCACTTGAACCTTGACCTCTTCCACTTGCTTCCAACTTTCCTTGCTAGAACCACAAGTTGTACATCTACCTCTTCATCCCTCTGAATGTCTTCCGCCCTCGTGAAGATTTTGTCTCTCACTACCCTAGGCTTTTTGGTAGCTCCCACAAGATTCACCGCAACCTCTTCAGCCTCCGGAGTGATCAAACACGTCCACCTGAAGATTCACATGCACCCAACCAACATCGGCCTTTTAGATAGTCTTGCAAGCTCCACCACACATCATTTGATCCCAGAATGTCTCCCGTACTCTCGAAGAATTGCTTGTCTCTGAATACCCTTGGAATTTTTAGGATATTCAACAAGCTCTAACATAGGACTCTCCTTGTTCGATCTCCACTACCTCTAGTAGCCCTACAAGTTCCCAAGTCTGTTTATCATCGTTCTCAATTGATTTCCTGATGTTCTTCAATAGGTCTTGCACTTCTTCAGCCTCAATTGGAACATTCCCCACAAGGTCTTCACAGTCGTACCACTTCGGTGTAACAATACCACTCTCCTCCCCTATCTTTCAGATAGCCAAGAGCTATTGTTGTCGGTTTTCCTCTAGTCTCACTATCGGAAAGCTCCACCTCAAATTGAAGTTCATCCACCAAAGTCTCGAACTCGGTACTTCCACTCCGATCTCCACCGTGTAATTTGCAAAACCATTCGACCTCATCTGAAATAACCCCACAATCCCATAACTCAAGCGCGCCATGAGAACAACCGGATTCAAGAGCCCACTCCCCTCTGATTCAACATTAGACACCACAAGTGCCTCCGCATTCTCATAATACTCACCCTCTGATGAGCCTTTCCGAACATGCACGGAACCATTCTTGTCCTTAAACTCCAGACAATCCTTCTTGAAGTAACCCTTCTTGCCATAATGAAAACAACTCGATTGTTGCCCTTTGACTTCCGCTTACTCCTACGTCCACCCTTTCCGCCCGAAACGTTCAAAGCATCCTCACTGTTTTCCGCCTTCAAGTACTTAGTTTTTTTTTGTTGGTTTGCTTTGATCCAATTATCTCACTTTGGTTGGTTGACTTTTACCTATCACATCACATTCATGATTATTTTTAACCTTTTTTTTACTACTAGTAATAATATTTTTAACTGTAATTTTTGTGATGTGATTATTAATAATTGTCTCTATTATTAGTATTATTATTTTTTTACAAAAAACTAACATGTGTCTTAAGATCATATGACAAATAATTTATATTAAAAATATTCTTTTTACTACTCCCTCCGTTCATTTTTACTTGTCTTTTTAGAATAGTAACACTAAATTAAGGAAGTGTATATTTGCACTTTATCTTCCTATTATACCCTCGTTTTAATCCACCAATTAATTCATATTTTTTTTCACACACTTTCTATTTCCAATAAGTTTAATATATTATTTTTTTTTACACAATATATTATGTTAAAAAAAAAATTTAATATGTTATGTTCCAAAAAAAATAAAAAAGATTTAGTTTTCCAAATATATAGCATTAATTTGTTTTATTGAAAAATATAAGACCAATTAATAAAGGGTATAATTGACAAATCATAACGGTAAAATACCAAAAGGACAATTAAATAGAAACGCTAAATCTAACCCTAAAAGACAAGTAAAAAGGAACGGAGGGAGTAATAGTTTTATACTCAATTTTTTATATATTTTAATTTGTTATATTTTTAATATAATTAATCTTCTTTTAAATTGCTGGAGATTATTCTTTTGAGATCAGTTTATTTCCGCGATCCTTGGAGATTCGTCGAAGACGCTAAGGAGGGTGTATTGGATGGAGATTTCAAAAGGCTATTTTGGCAACAAGAAAATCTTGGAAACTTTAAAAGATTTTGAGATTATATTGATTTTGTGAGATTTCAAAGGACATTTTTTAAAAGACTTTTTACCATAGTTTTAAAACCCAGCCCAGTGATCGACCCGGTAAAGGTGCTGGGTCACTGGTCAGACCAGTGAGTCACTGGTCAGACCGCATGACAGTTGACCCGGATTGTATAGAAAATTTAAATATATTCATGACTTGAATTTCATAACAATAAAATTTAATTAAAAAAAAATTCTTTCGAATTATTTTTTAATAAAATTTCAAATGTTTAAAATTAAAAAAGGGTTATAATTTCATCATTGTTTATATTTTAATATACATATACATTATGTATCATATAATATTATAATTTTAGTCCAAAAAATATTATACTTATTTAAAATAGTATTATATAACAATTTTTAATATATATTTTGTTAAGACAACATAATTAATATATGAGTTTAATTGATATGCACTTGCGGTGTAAAATAATTTTACACGGTCATCCAATAAGAAACCATCAATCTTCCATGTCATATGAAGAAAGTGGGGTAAAGTGGGGTGACGTGGCGGAATACATGGTTGTCATTGGTTGACAGTGTAAAATTATTTTACACCGTCGATGCATACAAATTAAATCCTTAATATATTATGTTAGATAAAATATATATATATATATATATATATATATATATATATATATATATATATATATATATATATATAAAGAATGAAATTTAAAACAACAAGAAAAAGAAATTATGTGTCAAAAAAAAAGAAAAAGAAATTATCAATGTATTTATGAATACATGACATGGTTCTCATAAAAATAAATATGACATGGTGTTTCTTAACTAATATTAAATATATTTTAGTTGGTATCAATAGCACATTAATACCTTTGGCAAAATTGATGTTAGACATGCTCTTCAATTGGAATGACATGAGTTCAATTTCCATATACAACATATTTAGAATTTTTTTAAAATATATTCATTACATCTCAAACCGGTTCGGTTCGCGCGTGGGTTCATCCGGTTCGCGGTTCAACCAATGACCTGGCCGGGTTGCACCGGGTTCCAACAGGTTTATTACAGAACTGGTCCTGCATACAAACCGAACCGCTCAAGCCACCGGTTCACAGTCTGACCGGTCCGACCGGCCGGTTCGGATTTTAAAACATTGCTTTTTACAATCAGATTCTTATGCATGATTTTAATGGATTTATAATACATATTTTTAAGTTGGACAAAACTTACATGCATTTCTTTATGTGCAGTTTTTATTTTTTCTCTCACAAATTAAAGAGGTAGTTTTTTAATTGAAAAACAGCTTTCTTTTATTTTTTCAAAATAAAAAAAAAAAAAACACAACAAAACTACCTCTTTGTGAGTGGAACAGCAAAAATTGCACATAAAACAATGCATGTAAGTTTAGTCTCTTTAAGATTACAAAATATTTTATGGATTTTTAATATTTCAAAAGATTCAATAGTTTTAAATAAATAAAAAATTACTGAATAAAATAATAATAAATTGATGTAGTGCTTGTTTGATTTCTCGTCTTGTTATCGTGTTTATTTGGTCCAGTCAATTTCGAATAATTACTAATTAATAATGACTAGTATGTTAATGATATATGTCACACCTATACACCATATGTAAATAAAAGCATTGGTTAATTTTATCTCGCAGATGTCCCCGTGAGCGTAACTTAATTGGTAGGGATATTGCATATTATATGCAGGAACCATAGTTCGAACCCGGATACACCCACTTATTCACTTCTATAAGTGAATTTCTAGCCACTAAACTACTTGACGAAAAAAAAAAATCTCGGAGATGTAAAGAAAAACAAGTCAAAGATTTTTTTTTTAACAATGACTTGTACCAAAAAAAATTAACAACAACAAAATACAAGACTATTACAATTTACAAAGAAGTCAATCACACAACCACATTACAATACATAGTACTCCCAATGTCCAAATATCTTGATGTGGCATAGCAGCAAAACAAAAATCACTAACTAACCAAAAAAGCCAAACATCTGAAACTATAAAAACATATATACAAGTTGAAGAATTTGACAGGCAAATACATGTTTTATTATTTTACACCATAGTAATTGATACGTAGTGAAATGAAGAAAAAGGAACTTGGGATGGAACAAGGTGAGGTGGCGGCATAAAAGAATTTAGAAGAGTCTAGCATAATCTTAGGCAAATAAGTATATGTTGTTTGTAATTTTAACTAAAATATCTCACAAAATTCACTCTACAAGATAATCCATCAAAATCTATAAACTTTTGAATAATAAGAGACATTTTATAAGTGATAAGAAATCTCAATTGCATACCAACATATTTCACTACCTTAAAAAAAGTATCTTAATTAAACACCATGAAATTTGTTTATATTTTATTTAAATCTTGGATTAAATACAACAAAACTGTTTTATTATAAAAAAAATTATTTTAAAATCTCTCGAAATCTCAATCAATACATCTCACTGAATTGTTGAATTATTTTCTGTTGTAATTTTCCACATTTCCTCGTCTTGTTGTTCAAGTAGGTAATCAGAACCGGACCGATCATCGAACTGTGAGCTTACTGGTTGAAGGTTCAACCAGTCGAATCGGGGTTCAACCGATCGGACCGTTTTTAATTAAATAATAAATAATTTTATATATATATATATATATAAAAAAGTATCAAAAAGTCAATATCAAATTTAAACTTTAGTAAATTTGACATAAAATTTCTAAAAATTACACTACAACTTAATTAAATAACACAAAAATGACAAAATAGTACCATATCATACATAAGCAACATATATCTAAATTCTTCATCTAGAAAAAGCTATTAATCATTATAGTAATGAAAGTTTGTTTCTACTTTCTCCATTATCAAACATGTCATTTTGAATGGAAGCGTCTTCACCATTTGAACCACCATCACCTACATCAACAACATTATCATCTTCAACTACAAACTCTGTAGTGTCAAATTCTTAACAAATAATGAAAAATTAATTCGATTATTTCAATTTTCAAGTAAATACAATATATATATTCACAATTCACAACAATATAACTAAACTAAACATTAACCTTGATTGTTTTTCTGTGAACTCTCAACAATTGGAATTGCACTATTATGATAAAGGAGATTCTCAATCTCATTTATATCAAGTTCAGGAGGTGCTTCTTCACTCACCCAAAAATCTATGTCAGTAATTAGATTCACAATCAATGGGATCATAACAAACCCTCTTAGGTTTTCCCCTACAAGAAAACATAACTTTGAATTGAGATATTATTTATGATATAAAAAAAAATTAATAATCAAACGAAATATTTGTGATCGCAAATTATACCTATTTTGCAAATGCAAATTATAGGCAACATAGACAATATCATTCAGTCTTTGATGCTCAAGCCTATTTCTTCTCTTTGTATGGATACGTTAAAAAACGCTCCAATTTCTCTCACATATCCAGATGAAGAAGAAGTTTGACTAAGAATACAAATTGTCATCTTCTGCAAAATCGGAGCACTAGCTCCACACAATCTCCACCATTCAGCTACAAAAGAAAAATAAAAAGAATTATATAAGTCAAGAAACGTGCATAACTAGGATTTACATATTAAACAAGAAAGCTAAGAATTAGTGTTCACCTGGTTGTACTGTGGTCGATGCAACAACAACACTTTTCATACTGATATCAAGTGTTTATCCCATCTAGCCTTAATGATATCAATGTTTGGTTTATAGCTTGGCTTTCTTTTTCTAAACATTTCCTTTATTGCATTCTTTGCTCTTTGCATGTCATCATAAACATATCCCATGGAAGGTCGTTCATCCCCATCTACAATTTTTAGTAGCTTTATGATAGGATCCATAATTTTTGTGATCATGAAACAACTACTCCAAAAAGTAGAGTCCAAAATAATAGCACTCACTGTTTTTCCTGCTGCAGACTTAGCTAACTTATGGGCAGTAAAATGTTTGTCCACCATCAAAGCTTGTAAATCATTCTTATGATCATACATGCTTTTTAGTGGGATAAAAGTTGTAGCAAATCGAGTTACTCATGGGCGTACAATTTCTTTCCAACCTTCTCTCTTCCTCAGCCAAGATAAGAATATAATGTGATTGTACATAAAGACAGTTACCTTTGAAGCCTTGGAGGCAAGCTCTGCAACATGAGGCAAGCTACAAATATCCTTCAAAAGTAGATTCAAACAGTGAGCAGCACAAGGAGACCAATAAATAGAATCATATTTGTCATGGATCTTTTTACCAGCAGCTACATAATTTG
Source organism: Trifolium fragiferum (assembly GCA_954870985.1). Taxonomy (NCBI): domain Eukaryota; kingdom Viridiplantae; phylum Streptophyta; class Magnoliopsida; order Fabales; family Fabaceae; genus Trifolium; species Trifolium fragiferum. The sequence goes on from OX940792.1 coordinate 27,221,478, forward strand.
CTGCATTGTCTCTCACTACACGAACAACATTTTCATGTCCAACCCATTCGATAACTTCAGAAAACAAATTGCACAACATTTCGGCATCTTTCACAGTACCTGATGCATCAACAGATTTCACAAATACAATACCTTGAGGACAATAAACTAAAAAGTTTATTAAAGTACTTTGTTTTTTATAACTCCACCCATCAGCCATTATTGTACAACCACTTTTATCCCACTTGGATTGATAACTTTCAACAAGTAATGAACACTCTCTCTTGCAATCTCCCAACAAGTTAACCCGTATGTTATGAAATGTTGGAACTTTGAATCCTGGCCCAATAGCAGCAATTGCATTAGCAGCATCTTGAAAATATGGTGATTTTGTTGCATTTTATGGAATGTTAGAATCAAAAAACCATCTAGCAATCGCCATCTTCGCATTGTGTACTACTTCCTTGCTAGCATAGACACTTTTAAGAGTTGGTTGGGAGCCTGGAGTTGTTCTTGGAGCAAAATAACTACCACTAGGTTCAGTCGTGGCTTTTCGTTCTGCTCTATTAGAAATTGTTTGGCTAGGTTGAATCGGTGCTACTTGCGCATTGTTAAAGATGTAGTCTTTAGGGTTTCGTGTCGTTTGTAAGCCTTGTGCTTTATTTTGTATACCTCAATGGTGTTGTCATTGAATATTAGAGCACATAGTTGGTTTGTTTAGTTGAGTTGTAATTGTAATCACTCTAAGCCTTTAGGTACGAGTGTAATGTGTCTTGGAGTGTGATTCTTTTTTTATTGTAATTGTTGTAAACAACATTGATTGTGTTGTTATTAAAATCCTTGTTGTCTGTAAGGTTGTGAGGAAGTGAGCGGAGATTCTCATATTTAGGAGTTCCTAGGTAGAATTAGCATTTAGCACGGGTAATGTTTAAGTGAGAAGTTGTAAACGAGGGAGTTTAGCTTTGAATTAAAACTATCATAGTGTATTCCTTTCTGGATTGGTATCCCCTAGAGTAGGGCAGTTGCGCCGAACTGGATTAACAAATAACATGTGCCATTTATTATTCCTGCTATTTATTGTTGATATTGTCCATTATGTTCTGCTGTAGTCAGATGTTGGAACATTAGTCTCAACATCCTGTTGCGTTTTGGTGTTGAAACATCGTATACAATATTTGTCTGCAGTGCGCCAGAATTTCAAATGAGAACCGAAATATATCTTATAAAGTATCTCCATTTCAATGTACTACATTGTTGTTATTCAAAAGTTCATAATTAATCCTTCAATTTCTAGCGTGTTTGGGAGGTCTTAATTGGGCAGAAAGCGAATAAAAGACTAATTCGTTGTGTATTCAACGAACGGTGTATGAGTTCGCTGCAGTGTCATATAATAATTACACTACATAACAGAAAATTTGAGCGCAAGTTTCTTTTTATTAACATACGCAATACATTAGAAAGAAAAATTATCAGATACATATTTAATAGACACAAAATTTACATAAAAAAACATATAGAATAAAAATTTCCGCAATGAAAATAAAAGGGAGCCAGGTAAAAATTCCTTTTCGTCTTCCAAAGACTCTTCACCGTCCTCTATAGGTTTTAGTTTTGGTCCTTGAAGCTTCCCATTAACTACTTCCACCTTCAAGTTGGACAGCATGCGCTAGTCTCATTTGGATGCTTAAAATTTGGGTTATTCATATCATTCTCAATTAGGACATAAAAAGTTTATTGTCGATTATTCATATCATGATCAATCACAAATTAATCATAAATCAAACTTAAAGATTGTTGCAGATTGAGTATTCACATAGAGGTCATAGAGACGATCAGAATCAGATAGTGTATTCAAGATAGTGTATTCCTTCTTGAGTTCATCAGAGTCATGTTCAGTTGGTTCAGGAACTGATGTTAAGTCAAGATCTAAGACATAGTGAAATGGATGCTCAAAATTTCGGTTATTCATATCATTTTCAATTAGGATACAAAAAGTCTATTGTCGATTACTATATCACTCTCAACCATGGCGTCTAAACAACACTGGTGAGAGTGATATGAGCCGACAATGAACCTTTCATCCGTTTACAGAGACTAATAAAAAAAAAGAAAGAAAGAATGAGATTGAAGAAGAATAAGTAAAAATCATTCGCTCATGAATCATGATGCATATTTATAGAAATCATGGTGAACTTACACTTGCTGAACCTTTAGGGGTTAATGTGATCATCCTCTCTGATGCAGCAAATGTGGTTAATTGCATTGCAAAAAGGAGCTCATTAGCCCCATAAATTTAATTGCCCAAAACCGTAGATAATTGTTATGTAATTTCTCAATGTTTTTATTAAGTTTGTTAGTAGAGTGGCAAATGTTGATGCTCACAATGTAGCTTCTTTAGCAAAGTTTATAGGGTCTAGAACTTGGTTGAGGAATGCTCTTCCTATTTCCAATTTATGCTCTGTTGTTCCCTCCTGCTTTGATTGAATGAAATTTGTTTAACCTAAAAAAAATACACATTCCGGTGGTGTGCAAGATGGTTTGGGTTGTGTAAATGAATTGTTATATATGGTTTTTTTTAAAAAATTTCTCTAAAAAATATATAGTTAAATGATATTTTGTTTTTTGAAAATTTTAAAATTTAGACTAAATTTTATTATTTAAAACATAAATGTTTGAATTAACATGAAACATTATATAGTATCAAAATTTAAGATTTTAACACAAAATTTTAAACCATAATACCAAAAATAAAAAATATAACAATATTTTTAAAGAGATTGAATTTGCAGGTTCACGTGTTAATGAAAAACAAAACAACTTTTTAATGGTAAAATTTTCTATACATAATTTAGATTAACACGTGTAAACAAATAATAATTTTAATATCAATCGTTAGTTGGTTCAATAGTATTAAAACGGACTCCGAATTAGATTAAACTTGCGGTGAAAGAAAAAAAAAAATCTAATGATTCTAATAGTTGGACAAAATTTGTTAATTTTGATTTTTTTTTTCTTCGGTCGGGGTCAGTTCTGACATCAAGTGGTTCCAGCCCCCTCCCAATCGCAGTTGCGGGGGATCGAACCGTGGTTCTCCCTACCAAGTTCAGCGTCAATCACCACTGAACCAACTAACGATCGGTTGTTAATTTTGATTTAGATAGAGTGAATTTACGTTTTGTTCTTCTAACCCCTTGTCTAAGTCACGCACGCACCTTTCATTCCACGAGATTCATCGCAAGTCGCAACACTCCAAAACAACTATCCATTTCACATTTCCCCACGCAATTCATCTTATTCTATTTTCCCTCTTTCTCAACTATTTTTCTTTCTTCGTTTCATAGTTGAACATTTTCTGCACGCGGATTCAAATTCACATTCCCATGGCCGCAGTTTGTAGACATATGCGCCAATTATCTGGATTACGAGGTTTAGGGCTTTCCAGAATATCACAATCATCATCATCGTCTTCGTTTCAAACTTCAACAATATTCGATCCCTATTTTTCACCTTCACTTTCAACCACAAGATGTTTTTCTCAATTGGTCAAATCCAATGGCAAACACTTGTTTCTCGTTGACACATTGGCCCTTGTAATTCCACTTTTCCCTTTTTTTGCCCCTTTTTAGTTTTTGTCTTACTCGTTTCGATTCTCGATCAGTTTGACTAAATCACAGTGACACCGTATTAAAAAATTGTAGTTTTTGCCTAAATTATGGCGATACATTGTGGTTGGATTTTATTTTAATGATTTTGTGGTTTAATTTATTGGTTTGGTTGTTTTGAATTTTGGGTTTTCTAGGTTAGGAGATTAGAAGCACAAGGAGTACCTTCAAAGCAAGCTGAAGCTATAACTGCTGCTATAACTGAAGTTTTGAATGATAGTCTTGAAAATGTGTCTCAAGCATTGGTATCAAAAGGAGAAATGCAAAAAGTAAGATCCCTTAATGCCATGCCAAATGCTTTTTTGTTTTGTTGATTTGCCAATTTAGTCTATGAAATTGTAGCAGTTTGTAAGTCATTTGTGAAATTGTTGAATCCTAAATTATATTTACTTTGGGATAATTTTAGGGACTAAACTTATTGATCTGAAATTGAAAAGACTAATGTGATAAAAGATTTTTTATTTTTGAAATTGTTTTGGAAGTTTGTTAAATTAAGACTCAAATTAGTTAACTCGTCTTCTACGAGTTTAGGGACTAAATTGGTGGTCAAGTCACTTGTTCCTTGATGTTGTGATTCTATGGGGTGTCTATCTGTTGTGTTGCCATATGTCACAGTTGACTTTATTTTAGAATCAAGAATATCACAATTTGTGTGCTAATATGAGCTTATTTTGTTTCTTTTTTAAGACTGAAATGATTCAAGAGTCCAACCTATCCAAATTCAAATCAGAAGTACAAAGCTCACAGGTATTAATTGATTATGACTTTTGAGGAAGTGTTATGTCTGGATTTTATGTTTTATGATTTTGTTTCACAAATGCTGAGTTGGTACATTACTTAGCTATACTAATTCAGGACGAACAATATTTTTTGCATTTATTTATTGACAAAACATATTGGGAATATATGCATCATTGCATGTGATGAACAAGTTGTCACTAACTTCCAAAACAATGTATTTTTCTTTTTGAATCATAGATAACTTATTTCATTTAATCCAAAATAATATTAGAAATGCAAATAGGTTATGTGTAGAACAATCAGGGGTCAGACTGAAATATAGAGACGCTCTAGCAAGGCTTTGTGCTACTCTATTAGCTTGCCTCCAAATAAAAGCTAGATTGTAACTAACATGAGTAGAAAATATAGCTATACATTGAGTGAGAATAAAGCCTAATTCATTTTCATTAGGACTTCTACACAACAGAGTGTTGACAATGGCTTGGCTATCACTCTCAAAAGAGACACTCTCATATCCACAAGTGGCTGCCATTTGCCAAGAAATAAGAAGAGCACAGTAGCTTCACATTCAGGTACAGTACCAAGAGATGGAAACCAAGCTGTCTTTTCCCACCTGAGCTGTTGTCACAAAAGCAAATACCCTCTATGAGTAGAAAGTGCTATCAATATTACATTTTTAAGATAACCATCTAACGGCTTTGTCCAAGACTGCAGAGGCAGAGGGGCTGTGGAGTTTGCAACCAGCATAGCAGAGGCATTTTTGCACCAACTATAGTGACTTATTGTGTCTGATGAGTGGGTTGCTCTTGCCTGCGGATTAGCATGTTTGTGATCCCAAAGACAATTATTTCTAAATCTCCATATACACCAAAGAGTAGTGACAAAATGAACCTTGAGGTCCTCAGGTAGTGTAGCTAACAATAGGAAAGTAAGAGACTGGTAGCTTAGACACAGACATATGGCGTTCTATGTAATGCCACATTTTCCAGCTTAAAATCAAGTGCCCGCAGTCAAAAAATAAGTGCGCCATTCATTCTCAAGAGGGCACTCACACATTACTCAAGTGTTAGAACATGTCACTCCACGGGTTTGAAGATTAATCCTTGTGGAAAGACAACCTCTTAAAGATTACTTTTGAAGGCACACATAGAGACCAAAGTTTTCACCACGAACCAGGGACAGCTTTGGGCTCGTTCTCAGCAGCAACATCCATGCAGATTTTATAAGCTGATTTCACGGTTACATTCCATGGTGGCAAGCTTTCCACATGATTGCATCATGGTCTCCTCTAGAGTGTAAGGGTATATTCAATAAATCCGCAGCATCTTGAGATTTAAAGAGAGATGTGATAAGCTGGTGGTTCCACATGTTGTTCACTGAACCGAAGAGGTGGGACACCTTAATATCCACAAGATGAGTTGGTGGATTTGATATAATCCTCAAATTTGGATGGGTATGATCCATGGATCTGTCCAGACATTAATATTGCTTCCGTTACCAGTATGCCATCTGTAACCAAGAGATAAGAGGGATAGTGCTCTATATACTCAGCCAAGTATAGTATTGATTATGACGGTTTGGCATCCAAGAAACTGGTTCGAGGGAAATATTTAGCTTTGAGAACCCTAGTAAGGAGAGACAAGAGTTTGTTGTGAGCTTCAATCTTTGTTTACCTAATATGGCGAGATTAAAGATTTCAATTCATGTCTCCATGATCTTTATGAATAATCACCTTGTCCCAATGAAGCCAATTGATGCTACGGCCACTGTTTATTTTCGAACCCCGATAAAATGAGTTCAACATTCTTTCAATCTCATCTCCAAAAGTGGAGGGGAGGAGGAAATCACCCATGCGATAAGAAGGGATCGCTTGGGCAACCACTTTAATTAAACACCTCTTTACTTGCTCTAGAAAGGGACCAAGAATTCCAATTCTGTTTTTTTTCTTTCGAAACACGATCCTTCAAGAAAGCAAACATAGATCATTTATTTGTTCCAATCATGGAGGGGAGGGCAACATATTTACCTTGTCCAATTACCTCAAACGCTCCAAGGAGAGAAGAGATGAGGACACAAGCGTTTGTTTCTGTATTTCTGCTATAAGAGATGACCAACTTTTGATAGTTTATAACTTGGCCACTAGCTTGAGTCAAAAAAAAAAAAAACTTGGCTACTAGCTTCTTCAAAACGATGTATTTTGAACACTTCTGGAAATTTGGCAAACCATACTAATGGATTCATTATTGGATTTCTTGAACCAGTTCAATTTTGGGATTTATACTAAACTTCTTTTGTGAGATATTGTTGATGTTCAAACTTTTGCTGCTGCCATGTTTCTTTATCATGTTTTTTTATTAACTTTCTGCTGCTGAGGATAATCAATGACTTGTTCAAAGCTTCCACAGGGAAACTTGCTAACTTCTGATCTGATATTTGTAAAACCAGATAGTATAGAAAGCAAAGGAATTGAACACAAATTTTAACCAAGACAGAAAAATTCCTTAAATCTCTTGTCTTTTTACCTTATATATCTGAAGATCGTCCAACCAAATGGGCTGTTTCTGTTTCTGACTTTGTGCAATTGCAATTATTCATGTGTTTTTGTTGATATGATAGTGTCAAATAACCGATTATCCCAAAAGCTTAAGCTGTTAGGATAGAGCCACATCAATGGTTTTATATTATTTCTAACATATAGGATTCTTGAGTCATTGATTGTGATCCTCCTCAAGGTTGATCTCGTTTAATCATTGGAAAAAGTTATGTTGATTAACTTTTTCCAATTTGAACGATACAACTATACTCCTTATGTTTATGATGAGACTCTTCAAATTATACTCTCTCCTCTCATGTTAAGTCTCACATTAACAAAAGAAGAATGTCTTGAAATAAGCGTCACTTTATTTTTAAATGTAACATTAATTATTTTATTCCATTCTACTCCTAAATTAATACTATTTACATCATTCCCCAAACAATTATACTTCACCAACTTATGACAATGGTTACCACTCCATGGTTATTAAGGATAGTTTTATGAAATTGTTACACTCTTTCTTTTATTATTTTATGTACAAGTGTAGAGACCTGATGTTGTCCGGGTTAGACATATATTAATTTTTGAAATTCTAATTTTCATCTCTTAGATTAATCCGTCTTAATATCTAAAGTGACACTAATATGAGACAGTGTAGTACATAGATATGCAGAGGACACACTTCTGTTGCTTACACATTCACTTCGCATATTTGGTTGGTTATGATGCATTATGTTAGGAAATTAATGCTGGGAGAGCATCTGTCATCTGTCTTATAATGAGAACTATTGTGCTACCTTTTTTTTCTTCCTGGCTTTAATGTTATTTTTCCATTATCCTTGTAATTTTTGTTTTCTTTGATTTGTTTGTTTCATTGGTGCCATTTGTTTTGTGTGCCTGGTGCTGTAATATACTGAAAATTTTATAATTCAGGGGCACCATTTTTCACTGTTGCAACATGAGACTGAGAAGCTTAGGAATGATATAGAGAAGATGCGCAGTGAACTGAGGTATATTTTTATCATTTAGCAATTGGTCTTGATCAACTACCATAGCTGTTCCTATTTGATATGTTATGATTTTTATGGTGTAATCACATGGTTTGTGATGCAGGTATGAAATGGACAAAGTCACTGCTGGACAGCGATTGGATTTGAACCTTGAAAGGGGGTAAGCAAAGAACAAATGTGCTGTTTGTCAAGAATTACATAACTTATTTGAATTCTTGTTTTTACTGTTACGGTTGATGATTCATTGTATGTGCAGGAGAACTAGGGAGGAACTGTCAAATCAGAGTGCTGAAACTAACAACCTGACCAACAAACTTGATAGGGTAAGTGTGTTTGATTTTAGAGTTAACCTTCAATCAGAAAATTGGTTGTTCGTCTTCAAACCTCATTTTTACTATTAAGTGATATGCTGTTGATTTTGCTTGGAGTTGAATCACCGAGTTTTACATTAAATTTGCTTTTTATAATAAAAACTCAATTTTAGGAAAATAAAGTTTACGAAATATTTTATTCAAAATTGTGCTTATCGAATGTTCATCCAAAGAAACACCTACAAAGCATATGTGTGACAAAAATTGACTATCTGTTTTTTTTTTTTTTTTTTTGTTAATTTGTGTCATGATATTCAGGAGATTCATTCTTTAAGAGCACAACTGGAAGCCGCTAAATACGAAGTCATAAAATACTGCATAGGAACACTTGTTTCAATCTCTGCTGTTGGTCTTGCTGTTCTTCGTATCTTGATGTGAACAGGTTGTGTGACATGACAGTAGCATCTATAAAAACCAGGTATCAAAGAATCAAGAATAGTAGCTATCGGAAGATGTTATATGTTACTGTCCGATACAATTGCAAATTTACAGTAGAGTGATAGTGGAGCTGAAGGAACTAGCTCCCCATTAGGCAACAATTGGGCCTTTTTTTAAGCCCTATTTTTTCTACAGATATTCTTTCCATTATTTATTGTTCATGCTTTTGGGATATTTGCACGTATAGTATGATATATAAATACACACACCTTGAAAGCTTGGATTATAATTGACTTCAGTTTAGCAGATGAATCTAGATGATATATTTGCATGCTTACATATAAAGTTCTGAATTGAACATTATAAATTTAATGGATCTGATACAGTTACTGTTTCACACTATGGTGATTGGTGATAAAAGTGAGATAGAGGCCGACCAAGGAAAGCTGCAGTTTGTACAATAAACAGTGAAACAAGACAAGCAATACAACGTACGGTCACTAGAAAATGCATTATCTAATTAATTATCACGATAAAAAAAGTGACTTCCACCAAATCCTCTCAAAAGATACTTACTACAATTTTGGAAATCCTACAATCCAATTATATAAAACGAGGGTCCACAAAACAAAAGGATTACAATTCCCTCATGGTTATATTCATTTTGAATTCAAAATAAGAAATAGGACTCACGTCACACCTTCGTCAATTTTGATCTCACTCATGCTTTCTTTAACCGTTTTGCTCTTTCACATTTGTAGTTAATATACATGCCATGCATGCTCTTTATATTTCATTCATCGTGTGTTTTTAGTATCACAGTTATGTATAAGAATCACCACGATGACTTCAGATATTCACATACAAAATATATTTAATTTTGTGATCCTGAATAGTTATTTTTTAAGTGTCGTTTTAAAGTTTTTTTGCCTACTTAATTTCCATTTTGATAGTCTACCTACATAATTTGAATATTTGATGGTTAGAATTTTATCTTATTAAGGTGAATAAGTATATATACCAAATATTTCTGTGAGTGTAATTCAGTTGATAGAAATTTTACGTATAATATACAATGAAATTCTAGCCAATAAACTCTGAAAACCATAAAATTCAATCATCAATTTAATAATACAACAGATGAAAGCCATGACCACTTGAGAAAAAAAAATTAAAATTAAAGATCACAATCACACACAATTCCCCACATCACCGTTCATCCCCAACCGCTAACTTTTCACTTTGGTTGCGGTTTACGTTTATTAAAAGAATTTATCAAATAAGGTGAAAACAACACCACTAATGACAAGGACCACAAAAATATATTACAAGCACACACATATAATATCACATTATAAAATCAACAACGATATATAAAGTCTACCTAACCATCACACATTCTTTTTTCTTTTATTATTGCATGTAAAATGATCTCAATAATAATAACTAAAATAAAAAGCTCCTCTCAAAAGAACTTCACACATTTTCTTTTCTTGTTGAAGCTAAGGCTATTTCGTACTTTTCTTATTTTAGTTTTGTAGTTCACTTGCATCAGAGAGGGCATACAACACGCTTAGCTGGAACAGCAACGAGCCGACTCGCTCTAGGAGCTGTGAGTCCAAAAATATCATTCATATCAATTTCATTCGGCTTCATCCCATTAGGTAAATCCCATGTAAAGCAATGAAGTAAATGAGCCAAAGCCAAGTCTAATGCATACAGGCCCAATTGCATCCCGGGACAAGACCTTCGACCTGACCCAAATGGAATAAACTCAAAATTACTTCCTTTAAAATCGGGTGCGTTTGAATTAAGAAACCGTGTAGGCTTAAATTCTTCAGGATCTTCCCACGAGTCTTTGTCTCTGCCTATAGCCCACGCATTTATCATCACGCGCGAACCCTTGGGGACAAAATAACCACGAATTGTCGCGTCTTCCGCTGTTTCATGGAGGAGAAGGGGAATTGGCGGGTGAAGACGCAATGTTTCTTTGACGACACATTTTAGATATGTGAGTTTCTCTATGTCTAATTCCTCCACCCTCCGGTCTAAGCCAACCACAGTGGCAAGTTCTTCTTGCACGCGCTTTAGATCTTGTGGATTTCTCATTAGCTCTGATATAGCCCATTCCATTGCTGATGCTACCGTTTCTGTTCCTCCAAACATCACGTCCTGTGTTATTGCTCGGTCATTAGTTCTCACTTATTTTCAAAATTTTAAAGTATATATCGTTGTTTCTCTATATTGTTATAAAAAACACCAACAATTGCCTATAATATTAATTTAATAGCAAGACACTTTTTGGTAAAAAAAAGTAGCAAGAAATTTGAACCCTTAAACAAGTGGTTAGAAGTTCGAATAATGATTACTATGTATGGAGTAAATTCGATTAGAGAATCCATTTTGTGTGCCGGTAAAAAAAAAAGCTGTTTCAAAGTTGAGTACGTTAAATATAGAAACTGCAATGTGGTACTAGTATTTGATATTGATAGGAAGAAATTTGAGATAAATACTAATCCACTCAAATGACACAATAGGAACTTCTTATCTTTCAGGATTCAATTCATACCATTTATTTTTTCCATTATTGCCAGGAAAAATTTATCCTAAAATCTTTGCTGCTAAATAATGACAATTAATTGAAAATGACCGAGTGATATATATGTCTGTGAATTTGTCAAATGTGATACTCTACAATAATCTTACTTAGTGCGTTTAATAAATGAAAAAGATTTGTAAAAAAAAAATGAAAAAGATTTGTCAAAAAAAAAATAATGAAAAAGATGAACTTTTTTAGTGGAAAAGTCTTTTAATACTTTTAGACTATAAAATTTTCATAATGGCCTAAATTGCTTGGGCCTAACCTTTTTTTTTTTCCTTCTGCCTAAATTAATTTATGACAAAGGCCCTGTTTGAATTAGCTTATTTTTAATCTTATGCAAACAACTTATGGAATATAAATTAGGTTTTATGCTATTTTATAAGTTTAAATTAGGGAAAATTGAATTTTTATAATTTATTTTATCCTAATTAAACTATTTTGACAAACTTATAATAATACATAAAAATTGTATAAATTGTTTATATAAAAAATAAGCTAATCCAAATAGGGCCAAAAGCTATTTGAGTATGTTGCATATGGTTTTAGTGAAGTGCATAATTATTAAGCATACTAAAAAATAAAAAGAAATCAAAGATAGAATTTATGTTAAAAAAATAAATTTTTGTATTTTCAAATCAAAATTATCTTATTAATTAACATGCTCAAAAAATGTTTCGAAACTCTGTTTAACAATTTTTAATAAATAATATATGATCACTAAGACTATACTATCCCATTTAAATAACACACAAACAAATTGGTTTGGTAGTATTATATTGTGTAAAAAAAATTGGTTTGGTGGGTAAAAGTTGATTATGATTCCATTATCACTAATAATAATAAGAGGGGTAATCCCCACAAATTAAATAAACTTACTTATTCACATGTTTTACATTTTTCTTTTTAAAGATAAAGAACAAAACAAGAGTGATTGACTTGCAAATAATAGTAATTCATTCGACTTTATGAATTTCATGGTATCAAGACCCCTTTCAGTGATCTGCATAGTTTATTTTATAATGGTATTCTTTAGATTTAATTTGCATGTCTAAAAATATCACTTTTTTCTTAAAAAATAATTTTTTTTTTATTTGTTTGCACATCTACTTACAAAACACCCCTTTATAAAGTATTTTTTTTTTGAAGCAAAGTAATTTATTTTTTTAATCAACCTCTATAAAATAATTTTTTTTTTGACAAAAGCCTCTATAAAATAAGTTACTCGCACAAAGTATTACGTTGCATATATTACAGTACGTATTATAATTCATTAATTAATTTTTTTATGAATTTTCCTAAAATATCTTATGGTGTAGCTGATTAATATCTAAATTATTCTCTAACATTTTTAAACTAATAATATTTTCTTTAGTATAATGATTAGAGATTAATATATCCTACGTATAAAAATGTCAGAGTTAATGCGAATGTTTTTTTTTGTCATGACTAGCTAAATTGAGGTGAGACAGATACAATATATAAAATTATATTAATTTTATTCATTAAAGTGTACTGTTATATATTAATCGTAATTGAATAAACCACCAAATCAATCCATAACTTTGTAAAATACTTTCAAATAAGTTTCTAACTTTATAAATATTTTAAAAGGTCCGTAACTCTTTCAAATTTTGCTCATATTATTTCTTCGAAGAATATATATTAGGAACTAAATTGAAAATAAATAGATAAGCAGACCCAATTAATAGTAAATTATAAAATATAAGAACTTAATTAATTATATGAATTAAATATATGGACCAATTTGATATTTTAATAGAATCATAATTTTGTTTTAAAATATTTATAAAGCCAGTAATCTAGATATATTTGAGAGTGTCAGGGACAAACTTCATAATTTATTCATTGTAATTACTTGAGTTGTTAGGTGTATTGAAATACAATAGATAAAAATATATTTAGTGAAAAAAATAATTAATGCTCCAAACAATTAAACAATTATTAATTATTTGCGCAGTTAAGAAAGAAAAAACAATATTAAAATAGTATCCATGCATACCATGATGATGGCTTTGATGTTATCCCTAGTGAGTTTGATGGAGTTTTGAAGATCATCGGATTCATTACTCACTTTAGCTTCATCACTGTAAAAAGCCAATAATTCATCAACCATATCACTATCTTCATCACCACAATCATTACTCATATTCCTCTTCTTCTCCAAATGTTCATAAAAAATCTTATCAATAAACCCATCCAAAGCACCTCTAGCCTTAACAAGCCTAGCATTAAAACCTTGAGGATCAACCACTCTCAAAAAAGGAACAAAATCCGCAATATTAAAAGCTCCAAACAATTTCGAAAACTCTTGAAGTATCGAAATAAACTCATCTTGTCCTTCTTTTGAACTAGATCCAAAAGCTGCGCGGTAGATAATGTTTTTGGTTAAATTAAAAACCAAATCACCAACGTTAATCGGCTTTCCCACGTTGTCATTAACATTGGTAATAACCGCATCAACTTCGTCTCTAACGGATTGCCATGACTCTGCACGTTTGCGGCTAAAGAGTTTCATAACACAAAGTTTTCTCATCTGGCGCCAAAAGGGACCATAGTGAGCGAACGCCATGTCAGCACGATTATAAGTAAGGTAACTTATGGCTATTGTTGCCGGGCGATTGGAGAATATGTTGTCATGCAATTGTAACACTTCACGTGCGGCTTCCGCATTTGAAATTGCTACCATGTGGATAAATCCCATGCGGAGGTGCAAAACGCCGCCGTATAGTTTTGCTAAATTTGCTAAACCTCTATGTGTGAGTTTGTCCATCATGTTCATGTTGCCTATTAAGGGTAAACCTTTTGGTCCTGGTGGATATGGTGCTTTTTTTGGAGTTTTGGATGCTAAATTTAGTAGTAGAACTAAAGTGAGTGGGAGAATCAATAATAGAGTAGTTTGAAATGGTTCTAGTGTGATTTTTGCTTGATTAAGTAAATCCATGTTAACTTGCGTGTGTGTGTCTATCTTTTTTTGGTTTTTCTAATTAGGATATTTAGAGTGGTTATAGAGTGATGGAGAATTTTATTGATTACTTGGTAGGAAAGAAATGAATGTGTTGTTGAGTGATGAGAGTTGATGTGAGATTGCAACTCTAAGGGTTGCTGAGTTATGAGACATATTATGGGGTCTTATATATATAATTACGTTGCTTGAAGAGTGTAAAGCTTGGTTAAGAAAAATATATGTATCAATAGATTAAATTTATTCATATAATAATGCAAGTGGACGCAACTATATAATAAAGGATTTGGGTATAAATATAATTGACAATAAGAACACATTTTTTCCACTCTATATTTAGAAATTATATTATAAATAAAAACTAGACCTAGTACAATCCACAACCAATTAATTAATATGTATTGTGAATATATTATGGTACAATGTCTTTAATAACTAAAATTATGGTACATGAATTATTAGTTAGTTCAGTGTTGATTTATGCTGAACTTGGTAAAAATAATTACGGTTTGATTTTCCACAATTGCAATCTGAAGGAGGTTAAAACCACTTGATTAATGTTATAACTGAAAATATTTTATTTATTCACTTTAAGAATATATATTTTATAGAAAGGAGTTTGAATTCAAACTCAAAATATTTCATGTATTCACTTCAAGAATGAAATTTTAGTCATTAAACCGCTTAATAAAATAAAAATACATGACTTATAAAAATACATTAAAAATATAAAATTTTGCAAAAACAAAAAACTAGACCTTGATCAAAGAAGATATGATTACAAGGCCCATCTGACCAACCGAAACAAAACAAATATGTACAATTAATTCATCATACTATATGTGTATAACTAATTAAAATTGCCTACTAACTAGCTACTAGTAGCTAAGACATTAAACTCAAATAATTATAATAAATTTCTATTAAAATGAATAGTTTGAAAAAATCCGAGTTCAATTTATGGTGGAAATAATTTTTGGCTGAACTTGCTTACATCGTAGTCGTATTAATCAAAGGAATAATAATAATAAAATTTAAAACTACCCATTAATTAAAACAACTATTGGAAAAAGAAAAGTGCATAAAATACATCTTCACAATAGTTGTGTATTGTAGCATTCCTATATAAGAGCTAGGGATGGACAAAAAACAGCCGTTTGGTCCAATCTGAAAAAATCGGCCGAGTGAAAACCGTTTCGGGCGGGTCATGGCGGGTTAGCGGGTCTAGTGGATTCAAGTTTTTCGGCCCAACGATAGCCGAAATCGACTGACTCAGTATTATTATTATATTTTATTATCATTTCTGTTATACATACATTATATTATTGGGCTTTTGATATTGGTTTTTTTTTCTTTCTTCAGCCCACATGTATCAAACCTTAACCCAACTCATAGTTTAAAAGTAAAAAGTCACTATCTGTGAGATAAAAACCCTAATTTGTTAACACAACAACTCTTCTTCTCTCTAAAACTTGTAAGTTTCTCGTAGCTCCATCTTCGATCTCTAATCTTATATTTCACACTCGATTTCATCTTTGTATGAGTGAAAATCAGAGAGAAGTACTTGTCTTCTTGAACCAACATTTGGAGCTAATCTTGGTGATGTAGCTTTTCACTAATCAACAGTGGCGTCGAGCTAGGGTTTGTATCGTGTATTTGGAATAGCGATAGATGATCTTCCTAGTGTCTTGGGGTGCCTATATATATATATATATATATAGGGCCCCCCTAAGCCGGAGAGGGCAGTTGACACATTATCTCCTATGTCTTTGGAGGTGGAGATCGTGATCGATATTTGGCGGGACGGTTGGAAAACATGTCATTGAGGGGGAGCACGTGCTCCTATATCTTGGTGAAGACCGGGTCCGTGCCTATCCGATAAGATTCATGTGATTGATTCGTTATCTGGACCTATCTGTGTGGGGCGGGTGCCAGGCCCAATAACACATACATGACGAGCCAATAGATTCTGGAAAATCGCAGTATCAACCGTTCGATTTAAATCAATGATTGAGATTTATGGTATTAGTTAATTACAGTCGTCCAATTTAAAATTATTATGATTTAAAATAGTAAAAATAAAAAAATTGTATTCAAGTATTACTGCCGCAGATCTAGATCTAGATCCATCTCACATACATTCAGTCTTACGTTCTTTGATATCAAAGTTTCTTTAAAAGTACATCTCATATTTTAAAGAAGCATACAACAAAAATTATGGAGATCACATCACAGGTCTAGATGATCCCTTATGTTCATAGAAGCACACCATTGTATAAGAATCATGTTTAAATATAAATTTCTAACACTTGTTTCATGCACTGGTCAGTCTAACCTCACTACATAACATTGGATAAGTACAGGAAGTGCTCGGGCTTCGGAAAAAAAATTCGGTATTTTAGAGGTTAATGTGGACAAAATTGAGATTTTTAAGAGTTAATTTTGGGCAAAACTAAATTTATTTTGTTCAAAATTGAAATTTTTAATGTAAAACTGAGACTTTTATTTAAAATTGAAATTTTACTCGAAACTTCATAAATATTCTGGCTCTCCCACTAAATAAATATATATAGATGGATAAGTATAAATATTGAGTCTTAGCACATTAGGTCATTAGTGGGATGATTATGCCACTCATCAGTATCACGGCCGATGTATGTCCTTACAAATTACATACAAAAATAGGGTGAAATAACTTTTGGTCCCTATATATTTTGAATTTTAATTTTACTCTCTATAAAAAATTTCAAGAATTTATGATTCCTCAAATATTTTTTATCACAACTCTTAGTTTTTATTTTTTGTCAAAATTTTTTCTTTTGAAAAATAATCAGAATTTTCTGTACTTTCAATCTTTCACATTTTTGAATAATTTTTTATGTTTATGTTTATAATATTATAAGAATCTCTTTCACAAAGATTTATATATATTTTTTAAAATAAGATGAATTATTTATGTGAAAAAAAAAATTCGTATTTAATTCATCATTTGTTAAAAAAATCAATCTTTTGCAAGAGAGATTCTTATAATGTACTCCCTCCGTCCCTAATTATAAACACATCTTAAAAGACAAAATTTGTCCCAAAATATAAGCTTCTTTTCAATTTTCTAAACATATTTATTGTTACGTTTCCAAACATAACCCTATTTTTCATTGGAAAGTGAAAAGTCAACTACACATACATCTTTTCACCAAGGACAATTTAGTAATTATGGTATTCAAAAAGCACACATTAATTACACTACAAACTTTTCTTAATATGCGTGAAAAATTTCTTAAGGGGCTTATAATAAGGGACGGAGGGAGTGCTAAACATGACTACATAAAAAATTTAAAATTTAAAATGATATACATGAGTTGACTGAAAAAACAGAGACCAAAAATAATACATGAAATATCTGAAGGACCAAAACTAGTTGAAATATTTCGTAGGAACTAAAAATAAAATTTGAGATATTTATAGAAACAAAAACATATTTAATCCTTAAAAACATGCATTTACTTATATAATTTTGTTTTAGTAATTTTAAAATATCTTTGTAATAATAATTTACATGATGAAATGTGACTAAATGCATGCCCACAAATTTTTTATATCCATCGTGACAGCAATTAAACTTTCTTTTTTATGAAACAAATAAAACATTTTGTCTGAAATTATCTTATATACCTAAGTTGTATAATAGTCTTTTAATATCTAATTTCAAATACATTTATAAATATGCAATCCGAGAAAATAATAATTCCCAAATTAATTTGTACAAATTTACATTGGTATTTGGTTTAAATATTTGCAGGTTTTTCTTCTCATGATATCGTCATCCCCATGAAAGGTTCAAAGATATATATGAGGCAACATGTAATCAGGATAAGAGACTTTTCTATTTCAGCTTTTTTGTTACAATAATTAAGGATGAATAAGAGTGAGATTTTGACAAAACTAGTGTAAGTTTATGTCATGGCAAGTTAGTCAAAGTTGAAATTTCTGGATTTCTCAATAAATTCAACAAATGCATAGATCATTTCTGCTCGATTTAGTCCTGAAAGTGAAATATAAGACAATGACATTATTCTGCTCCAATAAGGTTTGGATTCTTTCAATTGGAATTTTCGCTCCATTTCTCTTTGGTGAAAATCTCCATTCTCCACCATTAAAAAGCTCTATCTCCATCTTTTTTAATCTATGGTCCATATCTCACTAAAGAAATTTAAATACTTTAGAAAAATAAGAATTATCTATATAAGTTGGATACGTATCATATATCGACACTCTTAAGGTATTTTTGAATTGGAATAGAAAAAAAAAAAAACTGACTGATTTATTTCACTTTTCATCTCTATTTGCAGACATGTATTATAGAAGTATCCGATTATTTTCTAAAATTATATCATATATGTTTGAGATACTTCGCACTTCGCAGATACTTTTAAAGATACTTTTGGTTTTGGATACGTATTTTTGACGTATCCAATTTCTTTCAATGTTTTATAAAAATATATTATTGAATGCGTTTGAAATACTTCATGAATAAATCTTTATTGGAAAATGATCATTATATAAAGGGGCCAGAGCATTTTATTTATCAAAACTCTTTTATATATTTTCTGACATATGTTCAGTTTGAGTATAAAATATTGTCCCTTGCTACTTAGAGTGCGAAAAATGTTCGCTTTTTAGATGGGGAGAGGGGTACTATAGTCATTTTAGGGAGTGGAGGAGGAAAACTGGGGAGCGCAAAAAGTAGATCTTATACAACTAATTTGCAGTAATTTTTATACAAGAATCGTTTTATTTTGATTTTTCCTCATGCCACATATAACTTGCGAATTTTTAAAAATACCATGTTCGCTACTTAATATGAGAACTCAGTTCGTACCTTAACTAATGTATGACTAAATTTTTTTTATCCCAACCCCAATGTTTGCACCAGTCACGCCCCACATGAAAATATTCTTAAATAATATAGTTCGCTGCTTAAATTGCAAACTCAGTTTGCACTTTAACTAGTGAATCTTATAAAAATCTAACCATTTTGTCTCCCTCACCCTTCCCTCACCCACATAAATTAGTTTAAATGAAATACCGTATGAGTAACTGAGTGATTGAAAAATAAAAAAAGAGGTTTCAATTTATGTAATTCTAGGGTGCATGTGATTGGTCAATGTTATGTCACATCACTCCGATGACCAATCAAATTAAATCCGTCACATCTGAGACCATATTTTGATTGGCCACTATAGCGACTATGACATGGCATTGACAATCAACACGCACTGTAGAATTCTATAAATCGAAATCTCTTTTTTAAGTTAACAATCACTTACTCTTACAATATTTCATTCAAAATCTTTTTATGAGAATGACATAAGGATTTACATTTTAACTTGCAAATGATATTTCATTACAAATATTATTATGAGGTTGAGAGAAGAGTGAGAGTACAAAATAAATTAAATTTTTATAAAGTTTGTTTTCGCATTTTAAATAACGAAATGTGTTTTTTCAACTTTTACATTCTTACACAATCACCGTTTAACCCACAATCACATGCTTTCGACGAATCTTTCTCATCCCACCCCCACAACTCTTTTTCACCCCCAGTATTCCGATTTTACCCTTGGTTAAAACGTTCGGAACGCGTTTTCCAAACTTTTTTTGTGCCTTGAAAATGAACTTCGGAATGTGTTTTCCGAATTTTTTTTCTGAATTTGCACTAGAAAAACTTCGAAAAACACATTCCGAACTTTTTAACTAAGGACAAAATTGGAAAATCAGAAGATGAAAAAGAATTGTGGGGATGGGATGAGAAAGCTTCACTTTCGACGGTGAGAAGTGTAAGCTTTTGAATGAGGCCCATTAGAATGATTGGAAGAGAATTGGAACTTGGAAATGGAGAAAGAATGATGAACTCCCAAAGCTATATAGCCGACTTAGTTTTCATAATTGAGGATCAAGTGCTTACAATACACAATCATTATTACGATTTACATGTGCCTAAAAAAATATAGCTGAAATGAAAAAAATTGAGAGCTGTTTTTATCCAACAATAATTTTTAAAATCTTAATTCCGTATCGATGAATTGTTGCAGAGAAAATGATTTAATTGTAAAATCTAACCCGTCTAATCTCATATAAAAGATCGAAATCTATTAATATGTGTAACCATGTAGAACTATAAATACAAATCGTAACTTTGGATGTCCTCCATAAATTTTTGCTCTATATTTTTTTGCTCTATATTTAAATTGACGGTAAAATTATAAAAAATGTGGTTGAGTATCTCAATTTTGACAACAGAAAAAAACATTTTAAAATTTTCATTTATTGTGATATTTGCCAACTCAACCAAAAGTTACAATTCATTTTTCTATTATCTAACTCAATCTTGAGGTTTTTTTTTTTTTTTGTTTTACCATCATTTTAATTTGATTTGGAGTCAGTTGAGACATCAAGTGGTTTCAGTTACATTTCGATCGTAGTTGCGGGAATCGAACCATGATATTTCTTATCAAATTCAGTGCTAATCACTATTAAACCGACTAACGATTGATCAATCTTCATATATATATATATATAATCCTCCTCATGTCGACACTACCTAGTACCTAATATGGCGCTTGTCCAAAATTTCCCAATCGTGAAGCAAAAGTTTCCTTAACACCCTTCCCCCAACATGTTCACCATGTGCTTTACGCTATATACATATATGGAAAGATAAATTTCTTAACTTAAAAATTAATTTGCAAAAATAGCAAAAAGTTTCCTACCATGTGCTAATCATCAATATTTTTCACAAGTGTTCACACACATAATTATTAGACACTTAGAGGGGGAATGGTATTTCGGCTATTAAATTACTATTTACGTTTCCGCTGTTTAAAGTTGAATTTCGTTTATGAAACTGTAGAAATTCTAACATACCACTATACATCATCAATTTAAGAATAACGATTAATTAAGATAATCATTAAATTGAGTTCAAACAATTTAAATTTAAATTTATATTTTGATACCTAACTTAAAATTTAAATATCCAATATCGATCTAACAAACGAATATAACTATTTGACTGCATGCAAATTTTGACCAAAGACAATAATGGTCCCTTAATTAACTAGCTAGACTAAAACAAACTTAATCCATGTATTGCATTGTTGTAGCAGCAAATAAGTAATGTGAGGGTGGGGACAACTTGCACTTGAAGGAAAATCAAGGCACTATTCATCATCACTTTGAAGCAGCACTAAGGAAATGTTTGTTATAGTGTATAGTGGGGACGACAAATGCAATAGTAACGAACTAGTGCAATGAGAAGGGTATAAAAGGTTGGTGTGTTGAAATTGTGATATATGCATTGTTGGGAAGTGCTTAGTAATAAGGCAAGAAATGGGTATTATGATGGGGAGAATAGTATATGGGGTAGTTTTGGTTATTGTTGTGATGATTATAAGTCCTTGTATGGTTAATGGGAGAAATAATTTTCATGAGAAGACATGGAATGGCAATGACGTGAATTCTACCGATGAAGTTCCTCGTGGAGACCAGAGTTTCATGGAAGATTTCCGTGTAAACAAGACCATGTACTCCTCTGAAGAAGTATTAGTTGAAAGGAAACATGGTAGGAACAATGATGGAAAAGGAGGGGTTGCTGGCGGTGGAGGAGGAGGCGGTGGTGGTGGTGGAGGCGGCAATGGTGGGGGAAATGGGAGAGGTGGAAACAAGGGGAATAGAAAGGGGAATGTGGGAGGTGGTGGTGGTGGTGGAGGAGGAGGCGGTGGGGGTGGAGGAAATGGACAAGGTCATGGATGGGGAGGGGGAAGCGGTGGAGGAGGTGGCGGTGGTGGAGGAGGAAATGGTCATGGTCAAGGAAATGGTGGAGGAGTAGGTGGTGGTGGAAGTGGTGGTGGGGGTGGAGGAGGTGGTGGTGGAGGAGGAGGGGGTGGTGGTGGAGGAGGGGGTGGTGGTGGTGGTGGTGGAGGAGGTGGCGCCGGTGAAGGATGGGGTTGGGGTGGAGGCGGTGGAAAATAGAAAAGTCTATTTTTTTAAAAAAATAATTATGATCCTCTCCATTTAAGTGACACATTCATTTGCAAAAAGATATACTTATCGAATATAGTAATATTATTTAAAATATTATTATTATATTTATTGTGTATATCTTTTTAAATGACCGTGTTAATTAAATGAAGATAATCATAATTCCTTTTCTTGTGTGTCTTCTATCTTTGCTTTAGCTTTATATTTGTATTTTGACAATCTCGTTTGTTGGTACTTTTTATTTCCCGTAACAATGATGTTTATTTTACAAGAAGTAATGCTATTTTTCTATTATCATATTTGCACTTTCTTTTGATGATTATTATGATTATTACTATTACGGGAAGTGAAAATAAGGAGTGATATATAGGTTAGGAATCTTATTAGTTATTTGAAGTTTTTTATGTGAATTCCATAATAAATTATGAATTTTTGAATTTTTATCGAATCAACTAAAAAAATATGATTTTTTTTATTACTTTTGTCATTGATTCATTTATTTAATTTTCTTAACAAATTGGAGTCTTATTATTCGAAACATTAAGACCTATAGGTCTAAACTCCTATAATCTACCTTAGCTGTTCATGTTGGTTGGACAAGAATTTCCTTTAATTTGGTGGGATCCTCTCATGTTTTCGGATTGAGATTCTCTGTAGAGACATTTTCTCTGCAGTAAAATTTCAACCGTTCATTTTAATTATCACTTACATTCAACATTAATTTAGGAAAATTTGAATGACTTAGATTCACACCGGATTGAATCCAGTGAAATTCCATGGAAAGGGATCCTCTATCCATGTTTTTTCATGTGTGAAATCTACACGATTAAAAATTATTTTAAATATTTAATTTTTTTTACTATATATTTTTAAAGGCTGTAATTCCACTAAACCTGCATCGACGGGAGAGGATCCAGTTTCATATTATTATTAAAAAACCAGTTCCATATATATGCCACATATATTATTATTATTATTATTATTATTATTATTATTATTATTATTATTATTATTATTATTATTATTATTTTTACAAAAGAGGGCTGAGATCTAGAGGTGGGAATAGGCTAGGCCGAGCTAGGCATTGCCAAGTCTGAGCCTGGCCTGTCAAAAAATAGAAGGTCTGAGCCTGACCTGTGGTCTATCATAGGCTTATCTTTTAGGCCTGAGCCTGACCTTTTAAAAGTCTTATTTGGTTTGTTAGCCTATTTAAAAGTCTATTTCACATGAACATATTTAAATAAATAATTATATTTATTTTTAAAATACTTATGAACTAATAAACCAACGTCCTTTTGATATTTAACATGATATTTTAGAGAATTTAACTATATATATATCATCATATTTCAATTCTAGTATATAATAATACATTTATATATATGAAAAACTAATGTAGATTAATAAACTTAAACTACTAAAAAATTAATAAATATATAATTTAATGAAAGTACAAATTTTAATATATAAATAATAATATTATTAAAAACATTATTAATATTAACTTAAATAGGCCGGCCGGCTAAGAAGGTTTTTTTAATGGCCTGCAGCCTGGCCTATTTGACTAAATAGGCTTATAAATAAGTCTTGGCCTGCTCTATTTAAAAAAATAGACTGGCCCGGCCTGAGCCTATGTAGGCTAGGCCTTAAGGCTTCGTAGGCCGGCCTGGCTTATTCCCACCCCTACTGAGATCCAACAAGAAACAAAAAATTAAGAAATTAAGCAAACATTTCTAGGCATACAAACCCTAGAAATATCATCAAACATGAGTTTATGGAGTTCACTTGGAGGAGTCTCCATTCTAGCACAAACTAAAGAATCTAAAGAGAGGCTAAAATTAGCAATCCAATATAATCAGCACAACGATTGTCCTCCCTCCAAGTATGACAAAATTGAACACGTCAATCTAAACCAAAAGGTTTCGAATATGCTGTACCAATGTAGGAACCATCTCACTGAACTTATAGTTATCCATAACGATATTAATTAAAATTTTAGAATCACTTTGCCACATATATTATTTTAATGGGATACATATATTTTTCATTTCTCTAACTATATCAAACTTTATTTTTTATTTTTTAAAAATTTCATTCAAATTTTGGTCTCTCTAAATTTTCGGTTATCATAATTTTCTTCCCTACTTTATTTAGAAGTTCGTGAATAATATTGCAAATGACTAGAGGTGGAAATAGGCTAGACCGAGTTAGGCTTTATCAAGACTGAGCCTGACATGTGGCCTATCATAGACTTATCTTTTAGGCTTGAGCCCGACCTTTTGAAAGTCTAACGTGGCCTATTAGCCATGTTTATAAGCCTAGTTCACATGAACATATTTAAATAAATAATTATATTTATTTTAAAAAATACTTATGAATTAATAATTCAACGTCCTTTTGATATTTAATATGATATTATTAGAGAATTTAACTACATATAATATCATATTTCAATTCTAGTTTATAATAATACATTTATATATTTGAAAAACTAATGTAGATTAATAAACTTAAACTATTAAATTTTTTATAAATATATAATTTAATCAAAATACAAATTTTAATATATAAATAATAATAGTATTAAAAACATTATTCATAATAACTTAAATAGGTCAGCCTAGTAGGATAAAAAAACTTTTTAAATGGCCTGCAGCTTGACCTATTTAACTAAATACGCTTATAAAAAAGCCTTGACCTGCTCTATAAAGAAATAGGTTGGTCTGGTCTGAGCCTATGTAGGCTAGGCCTTAAAGCCCCTTATTCCCACCTCTACAAATGACTTTTTTCTAAAACATTTCATTATTTAAAATCATTAAAATGGTGTATTGAAGGTTCGAGAAACACAAGAAAGGGAGGTTTGAGTTGAGTTTCTATACGTTTAAAAACTTTTTTTTTCTCCAAATTCAAAGACTCTTAATGAAATATTGTTTGTCAAATATAGATAAGGATTTAACGATTATAACAAACAATAAAACAATAGACTCTTTAACAACAAGAATAAATAAAAAAAAGATGGGAGAAGATGAACACAATGAATTTTATATTGGTTCACCGTTAACGAGGCTACTCCAGTCCACTCCACCTGAGTGAGTTTGCCTTGCACCTTGTTCCTGTATGGAACGTAGGGGTATATATTTTATGTGTTTAATGTCTGTCTATGGTATGTATGCTTAATATGTTTGTGTGTTCGATCCTTTTTTCCAATTGACGAATGCTCTATTTATAGAGGAAGGGGTGGAGAGGTGCTAAGGAAGTAACTCCCCACGATCCCTGTCCATGAAGGGTGGAGTAGTTATTCCTTCGTGTGATCATGGGGTGTGGAAGTTGGCTGAATGGATTCCCGCCATTTTTCCTTACTCTTAATGGTAAAATCGTGTGCTGGGGGAGTATGATACTGTACTTTTGTTGGGGATAATGGGCTGGCCCAATATCTTGGGCGATACCCTTTATGGGGGGCGATGTCGCCATGGGCGATGCCTTATCTTGAGAGTGGGCTTTATCTGTAATTGGGCCTAGAAACTCCTGACCGGTACACAGCCCCCCAAGCACTAGGCTCTAGGGGAGGCGTCGTGCTGACAGTCTAGGCTATTCGTCACGTGTCTCCAGGTTGGAGGATATCACGGGTAAGCGTTATGAATAAATTGAGCACGTTTTTCAGTGTGATTTGCCAGGTCTTGGTGTTGGTTGCAACGTTCCCCTAGCGAATAGGTATGGATACTTTTCTCTTTCTAAGCGCCCTGCAGCTTTAAATAGGCGGAATTGTTTTCAAGTATCCATTCATCTTAAGTCATATTCTCATTCTTCTTTACTTATCTCGTCTAAAATGTCTTCAGATGCTGTTCCAATTATCAATGCTTTGAAAGGGGGTGCTTCGTAGAGGGATGGAGGACATCCTGGAGAGCACTGAGGAGTTTTGCGTGTTGGTAGGCGATCTGGAGGAGGAGAAAGATAGCCTCAATCCATCAGAGTTGCTATTTTTTGAGCGTTGTCTCGCCTTTCGGGAGAAGCTGCTTCGAGACGCTCCTTTCATCTTTGCTGTGGAGTGTGCTGACCTTCGAAGCCACAAGCTCACTGCTGCCATGAGTGATGAATCCTGGTACACCAAGGAGGCTATGCGGATGTATGAGGCGACCTTGAGCGCGTCTTTTGATGAAGAGGACAAAGTCAGAGCTATGGAGCAGAAGCTAGAGGTCGAGGCGGCTAAACTGAAGGAGAGGAAAAAACTACTGAAGAATGACATCCAGGAGGATATCACCAAACTTTTGATGAAACGGAAGAGTCTGTTGGACTTGCAGATCCAGCAGCGAAAGATGGGAAGCACCATGGCGAAGATTGCAGATGACATGGAGATTGTCCAGGCGAGCAAGGAGGTTCTGGCGACGCAATGGGCTGCCGCCTTGGAGGCCGGCGACAATGTTGGCGTTTAGTTTATGTATTTGCATGTTTATTTATATCGCCATGAAGGTGTGAAAACACAAGAAGGGGGGTTGAATTGTGTTTTGGGTAGTTTTAAAAACTTCTTCTAAGTTTTGCAACTTATCAGAATTAGCAGCGGAAAAGCTTAGAACACAAACAACTTCTGGCAATGGTGAAAGTAAAACAGAGCAAGGATGAAAGTAAAACAGAGCAGAGAAAGAAGAGATGAACACACAAGATTTATACTGGTTCCTCTCACAAACCGAGAGTAGTCCAGTCCCCTTGCACTTTCTAGGGATTTCACTACAATCACACAAGATTACAATTGCTCAAGCCAACTGCAAGAGACTTCCTTTGCTCAAGTAACACAATACAAGAGACTTCCAATGCTCAAGCTCACAAGCAAGAGACTTCTAACACAAATAGAAAAAACAATGTTTGAACAACTGATAAACAATATCAGAGTTCTTAGAACAAAATAATACAACTTTGAAAACAAGACTTTTCTTAGAATTCTTGAAAAGAAAAACTAAGGTTCAACAATTGACTAGTCAGAAGTTGAAAACTGTTTGTCTTGAATTTTGATATAATTTCAAGTTGTATCTTAAGCTAAAAATTGCTCTTAGAAATTCAGCAGTATAACAGCGCTTTTGTTCTTCGTGAGTGTGTTGTCACGTCCTCAAATTCTTCCTCCTTTTATAGATGATGTTGGAGCGTCTTGAATTTGAGCGGACAAAGATGAAAACAGCTACGAAGTACTGTACCAATATTTTCATTTGAAATGTGCTTATTCAAATCAAGTAAAGATCAAAATCTGAGCCTTGATTTCGAATATTCGCCCATATTAGGAAAATAAAGATAGTACAATAGTACAAACGTCATTATCATGAGGATAACGGTCTTGAAAAAGATTTCTTCCGTCTCTTCAGATTTTGCCAAATAGATGATAGTCGTTATTGAGAATAGAATGTTCTTCTGGCAATTTCTGCTGTTTCATCGTCATCAGAATCTTGAGATATGAGTTGCTTCTGATGAGTATAACTTCTGGTTGACTTTGACTTGGTAACTTATGGTGACCACAACTTCTGGTGTCATTCTCAGAACTTGCTCTTTCCCAACTTCTGGGGGCGCTTCTTAGCATAGCAACCAGAACTTCAATTTCTAGTGTATATAAAATTTTAACTTATATACCTGCACACTAGAGTAAATTATCACTACTCCCTATTGTATATTAATACTATTGTTATCATCAAAACTACTTGGGTTATATTAGAACCAACTTTGTTCCAACACGCCATAGTTTCGTTGTTTTTGGTTTTCATGTACTTCTGTTATGGACTTCGCCTTTGTTTTGATGATTGTAATTCTGACTTTTTCCCTTCTATGATGTTGTTGAATAAATGGAGCCTTGTCGCCTACTGGTTGCATTAGGCGATGTAAATGCGTTGTGTTAAATTTCTTATGTCGTTTGGCGTCGTAGACACGTGTTCATCATTTTGACGCGTGTCTTTACCCGCTGGGTAAAATAATGTTTTATTCAAATTATTTTCTTTATCCGTTGGTCTTTCAACTTCCTCTCCTTTTCCCTCCAATAGCCTATAAATACGGCCTTTCCCTTTCTTATTTCTTTACTTCGTTCTCTCATCTGATTCTTATCAAGTTTCCATCGCGAACTCTCCCGCTATCATCTCCCGTTGTTGTCTTCTCGAGGTACCCTTCTACTTACCCTTATCTTCTCCGTTTCTTTTTTCTTTTGAGCGAACGACATGGTGATCATACGAGAATTAGGGGAATAATCCAGGATTCCCCACTTGTATTCAGATTTAGAGAGGCAAATTCGTGCTCACTTTACTAGGGCTGACGGCTCTTTAGATAAAAAGGGGTATTACTCCGAGATTTTCGGATCTGATTTTAGCGATAGCAGTCTAGGGAGTGATAGTGATAGCGATTGCATAATCATTCCTCGTTCTTCTTTCACAGGAAAGGAGTTGGCGTTATACCATTCCCCCCTTCAGTATATATTTACATCCGGGATGGCTCATTCTTCCAAGTATGATTCCGCGGCGGCGATTGCGGAGTTTAGGGGAGAGCTTAAGTTGACCCTCCCAGAGAAAGAAAGTGAGATTATCATAGATCCAATAGGCGAGGTCGAGCATGTTACCACGGTCAATCTGACGCCGCCTCATTACTTTTATATGTACGGCGCCTTTTTCAAGAGCCTTAATCTCTGGTTGCCGTTCACGGCCTTTGAAATGACGGTTCTCCGGATCTTAAACGTGGCCCCTACCCAACTGAGTCCTAACGGCTGGGCGTATGTCAAGTGTTTCGAGGTGTTGTGTGCCGCCTTGGACATACCACCCAGTCCTAGTGTCTTTTTCTACTTCTACTATGTCAAGAGCCTTACTAAGGGCAAGGCGGTCACCTTGTGCAGTCAGGCGAACAGGGGTTTGTTCACCCTTTACGCCTCAAATTTCAAGAACTACCAGAATACTTTCTTGCGCATTCGTCATGGTCCTAGGCTTAAGGATCTGATGTATGACGAGATGGACCAGCCCTTATTCCCTTTTTACTGGACCGAAGACCCTAGGGCGATCAAGGGCATAAATGAAACTAAGCTCTCTGACTTTGAACTGGAAACGTTGTCCTTTTTGGACAGTTTCAGTGTTATTGACACTCGTGAGTTGTTAGACCGGGAGACTGATTTCCCAAGTCTCATAGCCTACATAAGTAAGCTTTATGTTGATGAAATTGTTTTACTTTTTTCTATGTTTCTTTGTAGTTGAAGATTTGTCTGACCCTTTGCTTTCTTTTGTAGAAAGAATGAGGACGTTGAAAGAAGACGAATGGGTTACCTTCTTGGCGAAGACCAAAGAGAAGAAAGGTGACTCAGATGCTGTTGATGTTGATCCATTGACGCCCTTGGTGGTGGGCGAGAACAAGAGGACGAAGAGACGAAGGCGTGGTGAGGAGGACAAACCCACCAAATCTGTGAAGTTGGAGGATGGTGCACCTAGCCTTTCTGGAGAGGGCGAGAGGATCACCATGGAAGTCAGCGGATCTCGCAAGCCATCTGGGGGTGGTGAGACAAAGGCGCCTGTGGCGTTTTCTTCTGAAACTGAGGTTCCGCCACCTGCCGATGCTGCTACCAATACTCTTACCCCGCCATCTGCTTTAGAGGCTGCCTCTGCCTGGGGGAAGAGTTTTGACCCCATCTCTTTTATCAACACTCATTTGGTGTTGAAGGACGATTCTAAGCGCTTTGAGAGCATTGATATGGGCGGACTGAGGAGGATGGCCTTAAAGCATGAGCTGAAGAGCTTGGTACTTAACCATGTTCTCTCAGGGCGTCAGGAAAAGGACGTGAAGGAGGCCAAAGAGATTTTGAAGAACGAGGTTGCTCGGTTGGAGAGAGAGCAACTGGCCGTGATAGACGAGGTTGCTGACCATGAGAAGGTGGTGAATGATCTGAAGGATGGGCACGATAAGGAGCATGCTGAGCTTGAAAGCAGGTTGGGCGAAATGATTGGGGCGCGGAATGCTGCCATCGTCACCATTCTCCACAACGCTAAGGAAGAGCTGATTGCAAGGCGGCTGTTTAAGAGGAAGTCCAGCAAGCTCCGATCTGATGTGGATACTCTTCAGGAGGAAGCCCAGGACATGGAGGATGAGATTGTTTAGCTGAAAGAGGCGATGGCTGGCAAGTTTGTGGATGGGTTTAATTACGCCGTGGCGCAAGTGAAAATTCTATTTCCAGATCTTGATCCCGCCGTGCTGGCCCAGGCGGACTTTATGAAGAAGATTGAAGATGGAAAGCTGGTTTCTCGCACTTGAAGATTCTACCTTTTATGTTTAATTCGCCCCTCGAAGGGCTCTTTTGTAATATGTTTTTGCTATGTCCTGACAATTTGTAATGTGGTTTGTTAACTATTTGTGCCCAGTTTGTGGCTTTACAATTCGAATGTTTATGTACTTTTTTATATTCTTTGTCTACTCTTCATACTTTCTATGTTTTTTCGTTATAGTATTCATGGCATGGCGTGCTTAATGGGCGAATTCCATGTATCAAGTGGCTGTAGTTTAGTGGTAAGAATTCCACGTTATTCCGCGGGCGGGGTCGTTGAGTCAAAACGCCTTCCCTGAGTCAAAGCATTTACTGCTGACACATTGTGTTTTGTGTAACCGTTCCGATCGTCCTATGAAGGTACGAGTTGAGTAGCTATAACTGCCATGCACACATTAAATGTGACTTCCTGCCTATTAATATCTCCTGAGGTGTCCCTTTCTCTCTGATGTTTCTTTTTGGATACCTCAATGGATAGAAAGAACATGGACAAAGGGGTTTCGACTAGGTCGAGAACTAAGTCGGGAAAACAGAAATTGGATGAGCCTGTTTCCAAAGATAGACGTGCGGGCGAACCTGCTTCTAAGGCCAGCCGTGCTGGAGCGCCCAAGAAGGAGCGGGCGAGGAGTCCCTCGGTTACTTCTAATGAGACGGATGAGGACTATGCTGAGTTTTTGAAGACCTATGATCCCCAAGAGGTGTATCCTCATGCGTCTTCCTCAGGAGAGGAGGAGAACTCTAAGATTACTGTGGAATCTGGGGCCAAGCTAGAGCGCTCCCTAAAGGCGGGGATAGGTTCCAAATGAGAGGCTTGCTCTCTTTACTAGTTATTTAATAAACTTGCATTGTGCATGGTTTTCTTTCTGATTTAACTCGTTATGTTGTTTCTGGCGTTATGTGCCTTAAAAAAATGTTTTATTGATGTTTGGCATGTATTTCACCATGTGGCGTTATGCATCGTGCAGCTTTTACTCCGCTTTTTGGCGTCATGCGCCGTATAGCTTTTATTTCACTACGTGGCGTTGTAAGCCTTAAACGTAGCTTTTACTCCGCTTTTTGGCGTCATGCGCCGTATAGCTTTTATTTCACTACGTGGCGTTGTAAGCCTTAAACGTAGCTTTTATTTCGCTCTTGGCGTCATGCGCCGTATAGCTTTTATTTCACTACGTGGCGTCGTAAGCCTTAAACGTAGCTTTTATTTCGCTATTGGCGTCATGCGCCGTATAGCTTTTATTTCACTATGTGGCGTCGTAAGCCTTAAACGTAGCTTTTATTTCGCTCTTGGCGTCATGCGCCGTATAACTTTTATTTCACTACGTGGCGTTGTAAGCCTTAAACGTAGCTTTTATTTCGCTCTTGGCGTCATGCGCCGTATAGCTTTTATTTCACTACGTGGCGTTGTAAGCCTTAAACGTAGCTTTTATTTCGCTCTTGGCGTCATGCACCGTATAGCTTTTATTTCACTACGTGGCGTCATAAGCCTTAAACGTAACTTTTATTTCGCTCTTGGCGTCATGCGCCGTATAGCTTTTATTTCACTACGTGGCGTTGTAAGCCTTAAACGTAGCAGCTTTTATTTCGCTCTTGGCGTCATGCCCCGTATAGTTTTTATTTCACTACGTGGCGTTGTAAACCTTAAACGTAGCTTTTATTTCGCTCTTGGCGTCATGCGCCGTATAGCTTTTATTTCACTACGTGGCGTCGTAAGCCTTAAACGTAGCTTTTATTTCGCTCTTGGCGTCATGCGCCGTATAGCTTTGTTTTTGAGGCCTGGCAACTCGAACTGAGACTTTGTAATTATTCAAACTGGATGGTGGGCCTCGATAAAAACTCCTGCTATCGCAGGAGAAAAGAGTGTCCCATCATCTTCTTCATTAAAAACAAACTGTCTTACAAGAAATAAAAGAGGAAATAAAACATAAACAAGGAAAACTAAAGAAATAACACATATTGTCTAACTGTAATAAAACTTCAAGTTCGCCACGTTCCAAGTGTCATACCCCAAATTTTGTCCATTTTTCTCGTCGCGTTTTTGTTCAATTAAGTTATTTTAGTTATTTTTAATTCGGTTCGTTTTCCCGAGCGAAAAGTCAAGTAGGAGTTCTTTTTTTATATAGTTGAATTTTCGAACGAAATTTCGATAGAGGTATTTTAAAATACCTCATTTGTTTAGGTTTCGATCGAAATTTCGGCAGAAAGGTATTTTAAAATACCTCATTTAGTTTGTTTTTTTTATTATTATTATTATTTTAGTTTTTTTAGTTATTATTATTATTTTCGTTTTTTATTATTATTATTATTGATTATTTTCGTATTTTTATTATTATTATTACTGTTATTATTATTTTTATTTTATTATTTTTCATTATTATTATTATTATTTTCGTTTTATTATTATTATTATTATTATTATTATTATTATTATTATTATTTTTGTCCTTTTGTCCTTTTTCTATTTTTTTTATCTGTAAAAAAAAATGTGTCCAAGTCCAGAATCCATCTGCAGAGGCGTCCCCCCTCCTCTGATTTTTCTTCCTTTCTTTTTTCTGCATACCAGAACATAGATCAGTGAAATTCATTGATCAGAGCAAAATTCCAAGTTCCCCATAGCCTCCACTGTGAGGAATTAAATGCCACAGGACAAGAACCAATTCACAAATTTGTGAATATAATCAGAACAGAGCCATAGTCTCAAACACACAGAAAATTATCAGAAACACGATTTCACCATCAGAGAACAACCAAGAGCCAAAATTACTTTTTTCGTTAAAAACTCAGTAACAACATCAACCTTCACAAACCTTTTCAACATCACAAGATCAATACCAACACAGCAAC
Source organism: Trifolium fragiferum (assembly GCA_954870985.1). Taxonomy (NCBI): domain Eukaryota; kingdom Viridiplantae; phylum Streptophyta; class Magnoliopsida; order Fabales; family Fabaceae; genus Trifolium; species Trifolium fragiferum. The sequence continues at coordinate 27,254,878 of OX940792.1, forward strand.
AACAACAACAACAAACTCACACACACTCAAAACCAAACCGAAAAAAAACAAATCAGAACAGAAAAAGAAAGAAACAGAAAGAGGAGGAGAAGAGACGGAACGAAAAGAAACAGAAATATTTTTTTCTTTCTCGAACCTTCGAAGTCCGATCTGCGCGATTTGGGTAAGCTTTCGAAATTTTTGGGGTTGGATTTGTGTTTAGAAGGGTGAGAGGAATGTTTCTGTAAAAAAAAGTAGGATTTTTGACTCGTTTTTAAACTCCGGCGCGGCGGCGCCGCCGTCTGGCCTGGCCGGCCACCGCTCCGGTTTCTGGGTTGATGATGATGTTCATAGTGGGTTAGAGAGAAACGGAGGGTAGTAAGGGAGTAGAGAAAGAAAGAAAAATAAAATGAAACCAACAGAGGTGGGTATTTATACCCCTCTGCGATTTACCTTTTTACTTCGACCTGTTTAGTTAAAATATGTTTGAAGCTGTAGTTTATCACAAGTAACCATGCAGCGCAGCTGGCCAGCGCGCAAGCCCTGTAGAGAGAAGGTCACAGGTTCGAAACCTTGTGGAGATTTTTCCACCTTTTTTTTTTTCTTTCTCTTTTTTAGTTTTTTAGGGTTAACCTCTTGGGCTCTTCAGCTCAGTTTTGTTTTTAATACACCCCCTACTTATTGTTTGCACCCCAGCACTTTTCTTATCTTATTTTCTCGCTTTTTTTTTTCTCGCTCGTTATTTTACTTTTAGTCATTAAAATTATTTGTTTACATATTTAAGTACTTTTGTTTTTATTATGTGTCATGATAAAAATGCTAAAAAATACATGTTGTTTTGTTTATTTTTATGCAATATTTATTTACTTATGTCACAAAATGCAAAAAAATATGAACGATATGCTATGTAGTTTTAGTTTGTGTAAATATACATGTGGAGTTTATTTGTTAAAATTTCGTACATATTGTCGTAATATACGTACCCTCATTTTTTTTATTGTTTCATAAATAAAACAAACTAAAAGAAACTTGTCTTTAAAAACTTTTTCGCGTCAACAAACTCCGACTCTCGTCGAGAAATTTTTAAACTCTTTTAATAATTGTTTTTTTATAACCTTTGAACATATTCAAATTTTGTCTTTTAAAAAAAAAACTAAAATACCAAAAACAACACATATTCTCAAAAAATGCAAAAATATCAATTTTATTTCAATTAATTTCTTTTATTACTTGAATCATGCAAAATTTACTTTTTTTCTAAAAAATTTCGTGGATTAAAAAAGGGATCGACGAATGTACATTCGTTCGTCTCTCGAATAGTCGAGACTTTAGCGTGCGCTTTGTCTATCGACTATTTGTCTTCCACACCAAAAAATACATTCTTTTTCAAAACTTAAAATAATAAATAAACTCAACCCATCAAATTAAATTTTTGCCTTAGTGCATTCAAAAAACAAAAGAAACAAACTCTTTTTCACAAACGAACGTGTTTTAATCCTTCTACCGTGATACAAACAACGCTTAAGTCTCCCACGCGCGAGCAGCATACGTTTAACCACTAGAATGCGATTTAAAATACCGTTCTCTAAAATCAACCAACACACAAATATTTTTTACACAAAGAACTACGTAAGCTTTGAATTTCCCATTGCACTTGGGAATACGTAGGAGCGGGATCCAACAACCGTCAAGCACAATAATAAAAAACTAATTTTTTTCCCTTTGTAAATATTTAACAATTAATAGAAATTAATGCAAACAATTAAAAGACAATTTTCAAACCCTAAAATAACAAGAAGGTTCCCGTTGAGTACAACGGATGTGAGGGGTGCTAGTACCTTCCCCTTACATAATCGACTCCCGAACTCGAAATTTGGTTGCGATGACCATTTTTCTTTTCTTTTAAGGTTTTATCGATATTTTCCTTTTCCTTCAGGAATAAATAAAGTTCGGTGGCGACTCTGTGTCATTACCGAGTGTTCCGACGCTCGGGCGTTTTTCGCGGCGCGACAGCTGGCGACTCTGCTGGGGAACTTTTAGAGAGTCAAGCCTATTCTCTTTTAGGGCCATTTGCTTGTTTGTTTGTTTGCATTACATTTTTTTATTTTATTTGTTTTTATATATGTATATATGTTTATTTTTGCATTTATACCATGCTTATTAATTTGATATATGTATATAAATTGTGGTTGGGATATGTTCTTGAGAGAAGCTCTACACCCGAGCTTGAGAAAAACTAAGTTAAGTCAGGAGCTAGTAGTATGGGCCCATGAGATGCACTTCTCATTCGGTGATATATGAAAGCTCCGCCTAGAGTAGATCCATTCAAAGTTTCGTCTCGAATTGGCTAGCCCATCCTCTTGACGAAATTTTGAATGTTGATCAAATACTCTAGGGACCTTGTGTAGAACCCGATAAAGTCCGCCTAGGGGAAGCCCCGGAAATTTTCCATGAATTGGCCGGTCCAATTTTATGGGAAAATTCCAAGTGGGGTATACTATCTTGGTGGTCACCAAAAACAAAAAAACTTAGAATTATCCTTGTGAGGGGTGGAAAAAATTAGAATTATCCTGTTACCCACCCCAATTCCTTTTGCATGCCATACATATTTTCTTTCTTTTTCATTAAAATTCGACAAAAAAACGAGTTCGACAAAAAAGAGCACGTTTCAGATTAAGGCTCAGTTACCCGAGGTAAACACTTTGAAGGCCCTCAATAGCCAACTAAGCAACTTGGCTCGAGCTTATCTCACCTCCAAGTATGGGAAAATCCTAGATCTCTTGAACATTCCGGTACAAATAGAGGCCGTCACTGCTTTAGCTCAATTCTACGACCCTCCTTTGAGATGTTTCACTTTCCAAGACTTTCAGTTAGCACCTACTTTAGAGGAATTCAGGCGAATTTTGGATTCTCCAAGGGATAAGATGGTTCCCTACAAGGGTCTTGGTGTAGTTCCAAGGTTTGAAGACCTAGCTTCAGTATTGAAAATACCAGCTTCCGACTTGAACCTTCACTACAAAACCGAGAGAGAAGCCCATGGTTTTAAAAGAGAGTACCTTGAAAAGAAGGCAAAAGAGTTCGCGAAAGTCCGTGATTGGGGAGCTTTAGGGGAGGTTTTGGCCTTACTCATCTTTGGGTTAGTTCTTTTTCCTAGCCAAAAGAACTTCATAGATACCGCAGCTATCAGTGTATTTTGGGGAGTTGGAGTTCGCAAAGAAGATCTTGTGTCCGCTCTTTTGGCCGATACATACTATACCCTCCACATGCGGTATGAGAAGAAGGGGGGATTGATGCTATGTTGCATTCCTTTGTTGTATGCTTGGTTTGCTTCTCAAATCTCCAAGGATATCTACACTATCAAAGCTATGAAGAGTCAAGAATGGTCACAAGCTTTGACATCTCTCACCGAGCGCTCCATTTTGTGGTACTCTAGGAAAATCAGTGAAGGCGAAGTGATCGTCAGTTGTGGGGACTTCCCCAATGTACCTCTCATAGGGTCCAAGGGTTGTATAAACTACAATCCTATGCTAGCTCTAAGGCAACTCGGGTATCCTATGGCCCGCAAACCAAATGAGGGGGTATTGCAAGAATTTGTACTTCATGGTACCGATGCGAACTTCCAAAACATGCTCCAAAGGGTCATCCGATCTTGGGCTCAAGTGCATCGCAAGGGGAACGAGCTAAGAAAGAGAAGCCTTCCCATCGAAGAACCATACTCTCATTGGATCAAAGAGCGTGTCAAAGTGATTGGGCTTCCTTTTGTCCTCATCCTTCCATCTCAACCTAGCCCACTTGAGCCAATACCTACCTCTGTCGAAGAAGTTGATGAGCTTAAGGCCACCATTGAGCACCTTCAAAAAGAAAATGAGAGTTTGCAACAAAAGCTTCATCAAACCTCATATGAACGTAACAAGTTCAAGTTCAACTATGAGGAGAAGAAAAGACAACTTGAAATGAGCGAGGCATTGGTCGAAGAGGAAAGGGCCAAAAAGGAGCGAGTGGACGAATGCTTGGAAGGGGTCACGGATGGGATTCGTGAACGTAACCACCGATTAGACCAAGCTTGGAAAGAGATCAAGGAATGGAAGGACTTATGGAACCGTACCTTGAAAGAGAAAAAAGAGATGAAGGAAGGGTTTGAGGCTCGAATCTTGGATCTCACTAAATTACTTCAAGAATCACAAGTCTGTGTGACCAATGAATGCCAACTCCGAGAAGAGTCTGATAGAAAGCTCCACAATCTCTCCACTAATTGGAATAATCTGCTCGGAGATATGAGGAATCTCAAGGGTCGTGAAGAACGGCAAAAGCAAGAGCTAGAAGTCAGAGAAAGCCAAATTAGGCGAATGGAAGCACAACTTCAGAATTTAAGTGAACGCTCAAGTCGATATCAAGCTATTATTAGAGAGCAATACCAAGATGTCTTAAAATGGAAAGAAGAGTTCTCCAACCTAGCGGGTTTTGCGAACAATGTGGTTCGAGGCATCCCTAGCATGCACAAGAAGGCATATTCTGTGATGAGCCCCAACAACACTCCTACCTTTGTGTTTGATTTTGTTGAATCATGTGGGGTTATGTTGAGAGAGTTCAAGTTATGTTTGGCTTTGGCTCGCAAAGCAAAGCTCTAGGATTGTCTTAGTTTCTTTTCAAACTTTGTTGTATTAGGCCTCATTTTGGGAAATTATGTAATAGGCCCTATTATGAATGAAATGATGTATTCTCTCTTTTGAATGAAATGAAATCATTGTTCTGGTTCTACTTCGTTCTCATAATTCTAGATGCTTACAATAAAATTGCGAAACTTTGAAATTTCCTCCAAATAAAATAAAGATTCTTTTTGCATAACATACATGCATGCATTACATCAAAAAACACAACATGCATTTCATCTTTTTCAAAAAAAATTTAAAAAAAAAAACTCATTTCATTTTCCTCCGAACTTCAGGAATTTCCATCATTGCAAGGAAACCCAAAAAACAGTTGGCCCAAGAGTCTGCCTATCGGCATTCACACGGGACAAGAGCTAACCAAAGAAGAATCATGGAGCCAGCACCAACAAGTCAGTTTGCACAAAAAGAGGATGTTGATGCCATCAAGGAACAAGTTGCTATACTTACGGAAGCTATCCAAAATTTAACTAACAGGGAGAACAATCCTCAGCCAACGGTCATAAGTGAGGAGACTACTCCAAGGTACCCACCTGGTTTTGTCCCAATGTTTGGTCTTCCTCCTAACTATACTCCTCCCATGGAAGGCGGTGGTGTTACTCAACCTCCGGGGGTAACCTTTACAATACCGGTTGTGAATGGAAATTCCGCTCCACAAGAAGCTTCAAATCCTCAAAATGAGAATGCAACACCATGCAATGCAGCAAAGGGTACTATGCCGTTTGTCTTTACGCCCGAGCAAGCAACTTCTGCAGTCGATCATGATGATGAAGAGGCGACGAAAAAGTACAAGGCTTTGGAGGAAAGGTTGAAAGCCATTGAAGGTTTCAGTACTCTTGGGCTAGATACCTTAGATATGTGCCTAGTTCCCGACGTGGTTATACCACCAAAATTCAAAACACCTGATTTTGAAAAATACAAAGGCCTCCAATGCCCAAAAATTCACCTAAAGCGGTTCTGTACCAAAATGTCTGCACATGTGACCGACGAAAAGCTGATGATGCACGTGTTCCAAAACAGTCTGAGTGGAGCCTCTCTAGATTGGTATATGCAATTGGAGAGAGCACAAATCCAAACTTGGACAGGTCTGATGGAAGCCTTTCTGACTCAATACAAGTATAACATAGGGGAGGCTCCCACTCGTATGCAATTACAAGCAATGACACAAAAGAGTGGAGAATCATTCAAGGAATATGCGCAAAAATGGAGAGAGGTAGCCGCTAGAGTGCAACCACCTTTGAAAGAAAAAGAACTGACTACTACCTTCATGAGTACGTTGCAAGGGCCGTATTATGAAAAGATGCTTGGGAGTGTTTCCCCAAATTTTTCTGATCTTGTCATCATAGGGGAGCGCATAGAGGAGGGTATCAAAAGTGGAAAGATTCAAGGTGCTACTAATGCTCAAGTCGGGGTTAAGAAATTCTTTGGTGGTCCCCCGAAAAAGAAAGAAGGTGAGACCAACGCTGTCTCAGTTGGACCCTCAAAAAGGCCTCCTATGCAAGTGCCATATTATCACTATCCTTATGTGGCAGCTGCGGCTCAAGGGCAGTATCAACAACCATCATATCCAATGCGTCCACCTCAACAACCATTGATGATGCCTCCGCAAGGTCAGCCTCAGCCAAACCCATATCCACAGTGGAATCAACCTAGGCCTCGAGGAAACTTTGAAAGGAAAGTGGTGCGTTTCGATCCCATACCAATGTCATATGGGCAAATTTTGCCATACCTACTTCAAAAGGGCATGGTAGAGCAAAAACCTCTCCCACCAATGGTGCCTCCATATCCACCTAGTTTCGATAGCAATGCTCGATGTGATTACCACGCTGGGTCGCCCGGGCACAACATCGAAAATTGTAAAGCTTTCAAGTTCAAGGTACAAGGTTTGATTGATCGCAAGATGATATCCTTCAAGGAAGAGGGTCCGAATGTGAAGACCAATCCTTTGCCAGGTCATGCAAGTTCCTCAGTAAATGTTATTGAGGGGATGGAAGATGTGAAGATTTTAAAGGAAGTATCCAAGATAGGAACCCCTTTGTCTGTAATGAGGGAGAGATTGATTGGCTTTGAACAGTTTGAAGAATTACACTCCAGTTGCAAAGCTTGTTCGACAAATCCTGATAATTGTCGAGGTTTAAAAGAGACCCTCCAAAAGCTAATGGATCAAGGCTTGATTCAAATTGGGTACTCAAGGAAGGAAACAAGTATTGCTGTTGTGGAATCACAAGGTCTTGCACCTTTTGAGATCCCTTACCAAAGAGTTGAAATCCAAATTCCTGCACAAAAAATAGACCCTATGGTGTTTCATGTGCCTGCACCTTTCTCTTTCAAGAGTACCAAAGAAGTGCCATGGAATTACCAACCTACTGTGTCTGTTGGAAGGGAACTTATCACCGGTATAGAACCTATCATTGATAACATTGCCGGAATAGGAGGAATGACAAGGAGTGGGAGGATTTACTCTCCAAATTCACCTGCAAATGCACCTGTAGGGTCCGATAAAGGAAAAGCTGTTGAAGGAGTGGCAGTAGGAACTGAGCCACCAAGGAAAACATTACCACAAGAAGAGGCCGAGGAATTTTTGAGAATCATCCGAAAAAGTGATTACAAGATCATTGATCAGTTGGGGCAAACACCCTCAAAGATCTCCATTCTGTCACTATTATTGAGCTCCGAGGCTCATAGGGAGGCATTGCTCAAAATCCTCAACGAGGCCCATGTGACCAAAGACATCACGGTTGATCAGTTTGATGGGGTGGTTGCTAATATCACTACAAGCCGATACTTGGGATTCAATGAAGATGAGCTTCCTTCTGAAGGGAAAGACCACAACAAAGCACTGCACATATCAGTCAAATGCTCAAACAACATCTTGTCCAAAGTGTTGGTAGATACTGGATCCTCTTTGAATGTCATGCCAAAGATAACGCTGGATAAGCTTGCAATTGAAGGAGCGCTTTTGAGACAAAGTGCACTAATTGTGAAGGCGTTCGATGGATCCAAGAGAGCAGTCATGGGAGAAGTGGATTTGCCGATTCTAATTGGTCCGCAAATGTTCACTATTACATTCCAAGTCATGGACATTAACCCTGCTTACAGTTGTCTACTTGGAAGGCCATGGATTCACGCTGCTGGGGCAGTCACTTCCACCTTGCATCAAAAGCTTAAGTTCATAACCGGTGATAAGATGATTGTCGTGTCAGGACAAGAAGATATGATGGTGAGTCATATCTCCTCTTTCCAATACATAGAGGCGGGCGAGGAAGCTATTGAAGTCCCTTTTCAAGCACTAGAAGTGGCAAGTGTTACCACTATGAAGTCTAGGCGTGAGCCTAAGAAGAAAAAAGGTTTAACTTTAACCTCATGAAGAGCTGTGAAGGAGGCATTAGAAGAAGGAATTCCACCAGGTTGGGGCGAAGTACCAAAGGTTCAAGAGAAGAAAGACCGCTTTGGATTGGGGTACCAACCTACTACAAGGGATATGCTGAGATTTGCTCCGAGAAGCATGGCTACCATCCAAGGGATATTTCGTAGTGCGGGCTTTAGCTACGAGGGGCATGTGGCAAATCTAGAAGATGAAGAAGAAGGTGTACCTGACTTGGTGTATCAATGTGATCCGGATGATGTCCTGTGCAACTGGAAGGCTTGGGAGATTCCTGAAATTATCTTTAAGTAATTTGCTTTGTTTTTCATGAAAAAAATCCTTTGCTCTGCCCAAGGCAAATGGATATCTTTTGTAGGGCACCCCTATGTTTTAAATCTTATCAATCAATGAAAATGCATTTTATGTTCATCAAAGTCTATTTTCTTCTGCTCCTGTTTATTCTAAAAATGGCAACTTTTCAAAATTTATTTTTACAGTTTTTAAATCACCTCCATTTCTCTTTCAATAATTCTAAAATAAAAATCATCCTCATGCAGATCCACCAATAAACTTGTTGAAACTGACACAGCTAAAATCCCTATCGACTTTGAATTTCCAATCAACCAAGCCGAAGAAGGCGATGAAGACGACTGTGAGCTCCCCGAAGGGCTAGCTCGTCTCTTAGAACAAGAAGAGAAAGAAATTCAAGCGCACCAAGAGCCTGTGGAAGTGATCAACTTAGGGTCCGACGAGGAGAAAAAGGAGATCAAGATAGGGGCCTCTTTGCAAGATGATGTGAAAAGAAGCTTGATCAACCTGTTGCAAGAGTACGTGGATGTGTTTGCTTGGTCTTATCAAGATATGCCGGGATTGGACACCGACATAGTCGTGCATAGGCTACCACTTCGACCCGAGTGCCCACCAGTGAAGCAAAAGTTGAGAAGAACAAGACCCGACATGGCCCTTAAGATCAGAGAGGAAGTCAAGAAGCAATTTGACGCGGGGTTCTTAGAAGTTTCCAAGTACCCAGAATGGGTGGCCAACATCGTACCAGTCCCAAAGAAAGATGGAAAGGTTCGGATGTGTGTGGATTATCGAGACTTGAATAGGGCAAGCCCAAAAGATGATTTCCCATTACCTCACATTGATGTCTTGGTGGACAATACAGCTCAATTCTCAGTATTCTCCTTCATGGATGGCTTCTCAGGATATAATCAAATCAAGATGGCTCCGGAAGACATGGAGAAAACCACCTTCATTACTCCTTGGGGCACATTTTGTTATAAGGTAATGCCTTTCGGATTGAAAAATGCCGGGGCAACATACCAAAGAGCCATGGTTACTCTCTTTCATGATATGATCCATAAGGAGATAGAAGTTTATGTGGATGATATGATTGCCAAATCTCAAAGGGAAGAAGATCATTTGGTCCATTTACAAAAGTTGTTCGTCCGTCTGAGAAAATTCAAGTTGCGCCTGAATCCTAACAAGTGCACTTTCGGCGTCAGATCAGGAAAGTTATTAGGGTTCATTGTCAGCCAAAGAGGAATTGAGGTAGATCCTGATAAGGTCAAGGCCATACAAAATATGCCAGTACCCAGGACTGAGAAGGAGGTACGTGGATTCTTGGGAAGGTTGAATTACATTGCTCGCTTCATCTCACATCTCACTGCCACTTGTGAGCCTATCTTCAAATTGCTAAGGAAAGATCAAGCCAACGAATGGAATGAAGATTGCCAAAAAGCATTTGACAAGATGAAAGAGTATTTGCAAAAACCACCAATCTTGACACCTCCAGTTCCAGAAAGGCCTCTCCTTATGTATCTTACTGTGCTAGAAGGATCAATGGGTTGCGTGTTGGGGCAGCATGATGAAACAGGAAGAAAAGAGCATGCCATCTACTTCATGAGCAAGAAATTCACCGAATGTGAATCGAGATACACAGCACTCGAGAAAACTTGTTGTGCATTAGCATGGGCTGCTCGACGTCTAAGACAGTACATGTTATCTCATACTACTATGCTGATATCAAAGATGGATCCCATTAAGTACATATTTGAGAAGCCTGCACTCACAGGGAAAATTGCACGATGGCAAATGTTGTTATCCGAATACGACATCCAATATGTCACTCAAAAGGCAATCAAAGGAAGTGTGTTGTCTGAACATCTTGCTCACCAACCATTGGAAGAATATCAACCCATTCAGTTTGACTTCCCAGATGAAGACATCATGGCCCTGAGTTACAAAGAACCTATAGGGGACGACGAAGGACCCGAACCAGGTGCAAGATGGAAACTCGCCTTTGATGGAGCCTCAAATTCCATGGGGCACGGGATTGGAGCTGTTTTGATATCTCCAAGAAATGGATACACTCCTTTCACTGCAAGGTTGTGCTTTGATTGTACGAATAATGTGGCAGAATATGAAGCGTGCATCATGGGTCTTGAAGCAGCAATTGACATGAGAATCAAAATCTTGGAAGTGTACGGAGATTCGGCATTGGTCATCTATCAAGTGAAAGGAGAATGGGAAACACGACATCCCAAGTTGATCCCATATCGAGCCCATGTCATGAAGTTGATAAAGCACTTTGACGAGATTACTTTTCATCATTTCCCAAGAGAAGAGAATCAAGTTGCAGACGCATTGGCTACACTATCATCAATGTACAAAGTGAAATTCGACAATGAAACACCACTGATAATTGTGAATCGAAAAGATGAGCCGACTGTGAGTGCAGTAATTGAAGAGGAACACGACAACAAGCCTTGGTTCCATGACATCAAGTTATATCTCGCAAAGCAAGAGTATCCTGAAAATGCCTCGTCCATTGACAAGAAAACTTTAAGAAGATTGGCATCACAATTCTTCTTGAATGGGGATGTGCTCTATAAAAGAAACCATGATATGGTCTTGCTCCGGTGTATGGACAAGCGAGAAGCGGACCTTCTCATCACTGAAATACATGAAGGATCCTTTGGAACCCATGCCAATGGGCATGCAATGGCAAAGAAGATTCTAAGGGCAGGTTATTACTGGTTGACAATGGAGGCTGACTGTTTTCAATATGTCAAGAAATGCCACAAATGCCAAATCTATGCTGACAAAGTGCATGTGCCACCAACCCCTCTGAATGTTCTGACAGCCCCATGGCCATTCTCAATGTGGGGAATAGACATGATTGGAATGATCGAGCCAAAAGCCTCTAACGGACATCGGTTTATCCTAGTGGCTATCAATTATTTCACCAAGTGGGTTGAAGCTGCCTCTTACGCCAATGTGACCAAACAAGTGGTGGCCCGTTTCATCAAGAAAGAGATAATCTGTCGTTACGGTATTCCCAACAAGATTATCACGGATAATGGGTCAAATTTGAACAATAAGACGATGAAAGAATTGTGTGAAGACTTCAAGATTGAACACCACAATTCATCACCATACCGACCAAAGATGAACGGCGCCGTGGAAGCAGCCAACAAAAACATCAAGAAAATCATTCAAAAGATGGTAAAGACTTATAAGGATTGGCATGAGATGCTTCCTTTCGCCTTGCACGGCTATAGAACAACTGTCCGCACTTCTACTGGGGCAACTCCCTTTTCCTTGGTATATGGCATGGAGGCAGTACTTCCGGTTGAAGTGGAAATCCCGTCATTGAGAGTCTTGATGGAAACCAAGTTAGAAGAAGCTGAATGGGTACAAACAAGGTTTGATCAATTAAACCTCATTGAAGAAAAGCGCCTAACAGCATTATGCCATGGCCAGTTGTATCAAAAGAGGCTCAAAAAGGCTTTCGACAAGAAGGTTCGTCCTCGAGAGTTCCGAGAAGGGGATTTAGTGTTAAGGAAAATATTGCCTATACACAAAGACCCACGGGGAAAGTGGACACCTAACTACGAAGGGCCCTATGTGGTAAAAAAATCTTTCTCAGGCGGAGCATTAATCCTTACCACCATGGACGGAGAAGACCTCCCACTTTCAGTAAACGCTGACGCAGTCAAGAAATATTATGCATAAAAAAAAAAAAAAAAAGAGCTCGCTAAGTTGAAAACCTGAAAAGGCGACTTAAGCAATAGAGAGCGTCCCGGTGGACTGAAAACCCGAAAGGGCGGTCCAGGCAAAAATTAAGGGCATCAAAAAAGGAAGTATAACCCGGTGGACTGAAAACCCGAAAAGGGCGGTCCATACAAAAGTTAGGGATTTTCAAAAAAAAAAAAAAAAACAGCGTTGGCTCCGAAAGGGAGGAACAAATGACTGTAAAGCGTCGGCTCCGTGACGAAGGCTCAAGAAAGGAGGATCAGTCTAATCATCAACTCCGGAGGCAAAGTTTTGTAAATTCATGAGTCGTGGGGAAAATAGCACGTGTCATGTTTCCATTCACTTGTTGCCATTTTATCTTTGACAAGTAATCTCCTCTTATAGGAATTACATCCTTATGTACTCTCACCCATTCATGGGTCAGCAATCAATAAAATTCATTTGAGCTCATTTTCTTCTACTCTTATGTCTTTGCATGTTCATAAAATGCTAATTTATTTTTGATATCGCATTAAAATGTCAAATTTTTCAAGCAAAAGGGACTTCAAGAAAACAAATTTTTTACTTTTAAGTAACTAAGGTTCATCCTTGGCTTTCGGGTTTGCATCCGTCGATCAAAGTCCGGACTCATCATCAAGCATCATTGTCCGCTCAATACAAAAGTCACATGCTGCAATAGAAGCAACAAACTGCTAGAATCTATAGCATAGTTGGGGCATCTCCAGCACCTCAAAGATTTAGACAGAAAATCATCAAGGGTTCTAATATCAAGAAAATAACGAGGGCTCTATCCACGATGGGCAAACTCTTGCTTGGCCAACTCAAAAAAAAAAAAAAGAAAAAAAAAGAAAAGAAAAGAAAAGGAAAAGTTTCAATCAACATGTCATCTCATGCATTACATGTAACATACACATCCAATCACAATATGCATTTAAAAAAAAAAAAAAAAAAAAAAAAAAAAAAAAAAATCATGCATAAAACGAGAGCATAAGCATATAACATGCATTATGGCATGCAAAAGGGTGTCAACCTCCCATAGCTCCAAAGCGGGTAAAACCATCTCTAAGCAGTGTCCAGGTCTTATCCCTGTGACAGTCGTCAGGCCTTATTCCTGCGGCAATTTTAATTTTCTGTCTGTGTCCAGGCCTTATCCCTGTGACAGTCGTCAGGCCTTATCCTTGCGACAATTTTTATTTTCTGTCTGTGTCCAGGCCTTATCCCTGTGACAGTCGTCAGGCCTTATCCCTACGACAATTTTATTTTCTGTCCAGGCCTTATCCCTGTGACAGTCGCCAGGCCTTATCCCTGCGACAATTTTATTTTCTGTCTGTGTCCAGGCCTTATCCCTGTGACAGTCGTCAGGCCTTATCCCTACGACAATTTTATTTTCTGTCCAGGCCTTATCCCTGTGACAGTCGCCAGGCCTTATCCCTGCGACAATTTTATTTTCTGTCTGTGTCCAGGCCTTATCCCTGTGACAGTCGTCAGGCCTTATCCCTGCGACAATTTTAATTTTCTGTCTGTGTCCAGGCCTTATCCCTGTGATAGTCGTCAGGCCTTATCCCTACGACAATTTAATTTTTTGTCTGTGTCCAGGCCTTATCCATGTGACAGTCGTCAGGCCTTATCCCTACGACAATTTTATTTTCTGTCTGTGTCCAGGCCTTATCCCTGTGACAGTCGTCAGGCCTTATCCCTACGACAATTTAATTTTCTGTCTGTGTCCAGGCCTTATCCCTGTGACAGTCGTCAGGCCTTATCCCTACGACAATTTAATTTTATGTCTGTGTCCAGGCCTTATCCCTGTGACAGTCGTCAGGCCTTATCCCTACGACAATTTTATTTTCTGTCTGTGTCCAGGCCTTATCCCTGTGACAGTCGTCAGACCTTATCCCTACGACAATTTAATTTTCTGTCTGTGTCCAGGCCTTATCCCTGTGACAGTCGTCAGGCCTTATCCCTACGACAATTTAATTTTATGTCTGTGTCCAGGCCTTATCCCTGTGACAGTCGTCAGGCCTTATCCCTACGACAATTTTATTTTCTGTCTGTGTCCAGGCCTTATGCCTGTGACAGTCGTCAGGCCTTATCCCTACGACAATTTAATTTTATGTCTGTGTCCAGGCCTTATCCCTGTGACAGTCGTCAGGTCTTATCCCTGCGACAATTTTATTTTTAGCACACGTCCGGCCTTATGCCTGCGACAATTTTTATGTTTTCAGTCCAAGCACCATGCAAGATAACGATCTTTTTGTCTACAACTTTCTTTGTCCAATCGGACAAAATTTTGAATCTTTTGGTATTTAACTATCTTTCATCAAAACACGAGTACCAATTTCGCTCGTCCTTTTTGATTAAAGATATTTAAATAGGGGCAGCTGTCATACCCCAAATTTTGTCCATTTTTTTCGTCGCGTTTTTGTTCAATTAAGTTATTTTAGTTATTTTTAATTCGGTTCGTTTTCCCGAGCGAAAAGTCAAGTAGGAGTTCTTTTTTTATATAGTTGAATTTTCGAACGAAATTTCGATAGAGGTATTTTAAAATACCTCATTTGTTTAGGTTTCGATCGAAATTTCGGCAGAGAGGTATTTTAAAATACCTCATTTAGTTTGTTTTTTTATTATTATTATTATTTTAGTTTTTTTAGTTATTATTATTATTTTCGTTTTTTATTTTTATTATTATTATTGATTATTTTCGTATTTTTATTATTATTATTACTGTTATTATTATTATTTTATTATTTTCCATTATTATTATTATTATTATTATTATTATTTTCGTTTTATTATTATTATTATTATTTTTGTCCTTTTGTCCTTTTTCTATTTTTTTTATCTGTCAAAAAAAATGTGTCCAAGTCCAGAATCCATCTGCAGAGGCGTCCCCCCTCCTCTGATTTTTCTTCCTTTCTTTTTTCTGCATACCAGAACATAGATCAGTGAAATTCATTGATCAGAGCAAAATTCCAAGTTCCCCATAGCCTCCACTGTGAGGAATTAAATGCCACAGGACAAGAACCAATTCACAAATTTGTGAATATAATCAGAACAGAGCCATAGTCTCAAACACACAGAAAATTATCAGAAACACGATTTCACCATCAGAGAACAACCAAGAGCCAAAATTACTTTTTTCGTTCAAAACTCAGTAACAACATCAACCTTCACAAACCTTTTCAACATCACAAGATCAATACCAACACAGCAACAACAACAACAACAAACTCACACACACTCAAAACCAAACCGAAAAAAAACAAATCAGAACAGAAAAAGAAAGAAACAGAAAGAGGAGGAGAAGAGACGGAACGAAAAGAAACAGAAATATTTTTTTCTTTCTCGAACCTTCGAAGTCCGATCTGCGCGATTTGGGTAAGCTTTCGAAATTTTTGGGGTTGGATTTGTGTTTAGAAGGGTGAGAGGAATGTTTCTGTAAAAAAAAGTAGGATTTTTGACTCGTTTTTAAACTCCGGCGCGGCGGCGCCGCCGTCTGGCCTGGCCGGCCACCGCGCCGATTTCTGGGTTGATGATGATGTTCATAGTGGGTTAGAGAGAAACGGAGGGTAGTAAGGGAGTAGAGAAAGAAAGAAAAATAAAATGAAACCAACAGAGGTGGGTATTTATACCCCTCTGCGTTTTACCTTTTTACTTCGACCTGTTTAGTTAAAATATGTTTGAAGCTGTAGTTTATCACAAGTAACCATGCAGCGCAGCTGGCCAGCGCGCAAGCCCTGTAGAGAGAAGGTCACAGGTTCGAAACCTTGTGGAGATTTTTCCACCATTTTTTTTTCTTCTCTTTTTTAGTTTTTTAGGGTTAACCTCTTGGGCTCTTCAGCTCAGTTTTGTTTTTAATACACCCCCTACTTACTGTTTGCACCCCAGCACTTTTCTTATCTTATTTTCTCGCTTTTTTTTTTTCTCGCTCGTTATTTTACTTTTAGTCATTAAAATTATTTGTTTACATATTTAAGTACTTTTGTTTTTATTATGTGTCATGATAAAAATGCTAAAAAATACATGTTGTTTTGTTTATTTTTATGCAATATTTATTTACTTATGTCACAAAATGCAAAAAAATATGAACGATATGCTATGTAGTTTTAGTTTGTGTAAATATACATGTGGAGTTTATTTGTTAAAATTTCGTACATATTGTCGTAATATACGTACCCTCGTTTTTTTTATTGTTTCATAAATAAAACAAACTAAAAGAAACTTGTCTTTAAAAACTTTTTCGCGTCAACAAACTCCGACTCTCGTCGAGAAATTTTTAAACTCTTTTAATAATTGTTTTTTTATAACCTTTGAACATATTCAAATTTTGTCTTTTAAAAAAAAAACTAAAACACCAAAAACAACACATATTCTCAAAAAATGCAAAAATATCAATTTTATTTCAATTAATTTCTTTTATTACTTGAATCATGCAAAAATTACTTTTTTTCTAAAAAATTTCGTGGATTAAAAAAGGGATCGACGAATGTACATTCGTTCGTCTCTCGAATAGTCGAGACTTTAGCGTGCGCTTTGTCTATCGACTATTTGTCTTCCACACCAAAAAATACATTCTTTTTCAAAACTTAAAATAATAAATAAACTCAACCCATCAAATTAAATTTTTGCCTTAGTGCATTCAAAAAACAAAAGAAACAAACTCTTTTTCACAAACGAACGTGTTTTAATCCTTCTATCGTGATACAAACAACGCTTAAGTCTCCCACGCGCGAGCAGCATACGTTTAACCACTAGAATGCGATTTAAAATACCGTTCTCTAAAATCAACCAACACACAAATATTTTTTACACAAAGAACTACGTAAGCTTTGAATTTCCCATTGCACTTGGGAATACGTAGGAGCGGGATCCAACAACCGTCAAGCACAATAATAAAAAACTAATTTTTTTCCCTTTGTAAATATTTAACAATTAATAGAAATTAATGCAAACAATTAAAAGACAATTTTCAAACCCTAAAATAACAAGAAGGTTCCCGTTGAGTACAACGGATGTGAGGGGTGCTAGTACCTTCCCCTTACATAATCGACTCCCGAACTCGAAATTTGGTTGGGATGACCATTTTTCTTTTCTTTTAAGGTTTTATCGATATTTTCCTTTTCCTTCGGGAATAAATAAAGTTCGGTGGCGACTCTGTGTCATTACCGAGTGTTCCGACGCTCGGGCGTTTTTCGCGGCGCGACACCAAGTCCTTGGCAGTACTTCGCCTTTCAAAGTTTCCAATCGATAAGCTCCTCCCCTAAAGGCCTCCTGTACTCTGAAAGGTCCTTCCCAGTTTGCCGCCAGTTTACCTCATTTATCTCTGCCCATTGGCCTCTTTAACACTAGGTCTCCTTCAACAAAGCTTCTAGGGATTACCCTGGTGTTGTACTTGCGGGTGACCCTTTGTTTCATTGCAAACTCTCTCAGATGGGCGCGCTCCCTTACTTCATCCATTAAGTCCAAGTTCTCCTGTAAGGCGTCACAATTCTCCTTTGGCGTTACAGTCTCTCTTCTCCAGCTGGGTGGGTCGATTTCCACAGGGATCATGGCGTCACTGCCATACACCATTTTGAAAGGTGTTTCGCCGGTTGAGGTCTGGGCGGTTGTGTGGTAGACCCATAAGATTTCTGGCAGGGGTTCTGCCCAACTTTTGTTTTTGCTCGTGAGCTTCCTTTTTATGGCTTTCAATATTACTTTGTTGGCCGCTTCAGCTTGGCCGTTGGCTTGAGGGTGCTCTACAGAAACGAATGTGTTTTGAATTCCTTTTTCTCTACAAAACCGCGTTAACGCCTCACTGGTGAATTGTGTACCATTGTCTGAGACTATGAACTTTGGTAACCCAAATCTGCATATAATCTTTTTCCAATAAAACTTCTTCGCTTTCTCTACTGAGATAGTCGCCTATGGCTCTGCTTCTGTCCACTTCGTAAAATAGTCTACGGCCACCAGCAAGAATTTCGCCTGGTTCAGGGATGCTGGGAATGGTCCCAGTATATCCACGCCGCACATGTAAAATGGCCAGGGCGACATGACTGTCCGTAATGGCTCGCCAGGGGCGTGGTGTAAGTCGGCGTACCTTTGGCATTTTTCGCAGCTTCTCACATATCCGCTGGCATCTGACAAAATGGTCAGCCAGAAGAAGCCAGCTCTTATCACCTTTCCCGCCAGCGACCTTCCCCCGATATGGTTGCCGCACGAACCTTCATGGATCTCCTTCAGAATTCTTTGTGACTCTATCTCGCCTACGCACAACATCATGGGTGCGGCGAAACCCTTCTTGTACAGCTTCTCGTTTACTAGGGTGTATTGTGCCGCCAACCTTCTAAGCTTACTTGCTTCTTCCTTTTATGGGGGTGTTTTTCCCTCTTGTAGGTATTGAATGATGGGTAATCTCCAATCTCCTTCCTCTATCACCATGACCATCACTTCGGAAACATTTATGCTTGGCTCTTTGATGGTTTCTTGGATTACTGTTCTGTTGTTCCCCGGCTTTTTGGTGCTAGCAAGTTTGGAGAGTAGGCCTGCTCTGCAGTTCTGTTCTCTAGGGACGTGGATTAGCTCGAACGTATTAAATCGTTCAGCTAACCCTTTCACTTTTTCCAAGTATTTTGCTAGTTGGGGATCCTTCGTTTGGTATTCTCCTGTGAATTGGTTGGTTACCAGTTGAGAGTCACTTTTCACCTTTAAATCTGAGACTTCCATTTCTTTGGCGAGCTTCATTCCTACAATCAGGGCTTCGTACTCCGCTTGGTTATTACTCGCCTTGAATGCAAAACGCAGGGACTGTTCGATCAACATTCCATTAGGTCCTTCCAACACTATACCTGCTCCACTGCCCCTTAAGTTGGAGGCGCCATCCACTGATAATGTCCACGGCGCTGTGTTTTCTTCTGGGGGTGGGGATGTCATTTCTAACACGAAAGCTGCCAGTACTTGGGACTTGATGCTTCCTCTTGGGGTGTATGAGATGTCGTATTCTGATAACTCTACTACCCATACTACCATCCTCCCTGCTAGGTCTGGCTTTTTCAGTACTTGCTTTATCGGATGATCTGTTTTTACCACCACCTTGTGGCCTTGAAAGTACTGGCGAAGTCTTCTCGCCGTGCTGACTAATGCAAGTGCTAACTTTTCAATCTTTTGGTATCTTACTTCTGCTCCTTTGAATGTTTTGCTGACAAAGTACACGGGTCGCTCCTCGCCTTCTATTTCCTGCACAAGCGTCGAGCTTAAAGCGTTTTCTGATACGGCGAGATACAACGGGAGGGGGACTTCAGGGCGAGGTCGTGTGAGAATTGGTGGCGATGCCATGTATTGTTTTAGCTTTTGGAAAGCTTCCTCACACTGTGGCGTCCATGTGAACTTTTCGCCTTTCTTCAGGGTTGCGAAAAAATGGAAGGCCTTCTCGCCTGCACATGATAGAAACCTTGATAGCGCCGCTATTCTCCCTGTTAATTATTGTACTTCTTTCACTGAAGTTGGGCTTCTCATTTCGATGATGGTTCTGCACTTCTTTGGGTTGGCTTCGATTCCCCTGTTGGTGAGCATGAACCCTAGGAATTTTCCTGCTTGCACTCCAAAGAAGCATTTTGTGGGGTTCAATCTCATGGCATACCTTCTTACCTCTGATAAAATCTCTTCCAGGTCTTCGCCATCGCAACCCGTGTCTGTTGTTTTAATAACCATGTCGTCTATGTAAACCTCCAGGTTTTTTCCTATTTGCTTGGCGAACACTCGATCCATTAGCCTCTGATATGTGGCGCTAGCATTCTTCAGCCCAAACGGCATGACTTTGTAGAAGTAATTGCATGTGTTTGTCATGAAAGCCGTGTGGGGGGCGTCCAGGGGATTCATCTTTATCTGATTGTATCCTGAGTACGCGTCCATAAAACTTAAAGTTTTGCAACCGGAGGCGCCGTCGATGAGCCTGTCTATGCTTGGCAAGGGGTATGGGTCTTTTGGACAGGCTTTGTTGAGGTCTGTGAAGTCTACACACATTCTCCACTTGCCGTTGTGCTTCTTCACCATCACTACGTTGGCCAGCCATTCGGGGTATTTGATTTCTTCTATGAAGCCGGCCTTCATGAGCTTATCCACCTCTTCATTTACTGCATTTCGCCTTTCCTCGCCTTGCTTTCGCTTACGCTACGAGATGGGCTTCGCCTTTGGCGAGATGGCTAGCTTGTGTGTGATTATTTGTTCATCTATTCCTGGCATGTCCTTGGGGTGCCATGCAAAAAGATCCACATTCTTTCTCAAAATGGTGACTATCTTCTCCTTCTCTTTGCTTTCCATGGTTGATCCTATGTTTGTTGTCTGAAAGCTTTCCTTCCCTATCTGGATTGGTTCCAACTCCTCTATTGGACTTACCCTGAGTTCCTGAAAGTCCTCTCTGGGGTCCAGATCCCCCACCTCACACACATATGTGGTGTCCTTGTGTTTAAGATGCACTCCGTTCTTCCTCGTTCTCAAACTTGTGGCGTATCACTGTCGGGCGATTATTTGATCCCCTCTGATTATTCCCACGCCTTCGTTCTCCAAAGGGTACTTGATTGCTAAGTATAGAGTAGACATCGCCGCTCCGAGTGCGTTGAATGCTGGTCTCCCTATGATAATGTTGTAGGACGCACATGGTGTTCGGACCACCAAGTATCTCACTTTAATGGTTCTTGCTTGTTCATTCACGCCGAAGGTAGTGAGCAGCGTGATGTGCCCCATTACCTCTGCCTGTTCGCCGGCGAAACCTACTAATGTGCCACTGTATGGATGCAACTGCTCTCCTGACAATTGCATTGCCTTGAATGCTTCCCAGTACATGATATCCGCTGAACTTCCCAAATCAATCAATACCATTTTCACGTCACAGTTCAGGATCTGGACTTGAATCACCAGTGGATCGTGGTCATGGGGAACAACGCCCTGGGCGTCTTTTGGTGAAAAGGATAAGTCTGGTGCTGGCGGGAATGCTACATGACCCACTATGTGTTGCTCCCTTACGCTTTTTCTCACGTACCGCTTGCGGGAGGAGCTAAATTCTCCTCCTCTAGAAAATCCGCCAGCTATGGTGTTCACAACAATTCTAGGTACTTCCTCGTCTTTTCGCCCACACCCAGGTGGACTGCGTGGCGATCTATTTCTGTCGGGCTTGTCGCCCTCCCTCCTTGCAGCTTTCTTAATGAACTTCCGAAGATGTCCGCTTCTGATTAACTCCTCGATCAGATCTTGTAACCTGTAACATCGTTGCGTGTCATGGCCTTTGCACCTGTGGTATTTGCACCATTCATTGGCATTGGGCCCCATCATGGGACGATTTGTTGGAGGTGGGGGCGTGGCCAAATTGGTGTGAAAGATTTCTTCCAAGATGTGAACTTTGGTGTCGTTTAAGGGCGTATATCTATTTCGCTGGTAACGGCCCTCATCGTGTCGCCTGAAGGGGCGTTGCGTCCTCCTTCCTCCATTCTGCCATCCGCTGTGGGATGGTGCCCAGGGGAGCCGATTATGCTCTGGCGCTGGTCGACTCCTGTTTTCTGGGGCTTTTTCTTTTGAATCCCGCGTTCTTTTTTCGGCGTTGCTCTCTTCGCCTTTGATGTAACATTCCGCCCTCTTCATAACTTCCTGCATATTCTCCGCTTGTTTCTGCGCTAGAGACTTGTTAAAGTGCCCTGCTCGAAGGCCGTTGTGAAAGGCTGCTACGAACATTTCTTGGTTAGGGTTGGAAACCTTGATTGTAGCCTCGCAAAATCGGGCGAGATATTCTCTGAATGGTTCGGCGTGACCTTGCCTTAAGGATATTCGTCGCCGTAACTTTGATATGCTTGCTCCCTGAGAATTGGTATACAAACTTTTTGTGGAAATCCGTGAGATCAGTGATTGAATTCTTAGGCAAGTTCATGTACCATATCAAGGCGGCCTCTTTGAAGGTGCTAGAGAGCAACTTGCATTTAAGATGCTCATCCGCCCCAATGATGGCAGTTTGGGTGCCTACTGCCATGAGATGCTCCGTAGGATCAGTTTTCCCATCGAAACTTGGGAGTTGTGGTATTTTGAAGTTTGCGGGGACTTGGGCATCCCATAAAGCTTGTGCAAGAGGTTGGGAGACTTCTATGTTCTCCTCCTTTTGGTTTTTGGCGATTTCATCTGCTTTTTCTTTTTCTAAGGTAGTAAATTTCGTCTGCAGTCGCCTGATTTCATTGACAGCCACTTGCAGGTTCATTTACTATTGATTGTTATTTTCTGTCATGATGATGACAGTTTTTCTTTCTTGTTAGGCCTGGGAAGTGTTTTACCAGGCCCCACGGTGGGCGCCAAAATGTTCCTCTATGGAATGTAGGGGTATATATTTTACGTGTTTAATGTATGTCTATGGTACGTATGCTGAATATGTTTGTGTGTTCGATCCTTTTTTCCAATTGACGAATGCTCTATTTATAGAGGAAGGGGTTGAGAGGTGCTAAGGAAGTAACTCCCCACGATCCCTGTCCATGAAGGGTGGAGTAGTTATTCCTTCGTGTGATCATGGGGTGTGGAAGTTGGCTGAATGGATTCCCGCCATTTTTTCTTACTCTTAATGGTAAAATCGTGTGCTGGGGGAGTATGATACTGGACTTTTGTTGGGGATAATGGGCTGGCCCAATATCTTGGGCGATACCCTTTATGGGGGGCGATGTCGCCATGGGCGATGCCTTATCTTGAGAGTGGGCTTTATCTGTAATTGGGCCTAGAAACTCCTGACCGGTACACACCTGAAAGAGTTAATCCAATAATCTAAAAAGATTATTACAGCTTCTTCACTGACCAACTGCCAATGAATTCTTGACACAGTTGACTAACCTTAGTCTCTCAAGAGATTCAACAAATTGTTGATTACAATTCTTTTGTGCTTAAGTTGATGCTTCCAATAACCAAATTACACTAAGTAATTTTCTGAGCTTATACACTTAGGCGATTTACACTCTAAGTGTTTTGCACAAAAGATTTACAAAATAATGAACGGATGTTTCTAAGTTTTTGTATGTATGTATTTGTATATGTTTGTTTTTCGTTCGTTCTTTCGTTCCACTTTTATTCTTCATCTTTGTACTCCTTTTATTGCTGATGAGGAATTGTACAATTGCTATTTGATTTGGGAGCGTCTTCTTCTTCATTGTTGATTGCCATGATTTATGCACTACCATTGTCATGCTTTCCTTATTTGTTTTCCTTGTCTAATGAGCTTAAAGGAAATCCTTGTATTAATTTTGCTTGATCTTCTTCCAACGTATATTTGTTGATCTTTGACTTCAGATAAAAGTTTGGCATGCGTTGATTGTTTGATCCGGTCTTGATCTTATTCCTCTTTACTTCTGAGATGTGATTCTGTATGTTGAACTTCTGCTTTTAGAGTCTGTAGGCTAGCACTAGTGATAATAATCAGAACTTCACTCGTTCAGAGTCTTCACCTACTCCATAGTCTTGCTTCTTCAAAGTCCAAGTGTTAGAGTCCATAATCTTCTTTTCTTTTCATTTTCTCATAGTTAGCTTGCTTATAATTATTTTCAGCACACTTAACAAATAGTTAGTGCATAAAATTGTTCTCTATTACAACTTTGTTATCACCAAAACTCCTGAGGTTAATAGTTGCAGAACCAACCTTATTCCAACATGTATCATACATGAATTATCTTGATTTGTTTTACCAGGACACCCTGAGGTGATATATCTTAGAGGTGACTGATTAATCCGTATATGATGTCAAAAGCATCAACGGTTAAACTCACAATTAACTTAGACTCTCAAAGGGAGTCAATTGCAGGATTCATTATATGGAATCAATGAGAGCAATAATTATTAACTTAGTGGTGTATGATAACCATAAATAAATCAATTGACTACCATAAAAATAATTCATAATCATTCATTATACCTAACCATCAAGTCCCAAACCGAGGGAAACTTACATTACTGTTGTTCTCAAGTCCTCAGCATACTAAGCTCACGTTTGATCATTGGAGAGATTACATACATTATGGTAATGGATTAGAAGTCAAATGGTTTTATTAAAAAGGAGTTCATCAATTCTAATCCATCATCTCAATGTAAAATATCAATTAAACATGCTCTTATTATGTCTAAGTGTAAGGGAAAAATAGGGCTCGACGATTTGCATTTGGACACAGAAGACAATACAGAAAATGTATTCTAAGTTGTCTCATGTGCCTGCGCGCTAAGGGTTGAGCCTGGGGAGCTTAAGGCAGTAGCATGGCCCTATCTGAGTGCTTGGGGTGCTATAGGCTGCGCTTGAGCAAAAACGATAGCCTTCACCTGCAAAATTATGCAATTTTACAAATCAAAGCAGCCCAAAAGTTAACAAGGTTCAAACCTAATCCTCCTAGTTCATAATTCTTAGATCAAGAGCGTAAACCACCTATTTCTAACATGCATTAAAAAATGAAAATGGGAAAATCCTATTCATTTAACTTATGGTTGCCAAGTCTACTTAGGGACACCCACCTCAATGATTTTCTCTATAATTTCTAAGCTCCAAGCTAAGATTAACTTCTATTCCTGCCTCCAAAACCTTGTTCCACGGTTTCTAATAAGAGTTCCAACATATGATCATTATTCAATCATGTATTTAAAGAAGAGAGTGTTGTGACAACTACAAGAATTTTTTGTATTATCGGCCAAAATTGCAGGCGCCCTAAAGTCCACGGAACGGTTTCCTGCGGCTTTTGGCCATTTTTAGCGAAAAATTCCGCCGAAAAAGCATCCATAATTTTTTTTAAAATAAAATAATAGCGACGGTTTTTGAAGGATTTGTGGTGGTTTAAATCCGCCGGAAAAACAAAACGGAAAAAATTTCAAACCAGACGATTTACGGCGGTTTAAAACCGCCGAAAAACCAAAAAAAATTGGACATTTTGCTGGAAATTAGTGGCGGTTAAAAGACCGCCGGAAACATTAGAGATGTGGTGTATTGGATTTTTTTTTTTGACAGAAATATTTGGTGTTTGTTGAAACCGCCAGAAAAGTGAAAATGAGAGAAGGATGTGTATTGAGCGTTTGTTGAAATAGAGATGTGGGTCCTAATACTAATATACTTAATTCTTATAAAAGGCTTCATCCTTTAAATTTAGCATCTCAATATTATTATTATTATTATTATTATTATTATTATTATTATTATTATTATTATTATTATTATTATTATTATTATTATTATTATTATTATAGATAAAGTGGAATGTTAAAGCGACATTTAAAAAAAATGGAGGGGATAATAATTTAACTATTTAATATGTCATTTTTATTAACTTATCTATAACTTTAAACTAATGATTAATTTTGTTATTATTATTTTTTTTAAACTATTTTTTTAACATAACAAAGATTTTCATTTTTTTCTCATCCCTTATCGCTTCTTCTGTCTCATTACTTTCTGTTGACCTCAATCTCCAATTCACTTGATGTTTGGCTGGTTGTTACAGTCACACTCATGTGCCCACCAGTTACTATAAAAAATCAAGATAAATTGTTTACATAATACGTTAATGATACAAAATTTATATCAAACGGAATCTATTTTCCTTACATTGTATATTAACAATATAGAAAACAGTGTGATCATA
This sequence comes from Trifolium fragiferum, assembly GCA_954870985.1. Taxonomy (NCBI): domain Eukaryota; kingdom Viridiplantae; phylum Streptophyta; class Magnoliopsida; order Fabales; family Fabaceae; genus Trifolium; species Trifolium fragiferum. Next base: position 27,280,536 of record OX940792.1, read on the forward strand.
TGCGGACCTTGCACAATCAAGTTATTTTACAATACAATCATCTTATGTGGAAGAAGGAATGTGATTATTACAAACTATATTTATTTTGTAGTATAGTTTTGAAATACATTTCAAAACAATATATACTAATAAAATGCATCTCTAAATTGATGGTTATTCCGATGAAATTGCGACATGTTTTTTTGACAAAAACTACAATTTCATCCATCAACAAAATCATGATGCTAATATGGTAACATAAAACTTAGAGTGATTCCAAACATGCGCTAAAAAGGTTTACAAGGAAGAAGTGGTGACCCACACAATTTACGATTACCCAAAAAAGACGATATCGACATTTTGGCCATACTTTTTGGAATTCTTCCTTTGAGTCTATTTCCTGAAAAATCAACTCTCTGCAAATTCTTCAAATTCCCCAACGTAGGTGGAATATTACCTGAAAACTGATTATTTGCAAGATACAATTCAACCAAGCTACTCAAATTTCCAATAGAAGTAGGCAAATTCCCATTAAGCATGTTGTTTCCAAGGTTCAAACTTTTCAAATTCTTGAGATTCCCAATCTCATAAGGTAAAATCCCAGTTAACAAATTTTCTGATATCCTAAAAAAAGTTAAAGAACTAAGTCCTCCAATAGAAACTGGAACATATCCTTTAATCTTGTTTTTCATCATATCAACTGTAACCAATTGTTTAAGATTGCCAATTGATTCCGGAATTATCCCCTCAATTTTATTATCAGACAAATCTATTTCTCTTAGATTTTTCAAATTTTCAATGCTTTCAGGAATCCCGCTACGAAAATTGTTTCTGTGAAGATCAAGAGTAGTTAGAAGCTTCAAGTTTCCAATTGAAGATGGAATTCTACCAGAAAATTTATTTTCTGAGAGAACAAGTTCTGATAAAGAGATTAAAGATCCAATCTCAAAAGGTAAACTACCAGAAAAATTATTGTCATTAAGGTAAAGTTTCTCAAGATTGGAAAGTTTATTGAACTCTTTTGGAATTGGACCATTCAATTGCTTCAAATTGACGAGGCTTAAAATTTTGAGATTGGTTAAGTTTCCAAGATAAGGTGATAATGTTCCCAATAAAAATGTATCTAAAGGTAAGTTGATGTCGTCAGCGGTTCCAGAAAGAGTGAGACTAATAACTCTTCCTGTGGTGGAATCACATGTGATTCCATTCCATCCTTTGCAACAATTGGAGGAAGGTGTCCAAGAATTTAATAATTTTGATGGGTCTGAGGTTATTTGGGTTTTGAATTGTAGTAATGCTTCTTTGTCAACAACATTACAAGCTTTAGAAAGTGAGATGTGTGATGTGAGGAGAAGGATGATTATAAGTAGCATTGTGTGTGTTGCCATTTTGCACATGCTTTTGAAATTGGAATTGGTGGTACCTAGATGTGATTTTTGGGATTTGTATTTATAGTGGTTGAGTTATCAATTTGTTCGAACTAGATTTTATTTTTATTTACTTTATGTTTGTTGCAACTTCATCATATAACCAACTTTAGTAATACGCATAAAATCCGTGTATGTTAATGTCATCTCTTAAAATAGTGAATACTATAAATAACATTAAATATAAGTGATAGGAGGTAGTATTAAGAAAGATTGGTAATTTTTTAGTTGCAAACAAATAACAATATTCTATTACAAAACCAAAACAATATTCTCTTTGTTATATTATTTTGTCTATATTATTATTATTATTATGTGTGGGAGGGAAGAATCAATTGACATCACAATGTTTCAATTGACATCACAATGAATCAATTGACATCACAATTTCTTATATATATGTATGGCAAATGCTAATGAGTGCTCCGGAGCACTCTTTAAGGTTTTAAATAGTAAGTTTTTTATAGAGTTTTTATGAGAATGCATAAAATCAACGCATTGGAAATTGTAATGTTCATTTTTTGAATAAAAAGTTTATTTAAATGGAATGTGCTCCGAGGACACTCGTTAGCAAGATCATATATATATATATATATATATATATATAGGGTTGCTAATCTATACCCCACTTAAAAATAAATAGGTCTAAATTAACAATGTGCAACTTTTCACTTTAAACAATATATCTCCACTCCTTCTTCTTTAATAAATTTTAAAATGAGGGATAATGAAGTCATTTTCTATTTTGGGGATGTTCATATAAACATAAGTTTGTTTTGTCACCGTCAAAGAAATAAGTTTGTCTTATCTTTGGTTGTTTGGTTTCTTTCTTAGTATTATTTCTCGCTTTCTTGATATTATTACTATCTAATAAAATTTAGCTAACTAACTCTCAATTTCCTACTAAGGTGATTTCTCTCTTTTTCAATTCTTCATCTATGTAGATTTCTAATTGTTTTTCTTGTTCAATTCACCGAACATATGAATTTTTTTATTATTGGTAGTAATTTTATTTTTTAGTTACTCATTCATCATCGTGATCAACATCAATGGAATTGATTTTCATTAAAGTTATTAAATTTCATATTTATAAGAATAAATGTTAATTTCCTATTGAAATTAGTCCAAATTGTGAAAATTTGAAGTAAGAAATTATATCTCCCTTTCCTTGTTTATTTAGGTTGCATATATTTATAATTATTTGGGTCTAAATTAACCAAATGGGTGCACATCATTTGAGAAAATTTATCTAATTAACTAATCCTCAAGGTAAAATAACTAAATATCAAAAGTGTTTTTTGTCCAAAGTGAAAAGGAAATTCAAGGATTCACCTTTTCAATGCCAAGTGTGTGTGTGTGTAAGCCACCTTGTTTTTATCAAAACAAACTATTAAGACATAATAACGTCCAACATGTTACAGATTTGGGTTTGATTGATTCAGGTTTTAAAATTTAGTATACTATGTACCTTCCAAATATTATAGTAGTATATTACTAGTAGTTGTACTTAATTAATATTTTAAAATTGAGTCATATTATTTGGACAACTCAAAATGAACAACCGGTGGACACCCTAATCACAATGCACGCAATTCAAAATATAATAAAAAATTAAAAACAGATGAATAATGCAAATAAAAGTTGTCCGACAACTAAACAGTTGTCAAAATAAACTTTAAGTTACATACGATGTTCTATAATCGAGAAGCATATTGATACATGCACTGACCTCGAGGGTATTATTGACAGTTGACATATGCTCCTGAATTGGAATGTTTTTGCTGATGAAAGGTTGAAAGCCACAGAATAAATTAAAGGAAAAAGCAAGCATCCAACAAAATAATAGTATTAAATTATGAGTGAGACAAAGAAACTTGTTAGAGATGCTGGAAACCATAACATAACTTTATTCATTGATGATTGTTTGGAATGTAAGATCCCTAAACAGAACTATTGAAAACAACAACAAAAACATGGAACACAATGATGACATCAAAACAAGTTCCTCCCTACATGAGCAGCAGCCATTTATACATATCTCTATAGTTTCTCTATCTTCTATATCTATTTGTACAGATATAACTTTAGATCGGCAATACATTAATATGATGATAATAACAACTGTGGTAACTTCTATTTTTGGCTGGCTTCATAATGCTATCCTACGACTCCTTTTTTACGCCATCTGTCTTCCTACGATCCTGGGCAACATTGTAAATGTTATCCGTGTATCGCTCTGTGTTCATCCTCCTCCTCATCTTCTATAAACCTCTCCACACATTCCTTATTGAGATCAAAGATGAATGACAGGTCCCTAATCTGCATGTAAGCCATTTATTTACCACAAATTATTATGCGCTCTAAGGTAAAAAGAACAACATTGCCGCATTACTGTAATATAGGAGTTACATAAGAATGGAAAAGGAAATGCAGTTACCTCGATATAACTACCATCACTCAGACCCCGCTGCTGTCCTTTGGAAATTTCTTTCCCATTCAAGAATATAGATTTCTTGCCAAGATTTTTGAGGATGAAAGAACCATCTGCATCCAGCCTTATCGAAGCCTATTGATAATAAGTAGTTCACATTTTCGTCAAATAAAAGTAGTTCTCAGTTCATTCTGATACAAATTCAGCAGAGGAAACATAAAAGAAAATTAATTAAAAATTCCTGGATTTTGATTATGAACAAAATATTTTTCTAGTCCTTGTTCTGTGTTGCGTGCATATGCATAATGAAGCATCAAAATAACACCATTAAGTTCAATCACAAAACATTCACAAGAACACCACATTCCAATGTAATAGTTATTCTGTTACTACTTACTAGAAAGGGCAGCGATCATTTCATGCATTACTTTTCAAACAATAATACGAAAGCTTATTAAAAATTAACAACAATAGTACCAAAATCCTTCCCAACTCTACCCTATGAACTATTAAAGGGGCTTCGATTCATCAGTAAAATCAACCATTCAAGGAATTGTAGACACAGTGTTTCTAAGATATCTTACTTGTCTTCTAGATATGTTGTGAGTATATGGTCCAGCTCGAGTCAAGTCAATATCAACAGCTGCGTCCTCTGTTGATCTGCCAATTATCACCTGCAAAATAGAAAGAGAATGTAGCAATATGAGAAAAAATATTTAAACTATGAACCAACAGAACAAACATCTGGATCACCACCAATTAGGAAAAAAAATCCGAATTTTATATGTAGAGCTAACCACACACAAAGGACATCATTGTATTATGGTTCACCCTGATAAATGTCGATATTTTTTCAGAACTGCAAATACAACTACATAATCTGTTGATTTCATCAGAATTTAAATATAAATATCACAAAATATAGATATAAAAGGAATGCAAAGATAAGAAAAGTAAGATCATCAACAACCATTGAAACTCCTAGAAAGATATAAAACTCTAACAGACATAGTCACGAAACAAATGAAAGGTAGTCTGATCAAAGTATGTTTCCCAATTGTCAATGCTAGAGCATTAATAGTAATGCAATGATACTAGTCCATTTCTATGCAAGACAGCAAATCATAGCGACATGCAAACATGCCTTAAAATGGTATCAGAAATATTTATAACGAAAAAAATTGACATGATTCATTATGGTGAGATGAGAGGAAAACAATATGGGTAAAAGTTCCTTCCCTCAAGTTTTAAAGGAAAACAAGAGCACCAAATTTAAAAATGCACCTCGGGTTTATAAATATATTTCTTCATATTGCGCCCATATAATACTGCAAGTGCACCTCGAGATGCAATGTTTCTTCGCACAAAGGACTGAGCACATTGCTCCAATCTCATGATGGTCCTCTTAGTTTCTTCGCATTGAAATCTCATGACTGTAATAGAAAGAAAAGAATATTAGTAGCCAAATAACCATTGTTATAATACCTGAAAATGGATAAATTAACGAAGAATAATATTAGTAAATATTTTAACCGTAACTGTTTTCATAAATCATTATGAAGGCTGACTAATATAAGGAGTGTTTATTCAATTATAAGAAAACTCAAGAGAGACCTTTAATTTTCAACTTTTTAACAACCTTTGAAGTAAAATTAAAAAAACCTATGCAGGGAGTAAACTACCGACATGGAACAACAGTAAGGTTGGCTGTCATATGACAAGGTGGATTTATGTTATGCAGGTTGCACATTAAATACCATCAATAAGAATTTGATGCTATTTAACCACCATTTCTGGAAACAGAATTTAACCATCCCTTTACATGGTAAGTAAGTTGTGTAGATTTGGCGCTTCCTAGATCCTACATGAGGACAGTCTTGCGCAATAGGCTGCCCTTTCTAAATTAAGAACCTTAAATAGAACTGTGATATTTATATTATATCTAGTTTCAGATGATTTACCTTCAGTACTAGCATTTGCATCTTGATCAGCTGGACCTAAGTCCATTTCAAGAATCTGAGCAACCAACAATAAGAGTATGAGAGATAAGCAAACACAATTAAATATGGGAAATTATTACTATTCAATGCAACGTATTACTTACCATTCCCTCAACATCAGAAAAGTAAGGAATTTCATGCTCATCATCATTCTCATCTTCATCACTATCTTCGTCGTCATTGTCACCTCTTTCCTGATCAATGCGCATTAATTTTGCTTCCATATCAAGTAAATTCTTATGTTTCTCTTCCTTTGGATGTGTATCAGCAGGTGAAGGCAGAGCAATAATTACCTGTAAATGACATATAACTTCAATAAATTTAACTTAATAAAAGTATAATCACAAGTTAGTTCCCTAAAGATTTTTTCAATTATGGACTATCCAGCAATTGGCACATCTAACCTGCTTTGAATTTGCATGGACTAATCTGCTTTGAGTTGGGTTGACAACGACATTACTCTGTCTAGAAACTGCAGAAATCGAGTTCTTTGCAGGAATCTCAGTTTTCGGTGCAGCGGGGTTTTCCTTCCTTGAATTTAAATTAAGCACTAATCCTGGTCGAACTGACTGAGAAGCTACGAAAGAGCTGGAAGGAATGTCTTTTCTCTTCAAGCTTCTATCTGCTTCATTTCTTCTTTGACTACTGATAGAGGAATCTGGATACCCCACCTCTTTAACAATTGATATGGGTTTTGGAGTCGTGGAATTAGGAACAACTACACGGGATATGTTTGCAGAACTAGGAACTACTACAGGGGATACGTTCACAGAACTAGGGACTACTACAACAGATGCGCTCAATAAGTTAGGAACTGCAGTGGATTCGTTTACATCTTCAGCACTATCAGACGGGACATGAGGGTCCTCAGTGTTCAATGAACAGAACCTAAATTCATTTGCAGGCTTAGGGTGAGAACTTTGCGCTGCACCAGAAGATTGGACTTCATTTCCACAATCAAAAACAAAACCCGAATCACCTTGACTGCTGCCTGTCGAGATGGCAACATCCTCTAACTCAGCAGACGGACCATTTGCCATAGCAAGTTGTGTTTCTGCAATTAACTTCTGGGACTCACCAACACCAGTCATATTATCGCCTTGAATACCACGAGAACGCAGGAGACTCGAATCGACATTATCATCAGACTTCTTATTAGCAGCAGTTTCTTCTCTCTCATCTATATTCATAAACATAAGCTCGTCTCCATTCGCAGAGTTCAAGAGAGCATCAGAACCATGGGGAATCATCTCTTTCGACTCAGAACCTCCATTTTCATTTTCAAGACTAACATGAACCGGCATGTTAGGCGCAGAGACATCCTCAATTGTCTTCCACAGTGGATCTTCACTCATTGAATGAGAGGACCCCACCCCAGATCCCACTAACCCCAATTGATTCCCATAATTAACCAAACTACTGACATGTGAGTTATTATTGACATCCTTATTTAAACTATCATTAATATTATGAAACCCAGCCCCCCCAGTTTCTTTTTCAGTGACATTATTTTCAATACACATCTCATCATGTAAAGCCATATCAACAGTATTAAAAAAAACCTCTGTACGAATCTTCTTCCGCATGGTGTAGTACATCCCGCGAATGCTTTGAACTTTTCTCTTCGGGGCAGCAATGTCTGCAGTGGTCGCTTCCTTGATTTCGTTACCATTAATCTTGGCAATCTCCAACTTCGTCATCGCAGCAGAAGCTTCACCCGAAACATCAGAATCATAGAGAAGAGAATCCCAGCGTTCTCTCAATTCTGCAAGGGAGTATCTCCGGGAGAAAGCAACAACTCCTCTGGCTAAGGATTCCAGCGAAGCTCCATCCTACATGAAACAATTAAGAATCAGCAACTACGGATCCATAAACTTTATATAGTTTCTAAAAACAAAAACAAAAAATATCGTCTAAAATATATTCATAAAACAAAATGTTGAGTTTTTACAAAAATCCCCCAAATAAAATAGTCCTAACAATACATTCAAACAAAAAAAAATGTTGAGTTTTTACAAAAATCACCAAAACAAAATAGTCAAAATATATCCAAAAAACAAAAAATTGAGTTTTTACAAAAATCCCCCAAATAAAATAGTCTAAAATATGGGCCTTCGGCCCTCTTTTGTACAAAAAAAAAAGTCTAAAATATATTCAAACAACAAAAATGTGGGGATTTTACAAAAATCACCCAAATAAAATAGTCTAAATATATTCAAAAAAACATAAATGTGGAGTTTTTAAAAATATAAAATCCAAATAAATAGTCTAAAATATATTCATAAAACAAAAATGTTGATTTTTTGCAAAATTCTCCAAAATATAGTCTAAAATATATTGATAAAAAAAATGTTGAATTTTACAAAAATCCCCCAAAAAAATAGTCCAAAATATATTGATAAAACAAAAATGTTGAGTTTTTACAAAAATCCCCCAAATAAAATAGTCCATAATAAACAGTACCATATGTTCCTTTTCAAATATATTTTGCATCAATGTCCATCCTTAATGTTAAATAAGTACTAAAAAAATTGGAAGAATAAATGAAACATAATTAAAACCAATCCAATTTATTATGCTTTATACATTTATTCATTTTCTTAAAACTTGATTTATGATGGCAAAATAAAAATTATCAGACAATTTGATTCAAGTAAAAAAAACACAAAAAAAATACCACTCTACATGCATCCGGCGCTGAGCATAATTGAGGGTACCAAAGCATAATTTAGGGTTTGTTTCAATCAAAGGTAATTGCGAGAGAATAAAAGGAATTAAGAAAATGAAACTAGAGAGAGAGAGAGAGAGAGAGAGAGAGAGGGATATACCTCAATGGCGTTCTTGAGGAGAAAATCGTCATCGGGAGTCCACGGCGGAGGAGGGTTCATGACGGTGACGAAAAGGATCTGTTTGGAAATTAGTGAATTGTGAATAACGAAGATGAAAATATAAATAACTGAAAATTGAAACTGAAAAAAAAGGAACGTGAAATTGTGTGTGATGAATGAGAGTGTCGAAGTTTGTGAAAACGAGAACGTGTGTTGTGTTGTGTTGTGTTTGTGGTTACAGACAGTAACTAACAAAGCTCTTAACCTCGTGACTGTCGTGACTCAGTTTAAGGATATTCGATCAAATTTTGAAATGATTCTCTCTATTCTATTCTACTACTACTGCCACTGATGAATGATTCAAGAGTGGTAAGATAGTAGTTTCATTTCAATTTTCTTACAAGAATTGGGTGGGATGAATATGTTTTTCTTTTATACACTATTTTTATTATTATTTTATTTTATTATTACTATTTGATTTTGACTAAGATTTATATTTATTTATTTACTTTTTTTACAATGAAATATAAGGAAAATTTGTAATAAAAAAAAATGTATATATTTGAGGAAAATTCTTTGAAAAGGATGATTGTATTTGGTCTCAAATTTTGAAGATATACATTTAATTCTAAGGGTTGTTTTTTGTTTTTGATTTTTTTTTTTTTTGGTCAAGGTTTTTGATTATATTTTATTTTGAAGGAATTAAGTATTATTTTTATATTGAGAGTGGATAAACATCTTGTGTGTCTTTAAGGTTTGCAATGGAGATTAGTCGCAGCTAAATGACTCGGGAGATTAACTCAAAAAATTATCATTTTATTTTGAAAATAATGTTAATATTTATTATTAATTTTATGGAGAAAACTTAGAAACAGTACCCTTAGGTACTGTTCATCCTGTTACCACTAAGAATTGGACAAGTGTATTAAAAATCCATGTCATATCTAACTCAATTAAACACATAAACGGATGTTAGTTTCTTACGATCCCGTTAACATTAATTCAAAAAAATCGCATAAGTCTGTTTCACTATAACTTTTCAATAAAATTTTGAAAGAGGACACCTGATCACCGATGCTGCTTTTCACCGCCACAGAAATTGTCAAACGCACAAATAATATTGCTTTTAGCCATAGTAATCTCTATTTGCTTTTGAGGAGTATACCCAATCTCTTTAATTTTAACATAAGACAAGCTTACATGAGAAAAACTCTTGTTTTCTATCCATCCTATTCATATTAAAATAATCATTAATGGTGATATCAAATATCTTCATGATAAAGGTTACAGTTCTTTGAAAGGAAAAAGATGCTTATTTTCATTGCAGTCCATTATCAATCTCTAGTTTTTCTTCTTTATTTTTTCTTCGCAAAAATTTTTTTTTTTTTTAAGTAAATGGTTGGGGTTAAGTGAGAATTTCTACTCCATTATCAATCTAAAGAGGCCTTACTTTTTGATTTGGATTGAATTTCTTTGAGGGATTGAATTGAACTTATATGTAAAAAAAAAGTTTTGCATTATCATTTTTTACAAATTGAATCTCTAATAGTCAGATTGGGCGAGATCGTAATGACTATTTGGGCGTGAGCCGCCCCATAAGGCGAGAGGCTAAATACACATAGAAAGCTAGTATTCTAGTGTTGAGTAGTCGGCTCAGAGGATATGGACGGAACAGATCATAGTTGTCTTTATCCAAGTAGGGATGGCATGTGATCCATTGTTGATGCATATATAAAGGCACCTCTAAACCTTAGTTTCAGTGACCTGGAGGAAGGTTGATGTGTGCAGTAGAAGAAGAGGGATGCATTTTCCTGTGTCATCGCACCATACTATATATGGTTGAAAGATCATTCTTTGTGGTTGTACTTTTAGGTTTACATTTCTTATCCTTTATGATGCCTAAATCTATGATTCTTGTTGTTTGTATTGTTAAGCTCACCATGAGGTAAAACTCTTGTTGTTGGAATAATGTGAAGTTCAATGAAACATGTTTTTTTTTTTTAACTAGGACGAATTAAGTCAAGTTAGACATAAGAACAACTTATCCACCGTTTCACATTTAATGTTGTAAATATACACCACAATGAATAGTTTTGCCCACATATACATTAGACCCTAGTTGAATGAATCGTTGTTCCAACACTTTTCCAACTCTTGTTTTCCAAACCCTTTTACAGTTAATTTTCCTTTTTACTTTTGAAAACCATAAATGATATTTGGTTAAATTTTTGCTCATAAACTAAGAGCTATGGTATTGCAAAAATTTGCATGCACATATTGTTTTCACTTGAATATAGAGTAGATCCTGAGATTGAGAGAACATTAAAAATTCTAAGGAGAAATCAAAGAGGAAATTCGAGTATTGGTGTGAACTTATGCATGAACGACTCCATGGCTTGTGCTTCCCCTTTGATTTGTGTAACCACCAATGAGAGTCTGTGCGTAGCTTCAAATATTTTTCACCCATTTCTAAATCCAAATTTATTCCGGCTATACAAGCTACGTATTTTGCTTGATTGTTGGTTGCAGCGAACTAGAACCTCAACAAGACTTCCACTATCAACCCTTCTTCGCTTTCCAAAATAAGTCATGCACCAATGCCTTTGTTGTTTGAGGACCCATCTGTGAAGATGGTTTAACTGGTGCATCGTTCTTTGTTTCTCAGAGTGAGTTATGCAAGGAAATCTGCAAATACTTGAGCTTTGAGAGCCTTTCTTGGCTCAAAAGAGAAGTCAAACTAAACAGAACCTACTTCAAAGGTTGGTTAGTCCTGATTATAATGGAATGGGCCAAGAAATACCTTTGCAACTTTCTGCCAGCTACTGATGACACATGGTCATTACTTGTCATTTAAGGCATTTTCAAGGCAAATTTAGGGTATTTTGTAAGTTTCTAGCCTTAGTTTGGTGAGAGTGACCTATGTTTTGAAGTTTCTTGAAGCACAAGAAAGTATCACAAGAAGGAGGAAATTTATTTGATTTTTGTGATGTCAAGTTCGCATGATGCAAACTACGTTCGCGGGAAGCAAAATATGTGAACAATTAGGCCAGAAAATGTTGTTACATTCGCGGCATACTAAGTCCAGCTCGCATTACGCGAATTTATGCCGTATCAGGGGCAGGTTTTGCTGTCGAGTTCGCAACATGCTAACTCTAGTTCGCGCCACGCGAACTTGTAGTTGTTTAGCCAAGCAAAGTTTTTATATAGAGTTCGCACCATGCGAACTGCATCTCGCGGGAGGCGAAAATTGGATCTGTCAGCCTAGTTTGAAGGGTTTATAAAAGGGGAATGGTTCAAAGGTTCCGAATTTTGACACACCTAAGGCACTCTGAACATACTGCCCAGTAGAATGGTCTCAAACCATACCAGAATGGTCTCCAAATTTTGCGTATAAATGAGTAATCACTTATCTAAGTCAACTTGGTACAAGACAAGAATGAACTTTGTACAAAGTCAAATCTTAAGTATCACAATAAAAATGCAACAACAATAAAAATCCATTTTGGTAAAAGAACTTACTTGTTGAAGTGATTTTAAGGAATAATAAGTTCCCATCTCATACCAAAAGTTTTATGTTCTCCAAAGACATCATTAAAATTTAAATCTAGACCAATAAAAATGCAACAACAAGTACACATTAGCTTGCAAAGAAGACTTCAAGCTGATCAAGTATAAAGCTATGAGCATAGGTGGTTTCTTTTCTTTTTACAAGTGTCCTTATGTTCATTATTCATGCGTACTTGGAAGGACATCATGAACATGAGCTACTATATCCATTTATTTTGGCCTACAACTGCAAGACAACTTGCAACAATTCTTTTATCACGTTGGTATTATCTTCCTCCATTTGAAGTATGGTCTCCCAATGATATCCCATAATTTGCACCCATGCTTTAAATAAATTATGAGTTGTCCTAAACTTCTTTCCACTCAAAGATAACAGCTTTACAACAGATATATCATCAGAAACAACTAGCCAAAGGAATATCTCTGCCAAATACTATAGTTCCATAATTTCGAGAACATTGGAAGAATGATCTCCCATATGCACTTTAATGACATATTTTTATGAACTGTTTTGTTTCTCTCACAATGACTATTTCTTTACTCACAATGGTCACACTTGAAGTCCAAGACACAAATGAACCGCCTCATCTATAAATAGCACGTTGATACAATTTGAAGAGCAAGAGTTTTAAAAGCACAAAAGCATTCATACTTGTTTTATCTCTCAAACAATCAAGCTCTTCTTTTTCACTCATACTTCAAATCTCTCTAGAGGTTAGGGTCTGTATTCCTTTGAGAATTTTGAGTGTATTTCATTTGTAAGTTATACAACTAGTTTAAGTTAGTATAAGCTTGAAAAATCCACAATATTTGTAAATCATTTTGTAAGATCTAGCTCAAGTCAGTTAGTGAGAATTGATTGAGTAGTGGTTTGGAATCATATGGTGACAACTAATTTGTGTCTTAGCATTGGATAAGGTTTAGGGTGTCTGTTGTAATCTTGGTCTAGATTATAGTGGACAATCTCATGCAAGTGGGGACTGGAGTTGCCCATACTATTAAGAGGTGAACCAGGATAAATTTCTTGTGTTTGATCTTCTCTTTCCGTATTCTTTTATTTGTGCAAACACATATCACATAAATCACACTTCATTTATATATTATGTTTCTTGTTGAGCACGTTCTCAAAAGATTTCTAACAAATTTTTAATTAAAGTTTGCTGAGTTGTTGACATAACTTAACCTTGCAGCAAAATTTTTAAAATATCACAATTTAAATCCCTTATTTCTCGTGACAAACCTTGTTACTTCAACATGAAATTGAAAATCCTCCTAATTTTTTGAAGGTCATGGATCGATTCATATGTGCTCTTAGATTTTATGATCTAATTCATACGTTTTAAAAATAGGAAAATTGGATTTATTTATATTTATTTTTTTGCTATTTAAATTGATTCACTTTGTGGTTCATTGTTTCATGATTAGATTCATAAATGTGTATGACTTGAATCATGATCCTAATCATGATACACTATATAAACTTTTTCCTCTCATTCTTTGATTAATGGAAAATGCTAAAGTGCCCTCGGGCCAATGGTTAAACATATTAAAATAAAAATTTTATCTCGAAATGCATGCATTCAATATCTCAAAAGTATAAAAAGTTGTTTTTTCAATATTAATTTTATCTTTTATTTTCTTTTTTGGTATGCTTAACAAGTGCCCTAGGAGAACTGTTTAGCATGACCCTTAATTAATTAATAATTCACAAATTTTTGAATTTCTTAAATCATTTCTGAAGATCAAGGTTCAAAGAAGTAGATGGATCCTCGCATTTTAGTTGTTGGAGATTCAAAGAGTTGAATTGTCACAAGGAGCTCGGAAGAACCCTTTAAGACTTTGGGTTATTACAAGCTTCAAGATCAAGGTTGAAGATGAAGATTGGGTTAAGATCAATATTTTAGGCTATAGCATTTTGGGTCAAAATTTGTAGACTCCATTCTAAAACTTGCAAAATAAATATTGAAAGGTTTCACAGTACCACTGTGTAGAGAAAAAGGACATGGCCCGAAGAGGGGACGAAAGGATAAACCTTTATAAATTGGATTGTCAATCTTCTTACTCTATCTCGTTAAATTGATTAGAATAGTTGCAATTGATGAAATTTATGAAGAAATTGAATTGAATCAAATCTAAGTTTTTAACTAATTTTTTGTTCTATAACTTTGGTTTCAAATATTGTTATAGATTGTTCATTCAATTAGGTTACAATTGACAGATTGTCAAATTGATTATAATCAAAATTTGATATCCTGAATTGATTGTGTCTTAATAGATATTGTTAAATTATGGAATTTTATTGAAAAAATTGATAAATTTTGCGAAAGAATTTTGTGCATATCAATTGTTTGATAAATTGCCTCAAAGAGCAATATTCAACTTTACTCAATCAATTCATCTCTAAAATTGTTCATTGATTTAATTGTGTTGTAAAGCAAAGCTAGTGATTCAATGGGTTTGATTAGCTATATGCAATTTGTATAGTATCAAGTTTGAAATTTTTCATAGTTGAATTTGTATTCAATTTTCTATGTTTTGTAAATATTTTTTTTTTTTTTGATCCTGATGAGGGCTAATGCCCAAAACAAAAACAAAAAAAGCTAAGCAACAATCAATCTAGGGGAGCTATGTCCCTGTTCATCATCTAACAAAATACGCCTAACTTCGAAGGGGCATTTCTCATAAAAAATCATTTCCCGATCTAAGGAGCAACCTATGTTTGCCAATGCATCTGCACACTTGTTTGCTTCCCGATACTCATGCGAGATCTCCACAACCCAATTCAAGGCTAGCATATCACGAATCCTTTTCAATATAGTTATTCCATGTATGCTATAGACCTTACCAACCTTCAACACCTGCACAACAGCTTGTGAGTCAATGCTAAGTTCCACATTAGTAAATCCCATCCTCTGCGCAAGATACAACCCTTCCAATACTCCCCATAGCTCCGCAATGAAAGCACTGCAGTTGCCTACATTCTTTGCAAATCCTCTCAACCATTCTCCTTGGTTACCTCTTATAACACCTCCACATCCGGATCTTCTTCTCTCCTTACAAGCTCCATCAGTGTTTAGCTTCACAAAATTCTCCCTTGGAGGCTTCCATTTTATATATGAAAGCATTCGTTCTTTCTGCATTACAATAGTATTTGCATGCATTGCTCTTCCATAATCATTACTTAACTTCAAAACATGTTGTACTGGATTCACAGGACGCAAGAAATTTGTTTCATGAGCTTCCTTATTTCTCCAATTCCAATGACACCAGCACGCCAAAGCCCAAAAATCACACCACTCAACTCCTATACCACATTTATCTTTATTCATAATATTATAGTCCATCCATTCATCAAAGTTGCTCATAAAAAACTCATTTTGTCTTCCATGAGGAACTACTTGTCGCCAAAATTGTAGAATTAATTTACAATCTCTCAAGGCATGCAAGCTTGTCTCTTCCTCTACACCACAACACCCACACATAGAACTAGTGAGACCCATACGATTCATGAGAGAATTTGTAAGTAATCTATTCCACATTAATCTCCAAATAAAGCTTCGAACTCTTTCCGGAACACATAATTTCCATATTTTCTTCCATTTCGGGTCTGCTTCATCAATGTTAAAATCGCAGAGTTTATTGTACATGTAAGCAACCGAAAATTCTGTACAATGGCCTCCTGCACCTGCTAAAATGTCGCTGCCGTTCTCACTGCTTGGAGGCAATATTGCTGCAATTTTATCTTGCAATTCTATTGGCATCCAATTGTGCAGTAGCTCCCAATTCCACTCACCATTACTATTCACCAACTCACTAACTTTAGCACCATGTAGGGACAAGGGAATAGTCATGTGTTGCATTAAACAAAGACCCTCCGCTATCCATGCATGGTTCCATGCGTCAATATTTTGGCCATCTCCAACTATCCATTGGCAGTTACTTAAAACATGTTGTTTTAAACCTCCCAACGCCTTCCATAAACTAGAATCTGAAGGTCTTATAGTATTATGAGCATATTTTCCTCTTAATACATTACACCAGTAATCATTAGCATTAGAATGAAATTTCCATCCTAGCTTAATCAAACAAGCTTTATTCATAACCTCTAGATTTCTCAACCCCAATCCTCCCATCCATTTTGGTTTACAAATGTTCTCCCAGCTCACAGCATGAAATTTCCTACCTTCATTTGTATCTCCCCAAATGAATTTTCTCTGTAACCTTTGTATCTCCTCTAAACAAGTTTTTGGAATCTTGCTTGACATCATAGGGTATATAGGGACTGCCTCCAAAACACTTTTAGCAAGCGTCACTCTTCCGGCGAAAGACAATTGATTAGCCTTCCAAACGGACAACTTTGTTTCCACTTGATCTACTAAATACTGAAAATCCGCTTTCCTCGGAGCTCTCCCAATCAATGGAACCCCAAGGTAACGACCCAACTCAATTGCTTCTTTGAAACCTGATATGTTGAGTAATTTATTTTTCATTTCTCGCCCAACATTCTTTGAAAAATAAATGCTTGTTTTCTCTTGACTCACTTCTTGTCCAGATAGGCCACAAAAAGTATTGAGAATATTAGTAACACACTGCATCTGAGCCTCAGTTGCTTCCCCAAACAAGAGGAGATCGTCGGCAAACATTAAATGCGACACTATCGGTCCATTACGTCCTGCTTTAATACCACGCCAATCTCCTTGATTGACAGCATGAAGGATAAGATGGGATAATTTATCCATACATAAAACAAAGAGATACGGTGAAATTGGATCACCTTGTCGGATGCCCCGTTGAGGTCGAAAATATTCAGCTCTAGCTCCATTCCACTTCACATTCGTTTCAACACTGGTTACAGCATGCATGATAATATTTACCATATTAACCGGTAATTTTATCTCGCACAAAATTCTCCAGATGTACTCCCAGCTGATCTTATCATATGCTTTCGATAAATCAACCTTAACAGCAAACGCACCCTTCCTTCCTTTCATTTTGTGCATAGAATGCACCATTTCTTTTGCAACTATAATATTTTCATGGATATTTCTTCCCGGTACAAAACCAGTTTGAAAAGGTGAAACTAACTTTGGAATACAAACCTTTAATCTTTCCACCACAACTTTACTCACAATCTTGTAGATCGTATTACACAATGATATCGGACGAAATTGCGTAACACATTCTGGATGTTGAACCTTAGGAATCAAACAAATATCCGTCTGGTTCACCATTGCAATGCTGCTTGGGTTATTCCACACATTACAAACAAACTCACAAATAGATTTTCCAACCGTTCCCCACGCTTTTTGATAAAAACCCGCCGGGAAACCGTCCGGCCCAGGAGCCTTCCACGGATTCATAGAGAACAAGGCACTCTTAATTTCATCATTTTGAATAGGCAATGCAAGTTGGTTAATAACTTCAGTCTCCAAAACAGGATAAGAAATCTCAGTTTGAATCCACTCATTTCTATTGTGATTAGCCGAAAAAAGTTTTTGAAAAAACTCATTCACCATTCCCTGAAGTTGTTCCACCTCCTCTATCCATTGCCCATTTTCATTTTTCAACATTAAGATATTGTTTCTCCGCCTGCGACTCACAGTTTTTGTATGGTAATAGCGGGTATTACGATCCCCATCACTAAGCCACTTAGCTCTTGATCTTTGGAACCACATCAATTCCTCCTTCTCAAGGATGTTACTCAGTTCACCTTGCAATTTATTCTCCAACCTTCGAAGACCGCCACTGTTATTTCCATTATGTATACCGGTTTGTATCCCGGTGAGTCTTGCCATGATTTCCTTCTTCCTCAATAAAACTTGATCAAAGGTATGTAGCTTCCATCTCTTAATACCTTGTTCGACATTTTCAAGATTTTTTGTAATGGACAGCTCACCTCTCCAACTCTCATTCAACATGTCTTTATAGGTGTTATCCAAAAGCCATGCGCTCTCAAACCGAAATTGACGAGGAGCTTTAATGTACGGGGCATCCTTAGGAGCAATTATTATAGGATGATGGTCAGAGAACTGCACTCTATTTAACACTTTCACATAACCATCCGGAAACTTTAATCTCCATTCCTCATTACACAACGCTCTATCTAACCTTTCATAAATCCGCTGTCCACCATGATAAAGAGGTCCACGCCAAGTAAATTTTGGACCCATAGCGCCCAAATCTATTAGCTTGCAAGCATTAATGCGCTCACGAAATCTACTACACCTTCTCACTGATATAGGAGCTCCTCCCTTTTTTTCTTCAGCTGAGGCTATGTCATTAAAATCCCCTGCAAGCAGCCATGCCTCCCTCATATTGTGAGCAATCCCACACAAGTCCTCCCACATCAGTCTTCTATTTTCTTCATTTGGACTAGCATAGATGGGAGTAAAGTACCACTGTTCACCACTTGGATATTTCACTTTGAGATGAATGAATTGAAACTTTTTTATACAAGTTTCAACATTTATCTGGCCCTTTTGCCAGGCCACTGCAATTCCTCCGGCGTAACCTTGGACCTCCGTAGCAACAAGCCCGTCATATCCCAACAGCTTGAAAGTACGCTCCAAGCTAGTAGGATCACATCTAGTCTCTTCAATAACAATCATAATAGGTTTGTGCATTGTTAAATATTGTTTGCAATAACGAAAGAAAGATGTGTTGGCTGCACCTCTGCAGTTCCACACAAAGATTTTACTATTGTTATTCATCACAAACAAATGACAAGTACTATAAATTCCCAAGGCACCCCTTCTAAAACACCTATTGACTAGGCAAAGGTGTTTCATTAATGATTTCCATGTCTGACTCTGCAGTCCCGACTGATCCTTGATCATTTGCATCCTCAAATAACTCATTTTCCCATCCCATATTTGTATCCTGGAGAGGTGAATTTGATGGGATAAATAGTGGCGTGCCATGCAAATTTGGGGGTCTTGGTATGTTAGGACTTGTAATATCTTCATGATCCAATTCAATATTATGAACTGGACTATAATCTCTTGTTGCATTTAAATTTTCTTGTTGCACCCCATTTTTATTTATGGACTCCTTGTTATTACCAATGTGCTGTTGGTGTTGAGCTTTCAAACTTTCTAGCAATTGGGTCCCCATTTCTTCGGTGAGATTTTCAACTCCTTTTTTAACATTTGACCCGGGCTTTCCTTTAAAACTCCCTCCCCCACGTGCAGCCAATTTTTTCTCCTTGTTTGTTTTTTCATAATTGATTTCTCCTTTTTTATTTCCACCGCCAGCACTCCCGCGTAAGTTACGCATATTTTTCCCATTATTATTATTATTATTATTATTATTCATATCACTCTCATTCTCTTCTCTTGCCAAATCTTCCTCATTAATTTCATCATTATGGTCACTTAAGGAAATAAACCTGGATCCCGACTTTTTTTCTGCGTCATTAATGCCCACCGGAGCTTCATTAAATTTCGCCGGAATATTGTTTCCTTTCCCTTCCATCACTGCAGAGTTTCTTGTTGATCCAGGCTTCCTACCCCTCTTCTGTTTCTGCACCACACGCCATGGCCCATCAACTCCATCACCAGCCAATCCATTAGCACGCACTTCATTCTGATTGCTTCTGCTACCTTCTTCCTGATGCCCTACATTCATCAATTTGTCTGGACAACCTTCCTTGTAATGTCCAAACTTACCACATGTAAGGCACAGTAGATGTAACCCTTCATATTCAATATTGTATTTCCTCCCTTTGATTGTAAACATAGCTAACAAAGGTTCAGTCAGATTGACTTGAACACACAGCCGCGCATACTTCCCACGTTCTTGTGTAAGTGTAT
This sequence comes from Trifolium fragiferum, assembly GCA_954870985.1. Lineage (NCBI taxonomy): Eukaryota > Viridiplantae > Streptophyta > Magnoliopsida > Fabales > Fabaceae > Trifolium > Trifolium fragiferum. The sequence goes on from OX940792.1 coordinate 27,300,579, forward strand.
TCTTATCCACCTTCACCGTCTTTCCCACCCTATTACCAATAAAATTCAAAATTTTGGAGTCATAGAATTCTATTGGCAAACCAGTGATTCTCACCCACACTGCCACTTCCTTAATGGTATCACTCTCCGGATGAAAGTTTGGGCTCCATTCTTTCACCGTAAGATAGTGATCATAGATGAACCATGGTCCATCCATTAATGCAGCATATTTATCATCTTCATGTGTGAACAGAACTAAATAATAGTCATTACCTAGATCTATGATACTTATCACACCCTTCCTTACCCACATCTGCTTCAATCGTGTCTCCAATGCTTTGTAACCAATTCTTCTTCCCAATAGCTTAACAATCACCCCCCTTCTCCATGGTCTATAGATCCGTTTTTCCTCATGCTTTGAGAAAACGAATTCAGGACATGTATAGCCTCCTATAATCCTCTCCTCCACCTTCATGCCTTCTCCATCTTCCACTTCTTCTCCTTCTATCTCCTCAGCATCACTTCCATCCTCCCTTCCTAAGCCTCCCTTCCGCCCTAGCACCGTATCACAATACGATCTACCATCTGCATCCTCCCTCTTTGACTGCCCAGAACCCCCATCTTCATCATGGTTCCCACCTTTCATTCTTTTGTTGCTTCGTAGTTGCAAGTCTTCCTCATCTTTTGATTTCTTAGGGTTTGCATCGGGATTTTCTTTTTTTTGCCCTAGCAGAGCGTTTTCACTTGACATAATTGGTAAATATTTAATTTGAATAGAAATTCAATTAATATATCTCATTTGTGAGTTTGCTAATCCTCGTAGGTTTTGCATAATTCTTCATAGTTTAAATCACTTCTATAATCGTCTATATTCATAGTTCTCGATAAAATTTTGAAAATTTGTCCGTTACGCATTAAACTCTAAGAACACAATTCGCCCTTTTAGTGTGTTAATCGTCATAATAACCAACAAGATTTATCAAATTAAAAAATCACAATACAACTTCAGTTACTAACACCATTCTTCGGTCTTTGAAACAACAAATGGATGATAGAAATTATAAAATGATAAAAATGATAACACATCAGATGGATACTTTGTGTAATCCAATAATAGAAAATTCAACAGCTACTTACCAAGCATAAACAACACAATTGGACATTAGGTTCCTCAGATTTTAATGAACATAACCTAAATTGATTTGCAAGCTAAGGGTGAGGACTTTTCGCTGCACCAGACGACTGAACTTCATTTCCACAATCAAAAATAAAAGCTGAATCACCTTGATTGCTTCTCGAAGAGCTGCCGATAACCTCATCTCTATTCATAAAAGAAGCATCTTTGCGAATCCTCTTGCGCATGGCGTAGTAGTGCTTGCGAATGTTCTGTGTTTTTCTCTTCGGAACACCAACTTTTGTCAAGACTACCTTTTTGATTTTTTTACCCCTATACTTGGCTATCTCCAACCTAGCCATGGAAGCAGCAGATTCCTTCGAAACATCTGGATCGTAGATCATAGAACGCCAACGTTCTCTCAGTTCCGTGAAAGTGTACCTTCTGGAGAAAGAAACGGCTCCTCTAGCCAACGATGTAAGTGAAGCTCCATTCTGAACAAAATGATTATTCGTCATCAGTGACAAATCAATAAACTTTTCATATTTTCCGCAAGAAAATAGTCTAAAATATGTTAAAAATAAAAAATTTTGAGGTTTTACAAAATCCACAATTTTATCAACAAACCCCGCAAATAAAATAGTCTAAAATTATGCAAATAATACCATCAATCGTTTATATTCTTAATTCTCGATAACTTTTTTTTTTTAAGCAAATAATACCATCTTTCTTCTCCAATATATTTTGCATCAATTTGTATCCTTAATGTTATATGGTTAATTGAAATTGGATGAATAAATGATTATAATTAATATACTTTATTATGCTTTATAAAGTTATTTTCTCAAACAACTTGATTTAAGGTGGCAACAATAATTTCTTTTTTGCAGACTAAAAAAAAAATCTTAGACACTTTTCAGTTTTCACAAATATTTTTTCCCTGAGTTGGGCTAACACTCCCATACCACTCAACATCCAATCGTCGATGCACGATGTTAGAGCATAATTGAGGGTGCCAAAGCAAGGTTATGTTTTTAATAATAACTAAAAAATATGAAGAATAAAATGAATTAATGAAATCAATTAATTAAAAATGAATGTGATTAGAGATATACCTCAATGGCATTCTTGAGAAGAAAATCGTCCTCGACAGTCCATAACACAGGAGGGGGAAGTGGATCCATGACAGTGACAGAAAAGAAGAATCTATTTGGAAAATGGGGAATTGCGAGTAATGAGATGATAATGATGATGGTATTTAAACTGAAACTGAAAAAGGTGCATGAAATTGTGAATAATGAGTATAAAAGTTTGTGAAGAGTGAGACTTACGGAAAAAGATGTATTGTTACAAACTGTAATCTCTAAATCTCGTGACTGACTGTCGTGACTCACTTTAAAAATATTCGATTAAATGAAATGATACTCTACTACGACTGTCACAAGTGATGCATGACTCAAGAGTGGAGATACTAGTAGAGTATCATTTCATTTTTCTTACAACAAATGGGATACATGTTTTTTTCTTTTCTTTTTTATTACATTTTTATTGATTTCTTTATTTTGACTAACATATTTTATTCATTTGATACCATATTTTTATTAATTTACTCCTTCTAGAATGACATATATGGAAAATTTGTAATAAAAAAAATTATAGTTCAGGGAAAATTATTTAAAAAGTTCGAGGTATTTATTTGGTCTGAAATTCAGAACAAATACATCCGACTTTCAAGATATTTTTCTATTATATTTTATTTGAGTAAAATACTGAGTTTATTGATGAATTTGTAGACTCTTCTGATCAAATATATGTTTTAGATTACAAATATTTTTAAAATGTCATTAATTTTATTAAAATATAACGACCTAATTGATGATAAAAAGTTAAACATACACATAGGGATTAACTTGAGAGTATATAATATAGTTATGATATGAACATTTTTTAGATACTGACTAATTATATGAGAATATCATACAAAATCCCAATCTCCAAGCATAATGCAAGCCTTTCAAAGCACCCCCAAGTTCCACCACCTAAACATTATGATTGTCATTGTCCATACCTCGCGCAAAACACTAACAAATTTTTTACAATTGCATATTTAATTAACCGAAAATGATTCAATCTAAAAACCACATTTAATCAAGAGAAATGCTTAGTAAAGCGAATACTCAATCACGAATTTTTCACGAATCGGTGGAACCATAAGACATAGGCAACAAACATGCACCGGTTGCAATTTTCTATTTAATTAATTCAACTTAATTTCTTTATTTTTTCATGCTTTTGAGTTCTATACTATAAGTTCTAGTAAAGTTGGATTTATATTTGTTATTCAATTTTTAGTTATTGGTATGATATATTTTAGACAAAATGAAAATATTGATTTTTTTAAGTTTTATATTTGTATCAGATAAGTTTTTTAGCGTGTGTTTGATTCGTAAAACGGCAAGTATTGAACAGAGCAATACAAGATGGAACAAGATAGTACAAGACAAGACAAAAATGTATTGGAGAGATATAGAGCGATAATATTTTGTTCAATCCCATAACATGTTTCTAAATCAAACAGGGTATAATAAAAGTTTTCTAATCCAGTTCCCTATTTTTTAGCAGATCAAATGCATCCTAAGTTTTTAAAATTGCAATCGTTTAAGTTTTACGTTTGTATCAGATAAATTTTTTAAGTTTTTTTAGTGATTTTTTAAGTTTTTTAAGTAACAAATAAGTCATTTAAGTTTGTAATTTGTAATAAATAAGTCCATTAAGATAGGACCTTTTTAAGGAACTAATTTGTTGCAAACGTAAAACTCAAATAACATATTTGTTACTTAAAAAACTTAAATGACATATTTGATACAAACGTAAAAATTAAAAAATCTATTTGTAACTTAATAAACTTAAAGGACCAATCTAATACGAATTTAATTTTGTCTAATTTATTTTAATTAAAATAAAACTTTTAGAAAATAAAATAAACCAAAAGAAATATAAATCAGCTTACTCAAGAGTAGCTAATATTAACTACATATACAATAAGAAAGAAATATTAAAAAACCGTATTCGTGAAATCTTCGCACAAATTCCTTCGCTGCAAATAGCATAGCTGTTTAATCAAATAAGATATTTTAATTGTCGTCCCCATGACTTGCGAGCATAGCTTAATTGACAGAAACATTATAAATTATTACAGGAATTGGAGTTCGAACTCTGATACTTCCACTTTTTTTTACCATAGATAACTCTGGTACTCCCACTTATTCACCTTTAAAGGTGAAAACTCAGCATCCTTCTAACTAAATAGAAACTAATTAATGCAATACAAAACTTCTTTTTTGAGAGTGGATCCTCTCAAGTGGGAAAAAAAATTGAGGAAATAAAGTGGGACAATTGACCATTAGATTAGAAATATAAAACAATATTTAATTTTAAAAGTAATGGAAAAAAAGTGATTGATGGTTAAGATGTGAAAATTGAGAAAAATTGAGGGAAAAAAAATTGAGATGATCCATTCTCTTCTTTTTTAATGGCAATATATTATTATGTTAACAGTTACAGTAATTGTTATATTAGTTATTTTTACACTTTATCGAGATTTGAATCTTAAATCTCCAACTTCTTTTAGCATCAATTAATTTCAATCCCTTGAATTACTCATTCCACCTTGATGTAATACATAATTGAGAAAGAGAATAGTCAGAATACTCCCTCTCATCTTAATATAATTAATTTCATTTTTTTAATACTTTGGAAGATTGATGGTAAGCTAGATACATCACACCAAGAATTAGCTATTTTCGTTAATGGCAAAGTTGCAATGCTAAACAAGTTTTACTTTTCATCAAAAAGACACAGAATACATGTAGAATGCAAATATGTTTATTAATGGTAAACTAAATTAGCATATAACATATATACTTAGCACACGTTTTTGAAGGATAAATTATTTTTTAGCCTATGAATTTTCTTTCTTATTAATAGGAGTGTAATCTCACGAGAAATACTTATATGGACAGAAGCCCAAATAATATTTGTTAGGTACATTCATAAGAAATAAAAATAAATAAAAAAATGGTTAAAATGATATAAATTGATGTGTGATAATTTTATTTTAAATTTTTTTATCTATGCGTGTACATCTAAATTTTATGCCCAAATATTTGTGCTCAAGCAAGTGTGCTCGTCGTTGGTTTTGTTTCAGCAAATTTTAGTACTCAAATATTTTCCGTCACAATTTTTTATGTCCATGCTTTTAAACGAACCATGTTATTTTGACAACTCAAAATAGACAACCGGTTGACACCTTACTCATAATGCACACAGTCCGAGATAGAATAAAAAATAGAAAAGTAGATGGATAATACTAATAAAAGTGTTCGACAACTAAAGAGTTGTCAAAATAATTTTTTTCTTTTTAAATCAATTCACGTATGTCATTCAAATTTTTAATTTTTTTTTTCGTAGTCATATTTAGTACATTATAGAAATATCAAATATGTCTCTAGCAAAGGGTTAATTTATTGACGTAAATGCAATTTTAGTTCCCGTATTTTATAAAATGAGCAATTTTGATCCTCATATTTAAATCAAACGGAGTATTTAAAAGTTAATAAAATAAATAAATAAACACATGCGCAAAGTCTTTTGTCCAATTATTAGTCACCATTCGTGTTAGGTGATTCCAACCAATAGCATTTATGATACATACCATCTCCACACCATAAAAATCAATGTTCCACATACAGGGTTTGTTAAATAGACAGTGTTGTGTTGAAGAAAATAACAACACATTAATCCTACAATGAACAACATTGTTGTGGAAATAGAAGATACTGTAAAAGAATTGAGACAATACTTCAAAACAGGAAAAACAAGAAGTGTTACATGGAGAAAAAACCAGCTTCAAGCTATACTTAATCTTGTTCATGAAAATGAAGATTCTATGTCTAAGGCTCTTTACCAAGATCTTGGGAAGCACCCTGTTGAAGCTTACCGTGACGAGGTTGAGAAATTATTATTAATTAAAGTGCATATAAGTTTTATTTTTATTTTTTAGTTTGATTTATAGAATATAGTTACTATATATTAACTGATTTATTATGTCACATTTTTCTACCAAATAATTATAACTTGTTTGTAATTGATTTGTTATCCTTAAAATTATGTTACTGAGTTCTTCAGAGACTTCTTGACAGATTGATTATTTTTGTAGCTTGGAGGAGTAGAAAAATCAGCCCAAAACTCTTTGAACAGTGTTGAAAAATGGATGGCTCCTACAAAGGTAGGTTCTTCTATTTCCCTCTTTTATTTTATTTTGTTATAATCAAATTTAAGTTAAAGTGATTGAATAATCAAACTTATATTAGATGATCAAATTACATCTTGATGAGATAACTATAGGATAAGGACTAGAGCTTAGTAATCTGAAAATGACATATAGTTTGAATAAAAGTCAGATCCTATGTTATCTCAAGCCTTAAAATAGCTTCATATATTTTAAATATCATATTATACATTTTTTAATTAAATATATTTTTGGTCCCTATAAATATCTCAAATTTCATTTTTAATCCCTATTAAAAATTTCAACAATTTTTTATCCCTAGATATGTTTGGTCACAACTTTTGGTCCCTATTTTTAAATCATCTGATATGAGCTTTCAATATTTTTGGAATAAATTGATTATGTTCCATTACTATATTCACCTATCATTTTGTCTTATATTGTACGGTGACTCATTAACTGTTACTTGTTCTGGTCACTGTTTTTAAGCAGATTATTCACCACTTCTGTTGTTGGACTTATTATGTCTAACAATTAACTTATTTTCTCTGTTGTGGCTAATATTGCAGAGCCATATCCCTCTTCTTTTCTTCCCAGCAAAAGGAGAGGTATTGCCAGAACCACTTGGTGTAGTTCTCATTTTTTCCTCTTGGAACTTTCCAATTAGTAAGTCAAAAATTTCCTATCCAACTGATATTCTACAAATGTGAACTGATATTTGAAAATCGTTTAAAACTCCAACGACGACACACATTGTCTTCTGAAAGTGGAAATCTATAATACTCCTCGTCTTCATGGTTGAGACAATGACTTAGTATGTTTGGTTCTGTGGTGAGAAAATGATTTTAAGTGATTTGATTTTGCAACAGTGATTCTGAATTGAGTTGAAGGTAAAGTTTATATTTGGATACATTCATGTAAAAGTGAGCTGAACAAGAAATTTGAGTGTGAAAATCAATTCTAGAATCAGAAACTACATTTTCTAGCTTCAAGTTGAATCAATTCTGAAAGCAAAATCAATTCTACTTTAGAGAAACCAAACATGTCAAAATCAATTCGACACCTCTTAGAATCAATTTTGGTCTCTCTAGGAGTGAAACCAAACATACATTCAAGACTAATTAACTTATCGAGGAGCGCCACTGATTTTCGTTTAGAGTTTATAATAACTTTTAAGTACTAATCAACCATTGAATATAAGCTCTCACTACAAGAAATATTATTTTTAGCAACAACTTTTTTTGTTACAAGTCGCTGGCAAAATAACCAAAGGTAATTTTGCCAGCGACTTGTAACAAAAAAAGCCGTTGCGAAAAATCATATTTCTTGTAGTGTCTAGAATGCTTTGATGATGTTTTAAAATAAGAAGCATAAGCATGCTAATACATAAACTTTATGCAGTGTTGGCATTGGATCCAATAATTGGAGCAATATCAGCTGGAAATGTTGTAGTCATAAAACCATCAGAACAAGCTCCAGCATGCTCTTCTTTTCTTGCCAATACCCTTCCTCACTACTTGGATAATAATGCCATAAAGATCATTGAAGGTGGTGGAGATGTCTCTGAACAACTACTGCTACATAAATGGGACAAAATATTCTTCACCGGTATTATTTCCTTTGAATTTCCTGAAAATTTGAAATTTGAACCATTCGGTTTCAATTCAACGACCATTAATGTGCTAGCTGCAAAAATGTATGAAATTCCTGACTGCAGGCAATCCGAATTCATTTTCTTTTGCTTGACGGTTTTTTGCAACTGTGTATGATATTTTTAGGAAGTCCACGTGTCGCGAGAATAGTCATGACTTCTGCTGCAAGGAATTTAACTCCTGTTACTTTAGAGCTTGGGGGAAAATGCCCTGCTATATTTGATCACCTTTCTAATCCTTCAGATTTTAAGGTACTTCAAATAAGTGTTACTAATACAAAAGTTTTAAAAAACTTTTCATGGCCGCAATTGTAGCTGCGACATCAAGATTTTTAATGTATTTGTGACCACAATTGTGGTCACAGATACATTAAAAATTGGGACACGCCGTGGTTTAAAACCTTGCTTATTATGCATGTCACATTATTGAAGTTTAAGGTCTAATTCAGTTTCCATTTTACCAAGATGGCAGTGAAAAGAATAGTAGGAGCAAAGTGGGGAGCCTGCAGTGGACAAGCATGTATAGGAATCGATTATCTGCTTGTTGAGGAGAAATTCTCATCTGAAGTGGTATATATACATTGTACATTATATAAGCTGTTATTTATTCTAAAGTTTTAATAATTTTCTAATCTTAACTTTTTTTTGTTTTCTTCTAGATAGAACTATTAAAGAAGTTCATAAGAAAATTTTATGGTGACAACATGGTAGAATCAAGGGTACTATCAAGAATAGTAAACAAACAGCACTTTGAGAGATTGTGTAACCTTCTTAAAGACCCTCTTGTTGCTGCTTCAATAGTTCATGGTGGTTCAGTTGATGAAACAAACCTGTAATATTAGCCTCTTCCTATAATCACTAACCTTAATTTCTCTAGAACAAAATTTTTCTGTTTCCGTTTCATGTTTTATTACGTAACTACATTTTATTTAAAACCATCAAACATGATGCGGCATATTGAAGAGTTATATTTGAATGTCTATAAATAAAAACAAAATTACGATGAGTTTGACAAAATTACAGTGACATTATGATTTTGTTGTAAAATGCATCTTTTACATAAACTATGGTGACACGCTGTAATTCTATCAAATACACCGTCAATCCTAAACGAAACAATTGAAGTGAATAGTAGTCAAGTTAATCTAATTAATTAGTTTCTTACAACTTTGTCAGATTTATTGAGCCAACAATCTTGTTAGATCCACCATTAGATGCTGAAATCATGACAGAAGAAATCTTTGGTCCTCTACTACCGGTGATCACAGTGAGAATCAGCAATTCCCTTTCATGTTAAATTCTCACATACAATGTAATTTATCTCTTTGAATTCTTAACTTTGCCATTTATACAGGTGAATAAAATTCAGGAAAGTGTTGGATTTATAAACTCAAGGCCAAAACCTCTTACCATTTATGCATTCACCAAAGATGATACTTTCAAGAGAAAGATTGTAGCAGAAACTTCCTCTGGAAGTGTCATATTTAATGACACACTTGTTCAAGTAATGCTTTTCTTACCTCAATTAACTTTCATGTTATAAATCTAAGAATAATGTAAAAGATGTCTATACAGTTTATTCTTCTATTCCAAAATAACCGTCGTTTTAAGTATATAAGAAGTGTTCCAAAAATAACATTCTTTAGTTTTTTTGTTTACTAAACAAACGATATTTATTTGTTCAAATTAATAGAATACATCCATGTAATACAAATTCAAAATCACTAAAAACAAAAAAAATGAATCTGTGAACAAACTCGACAGTTATTCTGAAAAAGAAAAGAGTAATTATTAATGTCATTTTATTCTATGTGCAGTTTTTATGTGATACACTACCATTTGGAGGTGTTGGGCAGAGTGGTTTTGGGAGGTACCATGGGAAATACTCATTTGACACATTCAGCCATGAAAAAGCTATAATGCATAGACATCTTTGCCTTGAAATTGAGCCAAGGTATCCTCCTTGGAGTCAGTTCAAACTAGAATTTATCAGATTGGCATACAAATTGAACTACTTTGGATTAATGCTGCACGTGCTGGGATTGAAAAAACACAATTAGATCAATTCTTCAACTACGATGCTTCTCTATAATAGATGTTGATTTGAAATACATTGGCCATTGTTGTTGTAATAATAGATGCTTCAAGTATTAGCTTCACTTTTTACAGCAGTTCCAAACATGTTCTCATTTTAATAGTTCCAGTGACCAAAATCATATTCAACACGTGGTTATTCATTAAACATTAATTACGTTGGATTATCTTAGTTTTATGAGTTTATCTTTGTTTTGTTATCGTGTAGATCGTCTTAATTTTTTAAGAGAATTATAAGATTCCATAATTTATACTAATCTACTAAATTTAATTTAGGATATGATATGGGATATGAAGGATAGTTGCCCCATTAGTTGATGATATTGCCATCATCTTTGTTGCAGGCATCAAACCTCGGTTTCATTCTTGAAAGGTTGAATGTTGGTAACCTACGGGATGTTTGAATTAACCTCTCAAACCAATGGTAGCTTTGCCTCTAAAGAAATTTAAAGATGGGGAGAAGAATGCATTCTCCAAGGTGATTGTGGTTGATAGTCGTCACGCTCATCAATCAAAACACAATATTTGAAAAAATAAAAATTAAACATGGATGGTTTTTACAGAAGCATAACAGTTAAGAAAAGAAAAGAAAAACTAAAACTACAACAATGTAATTTGTAGATTAATTGAATTTTAACATTGAAGTATGTATGGCTGGGCCATGGATAACACAATATTTGAAAAAGAATGCACAAGTGGATAGGAAGTCACAGTTGCTAGATCTTTAGGTTTTATAAATCAATGGCTAAGATTCAAAAACCAATAAAAGTTAAAACGTGTAATGTGTGTGTGTGCATGGACGCGCGCACCAATACTCTAACCATCACAACTACACCTAAAACAACAAAGCAGTCAAACAAGACGTCATTAGCATTGAACTTTCTCACCGTAAACCGTGGTTTGTTTTGGCTGTTCTAATTTTTCTTCTACAAAAGGAACATCAGATTCAGAGCGGTGGGTTTCATTGAGGACAGAGGGGTGGGGGAGCGAACAGAGAGTGATAAGGGCTGCGAAAGGATGGAGGGGAGAGAGAGTGAGAGAGAGTGAAATGAGTTCACCGATTTATAACTTTGTGTATCTATGCACTACTTAAGTAGTGAATGGGATAACTCAAATGGGTGCATCTTACACTCTTCAGCTAGAGTATTATTACCAACATGTATGAACCATTCTATCACGTCGTCCATATGATAAAGGATTTAAAAATCAGCAATATTCTATCAATTCGAATGTGTGTGCACACACAAAAGGCGCACATGACATAAAATCATTAGAAAGAAAAGCAATAAAAAGGAACAGTGATCAGACATGCAAGTTAAACACAATATTCTGAGTTTGTTTCCTCATGTGATCAAATGAGGGATAATTCCAATTTACAGGAGAATTTTTAAGCGTTTAAAGGCATCCAAGTTTCTCAAAATGCCTTTCTCCACTTCATATTTATCCTTTTTGAAAGGATAATCCGCTATTCTAGTTTTATGAATTTATTACCAGTTATTATACTTTATCATCATGGAACCACCACCTTGTCTCCTTGGGAGATCTGCCATTTCTACAGTTCTTTACATATCGGTCATTATCTTCAGGGCGTTGCTGCAGAAGAGATCAAGACAGAGTTGTTTAAGTAAATCGATATAGAAAACCATTGGATGTCATATGACTCATATCACACCAAAAAATGCACAAACGTGAAAGCATGTGTATCAATATATACTGAAATTATGCGAAATACAAAAGGACACAATATGTACAATAGATTCACACCTTTACAGTTGAGCTTGAAAGCATTGAGAGAATACTGATGCATACAGAACTAACAGTCATGGCTGGGGACCATGAATCATACAATATATCTGCATAATCATAAAGCGTACCAAATGTCAGCTCACCACCAAAAGCAGACCCTAATCAATCATTATTAATTTTTGGCTACCTTCTAGTATAATATACATAAAAATCAATGAAATTTGAGTGATCTACACTTGCAATATAATCAAACACACAAATGAGAATATTATCTATTATAACAAGGTAAATACCCCCAATCATCAAATATACAAAACAGAACGGTTAAAGCTGAACTATTTTATATATTTCACCGATAGATACTTCCAAGTAGTTGGAAACAAAAGTTAATGGTTCTCAATTCCCTTCTCCACTATTAACCAAGAGAACTATTTTTGAAACAAGATACTTTGTCAGGACTGCATGCTACCATTAAAAAAAAAAAAAAAAAAACTGACTGACTCAGACTTATCAATTTCATGAGAAGGGGTTCAATGAACAAAGGAATTACCACTAACAACGCACTCCTTACTTTCATTCATTAGAAAAATTACATATAGAAAATCTTCACTAAAATTTGTCTAATATGCAACAAAATAAAAAAGAATAGAAAAATGCCGTTTGATGAATCTTGGCCGACCATGGAAAATATCTTTTATAGAAACATCCATAGTTCATTTAGAAAGTTTTTAAAAAAATAACTACCATTCATTAGCTCCCAGAATAGATAGGTAGAAACAGAGAAAATAAGAGAAGCAACTAAAAGCCAAAATCCAGATCTGTTTATGGTTTTTGACAGTAATATACCTAGCTAATAAACACATAACTTGTGACAAGAAACTAAACCTGTGCTTTAAAATTAAAATACAAATAATTTAGGAAGTTGGGTTTATCAATCTAACAACGTATAATAATTTATCCAAAGTTAGCACCAGAGATACTTGTATGACATGTTTATTGTTTAAATATTTTGAAAATTGCAAACAAGATTTTTAGGCATAAAAACATTTTAAAAAAAAAGGTCATTTGAAGAAATGCAAGACTCAGCATGTAACCTTTCAATTATTCCTCGTGTACGCCAGACTATCAGAGCTTTAATATCTCCTTCTAGGGTTGACTATATGGATCAAATAACACCAAAAAGTCATTTACCTAAAGGTCTTTCTTAATAGTTTCACCTATAGGTTTGCTTGACCTTCCTTTGCCTCTATCAATTGGGCTACCCCTACCTGATCTACTCGCTCTCCTTTCTACCGAATCTACTGTCTCCTTCACACATGCCCAGACCTCCTAAATCGAGATTCAACAATCTTTTATAGAATAAGTGCTACCACAACTCTCAGTCTCTAATACTTTTATTCCTAGTCCCAACTTGTCTTGTATTTTCACTCAAAGTATTTGTCATGCTTTTTCCAAAAAGTTTTTAGCAAAATATAAAAAATATGAATATGATGGTGACTCAAAGAGAAACCAACAGCAATGAACAACGAAGAAATAGTCAGCAGACAATAACAGTAAATAAAGTGCCAGAATATGAATGGTTGAAAAGCTAATACAAACAAATCAAACAAAGGCCAACAAATACTAAAAACCTGCAATAAAATGTTGTCAATGTAAATCAATTTGAGTTAATGCACATGCATTATTTGACTTCAATGGACATGTATTTGTCAATGTAAATTTGGGATCCCATTAATGTTTTTTATATTTATTTGACTTCAATGGACATGTATTGTCAATGTGAATAAATTTTACAGTGACATTCAATGATAGCTCACTATTTTGGGATCCCATTAATGTTTTTTATATTTATTTGACTTCAATGGACATGTATTGTCAATGTGAATAAATTTTACAGTGACATTCAATGATAGCTCACTATTTTGTCCCGTCATATCATTAATTTCAAGTTGCAATTACAAGAGTGGATTTCTATTTTTATCACAAAATAGTGAACCAAGATTGGAAGTCAGTGTAAAATTGTCACTCCATTTAAACTCTATTTGTAATAAGATGCTATTATTGACACAAAATTGTGATATTGTGACCTCTAAGGATTTGTTCTCCCTTAAAACAAACAGAAAACCGCATACCTAAACAAATATGCCCGTTGCTATAGATATGGGGATGCATTGGGGCCGGATTCATAAATATGACCTGTGAATAACCATCCACACAAAAAAAGTCAGAGGAAAACTATCACAAAATGGTGAAATAGTAAAGAAAACCCTTAATCCAATGACTAAATTAACAACCTGCGGAGCTTCCATCGGGTAATGCTCCGGGAAATCAACCTGAAGCTTGTAGGTTTCATTAGCATAAAGTGTCCCAGGAGCTCCAATCACTTCAATAACCCACCTGTAAGAATCAAAATAGCAAACCTTTAATTACCAAAAAAGAAATGATATTTTGACACAAAATTGACATCAAATTTCAACATCAATTTGGATAATTAACTAACACAGTTCAAATATGTGGTTAATTGTGCTCAGTGGAAAGTTAATAAATTTAACAAAGTGACCGAACTAATTAATCACCAATTAAACACAATTAACTATGATTTCGAATGTCATTAACCACAATATCCATATGATCAATTATACACATGTCCATCAACCATGATTTTGTGTTCAAATATACACTTGAAAATTGTTCAGGCGTGACTAACTGGTGGTTAGTTGCGTTCAAGATCGTAGTTATATGTGTTCGATAGATGGTTAATGCATCGCAAAACCTTGTTATAGTCATTAATCATCCACTAAACATAATTAACCAAACATTTAAACTGAGTCAACAATCCAATTTACCCAAATTGAAATGAAAATAACACAAGTAACCGAAAAATCAACAAACCTAATCTAAAAAACAAAAATTGAAAAGGGGAAAACAGACCAAAACACATTATAAGAAAATTGATTTGACCAATTTCAAGAATTAAAATAAAAAAATAAAAAATTGGAATGCATCGATTACCTTTGAAGATTATCGCTAACTTTGTAGTTGAAACCAGTAGGAGGATTAGCCTGCCACTCGACGAGTTCTTTCTGAAGCCTATTGCAGGCAATCTTACTCAGAGTCTGAAAGAAAAAAACAAATTAGAAATTAGAAGAAGAAGAGAAAGTGAATGAAGGATTGAAGAAAGAAGAAGAGAGAAGAAACCTTGCGAGAGGAATTTGAGGAGCTAGTCATGGTTGGTTTGGTGGTTTCAGAGAAATGTCGAAAGCAGCATTCGGTTTTGACGGAATGAAAGAGAGAGTATCGGCGACTATGGTTTACTTCGTGTTTACCCCTTTCTTTTTTTAATTTATTTATTTTATGCTCTGCGTAACGCTTGTTCTAAATATTCTTTTTTTTATTAAAATAAATATATATTTTTATTCGTTGAAATTGATAGAATATATTGGGTCCGGTTATTATACATAAGTGGTGCAGCCCAATAAGCCGCTAGCCCAAAACATTTCCTTCCTGAAGCGACCCATTTCGTTTCCCTCTTTATCCAACAAACGTTTATCGTGTAAAGTAACGGTTACTCCAAACAAAATCTTCTCAGTTCAAAACCAATCGCAAATTTCTCGCCGGAATCAACATCATCATCACCGTTGCCGGAAATCAACATCATCACCATCACCGTTACGAAAACAACATTCATCATCGCCATCATCGTTCACTCCTTCATCATCATCGCAAGCTATTATGGAAGCAACACAAAAAATGAAGAAATCATATTCAACACATAAAATGAAGAATACATCACAGGTTTTCTTCCATAACTTTTCTCCTTCAAATTTTTGTAAATAACTTAACAAATTTATGGTTTGAGTTTGGAAATTAATGCAAAACATATTTGTAAAACCCTAATTATACAGTTTATTGTGATTCTCAAGTTAATTTGTTGCTAAAATTGTTGAAAATGGTTTTATGGTTCAGTTTAGAAACTAATTGAAATCATCTATGAATACCTAAACTTGTGACTTATTTAAACTTGTGTTCTCAATTTGTGTGACTTAGTTGTGACTTAGGGTTGGAGATTTGTTGAATTTTATAGATTTGTTGACTTAAGGATGGAATTAAGCCAAATGTTGTTTCAGTGGTTGAGTAGATTGTGCTCATTATGAATTTG
Organism: Trifolium fragiferum; assembly: GCA_954870985.1. Classification (NCBI taxonomy): domain Eukaryota; kingdom Viridiplantae; phylum Streptophyta; class Magnoliopsida; order Fabales; family Fabaceae; genus Trifolium; species Trifolium fragiferum. The sequence continues at coordinate 27,316,612 of OX940792.1, forward strand.
TTAATAAGTTTTGAAACCATTTGGCACGAAAAATGGTTTCAGTAAGTTTTAAACTCAAACCATTTGATGCTGGTAATTTTTTGCCGTTGGTCTCAATGGTTAGGTTAAGCATTAATAAGCCAAGTTGCATTGTTTTAATTGTCATTTCAATACCTAAATACAATTATACTTTTACAGATAAGCACTTTTCTTAATTTGTCATACAACTTGGTACTATGTGCTTAATTTATAGTACAAGAAGAATAAACAGAATTAGGTAGAAATGTACCACATGTTATTCATAAGATAAGAAGTTATTATATCTAAACAATTTTAGTACTTATTAGAACAATGATAAGCAACTCAGTTTGTCCTTAAAACCACACAATTTTAGTACTTATTAGAACGTAGCGAGTTCGGTCCGGTTATAGAATTGGCCAGATGGACTTCCATTTGGAAGTAGCGCTAGCGTCACAAAACTAGAAGCACCTTCTTCGGTAGTTAACACACCGGTATTGCATTAATTGTAACTCAAACCATTTGATGCTGATAATTAATGTTATTAATATGTTTTGGTCAATCTCTCATGAATAATATGGCATCTTTATCAATTTTAATTAATATCTCAATTTGTTTTGGTCTGTTTTTAAAAATCAATGGCTTCTTTATGAATTTTGGTTTTTATAGAATTCTGTTGATTTTGAACTGTGTCATGCATAATTGAATGCAATCTACTTCAAAACCATTTTTCACAAAGAATGGTTTCAATGAGTTGTTCAACTTATGAGAGCTTTTGCATTAGAAACTAAATTCTTATATGATAGAAACTAACCCAAACTGATCCATACTACTTATGAGTAAGGGATATTCTTTATTTTTTGAAACACTAATGTTAGTAAATTGTCTTATCTGCTTAAAAATGCATTGAAATTGATCTTAATCTGCAATTGGTAGTACTTCCTAATACTAAGGCATCAGTGTCGATACTTGCATGACGTTCCCCTTTCAACGTAGTTGTTTTTAGACTTTGCAATTAAACAAAAACTTCTTTATGCATTTTAATTAATGTCTCAGTTTGTTTTGCTCTGTTTTTAAATATCAATAGCATCTTTATGCATTTTAGATTCTTATAGAATTCTCTGTTGATTTTGAAGTCTGTCATGCATAAATGAATGCAATCTGTAGGTAGTCCTTCAAAACCATTTTTCACACAGAATGGTTTCAATCAGTTGTTTACCAAACCCATCTGATGCTAATAATGGTTTTATTTGGTCCAGGTTAAAAAATCCAAGAAACAAAAATCATTGCCATCCTTCAGTATTGGACTGACACAGGAGGATAATAGCAATGACAGTACTTCATCATCTGGTGGTGATGAAAAACAGGACCAGAAAATGGGAGAGGCAAAAGGTAAAGAAAAGAAGCAGAACATAAAGACTGGTAAAAAGATGGACCGAATGAAGAAGGATCAGAAAAATGATGACAAACAAATTCCTTCAACATCTCATGGTGGTAAAAAGAAACAAAAAATTGAGGAAAAAGAATCTGATAAAGGAAGTTCAGATGATGAAAATGTGAACAAAGATTTGGATGCCGATCAACGACTTCGGCACAAGTTGAGCATACCTAAGGTCTATGACCTTATGAACTCCCTACATGATCACAAAGGAAAAGCCAAAATACTTAAGCTTTTGAATGATAGTGGATTTGGAGGCATGATACACATATGCAAATGGACAAAAATCCACACTTTCTTTGTGGAATGGGTTGTGAAAAACTTTGAAAAAGAGAATATGTGGATAAGATTGAACAAGACCGATGTGTTTGAATTGAAAGAAGATGATGTGCATAGAGTATATAACATGTAATTATACTAACATACACCACTTACATGATTAATAATTCAGTTACTGATTTCCCCATACTCTACTTATACTGAAGTAATTTCTTTAAATGGTTTGAATGTGTTATGTACTGAAACCATTACTATTGTAAAATGGTTTATCAATGGCCTCAATTAGAAAATTGTAAGAAACAAATGCATTTTTAAAAACACACTCTGATAAAATCAGTAGACTAAAAATATCTTAAACACCCAAACTATTGATTCTTATACATCCTCATGCAAATAAAAAATGATGGAATCAATGAAATTAAAATCAAAATCAGTACAAAACTCATGAAAATTAAACACATATACAAAACTGATGAAATTAAATACTATGTATGTAAAAATATCAGTACAAAATGAAGGTGATAACTGTGATTCTTACTGTGTTTGAATAATAACCAAACCTGTTCTCGGCGACGACCAATAATGATGCAATCGATGAAGGTGATGATGATTCCGGCGAAGAATGATAAAATCGATGAAGGTGATGATGATTCCAGCGAAAAACAACGCAATCGGTGACGATGATGACGGTAATGACGACGACGGCGATCGTCGGAGAAGACGCAATTAGCTCGTGCGATTTTTCCGTCAACCCTCGTCAACTCTTCCGTTAGCAGGTGCTATTCCCTGAGATTATTACACGTGTCGCATGATCTGATGGCTGGGCTTCAATTCCTTTGACAGTCTGAGATTGTAACACGTGTCAATGGCATCTGATGGTCCTGCTTTACTTATGCACCGTGCATAAGTCTGAGGCTTATGTATAACAACCTTTGCCGAATATATTGTATTCAGGTACAAAATCAATATGAATGGATCCCGTGGGCTTAGCTCAATAAAAATGTTTTAACTTTTGTACTTGTACAAATACAATATAACTATGAGTTCCAATCAAATTATTTCGTTTAAATTGTTCTAGGAAGTATGTTTTTAAGTTGTAATCTCATGTGCTTGTGTCAATCTTTGACTTTTTCCAAAAGCACAAAAATGATATGTCACTTGATAGAATTTATTGATGCTTTTACATTCCATTTCTTAAATTTTCTTTATGTTTGTAGAGATTTGATTCTCTGATCTTAAAAGTGCTTATTTGTTTCATTTCATTTGGCTTGTTCAAAAATAATTATTTTTTCTGAGAGAATTAATCAATTCTGTCTGTCAGTCAAGAACGTTCTTAGAATGATATTGTTTCAACATTTTCTATCAAAACTTACTATATTGCTTTCTTTGGATCTGTTGTTTCTTATAGTCACTCAAACATTAGATGACAAAATTATCAGAATCTATCTAAACATAATTAAAGTTTGTAATCTTTAAAACATCAAAAGTGAGTTTTTCTTCAACAAGTTTGCCTAGTGAATTGTAGCAGACCCAAAATTTTAATCTTTTGATGTTCAATCATTCCTTGTGTATTTAGCGTAAATAGCTTGGAAAAAAAAAAGTCATATTATATAGTATCAATGATCATACTTAGAATCTAATTATCAAATATTCTAATGTGTAAATTGGGAGGTTTTTTTAAGATATCTTGCAATTCAAATCAACAAATACCTTAATTCTAATATGGAAAATTACATAAATTGAACACTCATCGCTTATCTAAATAACCGTTGTATTTTCAAAATCTTAAACATAATAGTTATGATCTACGTGAAAAAAAATGTGAAAAATTAAAAGTCATTAGACATATTTCAATTTCGGTTGAATAAAAATCAAGCTTTACGACATTGAGATCTTTGAAGATATTTAATAGCTTTTCAACTTAATGCTTATTTTTATCCCCTTATTAAGCTTAATTTGCAATTTTAGACCCTCAATTTTAATTTTATAATTCAAATCCGCTATATTTTTAATTACGCAATTTTTATCCTACATTAAATTGACATCAAATTGTTGACAATGTTGATGGATTACTGATACTTAATGACAATGCATTTAGTACTTGGGACAATGGGACCTATGTGATAGTAGAGTTTTTTTTTTTTGGACGTAAAACTGCTTACTTATAGTATTTCATTAAAGTAGAGTGTTGACTTGGCTTATTTACCTAATAGGTATGAAGCTTAGGTGGAATTAGAAATGCATTTTTAAAAAGTGAATATCTTGGTGTATATTTTATTTAATATGCATCGTACATTGTTGAGGTGAATAATTCTGATAGATTCAAAAATTAATAAACTTTATTTGTGAACCACCTCAACGGTATTTCATTAGATACAGGGCCGGTCTTGAGTTTTTAGAGGCCGTGTGCAAATTTTTAAAAGTGGTCTCTTAATAAAAAATAAATATAATATTTTTTTAAAAAAACTCATCGATTATTTTTTTAAAAAATTCGGTACCGGCCCAAGGACCGACTAACTCGAGGGGAAAAAACTCATCGGTTTTAAAAAATATAATTATCTTAGTAATTAACATAAAAATATTAATATTCTATCAATAACAACAAAATAATTTATTTAAGTTAAATCTTAAATTAAAATTATATGCATTCAGATCTAACAATTTCATAGTTTGTTGCATTGTACGGTAATCTAATAGCTTCATAGTTTGTTGCATTGTACGGTAGCTGTAGATGATTTAATAGTCTTTTCTTTTTTTTGTTCAAATTCGGCCTGCAATTGGGCTCATTTTGCTGTAATATGATATTTACACCTCATATTTTACTAATACTACCACCTTGCAAAAAAATATTTTGAGGCCTTATTATTTTGGAGGCCCACTGCAACAGCCTTGTTGCGGTCCCTTATGGGCCGGGCCTGATTACATATCCAAATAAGATGTATATGAGGAGTTGAATTATTTGAAAAATATAATTTATGGATTAATGAAATTTTAGATGTAGCAACAAAGTTTAAATGTAACCTATTAAAACCATCTCGTTGTACCCATCACCGTAAGATCCGACACACGAACAAATCGAAGATGTAGACGGTTGAAATTATGTACAAATTAAGAGGTTGCGGTGTTTATCCGATTTGACGACTTTCACCCTGAAAACGACCAAACCCGACTCATGCTCAACGCTAGTTGATAGTTTATAATTTATAAGTTAATTTAAATGTTTGCTAAAATTAGCGGTTCAACTAATCTTTTTTTTTTACTAAAGCAGTTTGACTTGTTGATAAATCTAAAATGATATAAACGAACATTCTTAATTAATAATAAAGTTTATATTTAAGATTTTAACTTAAATATATTAATGTAATATATCTTTTATATTGATATTTTTAAATTAATTTTATATTTATACCAATAAAAATCATTTTATATATGCTAAAATTTTATTTTTATTTTAATATAATATACATTTCGGTGTACATGTAAACTAGCAAAGATGAAAAGGCACAAACTACCAAATCCTACAAATTAGCAATAGATATAAAAAAAAAACATGACGAGAGATGAAGAAACATGAAAACACAACGTGAAAATGGAGGAGGTCGAGAGATCAAACGACATAAACGTACGTAAGGCAATGTCTCCTTGTACCATTAATATATGATAGATGCATGAGATATTTTGTATTCTAAAACATAAATATATAAATTAAAATTAAAATAAATTATACATTGTAAAAATGATTATTATTTTTTTTTTGAACAAGCCAAAATGAGATATATAATATAAAAACAATCCGCCTAGCATAAGATGTGTCAAGGTAGACTACCAAAGTTTACAAAGGATCACATAGATATACAAAGAGATAATCAGAAACGAATCAAACAAGGCCCAAACAAAGTAAAAGACTAGACCACCAGCTATGGTAGTTGGAAGCTAAGGTAACAGAAGTCGCCTTCAACCACCTAAGAGAAAGAAGCTTGATCTTGTCCAACAACTGAGAAGTAGTGCTAGCCGAGCCTCGGAATAACCTGTGGTTCCTCTCCGTCCACAAAACCCAGACACACGCGAGCCAGATGAGCTGCAAAAAGGAACGACGTGCCCGAGAAACTCCTGCTGAGAATGTAAACTGGACAAAATGATCGCGTATGAAAGTGAACTCCACCACCAGAATGCCAATCCACGATCGCACCAACGCCCAGAGAGAACCAAACGTGCCACATGAGATGAACAAGTGATGAACTGACTCCACCTCTCCACAACCCGAAACACAGAGATGAGCTGCAGTAGATAAGACGCCTCGAGTGACCAGGTTGGTTTTTGTCGGCAACCTGTCACGCAAAAGAAGCCACGCAAAGATGAATACCTTCAATGGAACTTGAGGATGCCAAATGAGGTTGTCTGCCTCGTCCGTGAAAGCCGAAACATGTGTAGTCAAGAGCTGATATGCTCCCCGAACAGTGTAGCCTCTATCAGGGTCAGGCTGCCACTGCCACCTATCCGAGGACTGGTCCTGCAAAGAAAAGGTAAGTAATAAAGACTGACACTCCCTCAACTCATCCTCCTCCCACCCCCTCAACTGTCGCTGCCACACCCACGCCTCCCCATCCACTCCCCACCCTAACGAAAACATCTCTGCCACCGTACACTATTTGGTCTCCGCTAAGTCAAACAGGCGACCAAACCGATCACTCAAAGGGACCCCTTCCACCCAGGGATCAGTCCAAAATAAGGTATCTAAATCGTCCCCCACCTTCCTCGAAACATTATCTCCAAACCATCTGTCCACTGTCTCACCCCCCTCCCTAATACGCACTATCTCTCTCCACCAAGAAGATCCTCTCCGCCCTCCCTCTCGTAGCCTGCCTCTCTCCATTCCATACCGAGCTGCCAGCACTCGAAACCACAATCCCTCTCTATCCACTAGAACCCTCCAGCACCATTTACCTAAAAGAGCCAAATTAAACTCCCGCAACTGCCTCACCCCCAAGCCTCCATACTCCTTCCACAAGCAAATGGATTTCCAAGTAACCCAAGAAATTTTCCTAGAGTCCTCACACCCCCCCCCCCCCCCCCCCCCAAAAAAAAATTAATATTTGATTAAAAGAGATTCAATAGAGGAAATGATAACTGAGGGAGCTTTGAAGAAGGAAAGAGCATAGACAGGAAGAGATGTCAAGACTGACCTTAGCAGAACCAGGCGACCACCAAAAGAAAGGAAGCGACTCTTCCACCCAGACAAACGATTCTTTAAACGAGTCACAACCGGTTCCCAAAAATGTAAATGTCTCGGATCACCCCCAATATGGAGTCCCAGATAAAGGAAATGTATTTTTCCCACCCTACAACGCAGAACAGAAGCCGCTTCGCCCAAGCAAGACTCTGGAATGTTAACCCCAACCAGCATGCTTTTGTTGAAGTTCACCTTCAGACCCGACATAGTTTCAAAAAGCACAAGAACCGCACGAAGAGCCCTAACATTCGTCCAACTTTTGACCCCCAAAAGGAGTGTATCGTCAGCGAACTGAAGGTGAGACACCGTCACAGGGTCCTGCTCACCAATACTATAACCTCTAAATAGGTGTTGATTTACCACCGCCTCCATCAACACATTCAGGCCCTCAGCTGCCAACAGAAAAAGAAAAGGAGATAACGGATCACCTTGTCTCAGACCCCGCTCGAGGGGGAATTCCTCCGTCGGACTACCATTAACCAAAACCGACGCAGTAGCCGTACTCACGCACTCTCTAATCCACTTTCGCCACAGGACCGAAAAAGACATCTTTCCCATAACGGAATCCAGGTACCCCCAATCTACAGAATCACAGGCTTTCTCAAAATCCACCTTAAAAAGTATGAGTTCCTTTTTTTACCTTCGCGCCTCATCCACCATCTCATTCGCAATAAGAACTCCATCCAGAATCTATCTATCCTTCACGAACGCAGTTTGAGACTCAGAGACCACGCTACCAATCACAAGGCGCAACCTGTTCGCCAAAACTTTCGCCAAGATTTTGTACAGACTGCCCACCAGCGAGATCGGCCGAAAATCGTTGAGCCTTTGGGGACTATCAACCTTAGGTATCAGGGCAATGAAGGTGGAGTTTAAACCCTTAGTCAATTTGCCATTACGATGGAACTCAGAGATGAAGCACATAACATCACCCCGAAGGACATCCCAAAAATCTTTATAGAACCCAAAATTAACACCGTCTTAAAATAATAAGGGTAAAAGTGAAAAAACAAATGATAAACTATAACCTCATAAGTTACTTAAAACAATGTCTAGAAAATAAGCTATAAATCAATAAAATAAATTATAATTAAGCTCGTTATAAAAAAAATGTTATCAAATAGGTCTTTCAACTTTTAAATTATAAGTCAGTTTTTTCCCATAATATAAACTATGTACAAAAAGCTATCAACTGCAGGCTATTTGCTATCTAAATAGAGCTAGCTACTACATTGGTTCAACAATTTGCTAGATTTTCGAAGCAGAATATTGCTTGATCACAAATCTAAATAAAATTCATTTAGACACATAATTTTAAAAAAATAATGAAATGATATATAAGAGTGTGCTTAATTAAATGATTTTATTCGATTTTTTATTTTAGGGAAATAAGTTTATAATGTCACTAATACATATAGGTATATCAATAAATAGATAGAAACTAGCTAGCTATGGATGTGGCCATTGTAGCTAATACACAGGCGACCTCATTGACCTGTTTTCTAATAAAGTCAACAAGCGAGTTTGTAAAATGAGATTTATATATGCATCTATAATCATTTATCACATTATCAAATTTCGGTGCATCCTCTTTCCTTTTTCATGAAACTTGGTGACAACAATTTACGAATTAAGTTCAAAATCAACATTTATCAATTGTAACTCATGAACCTAATTCAAAGATTTTATTACGTAATTCAATAGTTAGATAGGTTTTGTAGTAGTATTTATCAAAATTTGCCAATGTAAAAATAAGTAGGGACGTATAGTTATAGTATAACACTACAACAAAATTGCCATTTACCAACGGCAAAATTCCGTGGGTAAATGTCCCAAAACCGTGGGTATAGGTCTCATAACCTATACCGACGGACATTTTGTTTCGTGTGCTTTATTTCGTTATACCCACGGACGTTTGCCGTTACAATAGGCTATAGCTACAACTTTTTTGGTATTGGAGAAAATCTTAGAGCTATACCCATAGACATCAAAAACTATTGTAAATTAGTTTACCAACAAATGTGTCTGTTGGTATAGGGTTGAATTATTTTATTTTTTTGCATTTTTTTTGATAGATTGTACATTTTTTAGAATAATAATAATTTGCCAATATGTTTTGCACACACCAAATCCACTATAAAATATAAAAGATAATTTCAATTATATCAAGAAACTAATAAGTCTTACAAACATTTCAAACTAACGGAGTATATTATAACATCAAAACAACGTCATCTTGCTAACAAAGTACATTTAAAACACCAAAACAATGTCACATAGCTAAATCTCCCAAATTGAAATTGCACCAAATAACTTAGAGAACTACCGTTTACTTCTAAGCCATCACTCTCTTCAATCTTCGTCAGTGTATGGACTTCGAGAATCCGTTTGGTCGGAGGCATTAGAAGCATATGATATGTAACCTATAGAAAATAAAAGAGATCAAATTATAAACTCAATTTAATTGATGTTTTCATAATATTTAAAATATGAACTCGAAAAAGTGAATGTTCATTACATTAACAAGTGTGTCATGTGGAAGTTCATCACAATTGATAGGTACTGCAGTGACATGAGAATTTAGAAAACAGGGCCAGATTACAATAATTCTAGCCATTTTGATAAGACAAAAGTCAATATGAATAAACACCCAAATCTTTTTAAAATTGTACCATATTACAGAACATAACATAAATATCATGGATGTATTAAACTTACTTGTAAAGTGTTCTGCCGCATTTCCTTCCATAGAGATCACAAATTTGCTTTAAGTTTTGGAGTCACTAATGGGCTGAACATTGAATACATGTCCAATGATGACCACCTTAAGTTTTCACTTGTAAAAAAAAATAAAGTAACAAATCAGGAAACAAGGAATGGCATATACATGTGGTAGCAATTCTATCCTCCCACCAATAATGATTAATCATGTATATCCATGCTTTAGAGTATAATTGCTCATAGAGATTGCAACCATCCTATGGTGAGTATTATGAGGAAAATCTTCTTGTTACAACGAACATTAAAAAAATTGATGTCTGCACCCAAAGCAAAGAGGAAGAATATAATTTTATCTTAGAAACATAAGTACTACTATTAAATGTTAAAAGTCATCATATAGTTGATATCTTGTGAACACTGATTTTATCTTGTGATATTTGGCAAATATCTTTAACCAAAGTAGTTTCTTATCAGCACTAAACATATCGTCATTGCATCTGTACCATAGTTTTAGCCTTTGAAGACAAGACTAAGTGGTGATCTTGCAAGTCATTAAGCATTTGAGGCACAATAATGAAGTTAGTGGAAATGAAAACATGTAAATTATCTAGATTCAAGCTTCAACTATGATGGAATATTGATCCAAGGGGGAAATATAGAAACTAAAACTGAACTCAAATCAACCAACAATAAGGGGAGAAAAGCATACCGAGATCAATAACTGAAAAATCTTTGTCCCCATCATCCCAAGCTTCAAGCATATTAAGCTATCAAATGCTGGAATCATAATTAAAAACTCCTATTGTGTAAAGAAGATTTGAGAACTTATCAACCAAAGGATACACGATTTAAACTCAGGCAGAGATGTATTCGATTAAATCTTTCTATTATATACATCCTATGACATTGTTATCATAAAATGAAACATATAAACAAAAAAACTTCTTTCTATGATATACCTCCCATGACTTGGTTCTATCTGTTGCATCTTCCACAGTTCTTGATTTCTCTAATAGTAACACATTACATATAAAGTAAATTAGATTCATGTACACCTTTTGGATCTAATAGTAAGCCAATAATATGCAATACAAGACACTACCATTACTCACCACTCAAAGAAATGTGAGGGAAATATAAAACAACAAAATCAATGACAAAATAAAAGATTAAAATCAGTGTCTAAAGATGGGAAAGCAAACCTGAATGTCCTTCAAAAGTATGTAAACAAGATTTTCCCTTCCAAGTCTTCAAAATAGTGTCACTTGAACTTAAAATGTGAGAAAATAAGTTAACAAACTCACTTCAGTCCAAAATATCGTTTCAATATCATTTATACGAATAAATGTTGCAAAAACAAAGTATATAATGTAGATTCTCAATCATCTACAAGAGCCTCTGCAAAAGGCTTTGCTTAATGTAGATTTCCAGTCATCATCATGAGTACTTTGTCATAAAAAACCTCTAAGCTGTAAAAGAATTTGAACCATCCCAAAATGAAAATACAATTGAAAAAGATACCAAATAATAATTTAATCAATTATGTAAAGTTCTAAAGTTAAGCTGTAAAATGGGTCTAGTGCAATTGCAACTTAGATACTATCATGATAGGATTTGTTGCACATAGAACTTTGCAAATAGCAGGATTCTACAAGTCTAGTAGATTTGTTTTACTAGGCTGAAAGACATAGTTGTTTAAGTAATTTGTTATTTCAATGATCTTTTCTTGTTACAACCTAATAGCAATCCGAGAAAGTAATAATGTTCATTCATATATAAGATGTAGTGTTGTGTAAGTAATGTTCTCTTGCCTTGAGAATCCTAACAATTTTTTAGGCCAATTTCTCAACAGATGGTGAAAATAACAATTTCTAGTTCACCCAACACTGAATTTACAGACCTTTATCACAAATCCTATGGTTTATTAACCTTGATCAGCTTTTGTGTACTAATAATTCATGTGTTTTTCCTATACAGTACGAAGAAATGTCTATGTTTGAATTCGAACCATCATCAATTACTGTTAATTACTGAAATTAAATTTCCAATTATCGATTATATTATCATATGAAATTAAGCTGATACAAAAATAGATAAGAACCCAACCTGTTAAGTGCTTCAATCGGCACAGAAAATAGTTGCTCCAACTCATGAGCTTCCTTGTAAGTTTTCTTTGCTTCATCCATTTTTTTTTTCCTTTTATAACACTTGTCTGCATTCACTCATCATGCGCTTCAACTCAACTCTCTCAAGCGACGCATCACCTCATTCACCTTTGCAAGAGAACCAGCAGCGAGAGGAGACCAAGCCGCAATGAGCGATTCAAGAGCAGAAGTCTGAAAACCTTGAAGATCAAACATAGCTTTTAATAACAGCACTTTCAAACAAAAAGGAAAATAACAAATTCACCACTATCAAACAATTTGATTCAATAAATCCTAATTACAATTCTTAAGCCAACAATCGCCATTAAAATAAAAATAAAATCATTACCTGAAATCCAATTCTCTCAATTATTCACACATTCAAAACCCTAAAACCCTCAATTATTCAGGTTTCTATACTTAACAATTAAGCTAGCTATTTCTTATAGATTAAGATAAAACATAATCAGTGCTGGTGGACATAATCGGTGCTTGATGAAGATGTAAATAAAAGACATTAGAAGAGGCTAAATTAACATGTTCTCAAATCTTCATTATGTTTTTGAAAGAGGCTAAATTAACATTAATAAGCAAAGATATAGTAAAAGAAGTACTGATACAAAGGAACAAGAACAAACAAAGCCAAGACTTGTAACTGCAACTCCTTCACAAAGCAATAATAAATTACCACCATAAACTAAAACTTAACGACAGCAACTCCTTCGCTGATAACTAGCAAACTCAAACCCTAAACTAATTGAGGAAAATTTAATTATACAAGAGAAGAATCAACGATCACAAATTCACAATTGAAAACAACAAAGAAAAGAAAGGGAGAGGATTGATTCTCACTCACTTCTGATTCTGACGAAGGAGAAGGAGAAGGAGGAAGAAGTGGAAAAACGGCGACAACAACGTCAATGGTGACGGTGGTACAACGTTCAAGAATGAAGGAGAGGAATCACAGTGAAGGCAACGACGATGGAATTGAATCGACTATGGTGAACGGTGTGTTTTTGTCTCGCGTGCGTGTTTATTTTCAACAAAGGTTGCATTGTTTTTTGTTTTCAATGTCTCAAATATAGCAAATCTTTTGGGGGTTTTTTTGGCAATGCCTATACCCACAGCACATGAGTTGGTATATTGCACCTTTACCTATGACTTTATTCACCGTCGCTATTAGCTTCCATTGGTATATGACAATTTTCTTGTAGTGTAACTAAAATATATATAATAATTTCAACATATAAAAATGAGAAAATAAATTTAAAAACTGGAAATACAAAAAAAGTGCAAATGGATGAAATATTTCCTTCGTTTTTATATAAGCAAATAATTGACATATTTGATCTTAAATATAGATTATATACATTAATTATTCAATAAATTTGAAAAAAAACACTTTACTTATATAAGAGACATAATGTAGTATAATGACATAGGGGTGGGGTAGACATTATTTTTTGGGTGAAAGGATGGGGTTAGTAGGCATGGAGAAAAACTCCACCCAGGTAAATATCCATATATAAAAATCTAAATTGAATTATGACAAACAAAATAACCGATTTGGGTTGATTAGGTGAACCCAATAAGAGTACCATCACATTAAATGATTGATTTAAGGCCTAGATCTTTAGAATCTCTCAATAGGAATTAGATCCTCTCAATCTATATTTCTCTCAATCTCTCTCATCAATTAATCCTAACCATTATTCTAAATCTAATGGTAGAAAGATAAAAACACATCCATAAATAGAAACACCATATAACAATTTAATTTCCTAATTTAAAAATTGTCATTTTTTAGTATTATATTATTGGGTTTAATTCCCCTTGTTTTTTATTACGATAAAAATTAAAAGAAAAACGCTCCCTTAATAGAGAAAACCAATCTATTTGTATTCAATTAAAAAAGAAAATGAAAACATTTGAATTTTCTTCCTAAAAGAATGTTATAAATTTATTTGTATATTACTTGCCTAATAACTCTATTATTATAGTAGTAGTAGTATAAAACTAATATGAAGATAGTGTGAAGTTTTTTTTTACAATATTAATTTGAATATTAAAAGTTGTATATAATTAACATAATTTAATTAAATTTCTTCAAAAAAGATAATTAAATTTCAACTTTTTTATAAAAATTAAATATCAAACTTTGATTCTAGAGTTTTTCAATTTTTTTAATAATAAATGTATATTAATTTAATATTTTAATATGTTTCACAAAAAAAAAGATAAAATAAAATATGTCAAAAGAAATATGGTTCTTGTTATGGTGTATTTATATTTATGGATGTGTTTTTCTCTTTCCACCGTTAGATTAAATATAACGGTTATGATTAATTGTTGAGAGAGATTGAGGTAAATGGAGATTGAGAGGATCCAAATCCCTCTCAATATGTGTATTCCTCTACTCTCATTTATAACTCTCCCTAGAGAACGACAAAAAGAAGTTTGTTCCTCATCAAACATTCATTCACCATCAATTCTCTCCCTCCCTCTCTCACTTTCTCTCTCTCTCTCTCTCTCTCTCTCTCTCTCTCACTTTTTCTCTCCCTAGCTATAGTTTTTTTTTCACCCAAGAAAACACAAGCTGCATGAACTCAACAAGTCACCACTATAAACAAGCTATTGCTAGGGTTTTATCAAAGTCATCAATATGGGATGGATTATAGGATTATGGTTTTTGACGGGTATTTTTTTATGTTGGTGGTATTTATGTGTGAAGAAGGAGAATAAAGTGATGAAGAAGAATATGATGAAAGGAAAAATTCCAAAAGGGAATAAAGGTTGGCCTTTACTTGGAGAGACCCTTGATTTCATTGCTTGTGGGTACACCTCTAATCCTGTTAGCTTCATGGAAAAACGCAAGTCTTTGTAAGTTTCACTTCTGTTTTACTATTATATATGATCATTTCATCAATTTATATGTTTCTTATATTAATTTGTGTCATTTCTAAAAAATATTATATCCTCATCTTCTTTCATTCACCCCTAGGGAAATGACATGCATGCTCAAGTTAGTGATTAATATCGAACTTTAGATTTCCTTCGTTAACTTATCAATTTAACTATTCTTGTGAGCTTAAATTAATTGATAATGACATCGTGTTTTATATGTATGATCGGAGTTCGATCTCATATCAACATACTTATTTGTTTAAAAGTAAAATTTCTAACTAGTATACTATTTAACCAATAAAAACTATCAATCAAACTACCTTAGTTATCTTCTCTTAAAAAATTCAGTACAAGTGAATTTCTCTAGGGACAAGAACTATCGATGGTCAATTTATTTAGAAAGACATGTTGGTGATTCTTTTTTAGGAATATCAATCATCCATCACATGAATAAAAATAGGGTCTTGCTAACGAGTGTCCCGGGACACTCTTTAAGCATTTAATTTAAAGAAACTTTTTATTCAAAAAATAAACATTACAATTTTCAATACGTTGACTTTACGCATTCCCATAAAAATTATATAAAAAACTTATTATTTAAAGTCTTAAAATGTGCCCCGGAAGCACTAGTTAACATTTGTCATAAAAATAAATTAAAACCACAAAAGATTTTACCTATCTTCCTTGTTCTTCTTCTAGTCTATTCTTTCATTCTTTATGAAGGCACAACTTTATGAAGCTATATAGTGTGGTCCTTTACAATATTTGCATATTTTTATTGGTGACCATGTGTGGGTGATCATTCTGTCCTTCAACGTGGTCCACATATATATACTATTCAAGCACCATATAGGAATAAAGTAGTTAATTAAATTAACATAGTAACAATTATCATGACAAATTTTTCAAGTAGTCAAAGATAAAAAATAAAGTGGAGTATTCTAAGTTTGAATTAATATATTTTGTTGAAATTGAATTGTTGTTTATATATTTAATTAACTTGTTTGGTTTAACTTTAGATAAAATTGATTTTGATAGAATTAATTATGGTAGAATTGATTTTATCAGAATTGATTTTAGCATAATTGATTTATGTTTGGATACAATTATGTAAAAGTGAGTTAAACAATAAATTTCAGTGTAAAAATCATACTTAAAGCCAGAAGTTACAAATCATAGCTTCTAGCAGAATCAATTCTGGAGGCAGAATCAATTCTGTTTTAAAGTAACCAAACATCTAAAACCAATCTAAAATTAATTATACTCCTCTAGAATTGCTTTTGGCTCTTCCAAAAGCTAAACCAAACACACACTTAGTTGCTTCTTTTTTAGTTTCTTTAATTTAGTTTTATAACATCAAATTAATTATTTTGGCATCCTAAGCTTTTACGAAAGTGTCTATTGATGGATTGGCACAATAGTTGTATTATTGTATATTGTTGTGGGTAAAGTGAAATGAACCATCTGCAATGATAATCTCTCTCTATTTTCTTCTTAATGTATTTTTGGTCTTATTTAAGAAACCAAATTACTGTGATTTTGAATGGTTCTTCTTAATCATCATGACTATTATCCAACATTTATTTTTCCTCCCACTTTCTTTCCCTCCAACCAAATGTAATCTTTTTAATCTCTTTTTTAATTTTTTTTTCTCATTATGTGTGTACCTAACACTTCTAATTTGTTGTTGTGTCTAATTAATTATTTCCTCAAAGACATTAGTTACCATTACCCTTTCAAAATTTATACACTAATGTATATATAGCTTATAGTTGGCAGAGTGTTTACAGCCTATACCTCTAAAATTGAATTGAATGAATGTAGCTCAAGAAATGCAGGTACAGAATATGGGGCAGAGTAGGAACATTTAAGGCTCTATTGATAAATGTCACTAGTCCCTTTATTTATGGGGTTGTACCGTTGTAGGAAAAGAAGAGTATAGAAACAGAAAAAGCCTGTTTCTACAACATAGAACTTTAGCTTCTTGTTAACTGCAGTAAAGGTTGCTTATGCAGGTAGTTATCACATCCAACATTTATTCTTTACCCCCCCCCACCCAAAGCCACAAACTCCATCTTCAAAATCAAATATACTACTAGTTAGGAACATTTATAATTTTCTAAATATATTTCCTGGGATAAGGATCATATTGGTTACCAAATTCATAATGCAACTCTCCAATTTGTATAAAATCATTTTAATTTGAGCGAAAAAATATATCACATATGAATAGCGATTGAGATTTTGTACGGTCGAAAACTTATACAGCCATGCAGTAACTGTTTTTAAAGGTGTCCGATTAAAATCATATTGTTTAGATTTCAAACTTAAATTTTTATATTAAACAAAAATTAAAATTTATCTTAAAATTTAAACTGTCTGATATTGATCAAACAGTTCAATGCATCAGTCAACGATGGCAATCAGACCGAATAAGGAATTTTTTTCTGAATGTCCCCCTTTTACAAAAATAACACCAAAATGCCCTCTTTTTTTCAAAATTTTTCGGAATGTCCTTGTGGGCCTTGTGCAGGGGTATGGTGCCCAACTAAAGTGTGTCATATATGAGGTAATGGCGCCCACCAAGATGGCGCCACCTTTTTTTTTTCTGCGTTTTTGCTTTGGATAGGTGAGGGTTAGGGGTTTAAAGGGTTTAGGGTTATGGGGTTTTGGGGTTTTGAATTTTTTTTTTAAAAAATTATATTAAATATATATTACAGGGTCAGAGAAAGCTTGAATCACAACCAAGGTCGACCTATGACTCGTTACAGGGTCAACTTGCTTGAAATGTGGTGTGATTGTGGCATATTTCATGCTTTACATTTGCCTTGTTCACATGTAATTGCTGTCTGCTCTTACGTTCATCAAAATTATCAAGTGTACATTTCTGACGTGTATAAAACATCAAATGTATTATGCGTCTACAACAACGCATTCCCGGTTGTTCCAGGTGAATAGTTTTGGCCCGAACATCGAGGCGTTTTAGTTCTTCCTCATCCAGACACGAAAAGAATAAACAAAGGACGTCCAAAAAGTACACGAATCAGAACGTAAATGGACGACTTCAACCAACGTGAGCGCAGTTGTGGATTATGTCGGGTGCCGGGTCATGCACGTACGGATTGTCCAAAAGCTGCGTGGCCCTCCACGCAACGCTAGAATTTTATTTATTTTTTACGAACTTTTTTTTCTAGTATTTTCTATTATGTAATAACTATCAATATAAATATTAAATATTACAACCATAATTGTCCACATTCGTACGAAAGCACAAAAAAAAATTACATTAGTTATTTCACGGTTTACATAATTTTTAAAATAAGATGAGAATTTAATAATATATATCTAATATAAATTTTTTAAAAAAAAAATTCAAAACCCCATAACCCTAAACCCTTTAAACCCCTAACCCTCACCTATCCAAAGCAAAAACGCAGAAAAAAATATATATAGGTGGCGCCATCTTGGTGGGCGCCATTGCCTCATATATGGCACACTTTAGTTGGGCGCCATACCCCTGCACAAGGCCCATAAGGACATTCCGGAAATTTTTGAAAAAAAGAGGGCATTTTGGTGTTATTTTTGTAAAAGGGGGACATTCAAAAAAAAAAATTCCCGAATAAGCATTAGACTAATAAGTCACTAGTCAAATCAACATGTCACTCATTGAACTAAATGAATTAATCTATTTAATTTTAAAAATATAAATTACTCCATGCAATCTTGTATTATAATTTTTATATTTTTTACACCATAAGATCTTATAATGTAATGTGTATAGGTATGGTAATGTGTTCAAGACAAGCATTTTAGGAACGGGTGTAATTGTGTCCACAGACCCAGAAGTGAACAAAGTGATTCTACAAAACCAAGGGAACATCTTTGTTCCTGCTTATCCAAAATCAATTAGAGAACTAATGGGAGAACACTCTATACTTCAAATGAATGGAAACATGCATAGGAAAATTCATTCACTCCTTGCAGGATTTATGAGATCTCCACAATTCAAAGCTCGAATTACAAGAGATATTGAGCATTCTGTCAAACAATGTTTAGCTACTTGGACTTGGACCCATCAACCAATAATATATGTTCAAGATCAAGTCAAAAAGGTCATTTCCACTCCTCTCTCCCCAAGTATAATCATTCATTCGATAAAAAAAAAAATGACCATAGTATAATTCCCCATGTCAAAAATGTCGTTTTCAAATTACTATACTCCTATATTATTATTAATTTTTTTATACCACTAGTGATCCTTTGAATTTGATTTATTTTTTAATTATGAAAATAGTTTATGCAAATAAATAAATTTTTATTGATAAAAATTGCATTTTTATAAAATATTTCTTATAAAGTATCTTGAAATTTTTCATCATAATACATAAAAATTTATTTATTTGTATAAGCTATTTTGCATAAGTTCAAAAATAAGTCAATGCAAATGGGCTTGTTGAAAAGTTAAGATTATCTAACACAAGGGTTTTTAGGTACATTAGAATAAAAATATAGAAATGCACATTAATAATACTACCAATTTTTTTAATAAGAATAAAATATGTAATAGATACTACTTATATTTAAGTACAAATGGGATTATTTGATCAAATTAAATTATCTATAATCACAACAAAAAATTTAATTACATTCTCTCCTATTTACTTATATTAGCTTTCAATCTTTTTTTTTATGTCATTTTCTATGGTCAATGTTTGAACTCAAATCGATAATTGAGAACGAATCGTTTGAGAAATTAAACTTAAATTTGAAACCTAACTATTACTATATATGATCACAATTTACTTATTTTTCAATTAAATTTTAAATTATTAAAGTCTCGTTCCTCTAAACCGGATGAATAAAACAAAATAATACACGTCCCCGTGAGCATAGCCCAATTGACAGGGACATTGCAAATTATTGTCGGGGTTCGAACTTTGGTACTCCCACTTATTCATCTTTAAAGGTGAAATTCTAACCAATAGGTTACTAAACAAAAAAAAAAACAAAATAATACGCTCATTTTCTATATAAAAAAATATAAATCCATTTTGAATCACTTTCTTGCCTTTCCTTTTTTTCTTTCTATTGTTTTTATCTCTCTTTGTCCTTTCTCCCTTTCTACTTCTTTTTATCTCTTTTTTCCCAAACACCTCCCACACCTCTTTGTCTTTGGAGGGTATTAGAAAATCTTTTTTTCCTGCTGCCTTTCCTCCTTTCTGTGTCATACAAGTCTTTATTTCATCAACTTTACAATAAAGTTTACCCTAGATAAAGATACTCTAATATTCAACCCGTGCCCAACCCCACAAAATGTGAGGCCTAGAGCAAGCAAAGTGAGACCATTATTTATGATGAAATGAAACCATAATGTTGTATGAGAAGTAAGATCCAATCTACAAACATATATTTAAGGTTTAATTTGCAAAACCACAAAACTAACTTATCACTTATGTTTAGCTTATAAAAGTTAAAAGACTTGGTAAAAAAATTTATGCACTTATAATTTATTTTATTAATTTATAGTTTATTTTTTAAAAGTTATTTCAAATAGCTTATGACTTTATAGCTTATCATTTTTTTCTTCCATTTTTATTCCTTATTATTTTAACTAAAGTTCACTTTTACCCTTTATATTTTCTTTTAATTCAAAATAATACAATTATGTTTTAACATAAAAAAATTTCATGTATCATATAATTATTATTTTTTGAGCAAGCATACTTAAGATTATCTTAATTTTTATTGAAAAATTTACATAATTGCATCGAATATATTTTATTAATATTTTATTTATTTATTATATTTTGTCAAAAAATTAATATGTTTATTATTATGTCACTTTATATAATTGATATAAATTTTGTTATAAATTAAGAATTGCCTTTTTACGTTATTCTATGTAAGCAATTTTGTATTATTAGAGCATTGAGTCTATTTTCAAGTATTACAAGTTGATTAGTATACATATACATTTTTACGCGAAATATATATATAACATTAACATTTTGTTAAAAAAATATATTACATTAAAGCAAAATGAAAGTAAATTTAAAATAAATTAAAATTTTAGTGTATAAAATTAATTTAATAATAATATATAAAAGATATATTACATTAATAAATTCAAATGACTATTTTAAATAAATTTTATCAGCTAGTTGCACTACTAATTTTACCAAACATTTCAATTAGTTTATCAATTATAAGTTATAAGTGATTAGCCATCAACCATTAGTTATAAAGCTATAAGTCATCAACCAACTTATCCGTTATCTGCTATTTTAACCAAACAGAATCTTAAGAATTCAAATTCCGTGCAACTAATTAAGGGATTCCGTATTCACACATTATTGACATTTGTTATCATATAATAAGATCAGACAATTTAAAAAATACAAATCGAACAATCATTGATGTCTCGACTACGTAAATACCAAGACTCTCCAACCATAGAGGACCTAGATCCCATATTTAAGTTGAGTGAGGACCGAGAGGTCACATGAGAAATCTATAAAGCAAATACTTCCTCCGTCGCAAAATATAAGCAAAAGTGAGTCAACAAAAATTGATATATTTAGTTAAAGATTTGGACCAAATACATTCATTTTTGTTGACCACTTTTTGCTTATATTTTGGGACGGAGGGAGTATTTAAGTATGTAGTTTCTCCTTGAACAAATTGTGGCTTTCATACGATTTTTTTTAACTTTACCAATTAAAAATAAAAAATAAAACTATTAATTAAATAATTTAGTATGTCAAGCTATTTTACTAAATTATCCATTATTTTTTTCCTGCTCAATTCATAACAAATGTAATACTACATATTTGGGGCGAAAGAAAAAAAAAAACTTATGTTTATATACATAATACACACATATATTTAAAAATTGAGATGATATTAACATGTTACTTTGTTTCCTCTTTGGACATATATTTCTTCCGTCCTAAAATACAAATAAAAATGAGTCAACAAAAATTGATGTATCTGAACTAAATTTTGTACTAAATTTATTAACATTTGTTGACCATTTTTTGCTAATATTTTGGGACGAATGAAATATATATTTATCAGATTACGTTTACTATTTTGGTGAAAGTTCTGATGAGCATTGATCCCGGTGAAGATTTATATTTGTTAAAGAGAGAATTTGAAGAGTTCATCAAAGGATTGATTTGCTTGCCCATAAAATTTCCAGGAACAAGACTATATAAATCCTTGAAGGTTATAATTTTTCCAATTCAAAATTAATTAATATTATATTGTTGTTGTGGTTGAATGTATAGTGTAAATAATAACAATATTATATGCAATTTTGATTAATGTGGATGCAGGCTAAGGAGAGAATGATGAAAATTGTGGAGAGAATAATAGTGGAAAGGATTAATTATTATAAGAATAATAAGGAGGATTGTGTGACAAATGATGTATTGGATGTACTCTTACAAGATAAAGGTGACTCTAACACAATTCCTAATATATGGTTGAAAAATATGAGTGAGAATATCATTGAGATGATGATTCCTGGAGAAGAGACTCTTCCTACAGCTATGACCATGGCTGTCAAGTTTCTCAGTGACTCTCCTCTTGCTCTATCCAAATTAGTGGTATGTTTACATTTTAAACTTTATTTTATCATTCATATATGCACATTATTTTCAAACATTTTGCTTATTTCTTTGCTAAAAATCTAAAATATATAAGATGCTTAATAAAGTTCTATGTGATATGTTTAATCTTGCAAATCATTTAGATGGATGTCTTTATTAATCTAAACAAATGAAAGAAGGATAGAGAGGTTGAAGTAGTACTATTATGTAAAAAGAAAAGTAGTAATGGCGTAAGTCTCTTCTAGATTAATCAAGGTTTTGAGTTCGATTTTTGACTTGGACATGCAGCAATGTTAAAATTTTTAGGAAGAGTTTGTGACTCATTTAGATTTTACAAGATTTGAGGAATTAGTGATCTCTGCAATAGCACGCAAAGTATAATTCTCGGTTTACGCCAAAAAAATTGCAAGTACAAGCATATTATTGAGTAAAAGGGATACTCAAAATCTATCGCAAAATATATACAATTCATACACTTGATATACAAGACAAAAAGATTATTCAACCAATCCAAAAAAAAAAAAAAATCAAAATTTTAAGTCTTTCTTTCCTTACTAATTAACAAATTTAGATTACATGTTGTTTTTAGGTGGTTGGGTCTCCGGTTTGTATCCCCGGAAGTATTACAAGTGTTTTCCAAGATTTTCTAGGTCATGGGATGGGTAGGAAGAATAGTTAGGGTGGTTGTTAGTTTGGCATGCTACTGTTTGGGCTATCTAGAACTCTCGGAATGATGTCATCTTTGCGAGAGAAACTTTTTCTGTAGATTTTTTGGTGGAAAAGGTAAAACTTTCAACATGGAAGTGATATCTGGTTAAAAACCCTGGTAATCCCTGCTACTTCTATGAGTGGGAGATGCAACCGATCTTGTGTTGGAGCCGATAGTGGTAGGTGAAATGCTGGTTATGAGTCTCGCTGCCTCTCGGTGGTGATTGACATATTCTTTGTCTGTCTTCTCTTCTTTACTTTTTCTTTTCTCCTCTTTGTTTAGGTGTTTGTAGCCATGTGTTTTGGCTTATTTTTCCCATTGGTGTTTTTTGTGCTTCAAATTGTTTCTTAATTTATTTAATATATATATATATATATATTTATCTTTGCCATTCAAAAAAAAAAAAGATTGTCTGTTGTAACTGCTAGACGCAAATACACGTATTAAACAATCACAACCACACAAAACAGATCAAACGGTTATGATCTTTTTACTCTATTTTATATGAAAATTAATCTTGACCACTTATTTTTTATCGGACGATCAGAACAGTAATTGTGCTAATGTAGGGACTGCGTCAAATCCATTGTCCTAATTAACTAAGATTATTGTAAAGTATGATCGTACGCGGTAAACAATCTGAACCTTTCAATCACAATTATATGATCTTGAACTTAAAATTTAGACTATCTAATTTTAATCAAACGTTTCATATATAGCCAAGTGGATTGTAATCACTAGTTTCTCACTGCATCAGGCCCCAATCTGTGATGTACTAAGCAAAGTGTGTACAGAACAGAACAGAAGAGAAGAGAGTGAATCTATAAGAAACTTTAGGAAGCCATAACATTAGATTTGTGGTCGGACGTGGTACGGCCTACCATGTGTGTCCTTGTTGGAAAGTATAGTAATAATAGCGCACGAGTGAGTGAATGAGTGAGTGTGGGGTTCACATGGATGTGATGTACTCACTGCACATATGGGGTGTGTGTTTCCTTACCGTACGATACGAATTAAATAAATCAGGACCACCGATTTAATTAATTCTTCCACTCAACCACTGCTTGTCTCCTCTGATCTGCTCTTGTGTTTTCTTCACTCTTCGTTTATTCACTTTTCACTCTTCTCCTTTAACTTTTTCTTTTATCTATTTTTTACAAGTAGAGTCATGCTAAACAGTGTCTCTGGACACTTATTAAGCATACTAAAAAAGAAAATAAAAAATAAAATTAATATTAAAAAGACAATTTTTTATACTTTCAAAATATTGAATGCACGTATTTTAAGATAAAATTTCTATTTTAGTATGCTTAATTAATGTCTCGGGGGCATTGTTTAACATTTTCCTTAAAAGTATTATTACTTACGATATTTTTATAAATTATTTTTTTACACTTATTTATAAAAAAAAAGTGTTTCAAAATATTTTATTCGAACTCAAACATATACAAATATTTTTTTTCTAAATTCATTGAATTATTTTTATATTTAGTTTAAAATATATATATAAATGATCTATGGGAACATGTGATTACTATGGTTTATGGGAACGATTAATTTGAAGCCATGTGTTTTGCGTCTTTCTAAGTGGACAAGTGACTTTAACCCGTACACACAGCGCCAGACACATACTCAGATATGGATCTGACTTATGGAACTGCCCTAGGAGGAGGCAACGCACGTTATTCGAAATCGCAAGTGCAATAGAAACTCCACTCTTTTTGGATGAATCTACTAAAAATCGAGCTTTTGGCCAATATGTCCGTATACTAGTTGATATTAATCTCTCTCATCGTATCTTTGATGAGATCGTGGTTGAGCGAGATGGATATGTCTTCAATCTTGTGGTGGTTTATGAAAGAATGCCCGACTTTTGCCCTCATTGCCAAATTATTGGCCACAACATTACCGCCTGTAAGTGGTTGCATCCTACTCATGAGTCAATGACAGAGGAGCGCGCTAAGGCAATTCAGCATATCAAGAAGGAAAAAGCTTCAATGCAGTATGTGATGAAACATCATCGAAAGGTCGCTGAATCAGTCCCCGGAACCTCAGGTATACCTAAGATAGAGAAACCAATCCCGGTTAACATTGAGAAAAGCGCGAAGGGTTATTGATTGTTGTTAACGATAAGGACCTCAAATTAAATGATTCTGCAAGGGCTGTTACGAACGGTACATCAGAGGGTAATGAAATTGTTGAACCATATTTTGAGATGCACGTTGCGAGCGATCCACCTGTGCGGATGTGTTCTTCTACTAGTCCGGAGGTGGATTCCACGCCTAATGGTGTTGCAGCAAAGCAGCAGGAGATGACTGACAGGAGCACTATTGATACAGTTATGCACACGTTAGAACAAAAAGGTACTTTTTTGTCTAATGCAATGATTCACACTCCACATAAGTTGGCACAACATAATGTAACACTTAGTGTTGACTCGAGCCGCGCTATACCCGAAACAATGCAAAACATTACGATATTGTCGAATGGGGACTTTGACGAGGTGGTCAGAGCAGATCTTCATTTGATTAAACAAGCTTTGACTGATATGGTAAAAGGTGAGAAGCCTTTTACTCTGGTTATTAATAAAAGTCAAAGGAAGAAGATTAAACAATTGGCTAGAAGCAAAGGGCAGTCATATAACACTCACTCATAGGTCCCTATAAAATGGGAGGGGATTTAGCAAACCAAATAACTAGAACTCTTTATGATTTCCCTTTGTAGGGATGACTATTTTGTACTACTTTCATCTGGGTTTCTTTTGGGATAAAGTCTAGTCGCCCCATGTACATATTTTTTTCTATTTTTATTTTATATTATTATGAGCTATAGGTATAGGATGAGAGTATTTAAACATCCCAACTTTGTTTGATGTCTACTGATTCCTTGATGCCTAATTACTTGTAAATAATATTTTTTAAATTTTCAAAACATTAATTACATGTTTCAATTCTACATTTTAATAAGGCTTTTATCACTCACAAGCCGATATATTTCATCATGCATTTAGGATATTAGTGATTATACTAATACATAATAAAAAAAATAATTTAATAAATATATCACTATCATATTGATTTTACACTCTTTGAATTGTGTAAAATTGTCAATTGTGTCACTAATTTTGATACCATAGAATTATTCAATACTCCATCCGTTCAAAATATAAGCAAAAGTAAGTCAAAGAAATTTGATGTATATATTTAATTTAAAATTTAGACCAAATATATTCATTTTTACACATACATTTATTTAAATTATGTCATATATTTGTAGAAATATTTAAGAATCAACTTATAATTGTGGCACTATAAATTTGATTGGATGCGCATGTGTAAAGCTTAACAACAACAAAACTATGTTATTGTTATTTTTATTGCTAAACCATTTCCATGGGATTTAAGCTATAAGTTCTTGAAATTCATATTTAAGTAATTTAATTTATATTTGGTTGTTTATACTAGGACGAAAACTTGGAATTGAAGAGAAACAAGAATTGTTCTGATGGTTATGCATGGACCGACTATCTCTCACTACAATTTACTCAAAATGTGAGACTTTACATTCAAAATAAATAAATTGCCAATCTACTATAAATTTACCTTTTAATTATAAAATAAGTAACAAAGCATCACATTTTTCTTCATTGCTTTGTCTTCCATTTACTTTCAGGTAATCAGTGAAACTCTTAGAATGGCAAATATTGTCAATGCTATTTGGAGAAAAGCTATCAAAGATGTAGATATTAAAGGTGAGTTTTTATGAAGGAACTATTTGTAATGGCCCTAAACCATTTGCACAAAGAAAAAATGTTATTAATACTTGATGTGGTTTCACTACTATGAAAATATGATGCAGGGTACCTAATTCCTAAGGATTGGTGTGTTGTGGCATCTCTTACATCTGTTCATTTAGATGGCATGAACTATGAAAAACCATTAGAGTTTGATCCATGGAGATGGGAGGTAACTAATCAAGCATCAATATTTTTTTTATTTTTTTTGTTTTTGTTTTCACCACCAGTTGAATCTGGTTCGGGAGGTTAGTTCTAGCATCAAGTGGTTCTAGCTCCCTCCCGATCGCAGTTGCAGGGGATCGAACTGTGGTTCTCCCTACCAAGTTCAGCGTCAATCACCATTGAACCAACTAACAATTGGTATCAAGCATCAATATTTGTTTTTAAATTGTAGTTGCGATCGCTAATTAAAAGTTTCAAAGGCAGTTGTGAGATATATAATTAGAAATTTGTTATAATTTGTGTCACATTGTTTAATAGTAACAAGTTAGTTGTGATTAATTAGTTGATAGCTAGTTATATTATTTATCTTAAAATTATTATATAAAGTGCATCTATATTTATCGTAAAAAAATTTAAAAAATATTAAGAGTCTCGCATTGCATTGTAATAGTTTGATTTTCTATTGTGTGAGTGCAGAAAATTGAAGTTGGAACTAGAAACAATTGTTTTACACCATTTGGTGGTGGACAAAGATTGTGTCCAGGGATAGAACTTTCTAGGCTAGAGCTCTCTATTTTCCTTCATCATTTAGTTACAACTTACAGGTAATTAATCACTTGTCCAAAAAAAAATTTAAATTGCTTTAAGAATTTGTTTCTGTAAATAATTGTGCTTAATTTGCAGATGGGTTGCTGAAAAAGATGAAATTATTTACTTTCCAACAGTAAAGATGAAAAGGAAGCTCCCAATTAGTGTGACAACCCTAAACCAATAACACATGATTGGATTGAAGAAAAGAATAATTCTTGTACATTGGTATATAAACAAATGTATGTATTTGTTTCGACCTAGATGTTTAAATTTGGAATATGGATTCCCTATTTAAAAAGTATACATTACGGCACTAAACAATTTCGGCTGCTAATTTGAGTAGAATGACACAATCAAAATTTTACTATTGATTTAGGTTAGATAACGGAGAGTGAAAATAGCACGACACTTGTAAGGAGTTTGTTTCCTAAAATCTGAATAGAGAAAACAACATGGTGACCATTTAAAAAATAGCATTGCTATATATAGCGAAGGGAGGTATCACGAAAACATCACGAATAGAAATTGACCAATAAAAAATAAGCACAGTGCATAATTCATGGGAATTTATAAAAAAGATGAAAAAGTCGATAAAAGTGACTGGACAAAATGCACTTCGCGATGGAATTCGCGTGAATCTCCTTCGCTGGACAAAATGCACTTCGCGATGGAATTCGCGTGAATCTCCTTCGCTGGACAAAATGCACTTCGCGATGGAATTCGCGTGAATCTCCTTCGCTAGAACTAGCATTTTCCTTCAACAAAAATGAAATTTAGATTTAGTGAAATAATTGTACCACACAATTTTCAATTTCAACCGTTTGATTTCTAATTAATAGTCATCATTGTTTTCATTTGATTTTTTTTTACAATGTTTTAAGGAGTATTCGCTTTCATCATGTATGATCTTAACGATAATGGATTCTCTTAAGTGTAATTTTCACTTGAGAGAATAAAGTGTGATCTTATACCATTAAAATTTATTATATTCATGTTTCTTTCTTCTATTGAATGGTATAAGATCACACTTTATTCTCTCAAGTAAAAATTACACTCAAGAGAATCCATTCTCGATCTTAACTATCTATCATATTAATGATTGAAAAAATAACAACTTTTTTACAACAGCCACAAAAAAGGGATTATGTACTCTTGAATTAGCTCTAGTGTCACATCCATTATTTAGTTATGGGAAAGGTGCCAATGGACCCTCTCTTTAGATTATATTCTAAAATTAAATTAACATTTGATATGATTGGAGCTAACTCTCACATCTTATGTCTTTTTCCATTAAATATTTATGATATGTTTGGTTTAAAAGAAAAAAATATTGCGGAAATCAATGCATAAATTTGGATCAATATTAGTCTAAATTCGTGTATTAGTATCTGTAAATTCTTTTTCTTCCGATCAAACGGACCATTAATGTTTGATTCAATGTAATGTTTGTGGTGGGTTTAGATCCCATGTGAGTTTGGTTGTGGTCTTGGTCCCCTGCCCATAAGTGACATGGGCTTGTGCTCCACTACCACATAGGGTTGGGAATAGGTTAGGTCGGCCTACAGGGGCCTACGGCCTAGCTTATATAGGCTCAGGCCAGCCTATTTCTTTAAATAGAATAGGCAAAGGCTTTTTTATATGTCTATTTAGCTAAATAGGTCAGGCCTCAGGCCATTAAAAAAGCATTTTAAGCCTACTAGGTCAGCCTATTTAAATAAATATGAGTAATATTTTTACATTTATTATTATTATTATTATATATTAAAATTTATACTTTGATTACATTATAAATTTATTAACTTTTCAATAATTTAAGTTTATCATTGTAAATTAATTTTTCACATATATAAATGTATCATTATAATTTTAAATTAAAATATGATGTCATATATAGTCAAATTCTCTAAAATATCATGTTAAAAATAAAAATGAAGTTTAATTTAATTGGTTTATTAGCTCATGAGTATATTTAAAAATAAATATAAATAATTATTTAAATTTGTTCATGAGAAATAGGCTGGCCTAGTAGGCTAATAGGCCATATCAGGCTTTTAAAAGGTCAGGCTCAGGCCTAAAAAATAAGCCTATAACAGGCCATAGGCCAGGCTCAGGCCTTCAATTTTTTCACAGGCCAGGCTCAGGCTTGGCAAAGCCTACCTCGGCCTAGCCTATTCCCAACCCTACTACCACACATATATTTTTAAGATTAAATATATTTTTCGCATATAAAATTAATGAATTTCAGTTTTTTTAAAAATGTTTAATGTTTTCATTTAAAAAAAATTCTGTTTTATTTTTAATCTCTAATAACTAATTTATTTTTATATTAATGTTAATGCTAATTATGGCATTTTTATGTTTTAAATGTGTCTTTATTATATTTATATATTATGTTGAAAAATGTAAAAAAATATATTGGGGATAAAAAATAAAATGAAAAATTGGGGATAAAAAAAAAAGGACAAAAGCTAAAATTCATTAATTTTATAGAGACAAAGAAATATTTAATCTTTATTTCTGTTTCAATGGTTGTACATATCGACACTAAGAAACATTTGAGAATATGTTCTAAAAGTGTGAAATGCGGTGATAAACAAGGCTATGCAGAGACGATATTGTTGTGTTATAGTATAGAGTCAGAATCCGTTGACACCAAATAGTTTGACACCAAATGTTACACCTTTCAATAACGTTTTAACCGATATAAATTTTATAAAATTCACCGTTGGATTGAAAGTTTATATCATATAGATCATATATGTGAATTGTCGGACAAATCTAAAATCATTTGATATGTTATTGAGATACATCAAAATTAACAGTTATAAGGATGTATGGTTTCCAAACCCACTGGTGGACCAAGATGCAGGGGGTCTAAATAATTATCTAAAACTAAGAAGTTGAGGGTTAGTTTCGTAATTTGTATTAAATTATTTACATCTTTTGCTAATTTACACCCAAACAATTATAAACATATACAATGTAAATAAACACATGACAACTTTAGAAAACAAAAAGGTCAAATCACATTAATATACCATTTTTAAGAAATTGTTAAACAATAATAAATATGTGGGTGTGAATTAGCAAAATGAGTGTTAAATATTTAATGAAACATACAAAAAATAACCCTCATTTTAGAATTAGTTTGAGTAGTAGCAAAAGAGTATTTTTGTCTAAATATTAAAGATACAAATTACTAATTTACACTTATAATTTTAGGTGGATTTTAGCGGGTGCATATCCTAATGATACATAAATTTATAAATCTTAAAATATATTTTAAGAACTAATGAGCTTGATTCATCTACTCTTCTTTTATTTTGATATTTACATTTGGTGCCCTACACTTTTTCTGGTGCACCATACAATTTTACCAAAATATTGTCCGCTATTTAAGACACCTCCTTAAAATATTCTATCAGATTTTATTTTTGTAATATCCGTTATTTAAGTAGTGGACGATATTTACAAAAACTTCTCATTTTTACAACGTCCGTTGCTTAAATAACGAAAGGATAAATTGTTCATTCCGCACGAGCAATCATAGGATGCCAAAAGTTTTTTTTTTTTTCCCCAGTGATTCATCTACTGTTTATTTTCTACAAGTTGTACTAAATTTAAAAAAAGGCCGGACATGTACCCAAAAAAGGCCGGACCAAATAGAAACTAAACTAGCCTAACCCACTGTTTTGACACCTTCAAATCTTGGAAGAAAAAAAAAAATACTTCATACCCCCACACCCATCCCCTACCCCCTCAACCAGTATAAAATACCAAACACAAAATCATCAAGTAATTAAATAAAATATTTTCTATTTTTTACTCTATCTTTTTACAGTCTGGCAAATTCGAATTTGCCACTATAATTTATAAGGTAACTATTATCTTATCTATCTATATGATATCCTATTATTATATTATTTTAGATTTTATTATGTCTCTATCATATTATGCACACCAAACGAATCGTCAATGTCTTTAAATCTTGCATTAAGATACATGTAATGTATGTTGAATGACAGAATGAGCCAATGTTTAATTTGAATTCAGATTATTTCCGTTAATTTTTGTTGTTCCTACTTCCTATCCTCTTACAGTTTCAAATAAAATTTATTATGTTACTTAATTAAAATTATTAATTATTGAAATAATTGGTATAATTTATGGGGTCTAAATTGTATAGACATATGTACCGGTACTATTAGTTTGGTCGACCTTTAGCATATAAAATATAAATATTGATTGTAGACAAAACTTACTCTCAAATTGGTTAAATCTTGTATAGTACGGGGTATATTAACTTTTGCTTAGAGTACTGTAAATTTTTGGACTTTTTTTATTAGAGTCGACTCAACGTAATTAGAGGTCTAAAATAGATTATATTGTGAGGCCTTATAATATAAAATAAAAAATTTATGCAAAGTTGTATGAAAAATAAATAAAAATTTAAATATTGCTAAGATTAAAAATTAAACTTGAATAAAAAAAAATTCTAATTTGAATTATTGTGAAATTTATTCTACCTAAAATTTTGAAGGTTAAAGCCTTTGTTTTAGTTGCTTGACCTTTACGCCGACCCTATATATATTATTAAAAGAAGGGTTAATAGGCTTTTACCCCCCTGCAAAGTAGGCGAGTTTTGCGTTACCCCCCTGTAATATTTTTTTTTTAGATTACCCCCCTGCAAAATTTTTTTTTTTGACTTACCCCCCTATTGCTGACGTGGCATGCAAAAAAAACAGAATAACCGATTTAAAAACAACACTTTTTAAATCGGTTGAAAAAAATAACCGATTTAAAAAGTGCATTGAAGGGGGTAAATCAAAAAAATAAATTTTGTAGGGGGGTAATCTAAAAAAAATAATTACAGGGGGTAAAGCAAAACTCGCCTACTTTGCAGGGGAGTAAAGACCTATTAACCCTTAAAAGAATAATGTAGGAACAAATACATTTTCCATTTCATTTATTTTTGGTGTTATCATTGTCTAAATCACCTATGCATTGAGTTTGGCAAATGACATATGGTTAGCATGGAACACCTTACGCACTCATGCATTCTTATACCTCGTGCGAGGGAATATATTGCAAATTAAAAACAAGTAAAGTCCAAATGTGATGATTGTTTGGTGTTGCTTCTCACTTAACGGAGTATCTCACCGACGCTAACGCCGCAGCATCTTGACCGTGAATTAACTAACTTGTAGTTCACACATAAAAAGAACAATCATGCATGGCACGTGCACCGACGCTAATTAGTGGTGGACTCCACACAAAAATACATACATACCCAACCATGCTTCACATGGACCAGCCAACTATGCATGCTTTGTCGTAACTTCCTCTACCTTTCATATCTATAATACTACCCGTGCTAGTGTCCAATTTGAGTACTCTATCACACTTCTTAGGCTATTTTTCAACATTTGGTCACTAATATTTGTAACGTTTTTTTAAGGACAGAATCTTGTGTAACTTGTTTAATGCATGTGGTTGAGTAAAGATGCAGTAAGTTATCTCTAGTTAATAATTTTTACACAATTAATTAAGATATGACAATGTTGATTCTAATATTATATAGTATATATTAATGAATATATTTGTTTAAATGGTGTAATCAGTTTCTTTTAAGACAAATTGTTTTGAAACTTAAATTTAACTCTTTGTGAGAATAATTTTATTTTGATCAGACTTTACTTACTTCGCGGCCGAACTATGAATTACCGAAACCACACACATTCCCTTTAAAATCGAGGGTTAATATCAAGAAAATAAATATACATGAAGTTTCTATTTTATTTCATATTGAGTGTGACTTATTTTTATAAAATTTTGTTTGTAAAGTAAGGCATGTACTCTATAAAAAATTCCATATATCTTACAAGAAACTTTCGATAACATTAGTAATGTCTAATGACTATGATTTTTTATAAAATAATTTTGATCTCAAGAATTTTTTATAAAAGTTGAATTAATTGTGTGATTTTATATGTTTTTCTATTTATAATTGTTTAACTTTATATATTCTTTTTAATAGAGAGAGTGGGCCATTCAATAAATATTGTCTTACAATCTATCTGTATAATGTACATACCAAACAGATGTTGCTAACAGAAGATTTTGTAATTAGATAACCTCTTTATACTGACTACAAGAAGCACAATCTAAATCCCGTACTTATATTGATCATGAACCCATACATTCTTTTGTCTTGTTTATTTATTTATTTGATGAATATATCGATAATATTTTGTATCATATCTAGAGCTACTCTACGTTTTTATCAACAAAATTTCAAGAGAGATTATGAGTACGAATTGAGTTCTAAATGTAGCGTTTAAAACTCATGGTAGTAGTTAAAGCATGGAGTGATGGAGATCAAATAACAAAGTTTTAGAAAAAGTGCATGTATTTATACTCCTACTATTGTAATTATTAAATATATATTTTGATTTTTAAATGAAGTTGTCACGTTTAGTGTTCAATACTACCTCAAATATTAGAATTTTAAATGATCATTTTATTAGACTCATGAATCCGTTATCTTTTATCTATATTTTCTATAAAAAAATTATTTTATAAGCATTTTATATAAAAATGTTGCACATCTATAACCGATTTCGTAAAATAAGCATCCGTACAACACCGAATCTATAAGCCGTACTTCTTTAGAATCACAATCTTTAGACCATACTTCTTTTGATTTATTATTGTTTTTCTTTTTATCCACAAATATTGAAATTCTGGTGGCAAGTGTCAGATGTGTAGCACGATGTGTACACTTTAGGAATCGTACGATGTGTAGCCTAATGTGTCAACATCGTGAACAACTGAACTTGATGAACACGTAAACAATATAAAGTGCAGGAAACAAAAGAACACGTGAGTTTGTTAACCCAGTTCGGCACTTATAACAAGCCCTATTCTGGAGGATACCAATCCAGGGATGAATCCACTATGGTAGTATCAATTCAAAGCTAAACTCCCCCGTTTACAACTTCTCACTTAATCACTACCCGTGCTAATTCTACCTAGGAACTCCTAGATATGAGAACCTCTGCTCACTCCCCCTCAACCTTACCCAGTAAGGATTTAATAACAAACTCAGTTTGGAGACACACTCCTAGAAAACTATGCACTCGTACCTAACGGCTTTGAGTGTTGCACACTCTAACTCCTTGCTTCAAAGCTTTGGAGAAAGAATACTAGAGATTACAACTCTATCAAACTCAGTCCTTACTTGTATCAAAATTATGATTCAAGTGAAGGCTCACAAATAACAATGAACAGACTAAGACCTAAGACTCGATATCTTCAACTCTTGGCTTCGTACTTCATTATGTCTTCAGTCTTCCTTTATATAGAACAAGTTTCATGGGCTTGGATCTTCAATGTTGACAGCTGGCCTTTGTTAATTCTCCTTGAGATTTATTTGATCATAATCTTTTAATTGTTTGTTTCAAATCTTTTTGATCAAAGTCGGCCGATAAAATAAAACAGAACCATGAAAGATTATCTTGTTCCTTGGCGCGCAAGCTGGCACGATATACTTGAAAAACAAATCTTTTTCAAAAGATCGCGTTTGAATAAATAAAGGCGCGTCCAGTAGGGCGTCCAGATGTGAACCCTGATGTGCCACACATCATGCTCCACATCATGGAATCAGGCTTATTTTACCAAATGAAGCCAACACCCTAAAAGGTCTCAACAATCTCCCACTTTGGCAAATTTTGGGCTAAAATAATCTTTGAGTCACCCAACTAAACTTGGAGAGATGTATAGGCACATCAGAGGCATGCAGCAGCGGATCAGAGCCTCACAAACGAAGAGAGAATTAAACTCTCACAAGATAGGAAAATAAATTCCCAAAGACTGAGAAAAATAAATTCTCAGACACATACAAGCATGAG
This sequence comes from Trifolium fragiferum, assembly GCA_954870985.1. NCBI lineage: Eukaryota > Viridiplantae > Streptophyta > Magnoliopsida > Fabales > Fabaceae > Trifolium > Trifolium fragiferum. The sequence goes on from OX940792.1 coordinate 27,352,106, forward strand.
ATTCCATGCACACATAAGGGAGGGTAGCAAACCCAGTAATAGTCTACTCCCCTTTGAACTAGAGCACTTTCCATGTACTCCCCCTAAATCTCATATTCCCTATAGGCTTCTTCAGAATGCATGACCTAGAGAGATATAGAGAAGTTTTAAACTTGGCTTCTTAAGAATGCATGACCAAGTTAAAACTCACAGATGTGTCAAACATCACACAAAATAGCAACTTCTACAGGCTTCTTAAGAATGCATCACCATGTAGAAATCATACAAATGGATCAACCATTACACAAATTAACATCTTCAATTGGACTTCTTAAGAATGCATCACCCAGTTGAAAACGTACAGAAAAGGTCTTCAGAAAAACATGCTTTAGAAAACTAATTCTTCAAAAGTTGTTGAGAAAACATTTGAAGAAAAATAAGCATGTATGCCAGATGTGTAGTCAGATGTGCCACACATCACAATTTGCTGCAGTTAAGACTTCAAGGTTGTTCATTTTAATTTTTACTCCCCCTTTTTAGCCATAAATTATGACAAACATACTGAGAGTAAGTAACACACCATAGAATGCAGATAGCATGAGATGTAGAGATGATGGTGCATGAACAGAAAAAGGCACTCAGGCCGTTAATAGTGCAGCAAGTACAGAACAGGCACGCAAAGGTGCATCAGAAATCCAGGGCATAGCCCACAAAATACAAGCAAAAACAAGGAAATACTGAGTACAGGGAAATATTAATGAATTACAATAATTCAAATATCCTGGCTCCCATCAGTTTCCTCAGCTTCAGAGTCATTGGGCTCCTCCTCCTCCAATTCCTCATCCTCAGCCATTGTTTGCTCATCCTCAAGCTCCAGTCCAGTAATGACTGCCTCCAGCTTGGCCTTCTTCTCATCCAGAGCCTTGCAAGTCTCCTTTAAAGCAGCAATCATGTCTGTCCTAGACATAGCATTGTTTGAGCTGGATGTGCCCACATCAGGAGTCACATCAGACTGCTTGAGACTAAAAGAAATAGCAGACTCTCTTCTGCAAGACAAATCATCCTTGCCCAGAACATCAGGTCTCTGGCTCAATATGATTCCACACAGTAGGGAAGGAAATGCAATGGGTAGTTTGACAGCTAGGGTTTTGGCATGTTTGATAGTCTGATCAAAAATATAGGTACCAAAATCAAAATTAGATTTGCTACCAATAGTATATATGAACCTAGCCAAACCTGTAGCCACATCACAGTTGTGTGTGGTAGGCACCCAGTTAGCAGCAGCAATCCTGTTCAGGATGTTGTAGATTGGTGTGAGCTTGCTTGCTTGCAGTTTCCCTTTCTTAGGCCAAGTCTTGACCTTTCCAGCTGTGATGGCCTTGATTATGTAGTTGTCATTTGCCTCCATCTCAGCAAAGGGCTCCTCACTTCTGCCCAGATACTTGTTGATAACAGTGGGAGAGAAGTGAATTTCTTTACCTCTCACAAAAACAGTTTGGTATTCCTTGTCCAAAGGATTGTCACAACCAGCAGGGATGTTTACCAAAAACTCTTTGACTACCTTCTCATAGCAGTCACTCAGTCCAGTAACAGTCTTCATCAAGCCAGCACGCTTGATCAACCTCATAACTTCCTTGCACTGCAAGGCTTCAGCACTGAGCTCCCTCTCCAGGGCTAACCTTCTATGAGCAATGTACTTCCATTTACCAGCATGTGCAGGGTTGTGGAAGGAAATCAAATCAACTGGGATGTCAGGAATTCCCTGAGGAATTTTCTTCTTCCCATAGCTCTTCTTCACAGCAGACTCAATGTGAATCACATCAAGCTCCACATTGCGTTCCTTAGCAGATTCTTCCTCAGACTCACTGATGTGAGCTACATCCTGCTCCACATTGTACTCTGAGTCACTTGTAGGTGGCTCTTTTCTTTTCTGAGTCTTCTTCTTTGCAGGTGGAACCACAGCTTTACTAAATCCCTTCTTGGGACCATACATGACTTGCCTCTTAACAGGCTTCTTCTTCTCCTTAGTAGCAGCAGGAGAAATCTCAACAACAGCAGGACCTTTACCACTTCTAGTCCTTTTTGCAATACTATCCTCAGTAAGCTTCTTCAAGGGGAAGTCAGAATTGTAGCCTTCTACATCCACAACAACTGTATCTCCATCAGCATCCTTGTCAGAAGGATTGGAGTCTTCATGATCTGAACCTTCAACAGTTTCTTTATCCTTGTCAGACTGGGTATTATCTTTAGGCTCCTCAACCTCAGCAGGTTGATCTTCTTCAACAAATTCCTGTTCAGGAGAATCAGGAATGACAGCAGATTTTTCAACAGCAGCAGTCTCTTCTTCACCTTGTGGCAATGATGTGCCAACATCTGCCGCAACATTAGGTTCTTGCAGGGCCTGGAGCACAGAATCAATGATCTTCTGAGTCAAGGGATGTCTTTGACTCTCAGGGATCTTTACAGCAGCCTTCTCAGGGTTAGGGTTTGAGGAACCTACACCCATAGATGCTTCAGCATTTGCATCACCAGATTTTGCAGGAAGAGGTTCAACATGCAGACTTTCCATGGTGTGAACCCTCTTTGGTGAGCCAATCTTTGGCTTTTTGCTTTTCTTCTTCTTGGATTTTTCTGTGGAAGGAGAAGGAACAACATCTTCCTCTGCAGCAATGGGGGTTGATTCCCTTCTTGATCGTTTTGACTTCTTCTTCTTTGATCCAGATGGCTTGATCATAGAAACAGGAGTGGCATTAACGATCATGTCACTTTGAACTTCTTCAGGATGCGGGGAATTAGGTTTTGATGATGATGGAGGAGTCGTGAATTTGGTTGAAGGAGATGTTTTGGTTGCAGTAGACATGATGATGATGATGGTGACTTGGTATGAAGATTTTCAAAGAAAATAGCAGAGAGATGAACAAAGGGTTTGAGAGTGATCAAGAAAATTTTTGGTCGTTTGAGTGGTTGAGAAACGAATGTGGTGATCAATGTGGTAGGCAATAAGAAAATCTTGAGTAAACGGATTTCTTGGAGTTTTGATCGTGAAATAGCCGTTGGAAATATTTTGTAATGATTGCCTTTGGATTGCGTGCAACTATGGATGGAGGGAAAAACAGGTAGCCGTTGCACGCCTAAATAGCTATTATGGCTATTGATCATCAAAGAGGCAAATACCAAGTTTGCCCCTTAACACCTCAAACCTATTTGCATCTAAAGCCTTAGTGAAAATATCTGCCAGTTGATTCTCTGTGGCAACATGCTCTAGAGTCACAATATTGTCTTCAACAAGATCTCTAATAAAATGGTGACGTATATCAATGTGCTTTGTCCTACTATGTTGGATAGGATTTTTGGAAATATTTATAGCACTTAGATTGTCACAGTATAATGTGAGCACATCTTGCTGCACATTGTACTCACCCAACATCTGCTTCATCCAAAGTAGCTGAGAACAACTACTTCCTGCTGCAATATACTCAGCCTCAGCTGTAGAAAGAGAAACACAATTTTGTTTCTTGCTGAACCATGATATAAGGTTGCTTCCCAAAAAGAAACATCCACCAGAAGTGCTTTTCCTGTCATCAGCACTACCTGCCCAGTCAGCATCACAATAACCCAACAATCTTGTGTCTTCACCATGAGAGTAGAGAATTCCATAATCACTTGTACCACTGACATACTTAAGAATCCTTTTGACTTGATTCAGATGACTCATCTTGGGCTCAGCTTGGTACCTTGCACACACACCAACAGCAAAGCTAATATCAGGTCTACTTGCAGTGAGATAAAGTAGACTGCCAATCATGCTTCTGTATAGACTTTGATCAACACTGACACCATGCTCATCTTTAGAAAGTTTGAGATGGGTTGCTGCAGGAGTTCTTTTGTGATTTGCATTCTCCATTCCAAATTTCTTCACAATGTTCTTGGCATACTTGCTTTGGGAGATGAAAATTGTATCTTCCATCTGTTTGACTTGCAGACCAAGAAAGTAGGTAAGTTCACCTACAAGGCTCATCTCAAATTCAGACTGCATCTGATTCACAAACATCTTGACCATTGGATCAGACATTCCTCCAAACACAATGTCATCTACATAGATTTGTGCAATCATGAACTTGCCCTTTTCTTCTCTGACAAACAAGGTTTTGTCTGTTTCTCCTTTTCTATAACCTTGCTGCACAAGAAATTTGGTTAGCCTCTCATACCATGCCCTAGGAGCTTGCTTTAATCCATATAATGCCTTCTTCAATCTGTAGACATGATCTGGATAATTTGGATCAACAAATCCCTTGGGCTGCTCCACATAAACTTCCTCATTCAAGTAGCCATTGAGGAAAGCACTCTTCACATCCATCTGGAATAGCTTGAATTTCAAGATACATGCTACTCCCAAAAGTAACCTTATGGACTCGAGACGTGCCACAGGAGCAAATGTTTCATCAAAGTCTACTCCTTCAATCTGAGAGTAACCTTGAGCCACAAGCCTAGCCTTGTTTCTAGTCACAACACCACTTTCATCAGATTTATTCCTATAAACCCATTTAGTACCAATGATGTTGACTCCTTCAGGTCTAGGAACTAAATCCCACACTTCATTCCTCTTGAACTGGTTCAGCTCCTCTTGCATAGCTTCAATCCAAAACTCATCTGTCAAGGCTTCTTTCACATTCTTTGGTTCTACCTTTGACACAAAACAAGCATTGGATACAACCTCTCTTGACCTTGTCATAACCCCTGACTCAGGATTCCCTATTATGAGTTCTTTTGGATGATTCTTTTGAACTCTAACAGAGGGACCCTTGTTCACTGGAGTCACATCTTCTTGCTGATCAGTCTTCTCAGGAATCTCTATAACTTCAGAGTCTTCAGGCAGGGGGTGAGATGTGTCCACATCAGGATCAACATCAGGTACATTGTCTGAATAGTCATCTATGACAACATTGATGGATTCCATCATAGTTCTTGTTCTGTTGTTGAAGACTCTATAGGCTCTGCTGGTTATGGAATAGCCTAGAAAGATTCCTTCATCACTCTTGGGATCCATCTTCCTCCTTTGCTCTCTGTCAGCTAAGATATAGCACTTGCTACCAAAGACATGGAAGTGTTTGACAGTTGGTTTTCTTCCTTTCCATATCTCATACAGTGTGGTTGAGGTACCTTTTCTCAGAGTCACCCTGTTGTGTACATAGCATGCAGTATTCATGGCCTCTGCCCAAAAGTAGTAAGGTAGCTTCTTGGCATGTAGCATAACTCTTGCAGCCTCTTACAAGGTTCTGTTCTTCCTCTCAACTACACCATTTTGTTGGGGTGTGATTGGTGAGGAGAACTCATGCCCAATTCCTTCATTAGCACAAAACTCAGAGAATCTTGAATTTTCAAACTCTTTCCCATGATCACTTCTGATTCTAACAATGCCACTATCCTTCTCTCTTTGTAGTCTAAGGCATAATTCTTTGAATGCATCAAAGGTGTCAGACTTCTCTCTGATGAAGCTAACCCAAGTGAACCTTGAGAAATCATCTACAACCACAAAGGCATATCTTTTACCACCAATACTCTCTACCTGCATTGGTCCCATCAAGTCCATATGTAGCAGTTCAAGAACTCTGGATGTCACCTGATGTTGTAACATTGGGTGTGACATCTGAACCTGCTTTCCAACTTGACATTCACCACATATATTGCCTTCAACAATCTTAAGCTTTGGTAGACCTCTAATAGCTTCCTTGGACACTATCTTCTTCATTCCCTTCAGATTCAAATGGCCAAGTCTTTGGTGCCAAAGCTTTACTTCTTCTTCCTGACTTATCAAACATGTAGTGGAGTGAGCTGTTTCATCAGCAATCCATAGATAGCAGTTGTCCCTTGACCTAGATCCTCTCATCAACAATTCTCCTTTGTTAGAAGTAATAAGACATTCATTCTTTGTGAAGTTGACTTTGAGACCTTGATCACACAATTGGCTTATGCTGATAAGATTAGCCTTCAAGCCTTTAACAAGTAGCACATCATCTAGGTCAGGTAAGCTATTGCTGCAGAGTTTACCACTGCCCTTGATTTCACCTTTTGCTCCATCTCCAAAGGTTACAAAGCTTGTTGTATGAGGCTTGATATTAGTGAGAAATTTCTCAACACCAGTCATATGCCTAGAACAACCACTATCAAAATACCAATCATTACTAGAAGATGCTCTAAGAGAAGTGTGAGCAATATGTGCAGTTTCAGAAACTTTAGGCTTCCACATCTTCTTAGGAGTGACCCTTACTGTTTTGGCTTGCACCTGAGGCCTTTTCTTGGGATACCCATAGAGTTTGTAACAGAAAGGGCTTGATGTGACCATTCTTCCCACAGTAGTGACATCTCCAAGCATTAAACTTCTCTTTGCCATCAGGTCTCTGATGTGGAGTGTGATGTGTCCACATTCTGCCAGGGTCAGGTTTCTTCTGAGCAGGAACAAACTTAGTATTTGTCTTCTTGCTGTGATGTTTGTTCTTAAATCCTACACCAGATGAGTCACCCGCATGCTTTCCTACTTTCAAAATTTCATCAAGCATGTTGGTTCCAGGATTGAGCATCTTTACAGACTTGGTCATATTTTTCAAGTTGGTTGACAGTAACTTGACTTCACTTTCAAGACTAGCAACTTGACTCTGTAGTTGACCCTTCTCTGTCTCCAGTTGACTGATGATTTCCTTCTGCTCTTCATTGACCTTGTACAGTTCCTCACTCTTGATAAATAGCTTTTTATGGACTGAGGCTAGTTCATCAAAGGTGAGTTCTTCATCATCAGATTCGACATCAGTATTATCCACCCCAGTCATGGCACTAACATGATTAGCAGCAACATTCTCTGAGTCAGTGTCAGAGTCTTCGTCAGACCATGATACAGTTAGGCCTTTCTTCTGCTTCTTCAGATATGTTCCACATTCTGATCTTATATGACCAAAGCCTTCACATTCATGACATTGAACACCCTTGTTCTGAGCTGACTTATCATCAGTTTTAGTTTTTGTTGAAGTGTTACCTATTTTACTGTTGTCAGTCTGGATGTTCCTCACATTCCTCCTTGGTCTTCTGTCCACCCTCCTTTGAAGCTTGTTGAATTGTCTTCCCAACATGGCTAAGTCATTTGAGAGGTCATCATCTGATTCATCAGCTTCTTCCTCTTCACCAGCACGAGATACAAAAGCTATGCCTTTTCCTTTCTTCTCAGTTGGCTCACTAAAGTTCATCTCAAAAGTTTGAAGCGAGCTCACAAGTTCTTCAAGTTTCATACTTGGGATGTCTTGAGCTTCTTCAATAGCTGTGATTTTCATGTTAAATCTCTTGGGTAGAGACCTAAGCATCTTTCTCACAAGCTTTTCTTCAGACAATTTCTCACCTAGAGCCTCAAAGGAATTGTCCACCTCAAGCAAATTCATGTGAAAGTCATGAATTGATTCTTCTTCTTTCATTCTGAGGTTTTCAAACTTAGTGTTGAGAAGTTGGATTCTTGAGCTTTTTACCTTGGCATTGCCTTCATGAGTGGTTCTGAGTATCTCCCAGGCATTCTTTGCAACAGTACACTGCTTGATTAATCTGAACATGTTCTTGTCCACTCCATTGAATAAAGCATTCAAAGCTTTGGAGTTTCCAAGTGATGCAGTGTCTTCTGCAGCTGACCAATCTTCCTCTGGCTTGAGTACACCAGTGTCAACACCATTAGCATCCAAGATTTTGGGATGCTCCCAGCCTTTGAGCACAGCTTTCCAAGTTCTGCTGTCAAGTGACTTTAGGAAGGCAATCATCCTTGGCTTCCAGTAGTCATAGTTGGTTCCATCCAGGAGGGGTGGTTTGTTGACCGTTGTTCCATCCTTGTCCATGTTTCCAGAAAGTAACTTCCCTGGAGCTCACCCTTAAACAGGCAGGGTGCCTGCTCTGATGCCAATTGAAATTCTGGTGGCAAGTGTCAGATGTGTAGCACGATGTGTACACTTTAGGAATCGTACGATGTGTAGCCTAATGTGTCAACATCGTGAACAACTGAACTTGATGAACACGTAAACAATATAAAGTGCAGGAAACAAAAGAACACGTGAGTTTGTTAACCCAGTTCGGCACTTATAACAAGCCCTATTCTGGAGGATACCAATCCAGGGATGAATCCACTATGGTAGTATCAATTCAAAGCTAAACTCCCCCGTTTACAACTTCTCACTTAATCACTACCCGTGCTAATTCTACCTAGGAACTCCTAGATATGAGAACCTCTGCTCACTCCCCCTCAACCTTACCCAGTAAGGATTTAATAACAAACTCAGTTTGGAGACACACTCCTAGAAAACTATGCACTCGTACCTAACGGCTTTGAGTGTTGCACACTCTAACTCCTTGCTTCAAAGCTTTGGAGAAAGAATACTAGAGATTACAACTCTATCAAACTCAGTCCTTACTTGTATCAAAATTATGATTCAAGTGAAGGCTCACAAATAACAATGAACAGACTAAGACCTAAGACTCGATATCTTCAACTCTTGGCTTCGTACTTCATTATGTCTTCAGTCTTCCTTTATATAGAACAAGTTTCATGGGCTTGGATCTTCAATGTTGACAGCTGGCCTTTGTTAATTCTCCTTGAGATTTATTTGATCATAATCTTTTAATTGTTTGTTTCAAATCTTTTTGATCAAAGTCGGCCGATAAAATAAAACAGAACCATGAAAGATTATCTTGTTCCTTGGCGCGCAAGCTGGCACGATATACTTGAAAAACAAATCTTTTTCAAAAGATCGCGTTTGAATAAATAAAGGCGCGTCCAGTAGGGCGTCCAGATGTGAACCCTGATGTGCCACACATCATGCTCCACATCATGGAATCAGGCTTATTTTACCAAATGAAGCCAACACCCTAAAAGGTCTCAACAAATATATTTTATAGGACCTTATAGATATTATTCTTTTAATTTATTTGTCACCGTCGGCATGCTACATATTATTGGAGGAACAATACAATGAAATATATAGGAATTAAATTGAGATTAAATATGTTTCTAATATTTTGTGGGCTGCAATCAATTGTTGGTTTTGGTTTTAATAAAAACGGGTTGATGTTGTTGTGATCCAGTTGATGATGTTTAAGTCCGGCAAACGTGATCAGTAATAATGGGCTTTAGACACTGATTCGGATTTGTGTGGAATAAAGTGTAGGCCCAGGCCCAACCTCTAGGTCCATGATGGGTGGTACTAGGGTTGAGATCTTTTATATATAAGATTGGCTAGGTCCCCTTTGCCGTCACGCCGTCGCACGCACAGAAAAACACTGTATGCTCATTTGTGGCCTTCCCTATCAAAGATTGGAGCAAGTGATTAGGCAAAGGAAGACATTAGTCTAATATATCAATGTTTTCGATATTGACGTTTCCGATAACAATTGTTTGCGATTATGATAATAAGTAAGTGTCTTCTAATTTCATATAATATGTAGATCTCTAAATTTTAATTCTTACATGTGGTATCAGAGCCTTTATTATATGAATTGGAAGCCTACTATATCCTTTTGGTTTGATGATACTGAAATCGTTATTTTCTAATTCGAAAACAATGTTTCATCAAATTTAATTTAGGTTATTTTTATAAGATGGAATCAATTTATGTTTTTGTATATACACCGCCGGTTTGTTTTTATATATTTCGATTCAAGCTTTGAAACAATATGTGATTTTGGGTTTATAATTGTTTTACGATGCGAGTTTGAATTGAGACGGTGCGATTCCGTTTTTATTATAACCAGCGGTTGGTTTAGTGATATGATGATACGCACTCTGCATAGTATGTGCAGTTTTGATGTCAAATTAAGTTAATTTTGGGCAAAATATATGAACCATCTCTGTACTACCCTTTGGCAGAATATGATTTTATTTTCTGCTATATGCCATTCGATTTTTCTTCTTTTATGTATATACTCTAACTGGTGTCTATTCAATATAATATTATTGAATTTATACTTTGGTTCATTTGCAGTGGGATAAAAACAAATTCCTTATTCCTTTTGTTGCAATATTTTTATTTTATTTATCGATTTGTGGATCATATTCATATACTGTGATTTTAATTGTTTATTAAGATCTTGTGCGAGAAGTATTTGAAAAATAAGAATGGAGAAATATTAGATTGAATTTGCTTTGCTAATATTTTACCTCTTTGATAATCCAGTCAATTACCATTTTGGTATTGTTTCCTTAATTATTGGATTGCTAATTCTTTCACTTGAGAAATCGTTTCCTTAATAAATCACAAAGGATCCATACATGCATCAAGTTTTTTTTTTTTAATTTCTTTCGATCTTACTGGATTTGCTGTTGTTAGTATATATATCAATCACTAAACCAAAATTGGGTGGACATGTAATGAACAGTGAGTGAATTCGGTTTTACGGCACCAATACATTTTATGTGTGAAATATTCCTCACTCTTTCTATGACACCGATATATTTTCCATGTGTGAAATTTGTTTGCAATATTTTCTCAAGCTCCCACATTTAAATGTGTTTAACGAATTTATTTTATTCCAACATCATTCAATTTGATATTTTATTTTTGGAATAAATTTAAGGAATGAGATTATGTTGTAAATATTTGGTGTTAATTAATATGAGAATTCTATACTTCTTAAATTATATATTCTCAAGATTTGAGCCTAAAATGTCATTTATGAAAATCTCTTTTAATATTAACACTAATGTGAATTATTTTGTTATAGTTGGAAAGTGGTTTTAGGCTCAATTTTGTTTGATTTTATACCAAATATTATACATATTGCCTTGTTGTTATCGCTTGCTCATTTGTAAAATATTATTGGAATAATTGTTTTGAGCAATTTTGAGGCAATTTGTTGTTCTAGTTTTGCTGGTTAATGATCATTCATGGAAACAGCCATGCCTGAAAATAAATATTTATGTCCTTGCAACCTCCTTACCATAAATTGGAAAACACTATGAAGCCATTGGTTTTGAATCATTCTAAGTGGTGTTCTTTCATATATGTCCAGTTTGATTAGCTCTCTTTTTGTTCTATTAACTGATTGGTGCTTATGGTAAGACCACTTGAAAGTTTGTTTTGAAAGATTGATTGATTTATTAATTTGTTTGAGGTTGATCTTGGATAAAATCAACTCTTGTGCACAAAACTAACTATATGCCATGATGGTTAGTATGATAATTACGTTAAGATAATTTTAAGTTTGTTTCAAACTTCATCATGTTATATATGAAGTATCTAGTGATTCCTGAAACTTGTTAGTAGCAAACAAGTCTCCCTATACTTTAAAGTTATATTAGATCAGGTGAATATTGATACTTCTTAAATTGCCTGATAATATTTTTGAACAATTATTAAGGCAATTGAAAATTATCCTTGCATTGATCTATTATTAGAGTTTTTTATTTTATTGTGATATAACGGTTTGTCTGAATTGTAACTGTTTGAGATGACATTGTCAAAGACCATGTGATAATCGTAAAGTTATCAATGTTTATCGATTCTATTTGCAAGGATGAAAGTCACATTATTGGAGGTTAGTGATGCAATTATTTATCCTTTTGTGACTTATTATATAATTGCATATAAGGAGAAATTTATTTTCAATATTATCGACTCCTTTTTGAAATAATAAATATGCATTCATATATGAAAGTGTTATTATTTTCCAGAATATTCTAAAAATTAGAAACTCTCTATATAATCGGTAATTGATTTCTTGTTACATACTCCAATTTTTAAAATTTACTCTATTGAGTGGGAGTAGTTCAAGTTTAATTTTTCGAGAGTTATATTCTGGATATAATGCAATCTATTATTCATTTTAAAACTTTTTTAGAATGGATTGCAATTCTCCTTGTGTTATGTAAATAATGGACATCCATATTGATATGTTATTACTTGACATGTTCATTGTGTGATAGAGAAAATAGTTGAATATTTTATTAAATATTTTGAAAATCTTTTATTGATAATTCAACTATAATTCTCTATCAAGTGGGAGAGTTTTACATGTCAACCATCTATAAATGTTTATATGAGACTTAAATTGAGAAAATAGTCTATGTTATTTATAAAAGCTAGCGACTATTTGTTTTACGTCCTTAATTTGATTTAAAATTGAAGTCTCTTATTTTTCCGCTGCGTAAATTATTATATTATGAGTTGATTGTTTAACAGTAATGAACTCTCTCCCCAAATAATAGCACATGATATATTATTACTCTTTTGTGCTTTTCTTATATTATTTTACCGCATTGAATAAATCAAAAATGTCAAGAATGCAAATTAAAATAATAAGTGACCAGTTTGGATGCATTCAAATGATGCATAATTTTTACCGAATTGTATTCTAACAAGAATCGTTGATTCCTATGCAAGAAGATTTCATGCTTTAGTATAGGCCGTTACCATCAAAGTGGGACCGCTTATATTATTGATTGATGAAATTTTCTTTATAGTTTGAGGAATGTTTTTAATTATAGATTCTTATGCAAGAGATTTCGTGCGTTGGTATAGGCCGTTACCATCAAAGTGGGACCGCTTATATTGATTGATGGAATTTTCTTTGTAGTTTGAGGAATGTTTTTTAATTGTGACATGTGATTTTCTGCCTAAAGGTGATTATTATATGTTATAGTTAAAAATTGATTTGAGATGAAGTTATTGGAGAATGTATTGAACGGAGGAATTTGTCTGCCTAAAGGTGACAACTTTCAAAGTTTAATGCATACTCATTGATTAACTTATCTGAGGTTTTGACTGAGGATTTGACCTTAGTTTGTGCATTCTGCCTAAAGGTGATTGTACTATTATATTGGCCTCATTATGATAATGCTAATGCATTTCTGGTTTTGATTTAAGATTGAATTTTCTCCACATATAATTGTTATGTTTCCATTGAAATGTTGAACTTTTTTGTAAGTGGGAGTTAACCAAGTTCTTTTGATATACTTGATTAGTGGGAGTTTTGAAAAGAACATTCGATCAAGTGGGAGATAATTAAAACTCTTTTGAAATGATTGATTAGTGGGAGTTTGAATTTTATATCAACTCCTTTACGATGTTGAAATTATTATAAATCAAATGTAAATATATTATAGCTCAGTGTTATTCAGGATCACTTAGCCGGTGATCAACACTAGTTTGGAGCTGAGGCATTATGTGTAAACATAAATAAATTATAGCTCAGTGTTGTCGGGATCACTTCGCCGGTGATTAACACTATTTTGGAGCTGAGGCGTTATAATAATTAAAGCTCAGTGTTGTTGGGATCACTTCGCCGGTGATCAACACTATTTTGGAGCTGAGGCGTTATGGTATCTTATGGACCACGTAGTTTCTCTGGCTTCCAGGCACTTGAGAGAAATCATGTCTAAAATTGGTGCTCGTGTTGATTGGATCATTATACCGCGGTGATCAACACTATTTTGGAGCACAGACATTGTGGTATCTTATGGACTATAAAATCTCTCTGGCTTTAAGGCATTTGAGAGAGATTTAGGACTGACAAAGAAAATGATAGTATGGTTGTTGGATCACGATGACATATCATTTTCTTGCTACACTCTACTAGTCGGCGGAGTTTGGTGGTATTTGTAACCATGGAAGGTGTTGTATCAATAAAGATATAATTACCACTATGATTCGATATCATTTAACTTTTGTTGGATGGAGTCTTAATCAAGTGTTGCATCTTGGGATCATTGTGGCCACGTAAAATAAACATGTTATCAGCCTGAGAGTCGTTTTCGAAAATGTTTTCTTCAAATTAAATATACACAATTGATTTTGCCCAAGTGGGAGAATGTTAGAATATTTTCTAATATTTTGTGGGCTGCAATCAATTGTTGGTTTTGGTTTTAATAAAAACGGGTTGATGTTGTTGTGATCCAGTTGATGATGCTTAAGCCCGACAAATGTGATCAGTAATAATGGGCTTCAGACATTGATTCGGATTTGTGTAGAATAAAGTGTAGGCCCAACTCTAGGGTCCATGATGGGTGGTACTAGGGTTGAGATCTTTTATATATAAGATTGGCTAGGTCCCCTTTGCCGTCACGCCGTCGCACGAACAGAAAAACACTGTATGCTCATTTGTGGTCTTCCCCATCAAAGACCTCAAAGATTGGAGCAAGTGATTAGGCAAAGGAAGACCTTAGTCTAATATATCGATGTTTTCGGTATTGACGTTTCCGGTAACAATTGTTTGCGATTATGATAATCAAGTAAGTGTGTTCTAATTTCATATAATATGTCGATCTCTAAATTTTAATTCTTACAATATGATCATTATGTTACAAAGAAATTAATATGGAGGGATCGATGACATTTGAAATTTTGAATTGTTTGAACATACGATGTATGGATGTTATATTGGTGTTATGTCAAGCCTCATATTGTTCAACCTCTTAAATAAAGAAGGAAATTAGTAATAAAAAAAAAAGAAGGAAATTAAAAATTAATTATTAAAGAAGTCTCAGATTGATTAATATGTTGAAACAAGTGGAAAATCAAGACGATATATTGGATATAGATGTTTTTGTTGTTAGATGCAATAGTTAGTAGCATTTTAGATGTTTTTGTTGTTAGATGCAATAGTTAGTAGCATTTTAAGCTCAAATTTGATTTAGTTTAAATTTGATATAAGATTACACTTTATTCTCTCAATTAAAAATTATACTCGAGAGAATCCATTCTCGATCTTAACTATCTATCATATTAATGATTGAAAAAATAACAACTTTTTTACAGCAGCCACAAAAAAGGGATTATGTACTCTTGAATTAGCTCTAGTGTCACATCCATTATTTAGTTATGGGAAAGGTGCCAATGGACCCTCTCTTTAGATTATATTCTAAAATTAAATTAACATTTGATATGATTGGAGCTAACTCTCACATCTTATGTCTTTTTCCATTAAATATTTATGATATGTTTGGTTTAAAAGAAAAAAAATATTGCGGAAATCAATGCATAAATTTGGATCAATATTAGTCTAAATTCGTGTATTAGTATCTGTAAATTCTTTTTCTTCCGATCAAACGAACCATTAATGTTTGATTCAATGTAATGTTTGTGGTGGGTTTAGATCCCATGTGAGTTTGGTTGTGGTCTTGGTCCCCTGCCCATAAGTGACATGGGCTTGTGCTCCACTACCACATAGGGTTGGTAATAGGTCAGGTCGGCCTACAGGGGCCTACGGCCTAGCCTATATAGGCTCAGGCCAGCCTATTTCTTTAAATAGAATAGGCCAAGGCTTTTTTATATGTCTATTTAGCTAAATAGGTCAGGCCTCAGGCCATTAAAAAAACATTTTAAGCCTACTAGGTCAGCCTATTTAAATAAATATGAGTAATATTTTTACATTTATTATTATTATTATATATTAAAATTTATACTTTGATTACATTATAAATTTATTAACTTTTCAATAATTTAAGTTTATCATTGTAAATTAATTTTTCACATATATAAATGTATCATTATAATTTTAAATTAAAATATGATGTCATATATAGTCAAATTCTCTAAAATATCATGTTAAAAATAAAAATGAAGTTTAATTTAATTGGTTTATTAGCTCATGAGTATATTTAAAAATAAATATAAATAATTATTTAAATTTGTTCATGAGAAATAGGCTGGCCTAGTAGGCTAATAGGCCATATCAGGCTTTTAAAAGGTCAGGCTCAGGCCTAAAAAATAAGCCTATAACAGGCCATAGGCCAGGCTCAGGCCTTCAATTTTTTCACAGGCCAGGCTCAGGCTTGGCAAAGCCTACCTCGGCCTAGCCTATTCCCAACCCTACTACCACACATATATTTTTAAGATTAAATATATTTTTCGCATATAAAATTAATGAATTTCAGTTTTTTTAAAAATGTTTAATGTTTTCATTTAAAAAAAATTGATTCGGATAAATGTGATCAGTAATAATGGGCTTCAGACATTGATTCGGATTTGTGTAGAATAAAGTGTAGGCCCAACTCTAGGGTCCATGATGGGTGGTACTAGGGTTGAGATCTTTTATATATAAGATTGGCTAGGTCCCCTTTGCCGTCACGCCGTCGCACGAACAGAAAAACACTGTATGCTCATTTGTGGTCTTCCCCATCAAAGACCTCAAAGATTGGAGCAAGTGATTAGGCAAAGGAAGACCTTAGTCTAATATATCGATGTTTTCGGTATTGACGTTTCCGGTAACAATTGTTTGCGATTATGATAATCAAGTAAGTGTGTTCTAATTTCATATAATATGTCGATCTCTAAATTTTAATTCTTACAATATGATCATTATGTTACAAAGAAATTAATATGGAGGGATCGATGACATTTGAAATTTTGAATTGTTTGAACATACGATGTATGGATGTTATATTGGTGTTATGTCAAGCCTCATATTGTTCAACCTCTTAAATAAAGAAGGAAATTAGTAATAAAAAAAAAAGAAGGAAATTAAAAATTAATTATTAAAGAAGTCTCAGATTGATTAATATGTTGAAACAAGTGGAAAATCAAGACGATATATTGGACATAGATGTTTTTGTTGTTAGATGCAATAGTTAGTAGCATTTTAGATGTTTTTGTTGTTAGATGCAATAGTTAGTAGCATTTTAAGCTCAAATTTGATTTAGTTTAAATATTTACTTTGTGATAGTGTGGTTGTATTGAGATGAGAGTGAGAGAAGTCTATGTGTTATAAAGATTGTCACATAGTAATAATCTTCTATTGTCGATTTAGACAATGATCGTGGTTTAATTTATTATTTCTTCTTCTTCTTCTTCTTCTTCTTCTTCTTCTTCTTCCACTTCTTCTTATTTTGGAGTTTCATTTTATATAATTGAATTGTAATTATGCTTATTTTTATTCTTCAATTATGTTATTTACTATCAGTGGTATCAAGAATTTCGGTTCGATGAGATATCACAATTCTTCGTATACTCAATGGTTGTAGCGTTGTCTGATCTTCCACATCAGAAAAGAAGTGTGATATTGTGAATGTGCCAAAGAGGGGGTGGTACTGTGAAAGTGTTGTTTAGGGAATTTCTGCCTAAGAAAAAACTTGGTATTTAAGTCTGTTGTGGCCCACCTCTCTTTCCTGGGAACCTACATGGTGCACAATTTACAGCATGTGTGCAACTGTTATGTCTTATTCAAGTGATATGAAGCTTGACATAGAGAAGTTTGGTGAAAGAATCAACTTTGACTTGTGGAAAGTACAAGTCAAGGATGTGTTGATAATTAGATTACACAAGGCACGGACATGAATTACACTTCAAAGTTTAAACGTGGAGGCCGACAAGTAGGAGGAACTAGATTTTAGAGTTGCAAGTGCAATTCACCTGTGTTTGGTAAAAAATGCTCTTGCGAATGTGCATAATATGTCATCAACCAAGGAACTCTGGAAAAAGCTCGAAGGGTTATATCAAGCAAATGACATCTCAAATCGGTTGTTGCTGAACGAGCAATTCCACAATTTGTGCATGATGGGCGAGGGTACATAAATCTCTCATCATCTTAGTACTTTGAATAATATATTGTTTATGAGTTGGAATTTATTAAAGTTGAGTTGATGATGAAGATAAAGCATTACAAAAAGAAAATTTGATCCCTTTCACCTTCGTATGTTCATCTCAAACCTATTTTGATGTATGAGAAGAAAAGTTTGAGTTTTGAAGAAGTTTCAACTAAATTTTTTTATGAATAAACGAGGATGAAAAGTGATGAATTCACTTCCTCAAGCTCGATGTTGCTAACTAGAAGTGGGGTTAATGAGAAGAAGATCCATGCAAATAATATGGTGTGCTGGAACTTTGGAAAGTTTGGGCATGTAAAGATAAGGTGGAGTAGTATCTAAAAAAGACTCTGAGGCAAGTGTTAGCAACGTCTCCCTTGTTTTGGGAGATGATGGTGATCTTATCTAGAAGCTAAAGTGTGTTTTAATGGTACTTTCACTATGCAATGCAATATGACAAGTGAATATTAACGGATTCAGAACAACACACGGGCATTAGTTGCCATTGATGTAAGGTGTGTGGTGACATGTGTTGATGGCTGGAGAACTTCCTGAAAGCCAACATGGGAGTTGCACCATAATGTTTCAGCAAGGTTTCGATGTGAAGAAATTCTTGGAATGATTTGGATATGAAATTATGTTCTTCAGAGGACAGATGTCTTACACGGTGTCTAAGACAACTGTGTATTTTGTAAGATGTCTGGAACAACTTGTAAGACAATGCGATGCTGGAGTATATGTATATGTAGAACAATAAAGGAAAGCAGTACACGTCACAAGCAGGTTGTTTACCCAGTTTGGTGAAACTACACCTACTCTAGGGGATAACAATTCAAGAGAGGAAGACTACTACGCTTAATTAATACTTAATCTTACACCGAACAACAAAATGTATTGTTGTTTATGCCTTTTCTTAATCCTAGTTCACATTCTACTTAAACGTCTACTCCCCCTAAATACGAGACACCACTCACTTTCCCTAGATCACTCGTCCCAAGTGATTAACACCTTTAATAAAACAGTGGTATGATGAACAATTATTCAACAGAGAAATTCTAACTCTAAACTTTAGCACCTAAGCTCAGAGCCAGTACAAACTTGTGCAAAAGCCACACAAGTACTTGAATCACAATCTAGCTTTAATCTAGAGATCTTCAAATATTGCTCGTACTTAAAAACGTTTAGTTTAGTCTTTCTATATAGTGATGTAGCTTCTAAGATATGTTTAAATTTAAGTTGCATCTTGATATGAATCAGTTTTAAAACAAATTTGTTTTAAAACAAACTTTATAAGATAAAGTTTAACTTAAATCCTTTTAAAAGTTTGTTATGATTATCAATCATATCTAACACATAGGTTTGATAGAAAACTTTAAATTAGCAGGCAATCATAAATTCATGATCTGTAACATATTTGGAGAGATACACGCGTTTTGGATAAGAACGATTTATTGCCTGTAGCTCTGGGGCAAGATGAAGGTTGAAAAACACACAAGAAGGGGGGGGGGTTGAATTGTGTGAGACTTTTTCTAAGTTAAAACAAATTGCAGCGGATAAGGTATAACACACACAATATATGAGGATAGGGTTAGAGAGATGCTCAGAATTTTTATACTGGTTCCTCCCACTAACAGGAGTAGTCCAGTCCTCTTGTCCTTCACAAGAGATTTCACTATAATCACTCAGATTACAAATGCTCAAGCACTAAGCAAGAGACTTCAAACTGCTCAAGCACAAAGCAAGAGACTTCTAACTGCTCAAGCACAAAGCAAGAGACTTCCAATGCTCAAGCACAAAGCAAGAGACTTCCAATGCTCAAGCACAAAGCAAGAGACTTCCAATGCTCAAGCACAAAGCAAGAGACTTCCAATGCTCAAGCACAAAGCAAGAGACTTCCAATGCTCAAGCACAAAGCAAGAGACTTCTAACTTGTTTTAATGTTAATAAAGATAAGAGATTAACACTTGATATACAATCAGAGGTGTTTACAAAATACAACTCAGTTACAAGACTAACTTAGAAAATTATCACAAAGTTTCTAAGTGTTTGATAGCTTCAGAATTTGACAGAGTTTCAGCACGTTCAGAAGCTTAAGTCTTGATACCATTTCTTCACAAATCTTCTTCCTTTTATAGATGATAAAATGAACGTTGAAGATTATAGCCGTTTGAAGAATTGAGACGCTCCTTTGTATAGATCAGTGAGCTTATTAGCTGTTCTGATTTGCAGTAGCTTAGGAGCTTAACGTTTACTACAAAATGAGAGATTCCTTTTGGCTTTTGATATTTGAACCTTGGTGAAAGCCAAATAAGGAAATAATCGTTTCTGAAGCCTGACTTGAAAAGGACCTTTCCATGGTCAAACCTTTTCATTCTTGGTTTCTGCGTTTGGACTTAGTCAGGCACAGTCTTCAATAAAATTGTACTCTCAAATGTAGCTTAACACTTATATCTGACGAGCCTTCAGATTTTGATAAGCTCAGAATTACTTGTTTCAGATCTGGTGAGCTCAGATGTTCTTCAGATTTTGATAGGCTCAGAATTACTTGTTTCAGATCTGGTGAGCTCAGATGTTCTTCAGATTTTGATAGGCTCAGAATTACTTGTTTCAGATCTGGTGAGCTCAGATGTTCTTCAGATTTTGATAGGCTCAGAATTACTTGTTTCAGATCTGGTGAGCTCAGAAGTAATTCCTTCAGAAATTCTAAGGTTCAGATAATAACTTCAGAGTTTCATAGGCTCAGAATTACTTGCTTCAGATCTGGTGAGCTCAGAAGTAATTCCTTCAGAAATTCTAAGGTTCAGATAATAACTTCAGAGTTTCATAGGCTCAGAATTACTTGCTTCAGATCTGGTGAGCTCAGAAGTAATTCCTTCAGAAATTCTAAGGTTCAGATAATAACTTCAGAGTTTCATAGGCTCAGAATTACTTGCTTC
This sequence comes from Trifolium fragiferum, assembly GCA_954870985.1. Taxonomy (NCBI): domain Eukaryota; kingdom Viridiplantae; phylum Streptophyta; class Magnoliopsida; order Fabales; family Fabaceae; genus Trifolium; species Trifolium fragiferum. Next base: position 27,372,557 of record OX940792.1, read on the forward strand.
AGATCTGGTGAGCTCAGAAGTAATTCCTTCAGAAATTCTAAGGTTCAGATAATAACTTCAGAGTTTCATAGGCTCAGAATTACTTGCTTCAGATCTGGTGAGCTCAGAAGTAATTCCTTCAGAAATTCTAGGGTTCTTTAGTACGCAAATTTTAACTTTTAATCCTGCACACTGAATTAAATTATTAGTACTCCAATTTAACCTTAAATACATTGTTATCATCAAAATCAATTAAGGAGATACAAAATCATAATTTTGTTCCAACAATCTCCCCCTTTTTGATGATGACAACTATATGTATTTAAAATCAATTGTTGTTGTTTTTATTTAACATCTTGACTTCAGGTTCTGAGGTTTGCAAGCTCCCCCTGAGTCTGATAAGCTTCAAAAGTTTATCAATGATAAATATAAAACAGTCTAAGAGTAATATTTAATGTCAAATATAATTTCATATATTCTACCTTCAGAATTAGAGGTTTGCAAGCTCTATTTCTTCAGATTGACAAATATAAGATATGGTTTGCAAGCGTATCTTATATTATATGAATTTATGTTGGACAAAATTTATTACTCCCCCTCATTAAAAGTTTAAAAGACTTTAATATAACTTAACAAGAGTAGAGTTCAGAAAATGTGATCTTTAGAGCTTCAGAAATAATTTCACTGCCATAGGAAATGAAATAATATTTTCTCCCCCTTTGTCATTATCAAAAACGGGTCAGTCAAAGCACAAGTTACAGGGTAGTAAATGCACACAGCAAACAACCACCAGCAGTAAATGCATTCAACGGTAAAAGGGAATTGGTAAGTACCATGGTGAAACAGGGAATTGTTTCAGAATGAAGACGAGTTTCTTCAAGATCTGAATCAGTTCCAGGAAAAGGTGGAGTGGTTTGAATGGATGAGGGGTTTGGTTCAGAAGTGGTTGGCTTAGGAGATGAAGTCTGAAGGGGTTCAGTTTGGGATTCAGCAGGGACTTCAGAATTTTGAACATTTGAGGGTTCAGATTGGTCTACGTCCATTGCTATTGGGGTAGACTCAGAATCTTTAATAGGAGATTTCTGAGGGGATTTAGGAGTGTCAGAAATGGTTATAGTGGAAGTTTCAAAATATTGGGGAAACAAGATAGTGACGTAATGGGGGCTTGGCAGTTACTTTTAATAAAATCATCATTAGCTCTCCTTCATTACCCAGCGGTTACTAGACATGATGGGAAGTTACACAGATAAGTAGTGTTTTCAGAAGCCAGCTGTCAGTTAGAGAAACTGAGTGATCAACTAACACTTAGAGTAGGTATCTGAGTCACAAGAAATCATATTTAATAATAAATAATTCTGATTGCTTCAGATGAGAGAGTGCTTCAGAACCTATATAATAGTTTCTGAGCCGTCCAAACTTCTGAGGCCCTTCAGAACCAGTTTATTCATTCAGAGTTAACAGCATTCAGAGATATCATTCAGAAATAAAAACCATGTTCAGATTTTTCTTGATAAAATCGAAACGATCAATAGCAAGAGGTTTGGTAAAGATATCAGCCCATTGATGCTCAGTATCAATGAATTGAATCTTAATTACTCCCTTCTGAACATAGTCTCTAATGAAGTGATGTTTGATCTCAATGTGTTTAGCTCTTGAATGCAAAATAGGATTCTTAGACAAACAGATAGCAGCAGTATTATCACAGAGAAGTGGTATACTACTTATCCTTATCTGATAGTCCTCCAACTGATGTTTCATCCAGAGCAATTGCGTGCAACACTTAGCAGCTGAGATGTACTCTGCTTCTGCTGTAGATAGAGCAATAGTTGCTTGTCTCTTACTAGCCCATGATATAAGGTTTTCACCTAGAAATTGACAGTTTCCACTAGTGGACTTCCTTTCAATTTTATCACCAGCATAGTCAGCATCACAGAATCCAATAAGCTGATAATCTAAGGATTTCTTATAAAGTAATCCAAGATTAGTGGTTCCTTTCAGATATCTAAAGATTCTCTTAACAGCAGTTAGATGAGACTCTTTAGGATCTGATTGAAATCTAGCACACAAGCATACACTGAACAAGATATCTGGTCTAGATGCAGTGAGATAAAGGAGGGAACCAATCATACCTCTGTATAATTTCTGATCTACTTTGCCTTCAGATTCTTCCTTCAGAAGACAGCTAGAGGGATGCATAGGAGTTGACATTGGTTTACAATCTTCAAGACCAAATTTCTTCAGTAAATCCTTTGTGTATTTGGTTTGATGCACATATACTCCTTCTTTTCTTTGATTGATTTGAATTCCCAAGAAGAATGTTAGTTCTCCCATCATACTCATTTCAAATTCATCCTGCATAAGCTTAGAGAAATTCTTGCAAAGAGAAGCATTAGTTGAACCAAAGATAATATCATCAACATAAATCTGAACAATCAAAATATCAGTTTTTAAGGTTTTTCTAAAGAGAGTGTTATCAACATGTCCTTTTTCAAAACCATTTTCTAGAAGAAATATACTTAACCTTTCATACCAAGCTCTTGGAGCTTGTTTCAAACCATACAGAGATTTCTTCAATTTGTAAACATGATCAGGACACTTTATATCTTCAAAGCCAGGAGGTTGTTTAACATAGACTTCTTCATAAATTACTCCATTCAGAAATGCACTCTTAACATCCATTTGAAATAGAGTGATGTCATGATTAACTGCATAGGACAAGAGAAGTCTAATTGCCTCAAGTCTTGCTACTGGTGCAAAGGTTTCAGTGAAATCTATGCCTTCTTGCTGACTATAACCTTGTGCAACCAGTCTAGCTTTATTTCTGACAACTTCTCCCTTTTCATTTGACTTGTTTCTGAATACCCATTTTGTTCCAATAATGTTCTTGTGTTTGGGTTTTGGTACCAGATCCCAAACATCATTTCTTTCAAATTGATTGAGTTCTTCTTGCATTGCAACAATCCACCCATCATCTGAGAGTGCTTCTTCTATGTTTGTGGGTTCAATTAATGAAATTAACCCAACTAGGGATTCATCCTCTTTGAAAGCAGATCTGGTCTTTCTTGGGCTATCCTTGTTACCAACAATTAGCTCTTCAGGATGAGATGATCTATACTTGAATTTACTCTTAGGTGGAGCAGGTGTCTGAGAGGGTTCAGTTTCTGAAGGGTCTTCAGTTTCAAGGCCTTCAGAGATATCTTCATTTTGAGTCTCAGATGGATATACAGCAATGGAGAGATCTTCACACTCAGAATTTGAGGAAACTTGAAATTCTGCAAAAGTCTCAGCTTGCTCTGACATTTTATCGTCAGGCTCTTTATCATCAAATCTAACATGTATAGATTCTTCAACTGTGTGAGTTTCAGAATTATACAATCTGTATGCTTTTGAGCGTTCAGAGTAGCCTATAAAGATACCCTTATAAGCTCTAGCATCAAATTTCTTTCGATAGACCTTGTTGTCTAGAATATAACAAGTACATCCAAACTGATGAAAATAAGAAATATTTGGTTTTCTTCCTTTGAACAGTTCATAAGCAGTTTTGTTCAGAATAGGTCTGATGTAGATTCTATTCTGAACATAGCAAGCAGTACTCACGGCTTCTGCCCACAAGAACTTAGCTAGGTTAGACTCAAGCATCATGGTACGAGCCATTTCTTGCAAAGATCTATTCTTTCTTTCTACAACACCATTCTGCTGTGGTGTTCTAGGAGAAGAGAATTCATGGATTACTCCATGCTCTGAGCAGAAAGATTCGAAAGAGTCATTTTCGAACTCTCCCCCATGGTCGCTTCTAACCTTCAGAATCCGAAGATCCTTTTCACTTTGTATTTGTGTGCAGAAGTCACTGAACACCACAAGTGCTTCACTCTTAGAACGTAGGAATTTCACCCAAGTCCATCTACTGAAATCATCAACCATGACCAATCCATATTTTTTACCATTGATAGAGGTTGTCGAAACAGGACCAAACAGATCAATGTGAAGCAATTCTAAGGGTCTGGAAGTAGAGACAATGTTTTTAGACTTGAATGAAGTCTTAGCAAATTTTCCTTTTTGACATGAGCCACAAAGTGCATCTGAGTGATAATCAATGTCAGGCAAACCACTAACAAGCTTTTGTTTGCTAAGCTTAGAGATCAACCTCCAGTTAGCATGACCAAGACGCTTGTGCCATAGCCATTTCTCATCACTCAGAGACAAAAGACATATAATCTTTTGGTCAACCAAATCAGAAAAGTTTACTTTATAAACATTGCCAACTCTCATTCCCTTGAATACTACAGATTTGTCAGAGTCTTTTGATACAGTACATGATTCCTTATTAAATGTAACAACACACCCATTGTCACAAAATTGACTAATGCTCAATAGATTGTGTTTAAGTCCATCAACTAACCAAACATCTTTAATGGAAAGAGAAGAATTACCAACTGTACCTGTACCAATGATCTTCCCTTTTTGTTTTCCTCCAAATCCCACAGAGCCTCCCTCTTTCAGAGTTAGGGTTTGGAACATATGCTTTTCTCCCGTCATATGTCGTGAGCAACCACTGTCCAGGTACCAGGGCTGCTGTTTTACCTTTCCTTGCATGAGCATCTGAAGCAAACATTATTTCAGATTTTGGTACCCATATTCTGATGGGTCCTTTAGAGTTAGTCTTCTGAATAGTATTCCTTCTTTGTTTTCTATGATCAACACAAGATCTAGAATTAATTAAGCTTTGACAAGAATGTTTAGGCTTAATTTGATTCTTGGATTTTGATCTGGAGTATATCACAGTTCCAAAGGTCAAGCAAGGATCTGAAGTAACTTTACCTTGATTTCTCAGAGGTTCAGATGACTTCTGAGCCTTAACTTGAGAACTTTTGGACTCAGAAATTTTAGGTTCAGAAGAACTTGGAACTTCTGAGTCTTTGGGTTCAGGTTCAGAACCTCCTTCAGAGTTGGATGCCTTCAGATCAAGTGTACCACTTTTAACAAAGGTAGAGAATAATTCAGGTGGAGTATCATCCTCACTATATGATTTCAGAGGTTTATCCCAGTTCTTAAACCGAGAATAACCAATGCCTTCACCATAGTTACGAGTCATATGATAAATCATGGAAGCCATTTTACTCCTATTGAAGGTACAACGAATAAATTCGTGAAGAGCATCTTCATGATCATCATTGAGCTTGTCTGCCAAGACATAGTTAGATTCAACATGACAAATACGAATGTTTAACGATTCATTTTCATCATAAAGAATCTTGGCATCCTTTTTCAATGATTCATGAACATTCTTCAGAATTTTGTGTTGACTTACTATACGAGAGTAATGTTTCACGGCAATCTTAAGAGAATCAATTAATTCAGATTTAGTCATGTTAGAGTATACCTCATTTTCATCATCTGAGTCATCTTCAGAATCTCTATCAGAGTTGTTACCTTCAGAAGTTCTTGCCATTAAAGCCAGATTGCCTTCTTCATCATCTTCTCCTTCAGAGTCATTCTCAATGGTCTCCCAAGTGGCTAACAAACTCTTCCTTACCTTTTCTTTGTACTTTTCTTTCCCAAAGCTCTTATTCTTTCCTTTGTCCTTGGATGACATTTCTGGACAGTCCGCAATGAAGTGTCCAGATTTCTTGCAGTTATAGCAGTTGTTCAGTTCTTCCTTTTTGTCCTTTGAAAAGGAACTTCTTGAGTTGTTTCCTTTGTTTGGAAACCTTTTGTATTTCTTGTTCCATTTCTGAAACCTTCTAACCATTAGTGCCATTTCTTCATTCTCAGAATTTTCATCCATCATATCATCAGAAGTTTCTTCCTCTTGTTCAGACACTTTGATCTTTGCAGCTTTTGAGGAAGTCTGAACAGAGCTTAGAGCCAAGGACTTCATCTTCTTGACAGGTTCATCTGACATAAGTTCTAGCTCATGACTTCTGAGTGAGCTTATTAAATCTTCAAGAGTCACATTGTCCAAATCCTTGGATTCCTGAAAAGCTGTAACTTTTGGTCTCCATTTGGAAGGTAAGCTCCTCAGAATTTTCTTCACGTGATCAGATGCAGTGTAGCTTTTCTTCAGAACTTGAAGACCAGAGACAAGGGTTTGAAACCTTGAATACATGGTTTCAATATCTTCATCTTCCTTCATTCTGAACAGCTCATATTGATGAACTAATAAGTTTGCCTTAGCTTCTTTGACTTGCTTATTTCCTTCATAGGTGGAATATAGAGAGTCCCAGATAGTTTTGGCACATGACTTGTTGGATATTTTTAAATACTCAGCATGAGATATTGCACCAATAAGCATATTCTTAACAGTATGATGCTTCTTATACTGTTTCTTCTTTTCAGCATCAAAGAACTTTCTGTAGGTATTTCTTACAACACCTTCATCATCCATGTGTTCAAAATGTATACCATCTTCAATGATATCCCATAACTCATCATCGGTCCCAATGATGTAACTATACATCTTGGTTTTCCAGAAAGGAAAAGTAGTAGGATCACTGTTGAAGTAAGGTGGTTTGTCTCTGTGATTATCACTGTTCCTTTCCCTATCATAGTTGTGAGGAGGTGGAACAGCAGAGTGATCAGGTCCAGAGGAAGCAGAAGGAGAGGTAACACCAGACATGTTTTTCAACTAAGTACCCCTAGATCTTTTACTGTTTCACTGTTAAGTGAAGAGCAACAGACCGGAGCTCTGATGCCAATTGAAGGTTGAAAAACACACAAGAAGGGGGGGGGGTTGAATTGTGTGAGACTTTTTCTAAGTTAAAACAAATTGCAGCGGATAAGGTATAACACACACAATATATGAGGATAGGGTTAGAGAGAGATGCTCAGAATTTTTATACTGGTTCCTCCCACTAACAGGAGTAGTCCAGTCCTCTTGTCCTTCACAAGAGATTTCACTATAATCACTCAGATTACAAATGCTCAAGCACTAAGCAAGAGACTTCAAACTGCTCAAGCACAAAGCAAGAGACTTCTAACTGCTCAAGCACAAAGCAAGAGACTTCCAATGCTCAAGCACAAAGCAAGAGACTTCCAATGCTCAAGCACAAAGCAAGAGACTTCCAATGCTCAAGCACAAAGCAAGAGACTTCCAATGCTCAAGCACAAAGCAAGAGACTTCCAATGCTCAAGCACAAAGCAAGAGACTTCTAACTGGTTTTAATGTTAATAAAGATAAGAGATTAACACTTGATATACAATCAGAGGTGTTTACAAAATACAACTCAGTTACAAGACTAACTTAGAAAATTATCACAAAGTTTCTAAGTGTTTGATAGCTTCAGAATTTGACAGAGTTTCAGCACGTTCAGAAGCTTAAGTCTTGATACCATTTCTTCACAAATCTTCTTCCTTTTATAGATGATAAAATGAACGTTGAAGATTATAGCCGTTTGAAGAATTGAGACGCTCCTTTGTATAGATCAGTGAGCTTATTAGCTGTTCTGATTTGCAGTAGCTTAGGAGCTTAACGTTTACTACAAAATGAGAGATTCCTTTTGGCTTTTGATATTTGAACCTTGGTGAAAGCCAAATAAGGAAATAATCGTTTCTGAAGCCTGACTTGAAAAGGACCTTTCCATGGTCAAACCTTTTCATTCTTGGTTTCTGCGTTTGGACTTAGTCAGGCACAGTCTTCAATAAAATTGTACTCTCAAATGTAGCTTAACACTTATATCTGACGAGCCTTCAGATTTTGATAAGCTCAGAATTACTTGTTTCAGATCTGGTGAGCTCAGATGTTCTTCAGATTTTGATAGGCTCAGAATTACTTGTTTCAGATCTGGTGAGCTCAGATGTTCTTCAGATTTTGATAGGCTCAGAATTACTTGTTTCAGATCTGGTGAGCTCAGATGTTCTTCAGATTTTGATAGGCTCAGAATTACTTGTTTCAGATCTGGTGAGCTCAGAAGTAATTCCTTCAGAAATTCTAAGGTTCAGATAATAACTTCAGAGTTTCATAGGCTCAGAATTACTTGCTTCAGATCTGGTGAGCTCAGAAGTAATTCCTTCAGAAATTCTAAGGTTCAGATAATAACTTCAGAGTTTCATAGGCTCAGAATTACTTGCTTCAGATCTGGTGAGCTCAGAAGTAATTCCTTCAGAAATTCTAGGGTTCTTTAGTACGCAAATTTTAACTTTTAATCCTGCACACTGAATTAAATTATTAGTACTCCAATTTAACCTTAAATACATTGTTATCATCAAAATCAATTAAGGAGATACAAAATCATAATTTTGTTCCAACACAAGATGTCCTACATCATGTTGGGACATCTTGTTCAAAATGTTATTCTGAACATGTTCTTTACCCAGAGGTAAGATGTCCTACTCAAGCTGAGACATCTTGTCCAACATGTTGCGCCTGCACATCCTGTCTTGCGCATGTTGTTTTAGCTTATTAATGCAGCCAATTTAAAAGGAACTACAAGATCCAAAAGCGTACTCTTTATGGTGGAGTATGATTGTCGGTATAGATAATGGAAGCAAAAAATGAAACTTTTACAATCAATGTGGAGATTGTTGAGGTTGATTGTTAATTCTCACATTGTCCAGTCTTTAAATAAAGAAGGAAGTTAACAATTAACTATTAGAAAAGTTTCACATTACTTAGTGTGGTGAAGCAAGGGAGATACCAATATTATATATTGGACCCAGGTTCTTTGTTTTGGATGTATCAGTCGGTAGCACTTTAAGTTTATAATTGTGCACCATGTAGGTTCCCAAGAAAGAGAGGCGGGTCACAACGGATACGCTTAAATACCAAGTTTTTTCTTAGTCATAATCTCCCTAAATAAGACTTTCTCTAATATCACCCCCTTCTTCTGCACCTTTACAATATCACATTTCTTATGTGAAAGATCGGACAATGCTGCAACCACATAGCATACTAAAAATTTTGATATCTCATCGAACAGAAGCTCTTGATACCACTATTAGTAAATAACAGAGCTAAAGAAGAAAAATAAGCACGACCGCAACACAAAAATATTACATGGAAACTCCAAAATCAGAGGAATAAATTACGACCGTTGTCTAAACCAACAACCAAAAAATTATTACTATTTGAAATTTGTTACAACATGTAGACTTTTCTCATTCTCACCCCAATACTCCAATACAATCACACTTTCATAAAGCAAATATTTAAATTAGTCAGATATAAACTTAAAATGCTACTAACTAGTAGTGCATCTAAAAACAAAAACTTAGGTCCAATATATAGTCTTGATCTCCCCATTGCTTCACCACACTAAACAATATTGAACTTCTCCAATGGTTGATTTTTAACCTATTTTTTATTTAAGAAACTAAGAAATGTAAGATTGGACAGTTATCCCCAATAAAATATACACTTTTACAATCTCAAGCACAACTAGATTTGAAATACTCTCTTACTAGTGTCATGTTGTTGTGGATATACCGTTCCTGCTTAATGCTTCTAGTGCACTATTATGCATCCTCTCACGAGCATTCCTCATTAAAAATTATTGAAAGGTGGGGGGAGAGGAGAGATTTGGAAGATGAGGGAAGTATGAATGAGAGATTAATAGGAAAAAGAATTTGGACTCGAATGGTTTTGATTTTGTTTTTGTGAAGAATTTTTTAGATTTATTAAAAAAAAAAGGAGGTGATGGTTATGTTTGATCAATTTTATGAAAATACTTGTCTTCCTAAATATTTTTTGTCTTACATTGTCGCTCTATTGCCAAAGGTTACATCTCCCTTCTCATTTTCTTATTCAGACAAAAATGAAATCATTTCCTTCAATTTTTTTCCCTACAAAGGATATGACAAATGGAAAAGGGATTTAATCTATTATACGAGAATTACGTGAAAAGTTTTCTAATGTGTCTGTCGTGGCTAAATAAACATAATCAACAACTACATGAAAATGAAACAATATTAATAGACACATGGAGTGGGTGACAAACAATATTTTAAATGAAATAGAGAGTGAGAGATGAGAAACCTTATAGTTGGGTTCCAAATCTAATCTCCTTCCGTTGTTTCCGCCGTAATTGAACACTAGAGAAAGCTTAATTTAAAAGAAAAAAGATAAAGAAATATAGTAATTAAGTAATAGTAACACTTTAAGAAATCAATTAGAATCTTAACATCATTAATATTGAACCAGAATGGGTGGCTTCCTTGAGACAAACCAAACATGGCCATGTGGGGGATCTTCTTGAAATGAATTTAGGACCAATCATTATGCTTAAATTGGGGACTTTCTACAACTTAGAAGTCCATGAAAAATTATTAATTCAAGCCATAAGGATAGTTGTAACATAAAATATTTTAGTTATGTTTTTTGTTTTTATTATTTTATGTAAACTAATGCTCACAACAAGTGTAAGTACTAGGTATATGATACTTTACCTTTTCTTAATTTTGGCTTTTTACTGTTTTTGAAAAAGTGGAGATTCACATTCACTAACTAACTTTACCTTTAACCAACGTATATAGTTAGTAGGGTAAATTCTAACATGGACTACCTTATCAAGTGATCCATGGTGGACCAATTATGAATACTATTACACCAAATATGAATTTTATAAAATTCATCGTTGGATTGAAAGTTTATATCATATAGATCATCTATAGAAAATTTTAGAAAAATTGAAAATTATTTGATATGTTATTGAGACCCATCAAGATTAACGGTTTATTAAATACCGTAAATCTTGATAAATCGCAATAAAATATCAAATGATTTTCAATTTTTCTAAATTTTTTTATGAATAATCTATATGATATAAACTTTCAATCTACCAATAAATTTTGTAAAATTCATATTCGGTAGATCAATTGGTCCACGGTGGACCACTTGTGACGGTGGTCCACCGTAGTATTAGCCTAGTTAGTAGTTATACACTAATAGTAAAATGATGATGATAGGCGTAAAGTGATCTCTTAAGACAAAAAAGAGGGAAGAGGCAAGAGTTTGGTGCTAGTTTAATGCGGCAAATAAATTGAGAAAAAAGGTTGGGCATTATTGTGTTGGTTAGGGGTTCTTTCATTTAGTTTTCTAAAAAAAAATAAAAAAATCCTAGCAATGAGAATTTCATATTCAATATAATAAAGATAAGGATGGATGGGTGAAGTTGAAATTTTAGAATAATAGTGTGGGTTGCCCCTTGTGGTGGTTAATTAAGAGATTCGGATAGCTAAAGGATTATTCACGGAAGTTTGAAAATTGTATTGTTCTTCATACTGAGATGTGAGTAATATACTTGAGATTGGACCTTGTTTGTCGATAGATAATCAAACAATTGCACGTTGAAAATGACTCTAAACTTCTTATTGATATGGTGGCAAAAATTTTTTATCTTCAATGAAAATATACTCACTTTAGATGACCAAACAACTCTTGAAGTTGGATTGGTAAGTTTATTTGTTTTAGATTTGGCGCGAAGGAAACTGAAGTGCTGATTGACTAGCCAATTTTAGTTATGCTATAAGTTCTTTCAATGTTCATTTTCTCGAGTCTCTGTTTATGGAGGTTCAGATTCTTCTCTTTTATAATATTTCTAGAGCTTACATATAATGTGTGTCTAACTTTGTAATTTATTTTCTTTTAAGCTTTTATCCTATTTTATACACAAAAATATGATTAAGAAACTTTTACAATTGAAGTGAGAAATCCATATTTATTGTATTTATATCATGAAACAAATATGCGTGCAGATACTCTATTATATAGGCTCTAATATAATGTTTTATGATTCTTATCCGCCAATTAATTACTCACTTAGTGTTGATACAATAATGGGTAAAAAATTGGACTCATAACATAGTAAAAATAAATTTGCAATAACAAACTCAGCTTGATATTGAAGTAATCGAAAAAGCTAACCATCAATGGTATGTTTACTGTTTTGTACTCTACCACTGCCTTCATGTCAGAGTTCAAGAATGTGCCGCTCAGTTAAAAATTTCCAAAAAGTACTTCTCAGTAATTAAAATTTACCTAGCTAAAACCATAACAGAAATATTTTATAACCACATTATAGATCGATGATCAGATGGTCGAACAAAAATGAACTGATCCAAGTAATAGGAGTTTTGATCAGCTTAAACACATGGTTATGAATTCAATTTTTGATCATGCATATCGAGAAAAATAAGTCGGGAGAATAGAACTCACCATGTGTGCCTTATAAATTCTTTGGCGAAGATTAATCATCATTAGCGGTGATAGAAACTTTTTTTATCAATATCATGATAAAAAAAATCATATATGATGGTCAAAATATTCACCATTGTGATTAATTAATCAATATAAAAAATTTGTTAAATATACAAAACAAGCTTTCTTATTTCAATGTGATGTACTAGTTCACTATAATAAACATGCTATTATTCTGTTTACAATTAGTAACATGTTCTAGATCTCGTTTGCATATCAGGTGCTGACTAACTTCTCAAATACTAAAATCCACTTAATCAATCATATGTTCAACAATTTTATTTTATTTTTGTCAAATAGCCTAGTAACTAGATAATTCATCTTAAAGGTGAATAAGTGGAGTGTCCCGAGTTCGAACCGTGCTTCTGCATACAGGGACGGATCCAGATGTTTAATATTGGTGTGGCTAAATTTTAAAGAAATTATAAACTAAATTATATTGAAAATAAGAAATAATATTGTTTAATGCAATACATTTATAATGAAAATTGTTTATAATCCTTTTTTTTTGAAAAATAGCTAAAATAACATTAAACGATACATTTTTTATAAAAGTTACAAGACGGTCATTTAACCATTAATTACTCATTTTATTACATAGTTGGCTAGTTTGTATCCACAAACTTCATAGCTAAAATTAAGGTTAAATTTTTTTTAGATCTCAATAACATATCAAATTATTTTAAATTTCTGTAAAATTTTACATATATTTTATCTATATGGATTTTTTTTTTAAATTTTAATGATAAATTTTATAAGGTTAACACGTCATCAAAATAATTTGACTTTTTTAATATTATGTATCTATTGACTATTCTTTAAAAAGAAATGGACCACAACTATTTTTATTCTTGATTTATTATTATTGTTTGTGGTGGCAACATAGCAATTTTTTGAAAAAAATTCAATTAAAAGTAAAAACTACAGCATGTGATGGCAACATAGCAATTATTTAAAAAAATAATAATTAAAAATAAATATACAGCCGGTGGGACTTGAACCCACACTAGCTACATCATAAGCCAAACAACCTACCACCAAGCCGCTACACATTTCATGACCAAATGTTGCAGTAACATGTATCTATATCGTAATATGTAACAAAAATATATATACATATACCAATTAAAAGTGACAATTCCGGTGTGGCCAAGGTCACAGTAGGCCACCATGTGGATCCGCCCCTGTCTGCATATATAGTGTGATGTTTCTACCAACTGAGTCAAACTCATGGAGACTATGTTCAATAAATTTTCTTATGCACATTTTAATATAAGACCCAAAAACTAAAATTGTCAAAAAAAAAATTAAACAAATACTCTAACGCATACTTTGAAAATTTCAGTTACTTACCAACTTTATAGCACCGTACCAAACAAAATGACTTTATGTCACCATAGTAATGATCTTATTAACAGAAAACTTTAATATTTCTCATTATGATTATTACAGTTACTATTAAACAACCGTTACATTACTACATTTTTAGTATGACAAATAAATTTATAGCACTAATTTTGTTTCAACTTTTATTACCTTCACATGAGAAACTATTACTTCACCATTCTCTAATTTTTCTGTTACCACTGATTACTGACAATACCATAAAGATTTCACTGCTCTCTCTCTCTCTCTAACACAGTACAATACACTTGGAAGCAACTCTCATAAGTAACTCTCATAGCAGCCACGCATTCTGTGACAGTACACTTATAAATTAGTTAGCTAACTCTCAACAACAGCATCGCTGTCACCAAAATCATATCATAAAAAAACTACACCCCCACCTCTGTTTTCTTACTTCTACACACCCCCTCCCTCCCTCCCATCAATGGAAACTACCTCATTTTCCAAATGGGTCTTCACATTTTGCTTTGTTCTTTGCTTAATCTCTCAAATCATTCACTCTACTGTCACCTATGACAGAAAAGCCATTCTCATCAATGGACAAAGAAGAATCCTTTTTTCTGGTTCTATACATTATCCTAGAAGTACCCCTGATGTAATAAGCTAAAAAAAATATAACTTTATAATCTTGCAACAGTTTATGATTTTGTTGAGAATTTTGTTTTTTTATTTGTAGATGTGGGAAGATCTGATTCAAAAGGCTAAAGAAGGTGGACTTGATGTGATTGAAACTTATGTGTTTTGGAATGTTCATGAACCTTCTCAGGGCAATGTACTTCAATTCTCTGTTCTGTTTTGTTCTGTCCTGTTTTTTTTTTTTTAACTTGAGTTTCTTGTCTAATTTCTTTTTTTTTTTTTTAATGTTTTTGTTTTGCATGCAATCAAATTTAGTACAATTTTGAAGGAAGATATGATCTAGTGAAATTCATAAAGACAATTCAGAAAGCTGGACTCTATGCTCATCTTCGCATTGGACCTTATGTTTGTGCTGAATGGAATTTTGGGTACCTTCCATTAACTATGTTTATAATTATTATTATTCATAATTCCAAACTATATGTTTTATTTTAATATTCTCTTAAAAATTCTATTTTCAAACATAGTACGATGTATTTTGTGATTTACTATTAATGTTGTTTGTTTGCAGAGGATTTCCAGTTTGGTTAAAGTATGTTCCAGGCATTAGCTTTAGAACAGACAATGAACCTTTCAAGGTGTTTTTTAATTTTATGTTATCTATTTTTCACATATACAATTATTATTTATACATAATAATAATTTCCAAATAAAATATATATATATTTCTTGGATTATATTATGACCTACAAAATGTGTTGCAGAGGGAGATGCAAAGATTCACTGAGAAGATTGTTGGAATGATGAAGAGTGAACACCTCTTTGAATCACAGGGTGGCCCTATAATTCTTTCTCAGGTTAATTTTCTGGAATTACTCACTTTCTTTATTGTTTTTATAATTACTTATATTTGAAATACTTTAAAACTACTAATTTTCATTAAATTATTGAGGCATTGTCTTGATCTAAGGGAACTAGTGACCAAATAAATTATCGAAACTGGATCCTCTGCAGCAGACTTTATGGTGCAGTGTCTACAGTTAACTGCACCATAAAGTCAGCTACAGACGATCCAATTTGAAACTTGTGAATATAGATCCGGCGATAATGATGATATTTTGACAATGTTTTGTTTCAGATTGAGAATGAATATGGACCACAGAGTAAGATACAGGGTGCAGCTGGCCAAAATTATGTGAATTGGGCAGCCAAAATGGCTGTAGAGATGGGAACTGGAGTTCCTTGGGTAATGTGTAAGGAAGATGATGCACCAGATCCAGTGGTGAGTATAGTAATCTCAGTCTTCATCTTGAATGCTGTGTAACATGAAGTTAAACACATTTCTATGATTCCACTCAATTATTATTCTATTATTTTAATTTTCAGATATATAAAATTAAATTCATAGATATGCTCTGTCAGTGTAAAATATATTTACACGACCAATTACAACTCTTCAATTTGCCTCATCATGCTTGATATTTTTAAATTTTTTAAATAAAAGGCAGTTTAGGTAATTCTGTAATGTGTTGGCGAGTTGTGATTTGTTGTCAGTGTAAAACAGTTTTACACCGACATTGCATTTTCCGTTTTCTCATGCAACATTAAAAAAATAGAAAATAAGAATATATAGAAACAATGTGGTGTGGTTCATTTCTTCAGCTATTAAACTAATGTGTTAGTTAAACTAATCTGGTTTGTTTATGTGGTTACAGATAAACACATGCAATGGCTTCTATTGTGAGAAGTTTACTCCAAATAGACCCTATAAGCCTACAATGTGGACTGAAGCTTGGAGTGGATGGTCAGCTTTTTTCACTATCACCTAATTACAGTAAAACTTGAAAGTAAAGAAATGAATATCATACATAACTTTTCTGTTAAATATGAAGGTTTACAGAATTCGGAGGTCCAACTCACAAACGACCTGTCCAAGATTTAGCATTTGCAGTTGCTCGATTTGTAACACGAGGAGGGTCATTTGTAAACTATTATATGGTTAGTTAGTTTAAAACTAGTATTTCGAAAACATGCTTGCGGACGCGCCTACTATAGTGTAACAAGCCTAATTTTTCTTGCATTTTCCTGTAGTATCATGGAGGAACCAATTTCGGACGAACAGCTGGAGGTCCTTTTGTAGCTACCAGTTATGACTATGATGCTCCACTAGATGAATATGGTGAGAACTCGACATTCTTTCATGAATTTTTCCAGTTCTGTGTTATGCAGTGGAATGTATTTTGCATACACGAACTGTAAAAACTCATTACTCCTCACTACAATAAAAGCGACAAATTATTTCTAAAATGCTTACATTTGTTGAGATGTGATTGTCGGTGCAGTATCTAAAACTATATTAGTGAATAATAGTGACAAGTAAGTGAATAATTCTGTATTCTGCTATAAAACAATGCAGGTTTGATTAGGCAGCCAAAATATGGTCATCTAAAGGAGCTTCATAAAGCTATTAAGATGTGCGAGCGAGCTTTGGTTTCAACTGATCCAATTATTACTTCATTAGGGAACTCCCAGCAGGTTTGTACTCAATTGATAGTTATTTTTTCATCCAAGCGTGGTTAGCTTATTTTCTGATCCTACGGTATATGTAAACTTTTACAGGCTCATGTATACTCTACGGAATCAGGAGATTGTGCTGCTTTTCTCTCAAACTATGATTCAAAATCCCCTGCTAAAGTGTTGTTCAATAATATGCACTATAGTTTGCCCCCTTGGTCCGTCAGCATCCTTCCCGATTGTAGAAATTCTGTCTTTAATACAGCAAAAGTATGTAAAATGTCGGACACAATTTTTTCTTCGCCTTTGATGTGACCATTGGACATGATTTAATAATAAGCTTCTTCTTTTAGATTGGAGTGCAAACATCTCAAATGCAAATGTTACCGACAAATACTCATTTGTTCTCGTGGGAGAGTTTCGATGAAGATATCTCTTCTCTGGATGATAGCTCCTCACTCAGTGCTCCTGGTCTTCTGGAACAGATTAATGTAACGCGGGATGCAAGTGATTATCTTTGGTATATAACTAGGTAAACCATATTTTCTTTGCCCTTAAGAGTTCTTCAACCTTGTATCTCGTTTCGGCATTTTGAAAATCATTTCATGTCTTTGTTTCTTCAGCGTTGATATAGGTTCATCCGAATCCTTTCTACACGGAGGCGAACTCCCAACTCTTATTGTTCAGTCCACAGGCCATGCTGTACATGTTTTCATCAATGGTCAACTTACTGGTATGTAAATTTACTCGCCTTTGGTTTAGTACCTCATTCTAGACGATTACTAAAAGTAAACATGTTACATGATTAAAACCAGGTTCTACCTATGGAACTCGGGAGTATAGGAGATTCATGCATATTGGCAAGGTAAACCTTCGTGCCGGAACAAACAGAATAGCTCTGCTCAGTGTTGCAATCGGACTTCCTGTAAGTTTTATTTTCCTCATTTACTTTATAAATCATGCTTTCAGAACATGTTGAGATTTTACAATTAAGCTTAAACATGTGTGTTTAGTCGCTAAAAAATTCACAATTTTTTCAAATTTAGACCCTACATAAATTTTGTTCAATTTTATTCCTTATTTTTGTAAATAAAATATAAAAAAAAAATAGGGACTAAACTTATACATTCGTAATTTTATCAGTAATGGCTTAATTCTTTGTCAGCTCATGAGTCTTGACTACAATTATTGACCAAATGCTTTCCTATATTGTGTTGTAAAAGAATGTGGGAACGCATTATGAGACATGGAGCACAGGAATCCTAGGTCCGGTTGCACTCCACGGACTCAACCAGGGAAAATGGGACTTGTCCCAGCAGAGATGGACTTATCAGGTCGCATATTCTTACATTAGATACTTAACTTGACAGACTTTAAAATTGAAAATGTTACTAAGAAATGCTTATAAACAGGTTGGACTGAAAGGCGAGGCCATGAATCTCGCATCTCCTAATAGTATCTCATCAGTTGAGTGGATGCAGTCAGCAATAGTTGTTCAAAGAAATCAACCATTGACATGGCACAAGGTAAAAACTAGAGGAATAAAAAAGCTAAAGTTTGATTGGAAACAAAATTTTAGCTTCAAAATTAGATGACGTTTATCTGTAAACTGTGCAGACTAATTTTGATGCACCTGAAGGAGACGAACCACTGGCATTGGATATGATGGGTATGGGTAAAGGTCAAATATGGATTAATGGACAGAGTATTGGAAGATATTGGACTGCATTTGCTAATGGTAATTGCAATGACTGTAACTATGAAGGGTCGTTTAGACCTCAAAAGTGCCAGCTCGGTTGTGGCCAACCGACCCAACGATGGTAAGTGTCGCAAACTTTGTAGCTTCTGCAATTGTTATCATATTGGGAAATAAAACATGTAGTACTCACTCGAGCACAAAATAGAAGTAAGATTTTCTGCAGTCGCAATTCGCTAGTCAGTACTGTCTGATCAAATGATTCAGATTTTAAGCTCGGTAAATTATATTCGAAGAAATTTAATATCAAGTTTGAAATCTGGGTTGTATGTCCCGACTTGATAACTGCAGTTCTGTATGGATTTCATTAGTGCAAGAAATCCGCATCCGACATGATACCTTATATCGCATTTTTCATATAAAATGTTTAAAATGTTTCAGGTACCATGTTCCTCGATCATGGTTGAAACCAACTCAAAATCTATTGGTTATTTTCGAGGAACTCGGTGGAGATCCTTCAAAGATTTCACTTGTAAAGAGATCAGTTAGCAGTGTATGCGCTGATGTGTCAGAGTTCCACCCAAATATTAAGAATTGGCACATTGATAGCTACGGTAAGTCTGAAGAATTCCGTCCACCAAAGATTCACTTGCATTGCAGCCCCGGCCAAACCATCTCTTCCATTAAATTCGCAAGCTTCGGGACGCCTTTCGGGACTTGTGGGAATTACGTGCAAGGAGCTTGCCATTCCCCTACATCCTATGCCATTTTAGAGAAGGTGAGCACTTTAACATACTCTAGAAATGATTTCACGGTCCAGTACTACATTGATTTTTAATAAGCCTCTATTCAAATTTTACTTATAGCTAACTCATTTCTTTGGTGCATCTTTATAACAGAAATGTGTTGGGAAGACAAGATGCATAGTTACTGTATCTAACAGCAATTTCGGGAAAGACCCATGTCCAAGGGTGATGAAGCGGTTATCAGTTGAAGCTGTTTGCGCTCCAGCTACTACAAATTAATTTAATTGGTTAAGGAGGCTCAGAATTACGTGTAGAGTGCAGTGACTTGAACTGCAAGAAAGAGGAATGCATAATAATAAAATGAGTTATTGTTATAGGTAAAGTTAAAGGAAGTTGAATAGGTTGAGTAATGATTGTCATAGTATTGTAGTAATGTGAAGGGGTTGTGTAAATTATTGATAGGTAGCTAGCTAGGTGAATCTGAAACCAAGGAAGGGTCTGAATGAAATTCGGACCCTTATGTGTGAATTTTGATGACCAGTCCCCGGCCTTTTAACCGGATATGGGCACTGGCCGGAAAGAGGTAATTGAGTTGGTGTTATTTGTTTTTGTTTTGAGTTAATGGGGTGAGTTGAGTTATGGTGTAATACTGTAATTTGTAAAACAGGTTCAAGTTAGGCATGGATCCTACTGTAACCATTGTTTGATGAGGTTTATTGTCATAGTCATAGAATAGAAAGTTCATTCTTCTGTCTACTATATGTATGTATGCTTACTTGATATAATAATCTTTATCACTTTTATTTTAGTTGCAGCATTGTTCAAAACATGAGAATAACAAGTTTAAAAAACATTGCATAAAGGCTAATAAAATGTGTTTCCTTTTTCACCTTGGTTCAAATTGGCAACTGAAATAAACTTGCACAAATAAATACCACATTCATTCCTTAATATAGGAAACTTGCATCCTTCCTATTAAAGTCTAAATGAGAAATAAATAAATAAATAAATAAATATATATATATATATAGAATAATTACATATGAATAAAGGGTAGACGTGCAACAAGTTGTGCCGCTAAATCTTTTTGAATAGCAAAATCTAATCTTTGAAAAACTATATTCATAGACTTAGGCAACACGACATGACTATATGCATGACCTTTTGAACTCTTTTCAAAAGAGTTACAGCCTCTGGTGCTAAAAAGCCAAAAGTGTCGAATGCAAATGGTATAAAAACGTGTTGGTTGTCAGAGCATGTTTTTTCATGTTTGGCAATTTTGCTTGAAGCAGCTTTGAGGGCTGCCCGTCCCACAGTAAAATCTTCGACCCCCAGTCCCACGAGGGGGGAAACTCCAGTCAAATCTACACAAGCATGTTTCCCACCTACCCATCCATACACCAGAACATCCGCTGACCGAAGTGTCGATATTCCTTCTTGTGGGTCAGTCAAGAAGTTCACTGGTGCCTCTTTCTTCACAGAAATTCCTGCACGCTTAAAAATATCAAACAACACATCTCTGACTAGATCATGCCTGTATTTGAAACATGGGAGTTCCCTGCAATGAACTGCATGCTCCCCAAAAGTGTCGAGGCATGCTTTCCGACAAACAGGGCAAACTTCATCCTTAAGAAATAACGGAATCATGAGGCGATATCTAATGATGGTTCGATACTCAACGGGGGACATATGTTGGCCTAACCCATCTATGGGAATAGCGAGGAGAAAGTCTTGAGCATGTTCCGCTTTCAAACATCTAAAAACTGTTTTTTCTCTTGTGGTCATGTTAAAATCAACTTCCATGTATTGAACAATCTTACCAAAAAGGGCACTCGCCAAAACATGCTGGGCTTTAGGGGGACGGTGTCCTTGCTAGCAAAATTGCTAAAGTCAAAAGTTGGAATCGTATTCTGAAGACCGTCCAAAGCATTGTCAAAATCCAAGTCCATACCACATACTCTCCTGTCTCTCATGATATGATCCTGCAAAATCCAAGATTGGACCCTAGAAGCCACAAAGGCATATGAGGTGACCTCTACCGCTGAATACAAGCCTAACCCCAAGCTTAATGGGTAAAGAACAACTCAGTTGGTAATTAAGTATTTAGCAGTGCAAAAAATAAGGAATCTAAATTAAACAGGACTGAAAAATTCATTCTATCTTAATAATTGCTAATATAAGTTTCATCCATAATCTGACAAGATATTTATGTTTTTGTTTGAGTTTATGAATAATCCATGATAACTAGGGAGGTAGCTACTAGCTAGTAAGTTGTTACTTTTGACTTATTCTTTCTATTGATTGCCACGTCTTAGTTAGTATGATCATGGCTCTTATTTGTTGCTAATAGCTCTTAGAATTGTAAAGGCTATCATATCCTATAGCTAAAATACAATTATTTCAATTCAATAATACAAGTTCAGTTCCCATACAATTGTTGCTGCGCAAGCAAATAGAGAAATTCCGTTCCTGTGTATTGGTTTACTAACATATATATGTCTTAGACTGCCATATGTAAGCTTCGATATAAAAGGAAATTCTGAAGAATCCATTGATAATTTTTTGTAGTAATATGAGATTTTTGGTTTTGGTATAACAATGGAAGAATGAGCCTCAATTTAAATAAGAAATTGAGTTGGTAAAATGGACATAATTCAAATAAATAATGTAATGTAGTTAAATAATAGATAAAGATAGAAATTAAATTGAGTGGTTGAAATTGACGGACTCCAAATAAATAATGCAATATAGTTAAATAATGGGTTAATAAGCACAAAAAAAAAAAATAACGGGTTAATATGTGTTTATCCCTATAATGTGAAGATTTCGTCATTTACCCCCTCATTGCAGGAATAAATAACCCTTAAATAATAGATAAGGATAAAAATCAGATTGAGTGGTTGAAATGGACTAACTCCAATGCAATATAGTTAAATAATAGATATAACACAAAGTGACAAAATACAAACACCTATTAACCCTTAAATAATAGATAAGGGTAGAAATTAGATTGAGTGGTTGAAATGGACGGACTTCAAACAAATAATGCAATGTAGTTAAATAATAAATAAGACACAAAGTGACAAATTACAAACAATGACTTGGCAACATTTAATTTCCAAAGAGATCGCGGCCCAACTTTTCCAACAACTAATTGCTTCAGTAATCGAGATCCTCCTTTGAACTTAGCTTCACAAACATCTTCATCTTCTTAGCATCAGTACTTTCTTTCAACAATTGGTTAGCCTCCTCTTATCTCATGGCTATTTTGTCCAACCGCTCCAACTATTTCTCCTTATATTGTTTGAATTCATTCCATTCTTCATTCACTTATTCCAATGATCATCCTTGCCTTTTTTTTACCCTTTTTTTTAACTGCATCCCTCCCCATTGGGCGAGCACTAGATCCTACAAAGTTGGAATCACTTGCATCACTTTTTTGAGCGAGCACTAGATCCTACAAAGTTGGAATCACTTGCATTGCTCTTGTGGGCTCTCCTAGATCTAATATTTCCAGAGTCAGTATTTCCTCCTACTTAACTACCATAACATGGTTGATCACGAACAGCGAGCCATTCTGACATTAAATCGAAATGTCCACTCTTACCACTTGAATATAATTCATGTGATTTTGCCAATACATCATTCTTCAACCACCCGCTTTGTCGCATACGTTTAGCGTTATCATAAGCGTCAGTCCATTTATTAAGTATTTTGTTCACGTAGCTGTAATGATTTATGCATACAACTCCATCACGGGGAGCATCAAATGAGCAATGTTCATTACAGTAATAAGCAATTTTATCCCAATCTGAATCATTTTTTTGGTTTCTCCCAACAACACGGTTTGTTCCATATTTAATCCACTCATTAATTAGAATCAAATTTTGACCGGTGGTTCAATTGGGACTTTTCCAACCAACAAGAGTTGAATCCTTTGCATTTAAAGTGGCTTCATGACCACCGCTCATGCCACAAAGAGCCATTGGTGTAGAAAATTGAGAAAATCCATCAAGTTCAACATTCAAAAACATTTTCATTTCCCATATTTACGAGTCAGGATCAAATGACGCCAACTAGTTTAACATCAAATGTTACACTTTTCAATAACGTTTATATCATATAGATCATTTGTATAAAATTTCAAATAAATACAAAAATTAAAAACAGCTCAACAAATTGCAGTTCATTCAATTTTGAATTCTCAAAACTATAATATAATTGAAATCAAATCACACCAATTAACGAATTAATCAATTCACAATTCAATTAGTTTGATATATATATATATATTTAAAATATTCCCTTTATTTTTTTATAATGTATAATATTAATTTCCTTTATATTATCAAAAAAAATTCCTTTATAAAATTTTATATAAAAAATTCCTTTATATTGTAATATGCACCAAAAAATTTAAATTTAAAATACATGAAAAATCAAATAAAAATAAAAAACAGTTTTTTAATGAAAAAAAAAATAGTACAATTGGTTCTCTCACTCACTCACCCATGCAAAGAACAGAGTTGAATAGTTTCCTTTCCAATTCCAGCAGTGTGGGTACCTTCCTTCCTCTTCTCTTCCATGTCAGCGGTTCCCAAACCAGAGAAAAGCGGCGTACTCATCCCTATCGTCGACGACGAAGTCTCCGCTACAATGACCGACGTTAATTTACCAGTTCAGTCACAGCAAAACCTTCCCGAGTCAAGTTCAGCTCCGTTCGTCTCCTCTGAAAGCCGAAGTTTCTGGAAAGCCGGTGATTATGTTGTTGGTCCTACTTCAAAACCATCTCATTCTCAAGGTCTTCATATTTTCCCCTTCAAAATTTTATTTTTGTTTTTCAATTATTTTATTACTGATTTTGCCCTAATTGCATTTTTAGGTCATTTGGATCATGCACGAGTTCATCCCAAGTTTCTTCATTCTAATGCAACTTCTCATAAGTGGGCTTTTGGAGGTGTGTATCTTTTTTTAGCTCAATTGTATGCTTGTAATAACAAAATGTTTTGGGATTAATTTGATTAGTAACTTTTTAAGTGAAGTTGTTTGTTTCAATAGTTTTGATATAGGTAGGAGTTTATTTGATTTTGAGTAGCTGAGCTGTTTGATATGACGATTAAAAGAGTTAAATCACTCGGAGTTCAATCTTTGGCGAAGGAGAAAAATATTACAAGCATAAACAACTAATATACTAACATTTGTCTATCCGAAAAAACTTAAGAGTTAAAATTATGCGAATTAGTTTTGTTAAGGAGTCCCACATCATATGTGTGAGGGCCTGTACATGAGTTTATAAAGTAGAGGCAATCTTCACCTTACAAGCCTGTTTTGTAGTGTTGAGTTAAACCAAACTCCCAATTATAAGAAGTTTAATAAATCAAGACAACTTCCAAATTTTTATAACTTCAATCCAAACATAACATTACTTTCTTCTGTGTTCTTTCTTTTTTGGGCATTTTTTGGTATGTAATTATAGGTTTTCCAAGATATATGGTTGCTTTTTAAGTTTTTTTGTTTGTTTGAGGATCCAGCTACAGTGAGCAATTCACTTTAGAGTGTAAAGTTAATAATCTTAGCTATTGAAGTTTTCTTTTTGCTTTTTAAGCCAACTTATGAAGTTTTCATCAGGCAATAGCAAATGTTTGAGCATCCTCCTTGTCTGTACCCAAGAAGTTAAAAGACTTCATATCATATTGATTCAACTTTGAAATTGCTGTCTGAGACCGTTTCTAAGATTTTGAGGGTGTTTTTATAACAAAAATGATGGGCTAGGATTTAACATCTAGATCATGGACAAATATGGATTGCCGAATAATAGACACAGGATAAACCTAATTCAACCCGGAAATCTAGCTCAAGGAATGAGCACTGCCCAAGCCTTATATGTTCTAATTTGGCTATATCTCTATTCTATAGTCGATACTTGATGTGGGATCTCAACATGCTTCTTTGATGATTTTGTATAGCAAAAAGAAGCGGTTTACAATATCTTATGGCTTCTTTTATGTTGAATGAAGACTTTCTTTGTTTGACAAGAAATGAAGACTTGTTTTTATAATGCTTTTTGTGACAACTGTTGACAGGATTTTAGTATATGATATGATATGATATTTACTCTTTTATTCATACACTCCTCTCATTATTTGCAGCAATTGCTGAGCTAGTGGATAACGCTGTTGATGAGGTATGATTCAAGTCGATAAAAATTCTGTTTTCTAAGTAGCTACATAGAACTAATTAGTAAACATGAAAAATATTGTTGAATGTTTCTTGATTGCACAAGTGCTCTCTTAGTTGGCTATATGTTATGACATTTAAAACTGGCACAAGTATACTGCTGTGGTTGAAGTATCGGTTAAAAAATTTCTTCTGTCCATGTACATTTTACACTGCTGTGGTTAATCTATAAATAGATTTGCTCTTCATTGTAACCAGATTAAGAATCAAATTACAATATTCAGATGCTCTCTAGAATAGCTTTAGATTCTCTATAGTATAGATTCAGATTTCTAATACTGATGAAGGCCTGCCAATGGGTGTGTTTGTTTCTGATTGTTTTGAGAAATAATTCATTTGTTTTTTTAAAAAAACCACTCTTATCGTTTTAGTAGTGTTTATGGATTTTCTAGAAAATCATTTTGTTAAAAAAAAATCAATTTTTAACCTTAAAACGAAAAACTAAACCTAATAGCTTTTCTAAAATCTATTATATTCATGATAGTAAACAAATGGAAGTTAGCTTCAATTTTTTTTAAAGATATGCAAAAAGAGACTAGATTTTTTTTTTAAAGTTCATTTTTTCTAAAGCCAAAATAAATGCACCACCCAATACGTCAGAAATTTTAAAAAGCTAATAAAATGGACTGTATTTCGTAGAGCAAGAGTAGTACTGACTTTTCCTCTGTGCTAGTAGATTCAAAATGGTGCGACTTTTATTAAGGTTGACAAACTTGAGAACATGAAGGATAATTCACCAGTGCTATGTTTTCAAGGTATACTATCCAAACATGTATAATGTTTACTGTTATACTCCCTCCGTCCCATATTATAAGGTAAAAAAGTCGTTTTTTTTGTCCCAAATTATAAGGGAAAAACCATTTTCAAGAATGTTTTTCTCCTTATTCTCATAAAACTAAATGCAAATTGCATTTAATTTTTTCTCTCTTCCCTTTTCTCAATAGACAACAACCAATAACAATTGCTTTTACATCTTCCAATGCAACTTATTCCAAAGAAAACCCACAAACTCATACTTCAAATTTTCATGTTTTACTTTTTCTTAATAAGTGTGATTTTTTTTTTTTATTTTCCCTTATAATTCGGGAAGGAGGGAGTAGCAATTTACTAATCTATGTTGGCTTGATATGCTAGTTGTTGGAAATAAATTTAAGAGAGCACATGTTTCCTATGCAGATGATGGTGGTGGAATGGATCCCAACTCATTACGGAAGTGTATGAGCTTGGGTTATTCGTCAAAGAAGTCAAAGACAACAATTGGACAGTGTAAGTGTGTAACTGAATTTATTCTATTCGTTTCTTTACGCAAAGGCAGTTGCACAATCGTATGAGAGATAAATGGTTTAATGATTGTTTAGTTGCATAAATAGAGAGAATGTTTTTTATAGTATTGACCATGAAGAAGTCATAAAACATTTTTTGAATATGAAAAGGTGTAGAGATCAGCAATTATAATTTGCAGAAACTTAGTTATTATGAGTTTTTTGTTTTAATATTATGTACTTTCAGCATATGATCTCTAATAATTTGTAAGGTTGGGTTATGAAGCATGGGTACTCCAAAAATGGTGAAGTACCTATACCGGGTACATGTATGGTACTCGTTGGGTACTTACTAAACAAAATTCCTTTTTATTTGGTTGATTTGGGGTGGTGGATATGGCAGAAATGTGCAGGTGGTAGAAAAATAGCATAAAATGTTTTAATTTTTGATTACATATTAATTATTTATCTCACTTTTGATGAAAATAGTTAAAGTGGTGGACAAATTCACTCAAAACATAATTATTTTGATACTCTGTATTAACATACCCGTGCCTTAAATTTTTTTAAAATGGCGTATCCCGTACCCGCACCTGTATTGGGTACCGTACCCGTACCTAGGCATCATGCCTCAATACTAATAATTTTTTTCTTTCTATTGCTTATATGTTTTTATTTTTCAGAGTGTTAATTTTATTTTTGTTTTCATTAATGTAAATGTGACTTTTTTTTGTGATTATAAGTATTAATCGTAAATGGAAAAAATGAACAATGTAGTGGATGTTTAAAGGATTGAAATTTAAATGTTTTCATTAGACATAATTTTTTTTTGGTGGTATCATTACCATGGGACACATTACAAGATCATTTGGTCCATGCAGTTGATCTTTGAAGGATTGAAATTTAAATGTTTTTTCATTAGACATAATTTACCACGTGACAATACTACATCTTTTCATCCATGTAACAGATTGATAGAGACCCGAGTAGTAGTGATAGGAAAAAGGGTATTATGTAAGGAAGAGTATGATGAGGATATATAGTAAATAAAGAGTGGGCAAGGTCCGCTAGGATGCTTAGTTGGCAAGTTTGTTATGCCTTAGGTTAGTAGTATAAATAGTGAGGTGAGTGAATTGTGATGGTTATGTTATATTATTGAGTGATCCACTATGGTTAGGCAAAGTTTTCTCCATCTATGAGGAGCTTGACTCTGGGGTAGATTGAGATTCATTCCCTTCTACAGTTTTGAACGTTTTTAGAAATCGGGTTGAGGCTAACCCAACCTTACAAAACTGGCTTGTAAGGAGAGGGCTGCCCAAGCTTTATAAACACTACATAGGTCATATCTCTAGGCAATGTTCGGCTAAATCCACCCCTTCACACCCAACACAATGAAGGTGTTGGAGGCTGCAATGAAGGCAACCCAAATGCCACAATTAGGTGATTAGGGGAGGACCACAATGAAGGCTGAATTTCTAACATTCATTAATCAAATACATTCTACTTTCCACTGTTTTATCTCTTTACTTAATTTATGTTTCTCAAATTTCCGGTTCCCATCACAGATCCTACTTAGTAAAAGAACATGTTGTTTTGTTCTAGATGGCAATGGATTCAAGACGAGTACTATGAGACTGGGTGCTGATGCTATTGTTTTTAGCCGGTCTACACGTTCGGGGTACATTTCTATCCTTTGTATATCGGTTTGTGTGATTGGATTTTAATTATCTTATATATTTTCTCTTGTTTTGAGTTGGTTTACATACTTCGTCTTTCGGGTGCAATGGCTCAATAGTGAATTAGGAGTGTGCAATTAGTTTCACGGTGATTAAGAAATTCAGTTAAGTGCAATTAGTTTTCTAGATTTCGTGTAAAACGTGAATCAAAATTACTAAGTTGCCCCTATTGATACTTAATGGAAAGACTCACTCATCTACTCACATTAAATATTTTTGCATTAAATGATGAAGGGTATATTAGCAATAATAACATTAAATAGTTCAAAAGTAGTTAACTTTTGCTTATAATAGAGAAAATGGCCGGCTATCGGAATTGAACCGATGACCATCACATTACAAATGTGATGCTCTAACCGTTGAGCTAAGCGGGCTTTCCTCTCATAACAAAAAGTATGCATTTATCGGAATTCTTTCCTAAACTACAGGTATCTTAGTTATTAATTGTTTAATATTAGCTCTTCATAACACAATTACTATATCCTAACATAATCAAATAAATACAAACCTAGAAAAAATATAGAATATCCAATATTTATTATTTACGAGCTAGGAGGATTCCTGTGAAGCATCCATGGCTGAATGGTTAAAGCACCCAACTCATAATTGGGAGAAGAGATTGTATTGGGAGCTTTATAACGAGAATCAAGAGCAGAAGAATTTTGGGCTTGCAAGACATCATTATTGTTCATAGTAATACAAATTGATGAAAAAAGGGTCATCCTATGACTGTAGAGCTTTGGCAATAGAAACAGATGAATCTGTATGATGAATCTTTTGTTCTTGAGATGGTGTAGATTTAGATGTACCAGGTATCCTTATCCTCTATTGTCCACCAAACGACCCCCTAACACTCCTAATCCAACTTTTTGCCTAATATGTTCACTTCTTTTGTATCCCATTGCCTCCCATCCGCCACATCATTCTCATCTCGGTTACTCTTAACTGTCAAAGTCTTGTTGACATTTTTCTTCCCAACATTTCTGTGATAGTGTTGCTGGTGTTGGTGATTCAATAAAATTTACCTTCTAGTTTGATAGCCAATTTGCAATAGTTGGTGTATAGAAATAAAGAAACAAAACAGCAAATATGTAGGGTATGGTTTTGTTTTCTGGTGATATTTAGTTCTTTATATATGCATTTCTAGTTTTCCTGTCGATGTATTATGTGTAGAGCGATATTAGTAATCTATAGTCTAGACAACACATTTTTCATTCATGCTATTTCCTTTTCTTGTATCCCATTTATATGTAAAATTCTTTATCTTCCTGGAATTGAATTTTTAACTTCTATCCTTCAGCCGGGCAACCCAAAGTGTGGGTCTACTGTCCTATACCTTTCTGCGGAAAACTGGGCAAGATGATGTAATCATTCCAATGGTAATTTTCCTAGCCAAATGTTCAAATATGTAACTGAATGCTTTCTACTGTTGTATTTTTATATTCACTATCATTTTCATTGCAGATAGATTTTGACATATCTGGCCACTGGCCTGAGCCAATTGATTATGGCTCACTGGATGATTGGTCAGCGAACTTGAAAACAATTCTTGATTGGTCTCCCTTCACATCAAAGGAGGATCTCATGCTTCAGGTTAATTGCATTGTATTCTATATCCATGGAATCTTTTCACCAAATAAAATTACCCATGGAAGTTTACCTTTTCAAAACAACATAAATTTTTGGGACATATACTATCAATTTTGGTAATTTTTCAAGTAGCTATTTGCCTCTAGAGAATAGCTTAGGCTTGTGAAGTGTCACATGGGTAATTTATTAGTTACAATGTCAAAATTTTAGACTCGCTCATTCTTTACCTGTGAGTTTCCTCCACATGCAACCTTTCTGTTTTCTGATTGAATTGTTTCATTAAGACGAGGAGAATAAATTACAATGAAGTATAAGGAGTCCTTTTGAACTAATAGTCAAATACTAATGAAAAAACATGAATGGAGCAGAGTTTCACAGTTCCACAAAATTTATGTCAGGCGAACTCCCTTAAAAGATCACGTGCTTTACTCCAAAAAGAAGTCAAGTACCTAATGTTATCCTTAATCAACTTTTGTGCCATAGAAACTTCAATCATGATGAGTTAAGCTCCGAGCATTTGCACTGAATTCTAGCCTAAGTTTCACATTAGCCTGTTCTACCAATTTCTCAGACTGATACATAACACAATAGACTGTGGCATGATATGGGTATGTGCCAGTCATGAAATTTCATTCATATGCATGCCCATGTGGTTTATGGTTCTGACGAGACCTTTTTTTTTTTTTTTCTTTCCCATTTTAAGATGAGATATAAATTAGCAGTTACTTACTGTTACGGGGTCTATATCGATTTCATTTTGTATTATGCATTTATGCTGACATCAATTCTCATTATAATGGCATTATCTGTTGGGGCACTGGCCAAAGCACCAGTGTGTGAATCGCCTCAAAATGATGTATGCAATAAATGAAATGTAATATAGCTATTCGTAGCTCATTTCTACCTTCAAAATGTTAACTATGGATTCTTTTTGCTGATCAGTTTTTTTAATACTTTTCAGTTCGAGGATATTGGATCACATGGAACCAAGATTTTAATATATAATTTGTGGTTGAATGATGAAGGAATATATGAATTGAGTTTTGATGATGATGATGAGGTATGTTGTTTATATTTAAATTTATTGCTATATGAACTTTTTCGTTTGCAGGCGCTTTCTTGGAAGTGTATTTTCAGATATTCTTAATTCTTAATTGAATGAGGAAAATATTCAAATATATCTTGGTTAATATGTGTTGACATTATTACAACTTACAAGGTTCGGGTAGGGACGAAAGAAAAGAAGTTCTTGATGATATTATATTTGATATGATGTGTTTGAATTACAAAGCACATATACCTATTTATACGAGCAATCAGGGAGATACTGGTGTATTACTACCATGGTAGTTAAAATTGAGATTTTACAATCGGAAAGGGGATGTAAAATCACAAAGCATGTAAATCATAAGATTATACAAAATTCACTCATTTATGCATATCAAACAGCACAAGATAAAGAAAACCTTAATTCAAATCACACTCAAAATACTTATATAAATTTAAATTCATATGCAAGTCAATAAATAAAGTCTTACAAACTCTCAACTCAGTGCGAGTCACAAACAAAACAACTAAAGCTAGTAAACATCACCATGAACACCTTCCACTTCATTGCTTTTCCCTTTTTTTTTTTTCCTTTCTATTTTTCTTTTTTATGTAATGATGAGTTAGGCCCAATATATATGTAAAAACTAATATATACAAATTACAAAACAAATCATAAAATGATTGAGATCGCTTCCTTGACTAAAGGTTGATTGGTTCCACCATATATCTTGTTGAGAGTAGTATATCGACTAGAGTTCTGGTCAATTTCATGCATTAAGACTGGAGCGATGGGTTTAGAATTTAGATCCCTATTATTCTATTCACACTAGCCCACACGTTTTAGATGTCCTGTCTTGAGTGTGATGGAATGTGTTGAGAGTCCTACATTGACTAGAGATATGACCTAAGTAGTGCATATAAAAGGCTATGTTGTGCTACTTGATTATCACAATGAGTAACTGTTTGAGCCGTATGAGGTCACAATTAACCGATTGATGCTTCATTCTACTGCTACAAAACAACTGTTTGAGCCAAACTCTCAACTCAGCGTCACGCGTCACAAACAAAACAACTAAAGCTAGTAAAACACACCAAGAACACCTTCCACTTCATCGTCTTTCCTTTTTTTTTGTAAGGATGAGTTAGATCCCATAAAATGATTTACATTCATCTTATTTTAGATGCCTTTATCACCAGCAGAGCTTACTTAGTGAGTTCCACAGACTACACAAATAAGTACTTCAAATTTACAGCATTTTTATGGAGAAGATTGCATGAGGCATTCCATCATATGTAGGTAATCGGAGTGCCTAAAGCCATTGGGCTGTGATAGCATTTTTTCTATTCGCATTCTTTCTCCTGCTCTTACTTTTATACCGGTTTTTATTTTAAGGAAAATGCTAACTAGTGCACCCGGGGCACTAGTTAAGAAAACTCAATATAGTAAAACTACTTTGGAACTTGTGTAGTCGATGTTTGTAAAATATAAAGTGTTGTCTTCAATGAAATTTTTTTCCTTTTGGTATCCTTAACTAGTGTCCCGGGGGCACTAATTAGCACGACCCTTATTTTAAAGTAATGATAATGCTCTTGCATGTTGTTCCCAATTATTCCTGCCTATTTTTCTTATTATTAACTTAGTACCGGTTGGGGCCTTGCTAGTCTTCATTATTATCTTTATCACATGAGATGAGTTGCAAGAGATGATTTTGGGTACCGACTTAGGTTTTTGTTGGTGTGGTGATTTTACACACCTTCATTTGGTTTTTGAAATTTTGTCATAACTTAGTTATTTATGTTGATGCAAAGAAATTGCCGATACCAAGTGCCAGGTTTGGCCATTTTTTCCATCCTGTCATACTCGATTCTAGAAAATATATAACTTGCCTTGGATGTAACTGTGCTGTTCACATATTTGGCTATTTTGGTGTTGTCGACACATGTCTAAGGTAGTGAGTGCTCGGGGGGTGTATGTGCTTGGAGTGCTATTACTATGATTTTTAATACTGGATATTGTTCAATATTATGATAGCAATGACAATCTTATTTGTTCTTCTGCACAGGATATCATGCTGAGAGATGAGGCCAAGCCTGAAAGTGGGAAGAAGTTGAACAAAAAAATTATTCAGCTTCAGTCACATATTTCTTACCGCATCCGTTATTCTTTACGTGTAATGATAAAGAATTTTAGCTATACTTGTTAGCATTGATTTCTAATCTTTAATTCTATTATGATTGACCATTAATATTTTTCAGGCTTATGTATCACTTTTGTATCTCAGACGATTTTCAAACTTCAAAATCATACTAAGGGGAAAACCTGTGGACCAATTTGACATGACAGATCAGTTAAGACATTCGGAAGTTGTTAGATACAAGCCCGCAAATGAGGTTAGATCGATAATATATGATAGTTTATATTATTTAAAGCAACTTCTACATTTTAAGTTGCCATATATTCCGCATAAAATGAAAGATCGTTTAATAGAGATAAATAGAAGTTTGCATGATATAAAACCTATTTGTATGGATCTTCCGGGCATTAAATTGAGAATTTATAGAATTGTTAGTTTTGGGAATCCGACCACCATTTTAGGAAGGTATATCAATTAAGCTAAAGATCTTAATCATTTTGCAATCAGGTTGTAAGCAATGTAATACCCTTTAATCAAGGGATTTCAGCTTAGAGCAGGGGGGTTGTTCAATGAAAGACAACTCAAGGGTAACTTTCTAGATTAGTTGGTTAACCAATGGAATAATCATAAACTCAAGATATTTCTGATTATTCATTTTGGTAATCTTCCCATTGATAAGTCTCTTCATGCATTATTGTACGAGAGAATGGTGAATAAAGGTATCACATGGACTTAAGGAGGTGCAATATGGGAATTCTGATGAATATTCATTCAGCAGAAGTAGAAATTGGTAAGTTGACTGAGAGAGAAATCAAAATGTATTTGATTAGTGGAGTCTACAAAGGGGGAAAAGTGTGAGGAGAGAGTAGGTGGTTTAGAATGATGAAAGGATTGGATGAGCAGACCCTCCAAGATTTCCATTGTCTCCCGCCTTCCCCGTTACTCCCTTAGTGCATCTTTTTCTTTATTCGGTATCAGAAGATATAGTATTATCTGATTGGGGTGACTAACAAACCATAATAATTTGTATAGTATTGTATCACCCTGCAAACATTTAACTAATTAAGAAAACAATTTATTTTAGTCAAAAAAATAATAATTTATTTTTCAATCTTTCAAACTAAGTACTTCTGTCTGTTTTAGGCTACGGTAGAGACGACGATTGGATTTATAAAGGAGGCTCCTAATCTTAATGTTGCTGGATTTAATGTATACCACAAAAATCGCCTAATCAAGGTATGTTCTGACTTTTGAGTGCTTGAAATGGCTTATCTCAAATTATATTTACTTCAGTTGCTTTTTCATGTATACATATTTTTATTTCATTTCCCATACAACAAACAACTGTTCTTATGTATGTTGGAAGGAGAGGAAATCAATATATTCATGTATATATGTGTTCATGTACAATTAAGTAGCATTTGACTCGTAATTAGCTATGACATAAATACCAGCACCTCTTTAAAGGCGCTATGACATTTTGTTGTGTGTGTGTGTGTGTGTGTGTGTGTGCGTGTGTGTGCGCGCCCTCTTCTATCCTTGATAATCAAATGCATCTTTGCATTCTTCCTTTTTCATACATGATCTCACATAGGATCTCTCAAAATACGCAGTGCTTGATCCTTTAAGTGTGTCTCTCCCTTGATTACTACATTATCTCATCTTAGCCAGTATTACCCTATGAATCTGTTCCGTTTTGAGAGTTTCCGTTCTAAACTATGGAGCTCATGCTTGAGGTCTTGCCCCTACCGTGCTCGATCCTATTCCACTGTCTCACTCGCTGTTAATCCAATATAACCCCAACCTGGTAAGAAGTCCCACATCGGATTCTGTTTAACAGGCCATCTCGCAACCGATGTGGGACTTCTTAACACAACCCATTAAGGAACACTCATTGATGTTCATCTTTTCAAACTTTACCATTGTAAGCCACCTCCATCAATGCCTCTGGATACAGTCCTTTCGAGTTTTCACGTTCTCATTTTGCTAAGTGGATAGTATAGACTCGACACCAAATCCAACTCCCAACACTGCCTCTTGATTCTGAGCCTCCCATTACATGAAAAAGTTATAAATCTAAATTGTAACCTGTTGTGAATTCTAACCTTTTGTTCAACACCAAGAAGATCAAAGAGTTGAGCAAATAGCAACCAAACTAAACAACCCAAGCAACAACATAGCATCTATTGTAAAGCAAAACCACACAATCAAACCCAACACACAATATAAAGAGAAAAGAGGAATAAACACACCAAGATTGGTTACCTAGTTCGGCCTAAATTGACCTACATCTGGGGGAAAGAGCAGCTCTTCGATCCAATATCAATGAGTCTTCAGTCTTGACAAGAGATACACAAGAGTGCCAAGAATATAGCTTCAAGAGTTCTCCAAGAACAATTCCTATTTTCGACCCTTTTCTCCCAATCTCTTAACAAGAGAGTTACAAAAGATACCAAGAGATTGTTTCCAATTGCTCACCAAAAGCAATCCCCAATTTCTCTCCTTTCCTCTCTCAAGCCCTCACTTGATAGATTTCACTCAAGATCCCATTAGAGAAAGCTTTGATTTCCTCCAATGATTCCTAGCTACCCAAAAGGTATTTCTCAAGTGTTTCCCAATCCTAGAATCTCTCCCAAAAGGCACCAAGTTCCCTAAGAATCCCCTCTTGGTTTCACCCTAACCTCCAAAGAATCTCTCAGGATTACACAACAAATGAATGAAAGAAAGCTTTAATATGGTTCAGATCCCGAGACGCCTGCTTTAATATGGTTCAGATCCCGAGTCTAAACCTTTTGAACTTTCACATCAAACCCTAAGCGAGATTATAAAGCCCCTGTGTATGGCATAATTCCTTATCTTTAGCATTTTTTCCCTAGTCTATTGGTGGTGCATTATCCCATACTTGGTGAAAACTTAAACAAGCAAGGCCTTGATTGACGTCAACATTGGTTGTGATCAGAAGATTGTCTGGCTTAAGGCTTGTATGGCCAGATCTCATTAGGCTTGGTTGGGTAGATCAACACTATGCTTCAGAGGTTCTGTATGATCTTACCAATACTCCTATTCGACCCAAAGATGTATTCTTCATCTTAATGTTCACAAACCTCGTTTTTTTTATTTTAGCTTCACTGACTTATAATGTTTTAATAAATAAACTTTGATCATTTAGAAAACAATTGAACCATGGTAAGTTTAGAGAAGTTTCAATGTTTTGTTAAGAAGTACAATTGGAATAGAAATTTTTTCGTTAATGTAATATTTGCACACCGTTCTGATCTGATGTGGTTAATCTTTTTGTGAGAATGCAGCCATTTTGGAAAGTAAACGCAGATGGTTCATCTAAAGGCAATGGTGTTGTTGGTATGTTCTTATCCTCCCTTGTTGATTTCTTCATATAGGAACTTCAAAATATCCATGGTTTTTAATTTACTGGTGCATATTTAGGAGTTCTTGAAGCCAATTTTATCGAACCCGCTCATGACAAGCAAGATTTTGAGAGATCACTGCTGTTCATACGTCTGGAAGGGAAGCTGAAACAAATGATAAATGATTACTGGTTTGTTTATTATACTTCATAATTTATTTTTAACAGTTTCTTTTATTTTGCTCTATGATTACATATTTCTGCTCAGTTGAGGGTCGTGTCGTCCCTAAGAGCTGACTTCCCTACGGTTGTGCTCTACAACACTTTACTCGGTCTTTCCTGTCAGCCCCTCCGGAGGTAGCCCTTTCCAAGCCATCGGCAACCAACTCCAATACCATTTAATAGAACCAATATAATATAAATCTACACTTTCTCATAGAATATAGGATAATTGTTATTGACAAATGGAAAAATATTACAATAACAACACATGATGTTCGAAAGCCTGTCCTCTTCCTATATCCACCAATCTCAAATTTCAATATTTGATACCTAACTTCATATTCCTGATTCTATTTTGAAAGAAACTGAGAAGGAGAGAGAAAAGTGATTTCATTGATTCTGAAAAGTTGGTTACAAATGATAGAGTTCTATCTTATATAGTGATAGAAACAGAGAGAGAGTTAGTTACATTGAGTAACTAACTTGAATAGAAACTAAGTATTCTAGAATCATCTATTATTACAAACATAACTAGCTATAAGCTATATATTCTAACACTCCCTGGTAGAAGCTGAACTTGGCCTGATTAAACTATGTTTGTCATAAACTCTTAGTTTATCACGTAGAGCACAAAATTTGGCAGCTGAGAGAGGTTTCGTGAGAACATCAGCCCACTGATCTTGAGCAGGAACATGAGAGACTATAAGACTTCTGCTGAGAACCTTCTCTCTGACAAAGAAGATATCAAGCTCCATGTGCTTGGTTCTATGATGCAGTGTTGGATTATGAGCCAAGGAGACAGTGCTTAAGTTGTCACACAAAATCTTGGGAGTGTGGAATTGGCAGCCTAACTCAGTGAGAAGGGATTGAAGCCATAAAATTTCTGAGGATAGATTGGCAAGGCTTCTGTATTCAGCCTCAGCACTTGACCTTGCCACTAGTGTCTGCTTTTTAGACCACCAAGAAACTAGATTAGGCCCCACATAAATGCAAGCCCCTGATGTGGACCTCCTATCATCAGGATCTGATGCCCAATCAGCATCACAAAAGCCAATAAGAGTAAGAGGCTGGTCAGTGGGTGCAGCTTGAATCAAGAGACCATAGTGCAGGGTACCACTTAGATATCTAAGAATCCTCTTTACTGCCTTCCAATGCTCTTCAAGAGGATTAGAGAGAAATTGACAGACTTTATTGACAGAATATGCTATTTCAGGTCGTGTAAGAGTGGCATACTGCAGAGCACCAACAATGGACCTAAACAGAGTAGGGTCTTCAACAGGAATAGAACCCACTTTAGACAATTTAAGAGTGGAAGCCATGGGAGTAGGCATACCATTGGCAGTGTCCATCTTGGCTTTGGACAATAAATCTCTAATGTACTTAGTTTGAGACAATAGGAGAGACCCATTGGCTAAATGAAAGACTTCAATCCCTAAAAAATAATCCAAGGTACCCAGCTGCTTAAGAGCAAATTCAGCATTCAGTTTGGAAATGAGCTTCTGAATAGCAGACATAGAACTCCCTGTGATGATGATATCATCAACATGTACCATGACAATTAGATGTATGTTACCTGTTTTCAACATAAAGAGGCTGGGATCACATCTGCTAGCCTGGAAACCATAACACAGAAGAGCAGATTTTAATCTGTCAAACCATGCCCTTGGGGCTTGCTTAAGCCCATATAAAGCTTTATTAAGCTTGCAGACCAGATGCTTATCTGAGGCCTCAAAACCAGGTGGCTGCTGCATATAGACTTCCTCCTCTAAAATCCCATTTAAGAAGGCATTATTAACATCTATATGCTGGACGGGCCATTTATTAGAGACAGCCATAGTAAGAACAGTCTTGACTGTAACTGGTTTCACAACTGGAGAAAAAGTTTCAGTGAAATCTGAACCAGCTTGTTGATGGAAACCCTTAGCAACAAGCCTTGCCTTGTATTTATGAATGGTCCCATCAGGATTTTCCTTGACTCTAAACACCCATTTGCAGCCTATGGGTTGTTTATGAATAGGAGGAGGAACAAGAGTCCCAAGTATTATTTCTTATTAAAGCATCATATTCTTCCTTCATAGCAGCATGCCAATGAGAGGACAAGAGTGCCTGTTTAACACTAGTTGGTTCAATGTGAGTTACAAGAATGGTAGGTTGGTTTTTAGTTTTGGACCTAGTTAACATATGATGACTGACACGAGTTGGAATAGTGGGTAAGACAGGAGGGGAGGTAGAACTAGATGCACAAGAGGAGGGAGAAGAGAATATATGCTGTGATGCATTGGAATTTTGAATGGGAGGAGAGCTGGTAGTGGAGTGGTCAGATAAAGGGGTGGGTGTAGAGATATTAGGACTCACAGGAATAGTGATGAGAGGAATAGGATTGACAACAGGAGGTTGCATGGGTGTATTTGAAACTGAAGGTGGTGTAGGTGGTGGGGAAGATGGTTGTTGAGTAGGAGTTGGGAGTATTAATGTTGAGAGAGGGTATAAACAGAGAGGATGGAGATGAGGAGTTAGAGGTAGGTGATGTGGTGACAGGTTTGTTATTGGGAAAAAGTTGATTATAGGGAAATCTTTGTTCATTGAAAAGAACATCTTTAGAAACATACACTCCATCAGCATTTAGGCATTTGTAACCTTTGTAGGTAGTTAAGTATCCCAAGAATACACATTCTTGAGACCTATAGGCTAGTTTAGTGGAATGATAAGGTCTAAGAAAAGGGAAACAAGCACAGCCAAATACTTTGAGTGCTTTGTAGTCAGGGTGTTTGTTGAGAAGGACATAGTAAGGTGAGTTGTTATGAAGGACAGGTGTGGGAATTTTGTTAATGAGGAAGGCTGCTGTAATGAAAGCATGATCCCAGTACTTCATTGGTAGATTGGCTTTGGATAAAAGGGTGAGGCCAGTTTCAACAAGGTGTCTATGTTTCCTCTCAACTAATCCATTTTGATGATGGGTATGGGGGCAAGTTAATCTATGGGTGACACCAAGTTTAGTAAGGTGTTGGGTAAGGGGTCTAAATTCTCCACCACCATCAGTTTGAACACTTTTAATTTTACAGTTGAATTGCAATTCAACCATAGACTGAAACTGAACAAATGTAGTAAAGGTATCAGATTTTTTCTTTAAAGGATAGACCCACACAAAACGGGAGAATGCATCAACACAAGTAAGAAAGTAGGTAAAGCCACTGGAGGATGTAAAGGGGGCAGGACCCCACAAATCACAAACAACAAGTTCAAAGGGCAAGGTATGAACAGTGGTAGATGCAGGTGCATGAAGTCTATGACTTTTACCTAAACAACAGTCAGAACAGAAAGCATCATGTGGTTTAGATGAGATGTGAATGTTACATAATTTGAGTGCTTCCTTAAGTGCATCATGGTGAGGGTGTCCTAAACGAGCATGCCATAAATTGTAATGATAAGCAGAATTTTCATTATTTGAGTGATGAGACATATTTACACAAGCATTTTGGATAGAAGGAAAAGTAAACAAACTAGTATTAGGCATAGAAACAGAATTACATTGCTTGGAGTTATTCAAACTAGAAGTAGGAATGCTAAGACTAAGCAGAGAAGAAGAATTACACTGCTTGGATTTATTTAATGCAGGAAAGGAAACTAAGGGAGAGGCAAACTTATAGAGACCATCAGCTCCAACTACTCCATGCAGCAGGACTTCAGAAGAAGCCTGTGATTTGACAACACAGAAACTAGGGTGAAACTCAAAATAAACATTATTATCTTGAGCAAATTTGGAAACACTCATAAGGTTTTTAGTTATATTAGGAACTAAAAGTAGATTATTAAGGGTAAGGGAGGTTTTAGGGTTGGTTTGAGAAGTAAAACACATAGAACCTATAGAGTTAATAGGCAAACCTTGTCCATTTCCCATTAGCACCTGGTCAGATCCAGAGAGAGAAGTAGCATTAGAAAGATTAGCTGCATCAGGAGTGACATGGTGAGAAGCACCTGAGTCAGGGTACCACAATTGGTTATTGAAAGCAGAGCTACTTCCTGTGAGCAGAGCCTGAGGACGTTGTAGTTGTTGTTGTGGTCTTGGTTGATAACCATAGCCATAACCACTGAAAGGAGCAGGGTACTGTGGTTGAAAGTGTGGAGGTTGCTGAGGCCTATAGCCATAACCATAGCGAGGCACAGTCCCTGTGTGCCTGTAATGACAGATAGAGGCATCATGATTGTTCCTATTACAAATCTGACAAGTGACACCTCTTCCTCCACGACCACCACGTCTGAGCGTGCACCACCTCTTCCATTACGTCCACCACGGTAAAAACCTTCTCCTCCTTGAGAATTACCAGCAGTAACATGACTAGAACCAGATGGAAACGAAGGATTAGGAGTTGGACGAGCTTCACCATCAGAGTTAGAAGATAATGAAGCTGGTAGTGAGGGAGTGTGTGCAAGATTAACTGATGCTGCATCAGTGAGGCTCTGCTTCTTGTTCTTTTCAAGACGCAATTCATGTGCAAGCAAATCTGATTCAACCTCATCAATTGAAACAGTTGAAGATTTGCTTGAAATCGCAGCAACAACAGAGTCGTAATCCTCTGGAAGCGCGTCAAGAACAACTTCAATAAGATTGCGAAGAGGAACGGGATCACCTACTGAAATCAGCGATTTGTTGATAACGCGAACGCGTTTGATGAATTCTGCAATCGTACGATCGCCTTTACTGAGAGATCACAATTCCGAACGAAGTTGTCGCGCTTTGGTGGTGAGCAACCTATCAAAGTGAAGGTGAATCGCATCCCAAACTTGCGACGAGTACGTGAAATCAACAACTTTAGCAAGAAGCGAGTGTGAATCGGAGATAGTGGAGAGAATCCACGTGCAAATCAAAGCATCATGTTTCTCCCACTGTAGAAACAGAGGATTGACAGTACCTGAAGCACGATCTTCATTCGTGAGAAATTTCTCTGGAACTTCAGGATTTGTGATGTATTTTTGAAGATCAAGACCACGAATTACACCAGAAATTTGTTGTTTCCACTGCTTGAAATTCGTATCATCAAGCTTGAGAGAGATGAGATTTGCAATCTTGTTGCCTTGAAAGAGATTTTGGTCAGCCATGGATCAAGAAAGAAGCTCTAGATACCTTGAAAGAAACTGAGAAGGAGAGAGAAAAGTGATTTCATTGATTCTGAAAAGTTGGTTACAAATGATAGAGTTTCTATCTTATATAGTGATAGAAACAGAGAGAGAGTTAGTTACATTGAGTAACTAACTTGAATAGAAACTAAGTATTCTAGAATCATCTATTATTACAAACATAACTAGCTATAATATTTAAAGCAGATGCCACAGACAGTTACAATAAAATACAAACAGTTACCATAGCTTCAGTCATAACCCCAAGCAGTTACAATTACAAACACAACTAATTGGCAGTTACAAGTTATGAGTATAATTTTGTTAAAACAAAAGTTATGAATA
Source organism: Trifolium fragiferum (assembly GCA_954870985.1). NCBI lineage: Eukaryota > Viridiplantae > Streptophyta > Magnoliopsida > Fabales > Fabaceae > Trifolium > Trifolium fragiferum. The sequence goes on from OX940792.1 coordinate 27,414,721, forward strand.
TAATTCAGTTGGTCTAGCATTATTGTATTTGCGCCTCACTTAAGTGTTCTTTAATTGGAGGTCTGTTGCTAACATATTATTTATGAGAATTTTCCAGTAATAACTAAAAAAGACTTCAGTATGTGAAAGTTTATGTGCTTCCTGATATTTATTTTCTAGAATTATCATATTGTGTGGTTACATTGTTTGATTTGGTGAAGTTTTTTCTGGACTAGACAGGAAGGGTCACTGTCACTTAGTTGGTTATCAGCCAATAAATTTCAGATCACAAATTGGGCAAAACGAAGGCCACATTCGACAATCGGCTGGGCAATTAACTAATTCCCAGAATGAGCTTCTTGCTGATCAACAAGTTGTGAATTTGGATGAGCCAGATGAGGAGGATTTTCGTGCAACTGACGAGCAACGTTCGACTCATGAACAGTGTGTAAGTAGTTGATGTAGTCTGCAAAGGCCGTATTTGTCTAATTATATCATCTCTTTTTCCCGGTTCTTTATTGCCCAACATTGAGTGCCATGCAACATTGATAATATGAATGTGTTACTGTGGACGGTAATCCACACAACACATGATATAATCGAGAAAGAAATTGATAATATGAAAGTAGGGTAGCTCCCATAGCAAAAATAATGGTAGTCTCTCATGATATCTGGTTTGGGCTTGTGTGGAGAAGATAAATTGAAACTCTGTTACTGAGGGTAGACTAGATAGAAGATAGGCAAATAGTTGAGAGGAAGAGGGAAATTTGGACATGATTAATAGCTGGACATTGTATGATCCATGACATGTCGGCTTCATCTACTAAAAAAGGGGTTTTTTTAGTTGTATAGGAATTACCAAAATCATTTTAATCTCCCTATTCCATATATCTTTTACGAGTTCAAGCGGGAAGCAAAATAGCAGAGTAGATAACAGCTTTTCTCCCATGCATTTGAAGCAATCATTATCATGTAATCCACCTGTATATCTATTTATTCTGTACAGTTTTTCTTTTACCAAAGTTTTTCTTTCCCTTAATGTGGTCCTATTCATAATTTCTTACAATGTTGGTTAATTAGCATTATTGGGTCAAGTGATGTCTGTATACATTTGAAAGGCTTAAATCTCTGCCTGAATAGATTACTCTTACAGTGTCTTGGGCATTATCTTATTCCTTTTTTAAATGAATATGATGTATATAGAGTAGAATGAGTTACTTTAATTTTGATTGATAGGGCCAGCTAGTCAAGATGTAGGCATTGTGTTTATTACCACAGAATATTTTTAAGATTTGTCTTCTACACGAACCTTACATAAAGGGTAGACCTCCATTGATTGCAATGATATCTACTTAGAAGCAATTTTGATGTGGCGTGGCTTCAAGTCACAGATTGCAATGATATCAACTTGGAAACACTTTTTACTTTGCCGACATTTCATTTGTTGTGAATTAAAGTTGCTGATACTTGCACACACCTCTTATGCTGTAGTGCAGCAAGAGGTTAGAGTTCCTTTTGTTTCCACAACAACCAAGTCTTATCCTAGTAGCTGAGTAGTTGGTTTCCCACTGATACTTTTATCTGGGCTTGGAATTAGCTATATAAATCAGTCTTCTACGAAAACAAAAAACATTGGCTTTTTATAATGTTTTTCTTTTATTTTCCGAGTGAGAGTACACTACTTTTGAGGGCTCATGAGTAATGTGTTATTTCTATCAACAGGGTATATCAGGTGGAGCTCCAGCACCCGTATCTGTTGATGAAATCTGTGAAGAAAACATCAAACTTTTCACGAGGTAAATACTTTGTCAAGTTATCCACTATACAGAAACAAACGAAGTACTTTAAGAAAACAACTTTTCAATCCTTGTTAATATTTATTGACAAGGTATACCCTTTCTCTCAATGTAAGGAACATAAACACTTGTTCAATTTCCTTTCATGCTCTTAATGGGTGTGCAGTGTGTTGAGCACCAAGCAAAAGCTTATTGACTTTTTCTTTATTTTTTATTTTTTATTTTTTTACTTATCCTACTCATGACAAGTATGTGGTTTTGAGCCACCATCAGTTTTTTCATGATTTGGCATTTTTGTTGATAATCTTATTGTCTTCTAGTTGTGTATGATTCTCTTTTATAAATGTACATGTTAGGATAAAATATTTAGATGTTTTTCTCATAAATTCCACCGAAACCCTTTTCTACAGGTGTGAGGAGTACAGGCAAAAGGAGACAGAATTAAAAAAGACGGTAATTATTAGTAATTAAAGAATAAAGTTTGATTCTTATGACATGCATAGGTTGCTGTGTTTTATTTTTGTTGTTGTTGCTGACATAAAATAGGTCAATGACTTGGAGGAGGAGTTGAAGAAAGTCCAAACCAAGTGTGCCTATGTTACTTCACTTATAGAGGCCAAGAGAAAGTTGAAGAATGTATGCTGATTATAATTTCATGATTACTTTTCAAGTCATGTGTGCCTCTGGGCTCTGGTCATAACAACTCTGTCTGATTATAGGAAGAACCAATATGTTAAGAGGGACACTGAAAACAAACTGGCTAAAAGTCTATGTTAATAATAGACTTACTAGTTTGCTAATGGGTTATTTGCAAACATTGTAATTGTGATCATTGTTCCGAGTTGAAGTACCTTTTTATTTTTATAAGCAATAAATTTAGGGTGAAAAGAGATGACATCCCAGTTTAAGGTAGACACGATCTTAGAGCACCAAGGACACTTACTAAGGTATTTTTACATTTACCTTCCTTAAAGATATTAGCGGAGCTTAAGCACGAGACTTTTGTTGTTTTTATAATGGTTCGTTGAAGTTATATTTTGATGTATGTTTCTTAAATTATAAGGTGTTTAAACAATTGTCTGTCATAATTAATCAAACAATGAGTCTATTTTTAAATGTAAACCACCATATTATTATTTTTTCTATCATACTGCATAACATTATTGTGAGGTAAATAAAGTCTGGTTAAATTAGTTTATTAGAAATCGAACTAAGTTCTTTCATTTTAAGAACTATTAACCACTTCAGTCCAATTATTTGATTTTAATCAAAATGCTTTATTTACTCATTTCTAGTTCATCGGAATAGCAAAAACAAAAATTATTTTCTATTTATAAAGGATTTTTTTTTATTATAGCTATATATTATTAAAAGTTTATAGAAGTAAAGTCTAGTGTAGATAGATAGTGTTGGATTTTGTGTTGGGGGTCTGCTGCAAATACTTGAACAAGAAAAAGATGAAAAAGAGCATCATAATGGTTGTACCTAAAATTCAACGTGTGATATCACACTAAGCTTTAGGTTCGATTTGCCCCCACTAATTTACGTAAATCGGATGCAAATGGGTTCACCGACGAATCTCCTTTAGGATACTTAGGAAATCTTGACATGGTTTGCACACTCACATCACACATACCAATCAATAATTGTTTACAGAATAAAGTTTTTTCGTTGACTCTTGTGCACTAGAGAAAGTTTCTCTTATTTTATTTTTGAAGTTCATAGTAGTGTTTTTTTATTATTATATTTAATTTCTAAAAGTATAAAAATAAAAAATTATGAATGCATAGAGAAAATAGTACCTTGTTAACAAAGAATTATTTTAATTTATTTTTAAAAGTTTTTATTTTATTTTTAAAATAAAAGACCTCGTTCTTATATTTGCTTTAGGCCACCTAGTATGTTGGACCGGCCCTGAGAGAAACAAAGAAATGACTTAGAATATTTTGGACAGAATTTGACTCATGAGTATATTTATTTATAGATAAAGTTATGTTAAATGATGAAGGGGCATAACCTTTGAAAGATATTCTGCAATATTAATATGAAACAATGTTTATAATTTACTCTTGTTCCCAAAAGGTTGCAAGACTAAACCAAGAGAAATATCATTTCAAACCAACCATTGCATCTTTTCAAGTATATTGGGGAAATCTTAAGTTAGTTAGGCATTTTATGTTTTAAGCTTTACCTAAAAATCACTTTCTTGTTCCTCAAGCATACTAATAATTAAATTGGTTTGGTTCTAATTTGAAGCAGGAGCCCTATGGTCAAGGAAATCTTCTGTAGCGAACATAGTATATTTTGACCACAAAGATTTCAATAAGAGCTTGCCAATTGTTCCTACCCAAAAAATTCAATTGGTTCATTTCATCCAACAGCTTTAATGAATACATTGAAATTCTTTTTAAGGTAAAATATCTCAAAAGACTCAAATCTCTTACTCCTATTTAAATCAATTTATTATTAGCATCTAATAAAAAAATATTGTCATAATATATTAAAGATCAAATACACAAAATTTATATTCAAATTTGTAGCTATCTAACCATTGATATTTTCTTATATTTTTTAAAAGTTTATTATACATTTATTTAAAATTATTTAATGAAGTACCGTATCAAATAATTTTTTAAAAAATATAAACATTGGTGGAATTGATTACTCAATAAGAACTTTTGATTTGATTGTTAAATTAATAAATTAATTCATTATGGTTGCTCTTCAACCCTAAAATTGGTGGATTTCACGAGTGTCAATTTCCATTTGGCTTTTTAACCTACAGTTTTTTTTTTTAAATTATTTTGAACCTACGGTTGGATACGATAAATACATCGTGGAAAAATTAAGTAATTTAAGTTCATTATCCCATTATGACTATATATCCATACACGAGGACTATTCTTTTTTTAGATAGAAGAAATAATAAGTCATTAGAAACTTAAACACATAAAGTAGAAGGACCGATATTCGAATCTCAATGGTGTTCGATATTAAAAATTTCAACTTTTTTACTAGTTGTGCTTGATTTTGTGGACCATTCTAAACAAAAAAATCTAGTAAATTAAATCATCCAGCATTTATTAGGTTATATGTGGACCTATTTTGATTATTTAATTTGACTTTACATTCTAACTTGTCATTTAAGCAAAAGTATTGACCACATAAAAGCTAATTGTATTTTAAACATGCACAATCTCCTTAATTTTGTTTGATTTAAAATCTGCACCTCCAAAATTATTATTATTATTATTATTTTATTAATAATAAAAAGAAAAAAATAAAAGGTGGGAATAGACTATAATTACAAACAAGTTAATTTAACCAAAATGATATAATCGTTTTACAATACTAAGTCATCAACAAAGAAACTTGCATTGCCTAATTTATTTGAACAAATATTTTTCTCCCTATAAATATGAGAAATTCTATATTCAAAAAGTTCTAATAAAATATAAACAATTTTTGTAATTGATTTGAAGCCTACATGAGACCAAATTGATGTTGGTAATAGCTTGCCAGTATCACACTACATCTACAAATTTGTCCAACCTTTAACATGCATCGTTTCAATAACAAATATTGCAGCATATATGTATCTCACCACGAAGGGAAGATGCAATACCAATATGAGTAAAGGTGATCATGGAAGATACCTCCACAAGAAAAGCCACCGGTGACGGTGAGTGACCCTCTAGAGGTCGTTCAGTGTTGCACTTGACCCAAAAATGAAAGGACATTGCAACATCAATAAATGATTAGCGGTCTTTTAGTATCGTCCCCACAAAAATTGCAGCAAGAAACAATTATGAATTCTAACGGTATTATTAATCATAAAATGTCTGAATATTTTGACTATTATAAAAATATTTAGATGATCACAAATATTCAGACATAATATTTAATCACAGTCACATAAAAATATATTATTTAATTTATAAAATATTTTAAGGCGCGTGAAATAGTGAAATAAATTGTTTATTGAGAAACATAAGTACTTTTGAAGAATATAAATGATTGGGAGCTATTCTTATATAGGCACAACATATTTAGGCACAAATTTTGACACACACACATAAATTTAAAAGATTAAAAGAAAAATAAAATGATCACATCAATTAATATCACTTTATTTATTTTTTCTTTAATTTTTATCCTTCAATATGAGTATGTCTAAACTATAGTATTTATTTGGTTTTCTGCCAATATTAGAATTTCTCATGATTGGACTCAAAGGCAGAATGCATGTGATATAGTTACTGATCATCAACACTATTTTGGATTACTAACTTGTCTAAGCTGTATTTTATTCAACACCATCCAATGTTTCAGGCACCCAGAAAAGGTAATTCAGTCTGCTATGAAACCAAATGGAAATGGAATGAATTAATGTGTAAAATTTTGTTTCTTTTTTATTCAGAAAATAATGAATTATTTTGGGTCAGAATGAAAAAGTCAATCAAATCCAATGTAGCAAGGAAACAAGAAAATCTTTTGGGCATATTACTTACCATTTCATTGTTTCGGATGTTCCCATCAAAAACCATCCATCCCCCGGTTTCATTTATGGTTCTGAATTTTGATAGTGACTTCTCTCTTTCTTACCATACAGTTACAACCATTATTACTCTTTGTCTTTTTCTTTCTTCTTTTTGTCAAATATAGTCTAGTGAAAAAATTATGTTTGTATAACAAAGTAAAAAATTGCAAGTTCAAACTTTTTTATTTCATCGTCAATATTCGATCCATTGAACTTTTTAATCAAATTCGGATATTAGTTTTGATATCAAGTAATTTTAACCCTATCTTAATCGCAGTTACGAAAAATCAACTATTGACACATTATATTTGTCTGAAACTATTTACGAAACACTATATGTATTTCTTTAGAAATATGTGTAAAATAAATAAATTTAAACAACAGAAACAGAAGAATGAGAATTGGTTTGGATTACATTAATTATTACCCAAGCAATGATGGAGTGACACATGTGTGTATATAAGCAGCAGCAGCTTTGCTAATGTGTTTATGTGACGAGTATACAAGAAGAATTGCCACAAGTGGAATTTCTTTTGCTATAAAAACAAGGATATACATGTGTCTTCCTCTATATATTATTGACATGGATACTATGATAAGATTAAGTTAGGTAACTTTGGGATTGCTGATATACATCCTTTGAAGCGAATTAAAATTTACTGTATAAAAAACAAGAGGTAGTAATATTTATTAAAATATTGGACATTAGTTAAGAAATTAAAAAAAAAAAAATTTCATATTAAAAATAGGGTTAAATGTTATTTTTGGTCCCACGAAATATATTAAATTTTAATTTTAGTTCTTCTAAAAAATTTATTCGGACTTTGATCTTCTTAATTTTCAGTTTTTAATTTTAGACATTTTATTTTTCAAAAGTACACATCATATTATAAATGACTTTATTTTGAAAATATATCATTTTTAAGACTTGATAATATAATTAGTTGAATTATTTCACTATTTAATCTTTAGTTTAATAATTTAATATTTAATTTGAATAGTATATAAATTAGCAAATCTTAAAGATTAAATAGTTAAATTATTAAACTAATAGTATTTTAAGGTCTTAATAATGCTATATTATAGGTAAAATTCTATTGTACAATAGACTAATTCTAATGTACTGGTACAATAGATTTTCAAATTAATAGAAAAATGAGTATATTTTCGAAGAATTTTTTTTCTATATAATAAAATATTGGGTTAAATATGTTTTTTGTCCCTATAGTTTCGCAGAATTTCGTTTTTAGCCTTTGAAATTTTTTTTCACACTTTTTAGCCCCTAAAGTTTCTTCTGTCAGTGTTTTTAGTTCCTACTTTTCATTCAACTTGTGCATATCATTCGAAATTTTAAAATTTTAAAATTCATAAATAATTCATCTTATGTTAAAAAATTCTAAATTTTTATCGGAGATGTTCTTATAATATTATACACATGAATACAAAAAAAATCATTCAAAAATGTGAAAATATACAAGAGTTTGATTAAAAGTATGGACTAAAAATACTGACGAAAGAAACTTCATGGACTAAAAAGTGTGAAAAAAATCTTCAGGGACTAGAAATGAAATTCTAGAAAACAGGGACCAAAAACATATTTAACCCTAAAATATTATAATAACTAAATATTATTCATCAAAGTTGTCAAAAAAAATAAATTTTGATTTTTTAAAATTTTTTAATTTTTATTATTCATAATAGTGAATATTGAAATTTTTTAATGAAAAAATATAAAAAAAATTAGTATCATGTTTATAAAAATGAAATTGTGATTTTTCTTATGAAATTATATTTTCTAAAATATAATAGTCAATAAATAACTTTTTAATTTATAAAAAATATTATTTATTTATCATTTTTAATTTATTTTTTTTAAGCAAACAACGGTTCATAAAATAAAAAGCGAGTACAAAGAAAGCTAGGGGGGCAAGAACCTGACCCAGCAAACAAACAAAAAACGTATATACAACCCAATAAAGGGTATAGCAAATCCAACCGGACCAAATCCAGTAAAAGAAACAACAACCAAAGCAAAACCCAAATCATCGGGCACTATTCAGCGAGCCCGCGTACGGGCACGAAACCAAATAGCAAAAAAGAGACGAGTGAGCGTCTGCTTAGGTGTGGAATGGCGAATGAATCTACCGCCAACACGGTAAAAATCCACTCACCAACAATTTGCTGAAAAGAAAACAACAAATTCAAAGCCATTTCTGGCATAACATCTCAATCAAACAGAGACCAAACAGAACCAACATCTAAACAATCCCAAGACCACCGGCACGACGGCAGCGAAACAACGATCAAGAAAGCTGCAGCTCTCAACAGAACTGAAAAAGAAATCAGAATTCAAGACCAACATTGTGAGGATGCAAAGACACAACACCACAAAGAGTTCCACCACCGCAGCCCAAGATCAAGAAATCGAATCCAGCCTCAAGAAAAAGGAAACCGATGCCAAGGTTTTGATTAGAACAGAACAACCTCCATCAAGCTCCCAGAAGCAGATACAGAAGGTAGATCAAAGCCAAAAACCAACCGACCCATTTGAGGAAAAACCAAAAATGGGTTTAGAGAAACCAACGCCATCCGACGACGACGGCTGCTGCAACTACCCCAAGGGGTTTTTAGAGATCACCAACCAAAGAACCCTCACCTTTCTGACGCAGAGACGATAACAAACGAAGCAGCTCACCGGAAAGGAGGGTGTGAAAACTGGCGGTGTGGAGTGGAGAACTCCTCATACCACCGGCCGTGACAGTTACATCGTGGAGAGGAGAGTTTGGATGTTAGGGGAAGCAGCGGCGGCGGGATTTAGGGTTAGGTAGAGAGAAGGCAGAGAAAATCTTTTAGAGAGAGAGCAGTTGTTAGAGTCTTTTTTTCAATAGGGTTTAAAAATTTAGTGTATCGGTACATTAAAAAAAGTCACTTGAAACATGATACACAAATTTTTGATAAAAAATAGGGACTAAAATTGAAAACTGAAGTTTTAAACGAATTAAAGTTTGAAAAAATAATATAGAGGACCACAAATAAAATTTGGCATATTTAAAAGAATAAAAAATATATTTAACCTTTAAAAATACTACCTTCATTCCATTTTATGGGACTTTTTTTGTGAAATTTTGTTGTTCCAATTTATAAGATATTTTTCAAAGTTTAAGATTCATTAATTTAATTTTCATAAAAATACACATACTTAAATGGAGAAGTAAAATATTACTATTTTGCTTTCTTAGAGCAACTTTAGTGCAATGCACTAACTGACAAATTTTTTATAATGGACGGCATCTATAAGAAATTCCCATTGCACAACATATGAGTTGGCATGTGGGTTCACTAAATTCCTATTCACGTTCACTAAATTACCAACGGCAACTATTGATTGTTAAGCATAAATTATTATTATTTCATATCATTCAAAAATGAAATATATGTCTTATCTTACAATTAACCCACATTTTATGAAATTGAAAGCAAGCAAGCAACGATCATAAAATGTGACTTTTGCCTTATTTTGTATTCCGTTTAAATTGTAATTGTTGTTTTGTTATGTATTATTTTAAATTCATATGAAAATGTAATTTTTTATGTATTATTTTAATATTTATTTTTTGGCAATTTTTTCAAAAATACTTTTATGCATATAAATTAAAATAATTAAATTAAACTTTGAATCAAAACTAATTACAAATAAAAAATATAAACTTGTGGGGTCAAGATTTGATTCTTTATAACCAATCACCATTAAAGTAAAAACTATTCAAATCAACTATAAATTTCTTAAATCCTATACATCACTATGGACCCACAAAAAGTAACTTAGTTTACCTACTTAGCTTACTCCCACTAAAGTTGCTCTTAATAATCAAAGGATAAATTTGAAGGAAAACAAAAAAGTATATTATTGACAAATTTAATGCATAAACAGCTTTTCCTTAATTATTATGATTTTGTGAAAGAAGTCTTGTATATTTAGATGAAGATGTCGGTATATTTTTGGAACACAATTATAATAGGAGTAAAAAGTATATTGAAATTTATGTAATTAAAGTATTAAAAGTATATAAAGTATTATTTTTAATATAAAATGACCTCTTTTGTTATCTTAACTGGTATTTTGAAAGTACTAGTTAGTAAGACCTTACATTTATGAATGGTGTTGGAGGTATGATCTAAGTGAGATGTTTTTAGTTAAATTGGCTTATCTGGTTCTTGAAAAGAGAGTTCGACTCTATAGTTTAATCCAAGAGAACAATGTCGGAAATCTTACTAGGGTTTGGGATTCTTAGACCGTGACCAAAGTGATTGTTTTCTCTTGACAACTCCTTTAGGATAGGATTTCAACCCGTCAAAACCTTCGTAGGCATAGTGATGGTTGGAGCTAATGATACTTATGTGTTTTGTGGGGTGGTAGGGGAGTCGGTAGACCATTTTAAAAGTAAATACAAATTCAACATCTTTAAAAACGAAAAAGAGAAATATGTGAACAAGCTCGCAACATCCAAGTTAATAGTATGCAACGGCAAAATAACTACAAATATATAATAAAATGAAAGTGACATGAATGTCCATGCTTCCAAATCTGCAACGTCAATGCACAAATCATTAATTGAATCCGCAATTGATTGATCTAGATCTTTCAATATGATCTAAACGAACACCACACCAAGATGATAAATATATTAAACAACGTCGTACTACCAAAGATGACGAACAAATAAAAAAGAGTCTTATATTTTTTTAATCTCCATATTTTTTTTAAAGAAGTCTTATATTTTGGGACTAAGGGTCTGTTTGGCAACACCACAAAACTGACTTATAGCTTATGTCTTATAGCTTATAAGCTAAAAGACCTGTTTGGTAACAGTCTTTTCAACACTGACTTATAGCTTATTTTATAGAAGCTATTTCAATTAGCTTATGAGCTTATAGCTTATCATGTTTTCTTTCATTTTTACTCTTATCATTTTATTTAAAATCCATTTTTACTCGTTTTAATTTATTATAATATAAAATTAAAAACGTCATTCCTTTGCTTTTAATATTTTTGTTTTTTTTTTTTTGACATTTTACTTCCAATGCTTATGAAATAAAACAAAGGTCATGTTAACATGTGCCCTAAGGGCACATAATAAGCTACCTAAAGATAGAAATGTTTATTTAATGATATAGAGAATTTAATGTTTAGACAATTAAATAATACACAAGTTGTAATAAATTTTTTCCATATTGGTGTTCTTAACATGTGCCCTTAAGGGCATAAGTTAACATTCCCCATAAAACAAATACCCTTTCTATATTTTAATTTGTATAGTTTACGCAATGTTCTACGACGTCGTTAGTTTTTAATTACTAGACTAGATGGAAGAAAATGCATTAGATAACATTCACTAATAAAAATATGCATTTATGTATAATATTAGCTTATTTATATATAATGAAAATAAATATCCTACAAAAAAATAATGAAGATAAATGTTGATTTAATCCGGAATAAATTAAAATACTGTATAAACATTTAAAAATTAATTATAAATAAATAATTAAAATACATAATTAATCGTTAATAATTAAAGTATCTTAAATTTATTTTTATCTTTCAAAATATATAATTACAATTTAAAATAAAATATGAAAATTTTGTACATTTCTTTACGTTAGCCTATCCATTATTATTTTTACTATATTGTACTTACTTTTTTGGTCGTTGTTATATCTCTTTTTAAAATGTTTTTGTACATAAATATTAAAAAAAAGTTATTTACCGTAACAATATTTTATGACGCATTTTACATAATTATATAATCATTATAACCTCTTCATTTTAGTACTTTTGATTTATTTTTCATGTATTTATATTACTATAAATTATGCATGTACCTATATTGTCATAATTTTTTTAAGTACATTTGATCTACTCCCTCCATTCCTTTTTATAAGGAACAATTTGGAAAAAAAATTTGTTCCTTTTTATAAGAAACAATCGTTAAATTTATGTTTTATTAATTAAGCAATTTTATTTCTACCCTTTATCTATTCCAATGTTATGCATTAATTATAGTAACATATTCTTTATGCATTAATTACACCAAGGTTAGAATTGGAATAGATTATAAAATTTTAGAATTTTTAATAAAAAAATAAGATTCCTTGGTTTGTGTGTTGTTTCCAAATTGTTCCTTATAAAAAGGAACAGATGGAGTATCTTTTATGTATTTGTATAAAAGCCTAAAAAATGTAATGTTTAATATTTTATATAAAGTATAATAATTGAAACGAAAATAAATTTAAATAAAGTTTCAAAGAATAAAATTTAATTCTATATAAAAAATTAATAATATATAAAAGATATATTAAATTAATAAATTTGAATAACTAAATTTGAAGTGTCTTAAATATTAATTAGATATATCCGTTAAAAAAAATATTATTAATTAGATATAGATTTAATAATAATTTTTTATAAAAGATTTTATATGCCCCTTTGTGTCATTTTACATTTATCAGTCAGTTGAACCGCTAATTTTACCAAACACGTCAATCAGCTTATCAGCCATCAGTCAACAACCATCAGCTATAAGAGATAAGCTATCAGCCATAAGCTAGCTTATCAGTCATCCGCTATTTTTGCCGAACAGAGCTTAAGACCATTTCCAATGGTGGGTACTTATTTTTTAAGTATCAGTACCTAATAGGTACCCCCATTGGAGCAAAATATAAATGAGTACCTAATATGTACTGGTTCTTCAATAAGCATTGATACCTATATTGTTTTTGTGGGTCCCATTCATAATGAAGTAAAGTTATTGGTGAGATGCTATGAAGTCCCGATACGCGACACGATACTGATACGATACCGATACGTCGATACAGGAATTTTTAAAAAAATCTCTATCCGATATTGCATCGATACGTTATTTAAAAATTAAATATATAAATGCAAAATATATAAACATGACTAAAATCAATAATATTAATAATGATAATTTTTTTTTAAAGACAAAAAATTATTATTATTATTATTATTATTATTATTATTATTATTATTATTATTAAACAAATGATAAATGGTGCACAAGAGCAAAATAGTTTGGGGCTCAACATACAAAAGTCAAAATAAAGATTTAACCAATACTTTTTCGATACGAGTATCGGGACGTATCCGACGGGTGTAGGATATTATTTTTTATTTAAAAATAAAGATTTAACCGATACTTTTTCGATACGAGTATCAGGATGTATCGGATGAGTATCAGTATCGAGTACGTATCGAACACGATACTTCATCATTTTTAGAGTATCGGAGCTTCATAGGTGAGATGTATTATTAGTGTGATCAATTTAGAACATTTTAAGAGATTTTGGATTGAAGGAATTGAGTACTTATTAGGTACTATTATTAAAAAAATATAATATGTACTCATGAGACCCGATTAAATACTAAAAAATGAGTATCTCCATTGTGGATAATCTAAATAGTATTAAAATTGAAAAATAGCTAGCATTGTCCTTATTTTTATTATTAGAGAATAAAAGTAGGAAAATTCTAACATGGACCACTTCTTCAAGTGGTTCATGGTGGACCATTCATAAAAAATCATATAACGAATACGAATTTTACAAAATCCACCGTTGGATTTAAAGTTTATATCATATAGATTATTTATAGAAAATTTTAGAAAAATTGAAAATCATTTGATATGTTATTGAGACCCATCAAGATTAACGGTTTATTAAATACTGTAAATCTTGATAAATTCCAATAAAATATCAAATGATTTTCAATTTTTCTAAAAAATTTTATGGATGCTCTATATGATATAAACTTTCAATCTACCAATAAATTTTGTAAAATTCGTATTCGGTAGATCACTTGTCCACGGTGGACCACTTGTGAATGTGGTCCACCGTAGCATTAGCCAATAAAAGTAACGTTGGTTAATGAAATAAAGAGAGCAGCTATGGCAATAGTATGATAAGACAGTGATAGATAGAGTATGTATAGATATGAAGGAGAAGTAGTCAACTGCGGGAACACACACAGGGCTCGAGAATGACAGATAACACAGACAGAGATAGACACACACACACGCGAGAGTGAAACAACAAACAATTATTATTGGTTGGTAGGTTGTCACTCACTCACTCACTCGTTCATTATTACTCCTCCTCCTGTATCATTCATTCCATTCCATCTCTTCTCTCCTCAACCAAAGTTGGAGGAAATCATACTACTGCTGCTTCTATATGCCTAGAGCTCCTTTTTGCACAATCTAATTTAATAATAACACATTCATTTCTGTATGTACGATCGTTTTTGGTTTTAATTCTTGTTGAGTCCATATTGCTCTTAAATAACACACTCACAATCTAATTTTTGGTTTTAATTCTTGTCGAGTCCAAATAAACCTATGAATTTTGTTGAGTCCATTGCTCTTATTTTTGTTAGGAATCTCATATTGACAAGAGATATGATATAAATAATTTTTATAAGGATAGTGCAAATCAGGGACGGATCCAGATCTAAAATATTAATGTGACCGAAAAAAATATATTAATAAAATTTTATAGCCATAAAAACAAAAAAACTTTCCACAGTTGCAAATTAATAATAATGTCTAAAATAATATTACAATTTTTAATATGTCTAAAATAATTTAATTTGTTATCGAGATCCATTAAAATTAACAATGTTCAATAAAAATTTATAAACTTTCAATGTTGATGAATTTCAATAACATATCAAATAATTTTAAATTTTTATAAACTTTTACATAAACTATCTATATAATATAAATTTTAAATTTAAAAACAATTTTATACCTATTAAAATATAACCGATGCAATTTAATTTCTTTAATGGCCACAATATATTCTATAAGTACTACTGCCTATGCTTATTGTTTAGGGTAATTGTGACCACAACATAGCAATCATTTAAAAATTGCCAATGGTAGGGATAGAATCCACAAACCACCAACACGCACGCAATACAATGGGGTGGCACTTAACCATGAGGCTAAGAGCATTTTTGTGTTATTAATTGATGGTGGTACATATATACACGATAATAACTACCAAAAGTATTTATATATCCTCATTAAAAATTGAAAATTCTGGTGCGGCCAAGGCCACACTTGGCCTCAATGTGGGTCCGTCCCTGGTGCAAACTTCAACTCTTAAGTTAACTTTTGTTGTTGAGTATGGACCTTCCAAATTTTTATATGACATCAGAGTTTATCCTAGATTAATTTGTTGTGGAGACCTCCAATATAAGCAGGGGCGGAGCACCTTTTGGGCCAGGTAGGGCCATGACCCGCCCCAATATTATAATTTTTATTTTCATAGGTATATATAAACATATTTTTGTTAAGTATTATGATATATATACTTTTAGTCGTTTCATTCTTTCACGTTATTGTGTTTGGCCAAGTGGTAAGTTGAGCGCCTAACATTGAAGAAGTCATCAGTTCGACCCTCATTGGGTTCAATTTTAACTTTTTATTGTTTTTTTCAAAGCTAGTTGCCACTACAAACAATAATAAATCAATAATTATTGTTGTAGTCAAATTATTATTATTATTATTATTTTTCAAATGAGAGGTCAATATATATATATATATATATTGTATCGGTGACGTTTTAATAAGTATTAAATTTATCGTTAAATTTTAAAATTTATATCATATAGATAATTTATGTTTTTTTAAAAAATAATACTACGATTTATGCATTTTTATACACCGATTTATGAATTTTTAACTCAAAAAAAAAAAATAGCACTTTTGCGGCCCGCCCCAACATTTACGTGTTGCTCCGCCACTGAATATAAGGGATACCCGTTGTTGTTGATTCCACGATCCAGGTTGTTCAATTTTGAATGACCCATTTTATAAGGGTAGTGCAAAACTCAATTTTCAAACTACCTTTTGTGGTTTAGTATAGACCTTCCAAATTTTAATATGAATCCAATCATATATATTCCTACTTTGCATTGAAATATGAAAAGTCAACTACAAAAACATGTTTTGAAGGATAATTTTGTAATTGTAATACACAAAAAGTACACAATTATTACACTACCAACTTTTCTTAATATGTCTAAAAAATTCTTAAAGGTGCTTATATGAAGGGACGGAGGGAGTATATATATATATGACCCATTTTATAATAAAACATGTTACAATTTAGGGAAGATTGTTGGTGTGCAAGTGAGTTAGAAGCCTTATGTCATATGGAAAATTGAATTAATGTTGAACTACATATATAAATCAAATGACTCATGTACATATTATCTTGAGGTTTTGTGTTAAGATATGATGTTCAATTCATTTGTATTATTATAACTCTTAATCTAATGCAATGACCTTATAACTCTTCTGAAAACACAACAATGGAGTCTATTTATTACAAGTTGAGCCTTATTCTCCCAAAAATAATTCCCGTGGCTGTCCCTTATAAATTTCCAGCAAGTGAAATCTTTATTACTCATTTGAAATTTCTATCTTATATGGTCAAAGTCCTTGTTAGAGAATTGAAGTGTGAGAATATATGCGGTATGCACTAAACACTATTCAATAACAATTCCACCGTACACAATATGAGCCCGTTTGATGGTCAGGATAGAAAGTCAAGATATGATAAATTTATCATATCCTATTAATATTTTTCATTTGATGCACCAATTGGATATGATATATTAATCCTATTTTTAATTCTATCATGACCGTTCTTTGTATTTTCTATCATGAGAATAACTTGGGTTAAAAATATCCTATAGTGATTAGCAATTATTTTCCTTATTTGTCCTTCACATTTTACTCGCTCTCATTAAATTTCTTTTCATTCAATAATAATGATAATAATAATGGTAATTTTGTCATTTAATTATCATATATATATATATATGTGTGTGTGTGTGTGTGTGTGTGTGGGTGGAGTTTTCTTACAATGATGCTGGTTTGGGCTCTATTAATAATATTTTCATTTATCGAAAAAAAAAATCATATATATATTTTATCCTATTTATTATCATATGTATATCAAACATATGATATGATATGATATGTAGTTATCTTGTTTATATCATATCCCGTCGCTATACAGCTCTATATTATATCTTGTCTTTATCCAATTCTGGCCATCAAACGGGCCCTATAAATATTTGGAGGAGCAAAGAAATAAAAATTTTGGACTGTTGTTGGATAATTAATTAGTACTACTCTATATTGTGTACGATTAGTACTTCACTATGAAAATATATCGCATGGCAGCATGATCAAAGTATTATAACATCTATATATATGCAGGTCGATTTTATGATGAGAGGGAAGTGTCCTATAATATATATTATATAGTCTACGTTGAACCAATCATTAAAAATAGTTTGAACTTTGACATTGTATTAGACATAGTAGAAAATTAAAGATGACTCACATGGATTGAAATAATAAACACTAAGTTGTGTATAAGTTGTCGATAATTTGAATTCACCTGTGTTTAAACTATGCCTAATCTATCTCTTAGAACTTCAAATCTATCAAGTTTGATAGCCTTGGTACATTGGGCGGGTCGGTCGGTTTCGAGCTCAAAATCCTTCATCCAAAAAAAATCAAGAGTGTAAAATCTTGGTCCATCACCGACCATTTCAAATTTTGGTTTTGTCGGGTGTCGGTTTATATGGGTTACGGGTTGGTCGGTTCGGCTTATTCGGGTTAGCACATTGATAAAAACAAAAGATACACACATATAGAATAATAAAATAACTTGTTAGCGAACACCAACTAGAGATTAGATCTACGATATGACAAATACATATTTAACTTTGCAATAATACAATTTAACTTGCGTTTTGTGTGTAAATAACTTGTAGTGTATTTTTTTTATAAAAGAAACGTAGCTTCAATATATACAATAAGACAGAAAAAGACTCGTTATTTTACAACCTCGGTTAGGTTTGGCTTATGTCATATTTAAATGTTCAAAACCGAACCCGACTGTATTTAACCGTGTTTACCCATTGTTTGTCACCCGTGGACCCGACAATCCGTATAAACCCGCCTGATACATCCAACTTAACCTCGGTTAATGGGTTCGGTCGGTTACGATATTTTTGTTCATCCATAGATAAAACCATATGAAAGTTGAGCTCTAGTAGGATAGTGCACTACCTCAATCTCCCCATTCACAACTTGTTCTCTAATAAAGTGAAACTTTGTTTATATGGAAGTTGAACTATAGTTGGACAATGCACCACTTCAATCTCCCCATTCACAACTTGTTCTCTAATGAAGTGAAACCTTGTTTCCATATGCTTAGAACTTCAATGTGAAACTAGATTCTTGGCCAAGTTTATTGCAGACATGTTGTCAATTAATAGTTGCGAAGGTTTCTTCAAATTGCACTTCAATTCATTCATCTGAGATACTCACCACACTAGCTGACAAGATGCAAAAGTGTTTGTTATATACTCAGCTTCACATGATGACAAGGCAGTCGCATGTTGCTTCTTTGATGATCAACAAACAGTTGCACCATTAAGCATGCACACAAAACCTGGTGTACTCCTTCTGTCAATCCTATATCCACACCATTCAGAATCTATGTACTCAATGAGCTCAACTTGAGCCTCAACTTTGTGTGTAAGAAATAGTTGAAGGACCAAGTGTTTACCATTACACCAAAAACAATTGTTGTTAGTGAAGGCGCAACTTAATATACTTAGAGTATATAGGACTTTAAGGGGGTTGCGCCTAAGCACCATGGCTGGGATGTTAATTCCATCGAATCTTAAGGGTGACGTTGGATTTATTCCAATAATCTCCCCAAAGTGTTAGTTGGGTATTCGAACCCATGACCTTGCTCTTATACCACTTGAAGGAGTAAGCGCTTACCATTACACCCAAAACAATTGTTGTTAGTGAAGGCGCAACATAATATGCTTATAGTATAGACTTCTTTAAGGGGGTTGCGCCTAAGCGCCATGAGTTGGGATGTTAAGTCCATCAAATGCTATGTGTGACGCTAGATTTATTCCAACAATAGTAATCCATAGTTGATAGTGTCGTCCACATATCTTAAGACTCTCTTAGTAGCTATTAAATGAGACCTTCTAGGTTCATTCATGAATTTACTAATGACATATACTGCATAACATATGCCAGACCTACTTGGCATAGATATCTTAATGAACCTATCATCTGTTTGAACTTGGTTGAGTCAGCCATCTCCTCATCATTGCATTCTTCAAAATTTGAACTAGTATCATAAGGATTTGAAACTTAGTTGCACTCATGATTCATCTCAAACCTTTCAAGTATCTCTAAACCATGCCCTTATTAGTCTTCACAAACTTCATCCCCAAGAAATAGGTCAATTTTCCTAAATAAGTCATTTCAAACTCCTTGTTCATAACAAGCTTGAATGACTCAATTTCCCGTGAACCATTTTCATGTGTCAACAAATCATCATATAGACAAATGATTTATGAACCAACAACACTTGAATTCTCATAAACTCCATATTCAACTGTGCATTTCGTAAATCCCAGTTGAATTATAGACTAATCAATCCTTTTATTCCATGCCCTAGCTAGGTGCTTGTTTCAAGCTATATAGAGTGTTGTGTAGCTTTTACACCATTTTTTCCTTACCATCTATTTCAAGCCCTTGAGATTGATTCACACACCCACAGTTTCTCCTAAAGGTTTATTTAGAAATGCCGACTTCACATCTAAATGATATAAGGGCCAATCTCTGAGGTTAGCAAGTGCCAGTACTAACCTTATTGTCTCATGACTAGCTACAGGTGCAAAAAACTCATTGTAATTAATTCCTTCTTTATGATGAAACCCTCTAGCCACTAGCCTTGCTTTATGCTTTGACACGCTACCATCAGGATTTAGCTTGGTCTTAAACACCATTTGAGATCAACGGTTCTCACATTATATAACAGATTAACTATGTCTCATTTCTGACTCTTTTCAATGGACTTCAATTCTTCCATTGTGGCTTTCTTCCTAGATTTATCTGCAATGCTTCACTAAAGTTCACTGGTTCTGCATCATCTAATAATGCAAAGTGAATCAATTCACCTTCACTAGTGACTGCACTCACTACAAAAAATATGATTTTTGGCAACAACTTTTTTCGTTAAAAGTTGTTACAAGTCGCTAGCAAAACAACCAAAGGTAATTTTGCCAGGGATTTGTAAAAAAAAAAAGTCGTTGCCAAAAATCATATTTCTTGTAGCGACTATCATTGGGATCCTTGTGAGAGTGTGATCCTTTGTTACCCCCTTGAGCCAAAATTTAAAATTTTGTTTGTTTTGAATCATTGAACCACAATATAGAAAAATAATGACTTAACCCTTGTCTTAGGATGATTGAACATTGAGTTTAAGTAGGGTTGAAAATAAGTTTGGGAGAAAGAGGTTGTTTGATCAAATTGAAAAAAGTAAGAAGTATGTAGTTGAAAATGGTGATTGTGAAAAAGAAAAAGAATTTTGAAAAATATGACACGATCAAAAGAAATCAATGAAAATGCAAATAAAAAGAAAAATGTGTGGCATACAAAAAAAATTATCAAAGTGAAAAAAGAGGAAATAAAAGAAGGTGAATAGCTTACGTGATGAAAATATTCAAGAATTATGCTCTCTTGTCCTTAAGGTTTTTTGAATTCAAAGAAAAATAATGATTTCTTGTAGCCTAGCCCCATTACAAGCTTAAGAAAGACCTTAGTGGTCCATGATTAATGTCATGTTTTGTGATTATATTGAGATGTATGTTTGAATTGACTTGTTGTGAACACATTGTTTGGATTGAGAGAAACACCACATCCTTGAGTTGAAACGTACTTGTGAGAATTGTGATTTGGAAAGCTTGAAATCTTATTTGAATTTTATAACTATTTCACATTCATGCTTTGATTCTTTGATGATTATGAATAATTGATTTTGAACTTGTAACACATTGAATCATGCAAACTTGAAATGATTTACATCCAAAGTTTTTTATTGATTACAAAGCTTGAAAGAATTATGCACTAATGATGTTTGAGCCATGTTTTAAGAGTTTATTTTGGACTTTTGTTTGAGGACAAACAAAGTTCTAATTAGTTTGGGAGAGTTGATAAGTGCTAAAATATGGTAATTTTACATATATATTTAAGGCACTTATTGACTTGTTTTAAAAGTAATTTCATATAAAAAATCAAATTAATCGTAAATATTAGTTTTAATTAGCAAGCTAGTCATTTATGTTATTTCTATCTAATTCCAACATTTTTTGTGGATAAATTTCGATTTAATGGATTTTGAAATGAAAAGTAAAAGATTTTGAGGCTGAGTTGCTAGCTAAGCGACGACAAAGTGACAGGGAAAGCGACACAAGTTAGAAAGTGCAAAACACCAGATGATGTCACTGTGGCTAAGCGAGGTCAAAGCGAGAGTGTCGCTAAGCGAGCTTATGTTTTTAGGATTGATATAAACAGCCTCCATAAATAGTAAACTTGATTCATTTAGTGATATTGGTATTTTCTTACAATTTCATTGATATTGATATTTTTTCATCATCAAATCATATATCACATCAAAAAAATATGATTTGGGGATCAATTCTACAAAATGGTGAAAATAGGAGGTCCAAAACTGTAATTAAACCTAAAAAAATTATTGACGACAACTTGTCACATATATAAAACTTTAGAATTTTTTAAAATCCGGAGAATTAAACATGGATTTTTTAAATTTTAAAAGATAAAGATAAAAGTTACAAAAATCTCATTATAAATCGAATTTTCAATTTTTTTTTAAAGAATAATGTTCTAAACATGTATCTAAATTTTCTTAAAAAATACACATTGGTTCAACAATAGAGTCTAAAACTACGTGCACAATAAATTTTTAGTGACCAAAGCATGTCACTTTTTTTTATGTAAGGACTTAAAATAAAATTTGGTTATTTTATTGATACCAAAACTATTTAACCCATTAATATATGAGTGAAAATATATGTATTGCATAAATTATTTAAAAAAATAGTCAACTTTGCTAATATATAGTGTAGGTCTTGCAGAAATAAAAAAAATTAGGTCATAGTATCAAAATATGAGTATAAATATAAATCTTGTACAAATTACTAAGAAATAGAAAATATTATTAATATATGAGTGAAAATATAGATTCTCATATTAATAAAAAAACAAATCAAGTCTTTGTATTAATATTTAAGTGAAAATATAAATTGTATATATATAGTAGAAATAAAATATAAAAACAATTTATAATAGATTATAATGATTATATGTTAAAAATGAAATTAAAAGACAATTATGCATTTCGAATTGATTATGTGTTAAAAATGTAAAAAGGTTAGCTCGGTAATATCCATAGTATGTTGTGTTAATATGTTTATATATATATATATATATATATATTAGTGACCCACAGTTTCACATAGTTAGCATTAATATATGAGTGAAAATATATGTATTGCATAAATTATTTAAAAAAATAGTCAACTTTGCTAATATATAGTGTAGGTCTTGTAGAAATAAAAAAAATTAGGTCATAGTATTAAAATATGAGTATAAATATAAATCTTGTACAAATTATTAAGAAATAGAAAATATTATTAATATATGAGTGAAAATATAGATTTTCATATTAATAAAAAAAAAAATCTTGGGCCCCGTTTGACCCGGCTTATTTTTTACTTTTCTATTTAGCTTAAACGAAATAGAGAAGTATAAAATTATATTTGACAATATTTCTCCTTAAAAGTATCAAAGAAATAAAGTAAAGAAGTAAAAAATAAATAAAAGTGAAGTCAAACACAATTTTTTCCTTCTTTACTATTTTTAAGGAGACGAAAAAAAGGAGAAAATAAGCCGGGCCAAACGGGGCCCAAGTTCTTTGTATTAATATTTAAGTGAAAATATAAATTTCATATATATAGTAGAAATAAAATATAAAAACAATTTATAATAGATTATAATGATTATATGTTAAAAATGAAATAAAAAGACAATTATGCCCTTTGAATTGATTATGTGTTAAAAATGAAAAAAGGTTAGCTCGGTAATATCCATAGTATGTTGTGTTAATATGTTTATGTTTATATATATCAAGAGTTTATTACCTTGTAACAAACAAAAACAGAGTTTATTACCTTGGCGAATGTTTAATTCATATTATAAGACATTTTTTTTATGGGTCTTGTAACTAATTATAAGCATTTTATTTAAAGAAGTTTTTTATTTAAAAAATGAACATTGTAATTTTTAATGGGTTGACTTTATGCTTTCTAAAAAAAATTATAAAAAATTTACTATTTAAAACTTTAAAGAGTGTAATGAGAACCCTTGTTAGCATTTCCCTTTCTTTATTAATTTTCGCAGCAATGAATATAATTCAATTGTAAGTTAACAATACTATGCTTCTATATATGAATAATATTATGAGTGTCATACTCATACTAGACAAATTATTTAATGAGCTCGTCTTTGAATAAATTGTTGAAAATAGCCTGAATTCAATTCTTACGGGTTACAATTATGTAGCGCTGAGCAAACTATAACTTTTTAATTTAGGTCTAATTTTGATAGTTTGCATTTTCGATTTGTTCGGATTTCGAATCATACAGTAACAGGCAAACAAATCAGTTTTAAAGAGTTTTAAAAGTTTGTTGCTACATCTAAAATTTCATTAATGCATAAATTTATATGCTTCATTATATATATATATAATGAAGCATATAAATTTCCATAAAAAAGTTTCCATAAAAACTTGCTTAACTAGTGCACCGGGTGCACCGTTTAACATTTTTCTATATATATATATATATATTAGAGCTGTTAAAATGGGATAGTCCGAATGGGCCGGGCCAAAAAGTCCGAATTTTCCCGGGCTTGGATCTTAAAATTTGAGCCCGAATTCTTCCCGAACTTTTTAGCCCGGCCCGTTTAAGTCCGCTTAAAATATGGAATAGCCCGAATGAGCCGCGGGTAGCCCGAAGCCCGCATAAATTATAATAAAAAAAATAGTTATTATGGTCAACTCAATCTAATATGTTTTTTTAAGCAATCTAATATGTGAATTTAAATCTAATATGTTGTTGATTTGTTTTTGTATGTGAATTAGTATTTTGACGTTTTCTTGTGTTGAATTTATATGTAAACTTAAATATAATTAATTCTATTTATTTAGTTTATTTTTTGTAACTGAAATATGTTGAGTTTATGGAATTAAAGAAAAATAATATTAGTAACATCTATTTTACTTAAGCACTAATAGCTAAAAAAAAATGTAAAATTTAAAATAAAATAGGTCGCCCGACGGCCCGTTCTGAGCCGAGCTCGAGCCTTATTTTTGGAACTCATATTTCATCTGGACTTTTTAATCCGGCCTGATAAAAGTCTGAAGCCCACACGAGTCAGTTCGTTTCGGACCGGACCGCCCGTTTTGACAACTCTAATATATATACCAAAAGTTTCTATGCTTCATTTAATTTAACAATTCGCACACAAGAGACAACAAATGAAAGTGAGATATAATGAGTAGTGCTAGCATCACACTCTCTAACACACCATTTTAACACACTCCACTAATAACCAGCCACATCATCACTTTCTTTTTTTCAGTTTACCTAATAACCGATGAAAAGTGGAAACAAAAGACATTTAATATTAATGTATATTTTGCACATTTTTCCTCTTCTTAAACATATTACAATGTTTTTTATTTGAAGCAACATATTACAATGTTGTAAAATACATTTTTGTTGAGAATGAATTCTTTCAATTGTTTTCCCTTAATTTTTTCTCAATTTTTATATTTTAATTATCCATCATCTTTTCTCTAATTCTTTTAGAATTAAATATTGTTTTATCTTTGTAATTTAATGGTCAATTGTCCACATTATTTCCTCAATTTTTTTCCACTTAAGAGTGAGAGAGAGAGAGAGAGAGAGAGAGAGAGAGAGAGTTGTAGTTGAATAAAGATATAATTTTTTACCATTCGGTCGATTTCTACTATCAAGATATAAATTTTTAAAGACACACACTTGCAAGTATGCTTCCGTTCATGAATGATTCTTTATGGCTCTATATCATCTCATTTTTCGAACTAAATGATTTGTAATAATCAACACTCCTTCACTTCGAGCCCTTTTGACAAATTTAGCAAAAAAATTCATACTTTTTTTACTTTGAGCTATTTATCATTTTTGCAATAATTTTACTAACTAGTATTGTGTCCGACTGATTAATATGTAGAGTCAAATTACTCGTAGATCCAAGAGTCGACCTATATTTTTACCGAGTGATTTAATTGTGTTAGTGGTTATGTCGATTTTAAGTCGAATTGTGAGTCCATACTTAACTCTACAATTACGATAGAAATTTTTTATTTAACTTGCGATCAAACTTTAGATTATTTTAGTTTTATAAAATATATATATAAAATGAAAATGTTATCCAAAAAATATTATTAGCCACAGAACAAAAAAACAATACAGAAAAATAAATTTATTAAATTAAAAAAGAAAATAAAATGGAAGTAAAAAACATAAACTAGTGAACAGGAAAGGGGCAATGTGTCACGAAAAGCAGCGGGTTTTCCGGTGCAAAGGACGAGCGACACAGAAAGTTGTTTTTTACAACACGTGGCAGATACTAAACCGTTGAATTATCTTAATAATTTCATCATCCACCATCCGTTAAGATGAATAACAACAACAACATTCATTCATTCCATAGATCCATCGATCACATTCACATACTCCCAACATTGATAGTTGAAGAGAGAGAGTAGAGTTAGTTAGTACTAGTACTAGTATGTGTGTGTAGTGTTTTTGTCATTGTGTGAAGTTAACCACGCAGGATTCAGACACAAAAGGAGCAATTGCTCAGAACTAGAGAGAGAGAGAGAGAGAGAGAGAGAGAGAGACTTTATTTATTGTAACTAATTTTATTTATTAATAATAGTAATAAATCGAAGGAAGAAGAAATTCAGAGTGTTGCAGAGAGAAAGAGAGAGTCATGGCGGCGTTTGCAGTGCAGAGATAGCTGTAAAAGACTGTGGTACTGTTCCTCCTTTATTATTATTAATTAGTAATTAATTAATAATCATTTAAAAAAATAATAATAATATAGATATATATTTATACAGAAACACACAAGTTATTACACAGAAAAAAGAAAATAAGAAAGAAAGGGTGAAGCTAGCTGGGAATAAGGGAGGGAGTGAGATAGAAATTGAAAGCGTAATTAACGCTGCTGCTGCCGCTGCCCGACACTGTTTAGCCGTCTGTCTGTCTGCGTGTCCATCCATCCTTAACCTCAATTACTCTCTCTTTCCTCCCAACCACAACGGTTACAATTACAATTAGAGGAGACATGTTTTCAATTTCTCTGTCTTGTTGAGACGCACGCACACACAAATCCCAATTCATTCTCAACTCTACTATTTTAATTCTTCATTTTCATTTTCATTTCTCATGTTCTTCTTCATACTACTAGTACCTTACAAACAAAAAAACCGATTTAGGTTTTTGATATGGAAATTGACTCCAAAATATTAAACTTATTATTATTATTATTAGGGTTAAAATAGTCAAAAATATGGCTGGTTTATTCTCATTAGGAGGTGGAGGTGGAGGAAGAGGAGGAGAATCAAACCAACAACAAGGTCAAATTCCTCCACAAGAGAGTCTAGTCTGGTACAAAAACGACGACGTTTCATCTTACAGAGGAAATTTAGAATTATGGAACCAACAACAACAACAAGAAGATGATATGCATGGGGTAGCAAGGCCGTTCTTTTCGCGAGATCTCTATGGTTTAGGAGTGGGACCCAGTAGGGTTTCATCAGATGATCAGTCATCACCAAGATCGGCTGCTGCTGCTGCTTTTAATATGACGGTAAGGTCATCAGGTGGTGGTGGCGTTGAAGGCATAAGCTGTCAAGATTGTGGTAACCAAGCTAAAAAAGATTGTAGTCACATGAGATGTAGAACTTGTTGTAAGAGTCGTGGATTTCATTGTCAAACTCATGTTAAAAGTACTTGGGTACCTGCTTCAAGACGCCGTGAACGTCAACAACAACAACAACACAGAGACATTTCTAAACGACCTAGAGATGCTCTTGTCCCCACACGCAATTTCCCTTCAGGTAGTATATGAATGTGTGTTGTTTATAATGATGCATTTCATTGTTGTTTTTTTGTTATGAGTGCTGCTATATATGACATATGTGTAAGATATGTTAATCATAAACACTAGCAGTTTCCGTGATTGAATCTTTTCAGTGTTGTAGTATGTTAAGAGAGTGAGTGGTGAAATAAAGGAAAGCAAAAAAAACAAAGAGAGAATCTTTTGGTTTATAGTGAAGAATTCTCTGAAAAAGATAGACAAAGTTTTGGAAGTATACCTGCTGCTATCGATTGCGTGTTCAACCTCTAAAATCTACCACCATACTTTCATATCTATCTATTTTAGCTTTTATTAAAGATTTTTTTTTTTAGTTTTCTTGAAACCCTTTTTTTTCTTTTGTGAAAAACCACACTGTTTTTTAGTAGCCCTGACGAAATAGATGGTCAGGGAAGGAAGAAAGAAACTGTTTTTCCTCCTCTTTCTTACCACATTCCCTCTCTCTTTCACATCCACATGTTATTCTCACCTCACCTCTTTCATTCAGTCACTAACATCATTTTCTTTGTGATTCTCTAATTCTAGAATAATACTATTGTTTTGCTAGTTATAGTAATATTTTTTGCATTCTGGTGTTAACTAATTAATATTACATAGCCAAATAATAATAATAATGTTATTATTTATTATATTATATATGTCTATTGTCTAATGGAATATTTTGTTTTGTTAACAAAAATAAAGGGTTAGAGGAAGCAAATTTTCCAGCTGTGGTTAGCTCTCCAGCAGAGTTTAGGTGTGTAAAGGTTAGTTCAATTGATGATGCAGAAGATAGGTATGCATATCAAACGGCTGTAAACATTGGAGGACATTTGTTCAAAGGAATTCTCTATGACTTTGGTCCGGAAACTAGTAGCAACAATAATTATAATAGTAGTAATTACATGATTGGGGAGACTTCCGGTGGCAGCGGTGGTGTTGGCGTTGCTCAACCGTTGAACCTAATCTCCGACTCTGATGTCACTGTTGCTGTCTCTTCGGGGGCACTTGTTGATCCTTCTTCCTTGTATTCGGCTGCTGCCCCGATTAATGCCTTTATGGCGGCTAGTGGTACGCAATTCTTCCCTCGCCCAAGATCTTGAAAACAAAATTGAGAAGAAAGAGGAGTTATTATGGGGATCATGGAGTATATATTATCCCACATATATACTTCTCTTTCACCAAAATTTGTGTTTTCAATCATTTGATCATGACATTTTTGTTGTGGCCTTGTTCTTGAGGTAAATTTGACACACATATTGAAGTAGTAGAAGAGATTATAGTATTAAGGATGTTTGATTTTTGTGCAATTATCAATGCTTAGATCAAAATATATTTATTTTTCTCCTCCTTGAAAAACTACCTAGCCAAAGCTATTGTTTCTTTCTATGTGTATGTGTACTATATAATGGACTTCTATATGGTTCTATTGTTTAGTGTAGTTTAATTTAGTATAGTGTGTGTCTTCTTTTGATTAACTTGCATTATTTTATAGGGTTTTTAATTCTTTTCATGTTGAATTTTTAATTATCATTTTAAAGTAGTTTATGTATATTTAGGAAATTTTTTCTTATTTTAAATAAAACAGTTAATATTTTTTTTATAATATCTTTAACTATTTATCATCTTATTTAAAAAGACGTGGGCAAGTCCAAAGATGAACCTAATTATTCTTAATAATATTGTATTGAGTAGTTTCCTCTTTTTATTTTGTATGAAATTTATTTTTATTTTTATTAAAAATGATACTAATCTACCGTTGAATCATTTTTTAAATGTTCATATTAGATTAGCTCTTAATATATTTTTCTATATGCTATAAAGAGTTGGAAATAATTTTGACAAAAAATAATCAAGATTCCTTTAAAAATACCCACTCTGTCTTATTATAGTTAGTACTATAAACTTAAAGTTATCAAAAGTCAAAACAAATTCGTTTCAAATTTGTTCCAAATAGTACATTTAAATTTTAAACGTTTCTTTTATTTAATTCCGAAGGGGATATCTCTTTCATTTGTAATATGCAATGTAATATTCTCAAATTAATTATCATTTTTAGAATACTAATTTTTTTAGAATACTGAGTACTCCGTATTTATTAGAATTTTCATTTGTGACAAAAAATATTTATTACAATTTTTTTATTTACAACAGAATTGAAGATTGAACCTAGAAACAGAATCTCATGCATACTACTCAAATCTTTTACTACTAAACAAAATATTGTATCTCAATCAACTAACTACACTAATTATAGTAATTAATAAAAATATTTTAATATATGAAAACAACCCAACTAATTATTATTTTCAAAAAAAATCAGGTATAACTCAAATTAAAAAGGACAAAGATACATTTATTTCTAATTGGTTTTAAATTTTGAAGCTATAGCTCTAGCTAGTAACCTTTTCCCTGTTTACCTTGGTGCTTGCTAGCTGGGTTTGAAATTTAATTGAAAACACGGTTTTGATCTTTATTTGAATTTGGATATTTGCACTAATCAACTCTCAAATAGAGAACTTTTTGTTTTTGTATTCCAACCATGCACGAGTAAGTATTCATTGGATTTTAATAAGTGAAAGATATATATATCCCCTTCCCATGTGATGATACTTTAAAAATTCCATTATATGTAACTTTGCATAGACGTCACGTTCAATTTAAAACGGGAAATATTACTTATCAATAGTTTGTGCTCATATTAAATGCTATTGCTCATGCAGGAATATATATATATATATATTGGAATAATATAAAGTTAAACTTAAACAAGTAAAACAAAAGGAAAGGCTAAAGATTTCTGAACTTTCCATAACATTCTGATTTCTGAAACAAAATCCTCTCTCCTCTTCATGAATGGCCTCTCATCAATTTGTTTATGATATCTGTGCTAAGACATTTCACTACACATATGGTTTCATATATACATAATATACCTTTTTTATACATTCTATAGACACTATTTACATTATTAATTTACAAAAAGTCAACGGTTGTGAACCACGTATAAGCCATTTATTTATATAAATATTTCATTTTTAATAGAATCTTGCAGATTTTAAGGATTGACAATTGACTAGTGGGAGAAAAGAGAGGAAAATGATGTAAAAGAAAAAAATATCCAAAATTTATACTATGTATTCACTCCATCTTATAATAATTGATTTATTTGAAGTTTTTTAAATAATGTCCCTTTCAATATTTAAGGTGATGTTTGCTTTTTTATTTATTTAATTGTATTCTTTAATATAAATTAATGTTACAACCTTCAATTTAATACTAGAATCTCCCACTTTATTAAAAAACACTCAATATCTTGGGCTTTTTATTTGTGGTAATAATAAATACATTAATAGAGGTAATGTAGATATTTTATTATGCAATTTTTTAATATCAAATGAGCAAATTGGTCGACCATTGTGGAACAAAGATTCAAAGAGTATACAATATGTATTTCTTTTTAATTTAATATACTATTGTATGTTCTAAAATAGCGAATCCAAAGGCCAAACAATCCAGATAAAAAATTTATGCCTCCATTTTGAGTAAAAAATAGACTCTAAAAACTTTAATTTAGTTTTTTTTCTTTACAAGAATTTAGTTATAAAACATAAAATATGATAAATAATTTTAAAAAATATAATATGATAAACTTCATAGATATTTTCTTGCTTAGTTAGCCACATGAAGTGTCTCATATCCTTCTTGACAAAGACTCATTTCTTAAAATCCCCGAAATTTAACATGTATAATTTATTTTATACGTTAGTCTTAGTGTATATTATTTTTTAAGAGCTCACTAATTATTTTACTTAGAGTTTAGACATATTGGGTCGACCATATATTCTTATTCACTTGTCTCTTCCACATAAGTGAAGAGCAAGGCATGGAAACAAGCCTAGCTGGCATAAATAAATAATTGTGTGTGTTTTTTCCAATTTGCCTCCATTTGATGAAAAGTTTCTGTTAGGACTTGACTACTTATGCATCACAAGATGATTTATTATTCTTGGATTTGACACTTCATGTTGCCTTTTGGATTAGTCTTGTTAGGATAAAGTTTAACATTTGAAAGCTATTTATTAGTATTACATAATAACCATTAGATTTACATTTTCATATCTATCATGTACATATTTATTTGATATGTATGAAAAAAAATTTATATATCGAAAGATTAAAAATTTTGGTCGTTCAATAGATTTTAGAATTCTATTATTTGAAGCATGTCTTTTTTATGTTAGTTTAATTTTGTGTTCCTTGATGATGTTTTAGGAATTTATCCCTTAAGTTAATTTCTTTGTAATTTTTTCTTTCTCAAGTTTACAAAAACCTCCGATTGATAAAAAAAACTTTGTAAATAAATTTCAATTAATGTTTTTTTTGTAATAAGAGTATTTCAATTACGTCTTTGAGTGATTTATGTTTGTAGTTGTACCTAAAAGATATCTTTATTTACATTTTCATTTGTATGAACTATATAATAAAAATAAATTAATACTTGTCTCCAAATAAAGCAGGTTGTCACCAAGTGGGTGTGACACAAATGGTAAGCGGCTTGGGCTCCTTAATCATTTGGTCAGGGGTTCGATTCCTGGCCGGTGTGTATGGAAAAACATCGCTTGGAAGAGGCAATCCTTAAATGCGCTCCAGATCTTCGAAGGAATTAATCTCTGCAAGTCGCGCAGAGGATACCTCGGGAAATAAAAAATAAAGCAGGTTGTCTTGATTTGTATAAATTGTAAGTTTGCAACTGATTGGTGGAGAATCATTACTCAGTACTCAGTCTCACTAGCATGCATGATGATGTCATAGTTATATTGTACATTAGATATTATATAAATAGAATGATTGCTTCCATGTCTTTATATGTAGAGGTAATCTAACAAAAGAATCTATATGTTCGGATAATATCGTGAATAAATATATGGTGAATGGTTAAGAGTATATATAGCTCTCTTTTTTTAATCAATAAATGAAATTAAGAAGGAAAAAAAAATGTGCCCAAGATAACCACTTTATCTATTATATATGCATGCAAATTTACATTAAAAAGTGTTTTGGACCGGACCATTAAGACCCAATCGTCGCACTCAACGAGGATAGCCCAAGCAAGTGCGGTCCAATTATGTACAATGGAACAGCGGACAGACAGTGAAGTGTAACGCTCGCTCTGGAATGAATGAACGTTACAGTTCATTCTGGCTCCCCAGAGTCGTTTTCCGGCAGCCTCTTAATGGACATTTATTGCCCATTAGAGGCATTGGTTCAGCGTTGGGGGCTATATAAACTCCTCATTCTGCAGGAGTCAGGTACGCATTCTTACCTTTGAAAACCACAAACTTACACAATTACTGACATGAGCGTCGGAATGTATACAAGTACACAACCTCCTCCCGCTTCAACAAGGAACTTACACGTTTGACAAACACCGACGACGACTCTGATCAGGTTAGATCAAAAAGTTATGCTTATTTTGTTAGTCATGGTTTCATATATATACATTAATGGGATGTTTTCAATAATTTCACAAGTCATTCAGAGAAAGTAGCCATATAAAAGTACATGGGTTTGTAATTAGAGATGCAGTGATAAACCTTATAACTTTTGGGCATTGAGTGGCCTTTGTAATAAATTTTGCTTATGAAAAAATCTCGGCTTATAATGTTTTTCTTTTTTTGTTCATAATATTTGTTATCTTAGGGTGGATTCACTGGTAACTTAATATTAAAAAAGGGTTAAATTAACATGTGTCTTAAAGAATACGGTATATGTTAAGTTATTTAAAAGTAGTAATTTGTATTTAATTAATAGTACAAAAAAATAAAAAATTTAAAATATACAATGCTCAAGTTACAAAAAATATTACTATATTTTTCATTAAAAAAAACATAACAAGTACTAGTATTTTCATGAGGGGGAATGGCTTTTCCAATACTAATAGATGTGGTAACAATATTTGAGCATGAGGGAAAACGAAGAAATTATATATATATATACTCCTTACTCTCCTTCCCAATGATGAAATAATTGAATCACTTTACCAATTTACTAGAGACGTGTGAATAATGCTTACGATCTTCCCATATTCTCTCCACTTCAAATATTTCCTCTTTTCATGGATTCCTCTACTTCCTTGTGCAGCAAAAAATAGAATACAATCAAATTGATTCACGAGTAGTAGGTTAATTATACTCCACCTGAAACTTTATTGTACTTTGTTTTGCTTCACAAATTATATTCTATGATTGATTGAACAGTAACTAACGTAATTCTAAATTATGGCCCGCAACTGGAATTGCGATATGTCATAAATGTATGTTTATAAGTGAATATATTTTTTATCTTATAAGTTGACTTTGTATGTTTGAGTTAAACCAAACTCTCAGTTCTGAGATGATATCGGAGCCTGCTCCACAATTCGTTGGACCGCCTACTATTAGGTTTTAAATCGGGCCATCTGCCATTTATGTTTGTGCCTCAAGCTAAATAGTGTTGGGCAGCACAAGAGGTGTTAAAAAGTCTCACATCGGTTGCGAGATGACGTTGATATATGTTTATAAGTGAGAGCAATTCTTATCTTACAAGTGTCATTTCTATGTTGGCTCATTTGTAAGGAGTGTAGAAAAAAAATTGTTTTTTCAAATTGATGGATTTAATCCATTTTGCTATCTTCAAAGATGATGTTACTCGATTAGAATCGACGTGGTCGGTGGTGTTCCTTTTCAGTGGTGGTGAAGGGGATTTTACCTACAAACACCTTGTCGCTTATGTCAGTTTATGTGAAAAGTGAATGTTTTAGAGATAGAACATTAACATACTTGGCCCTTCTGCATGAAAATAATTTATATATCCCCCAATGTGAAGTCAACAATATTAATATGAGGGTAAATTAAATGCTGCATCCTCGACACTAATGATTGTTAGAATAACAGTTGAAAAATCATAATTGACGGTAAATGACAATCATTCTGTTGTCGGTCGTTACATAAGTGTCAACTTCCGTGACCGTTGTACAAAAACGCGTGACTCTGGACCAACATGCAATTGAATTGAGCTCAATGTTTAAATGTGTCGAGAGCTCAACGCTTAATTGGGCTAAGCTAGACACCCACATGGAGCAAACTTGATGCCTAAATGGATCGAACTCGACGTCGAAATGGATTGTGTTCCACGTTGAGCCAAACTTAGGCGCAATACAAAATGAAATAGTATGTCTTGTTTCTATAAAATGGGTTCTAAGTGCCCATTTTACCTACTTCAATAAATTTGCTCATAAAAAAATTGTGAATCATTTGTCACATATTTTTTGCATTTTGCCACTACCAAAATTCACAGCTAAACTGCAACCACATGTTCAAAATTACTAAAAGATAAAGGAGATTTGGACAAATGCATAAAATGTTAAAGATGTTTGTTTTTTATATTTTGATTTGTTACCATCATATATTTATACAATCAACACATTAATAATTGTTGAAAATTCATTTGGCTTGGTCTGATTGTATTAGTTTGGGATTTGACAGTGTACTCCTTTTTAAAACTTTAGATTCGATTTTCTCTTGTTCTAATTTGAGTGTACTAATTTAACTTCTTCAATAAACAAAATTGTTGAGTTGAGATGAATGGTGCACAAAGCAAACAAATTCAAAGTAAATATTCTGAGATTAATTCAACAATCGGCACTTATATATGAAGTAAAAAAAAAATCCTAATATTTATTTTGACACAAACAAATCCTACTTTTGAAACTCCACATCCACAATGAGAGAAACTTGTTTGTAAAGCAATACTAGCTATAGAGGTAGAACATAGAAGTAAAGAACATTATTAGGGCATGTTGGTGAAAAGGGTGCAAGGTGGTTTATTATTAGTCGGCCAATTAAGTCAGGAAGTTGAAGTTGAGTGTACATAATGTACTATAATACTCTTATTATCATCATAATACTAATAAATTGTACGTTTGCATAATTGGTTTAGTTGTTTTATTGTGTGTGTGGTCCAAAAGCAATTAGTGGCTTGTGGTGATTGGATGGAGATATGATAACATTGATCGATAGGGCAAGTTTTGTTTCTATCTTTAACTCAGAGAGAGTGAGAGAGTTGGAAAGGCAGTCTCCGTGTCTCCGTATGTCTATCTTTGAGGGTGCAATCTCAAGTGGTACCAACTAGCAAGACTTGGGGTTTCTTTTGTTCATCTCTTTCATGTTTTTTTTCTTTTTTGTAAAATATTAAAATTGATCTAATATCAACCTCTCAAAAGAAATTTAAAGATGGAATTTTACCAATTTTATAACAACAATAACAATAATAATAATGGGTCGCTTAATATAGACCTCTCAAAAAAATCCAAATTAAAAAAATTATTTTCGGTAAAAATAATAACATCTATTTACAATATATTAAAAGAAACTACTACCAAAAAACCTCTTTTGTCCTTAGCACGTTTAATAGTATTTCACCGTTTATACCCTCAAAAGTAATTTTAACTTTAAACTCAAAAAAAAAAACAAAAACAAAAATATAAAAAAAAAAAAGATATGCATAAAACAAATCTACTCATAAAAAAATATAAAAAAAATTAAGAAAGAGAAGTACTTTTAGTATATAATATCAAAATTTCAGATCAAGAAAAAATCAATAAGCATGTGCATTCACAAATAATTTTTAGAAGCAACAGAAGAAACTACTATTCAAAATACAAATTTGTCCTTATCACTTTTAACGTTGTTTCGAGGTTTGCGCCCTTAAGTGTAATTTTAACTCTAAACTAATAAAAAAAATAAGCATAAAATAATTATTTCCACTAAAATAGCATTAAAAACTACATCTCTAAACAAACAAAAAAAGAAAGAAAATAAAAAGATAAGCATAAAAGAAATTTTTCATAAAAATAGCAACGGAAACCACTTCTAAAAAAAATTAAAAAATTCCAATCTATTTTAACTTCAAAAATAGGGGAAAAAAATTAATTAATATAAATTTACGCATAAAAATAGAAATAAAAATCACCATAAAAGATACGTGCCAAAAATAATAACTTTTTTTCTAATGAAAAAATATTAACTCAATCTAACATATAAAAACTTATAAAGATATTATTTTTGAAAGTGAAATCTTATGAATTAACATGCGCAAAAAAATTATGAAATAACATAAAAGTTTATTTATAAATTATAATCATAAAGTATTCTCATAAGCTTAAAAAAAGCCAAATTCAAACGGGTTCAATATATTAAAGGAATTACTACTAAAAATCTTAATTTGTCCTCATCAATTCTTAAAAATAATTCAAATCTTCTATTTCATAAAAAAAATTAATTATATCTTCCAATTTACTATTTTTCTATATAATAGTTAAATTGTACTCTGTATTTATTATAAAAAAAATTAACTCTATTTTTGTTTACTCTTATATAAAAATTACAGGAGAAGTATATTATTGATGAATATATATTATACTAATAATTACAGGGTAAATATATATTATAATTTATATTAATTAATTAATAAAAAAAAATTAATCATACACGGGACAATTTCTTTAATAAAAAAAAGTAATTTGTACCAAAAAAAATGAATTGAATAATATATTATAATAATACACGGAACAATTGTTGATGAATATATTATTGATAAGTATATATTATAATAATACACGGGACAATTGTTTTAATAAAAAAATTTAATCATACACGGGACAATTGATTTAATAAAAAAAGAATTGAATAATAAATTTTTATTATAATTTATTACATAAAAATCATACACGGGACAATTGCTTTAATAATTTTTTTTTACTTAATTTAATAAGTTTTACAAAAAAAATAGCAGAACAACGTCAATTATTATTTTTATTTTTTTTATACACTACGTCACTTATATTTTAACAATATTTTATATAAAAAAAAATAATAGACTCGTGCATTCGCACGGGTCTCAAAACTAGTTATAATGATAAAATATAAATAAACAATTAATATTATATTAAAATTAACTAAATAACTATAAGGGCTTATCTTTAATATGGACAATTTTTTAGAGAGATACGTATGGACGTTGGGGGTATAATGGTGGACCATTAGTACATTACTATTTTAATTAGTAAATTAAATAAAGTATTTAATCTATTTCTTTGTTTTATTACTATAATTTTATTTTTACTAAAAAGTGTAAAAGTTTGATTTTGAACAATTTTTGAGAATCTATATTAGACAATCTATAAAAAAAAATAAAAGAGATGATATTTTATTGAAATTTGCTAATTTTATTTATAAAAAAAAAATTCAATTGAATTCATTATTAGTTTCATATTAGTACTTTGTTAGTTGGTCAAGAAATTACTTTTTATATATATTTATATAGAATAATTACATATGAATAAAATGTAGACGTGCAACAACTTGCACCGCTAAACCTTTTTGAATAGCAAAATTCAATCTTTAAAAAACTACATTTATAGACTTAAGCAACACAACATGACTATGCATGATCTTTTGAACTCTTTTCAAAAAATTTACAGCCTCCGGTGCTAAAAAGTCAAAAGTGTCGGATGCAAATGATATAAAAACGTGTTGATTGTCAGAACATGTTTTCTCATGTTTGGCAATTTTGCTTGAAGCAGCTTTGAGGGTTGCCCAATTTTGCTTGAAGATATATTATTTTATTAAAATTAAATATTGAAAAAAGTAGTAAGATAGATGAACTCTTATCTATTATGAACCTTAAAAAAATCCAATAATTGACCATTTCTACTTTAAGTAAACTTAAATAAAATAATATATCTTTTTCCTTTATTTATTAAGCTAAATTAATTGCCCTTAAATTATTTTAGGATTTTAATTTGTTCCATTAAATTTTAATCTCTTAAATTATACGTACATGTTAGACACTTTAATCCTTAAATTTTGTTAATTCTATTTTTGTCCCTTAAAGGTTAGACGCTAAAGTTTGTAAAGTTAGACACTTTTAGCCAAACAAATGGTTTCTACTTTAAGGGAACAAACTATATAATTTTTGTAACTAAAAAATGTGTAAAGTGTCTAACACATTTGCAACTTAAAGATAATGAAATGGAACAAAAAAAATTATGATATCCAATGTTTTCTTATAAGCAAAATTGAATTATAAGAATGACAATGGATACTCAACCCTTATAATTTAGAGACAATTTTTCTAGAAGCTTTGAAAGCAAACTAGAGGATTATTCCACCAATCATAAAACACTAAATCAACATTACTCCTTAACCGGCTTATGAACAAGAACCACGATATATATATTATTTGCTCTACCAAAGTAGAGACATTAATACACTCTCCTCTAAATAAAATATTATTACGTACGCTATAAACACTACGTCATTTCCAACCAAATAAGATTATGAAAACTCTTATTAATCTTGCATCTAGCTATGTCACCAAACTCAAGGAAATGTTGCTAAATAATGCTTGAAGTAAAGAAAGTAGTACCCATCCACCTCAGAATTTGTTCCCAAACAGCTACAGGCTACAGCAACTCGACAATATAAGAAAGGAGAATGAATCCTCTCAATTTATTCTCTCAATTTTCCTCAATTTTTACATTTCAACCATTAACTAACTATTTATCTTTTGGTTGACAAATACGATATCAAGAAACCCAACAAATCTTCTTACTCTCCATCCCACCACCCCAACACAATCTCGAAACTCCGCAAAACTATTTTAATAATCCACAAATTGTCCTAAGTGTCATACCCCATTTTTTAACCACCCCTAATTTCTTCATTTTATTTTGGCTCATTTTAAACATGTTAATTTTCATCACATTATTATTATTTGTTAATTTAAAATTGCTAAAAAAATAGTATTTTATCATGTTTACGCTGCTTAACTGTTTCATTTTTAGATAATTAATTACATGACATTTTGATCTTTTTCTTGCACCATAAATTTCCAAATATGCTCTTGTACCATAATTTGTTCATAAACTTGATTTTGTTCCCATTTTACCCTTTTCAAAAATTTCAAATATTAAGGTAACTTCTTTTGCAAGTAATCTCATTCTTCATCCATTCTTTATGATTTTTGAGTTATAATTTCATCTCCATCATTTTCATATATTATGAGCATAATAAAAATATTTTAATTATATTTTAATTTGCATTTTTATTTTATATTATATTATTATATTCATATTTACATTTTAAGTTCAAAAATTCATTTCTTCATCAACAAGTAATCTTTTTTATTCAAACTTTTTTTCAATTGTTTCCAATTTAACTCATGCATTGTATAAACCCTGAAAAATGACATATTTGCCCTTTATCAATTTATATTTTATTTTCCATATTTTCATGTATTTTCATTAATTCATTTTAATTGACTTTTCACCATTTTTCCCATCACACTTAAATCCCACAATTTTCTCTTGATCCTTATCTCCTCAAATTGATCCTAGTATATTCTTTTCATCACAGCTCATGAGCATAACAAGTGTCCTCATTTCTCTTGATCAAAAAACCCACAAAAATCTCATAACCAAAAACTCAAAATTACCCTTGATTCTTATCCAATTGAAGCCAACTCATAACCTAATTTTCCACTACAAATAACACTCTTCAGTGAGGAGAGAGGAGACCACGAAATTCATTCACAAACTCAGAGAAAATCAATCCCAAGTTCTCTCATTTTTTTACCCTTTTTCTCAAAATTCAATTTCTTCATAAACCTCATCCAAATCTCAATTTCTTCATCAAATAAGCCTCCAAACACTTCCAGTAGCATAAAACAACCACAAAACACAAGCTCTAACCCATAGATTCGAGAGAATCAAAACCTCAAAAACCTTCAAAAATGTGAGATTTGAATATGAGTTTCTAGCCTCTGTTTCTGTCGTTTTTTAACCCCATTCATCATCAAATAACCTCTAGATGCTTTCCCATTGCTTAATTTAACCCAACTCTCGTTCAAATCACGTTTTCTGAAATTTAAGTTTGAACTTTTTCTCATCGTTTTTCAAAACTGAAGCATCCTTTGAAGAAAATAACGGCGGATTCGTGTTCCTCGTGATTTTTCGAGTGGGATAGAGTATTTTGGAGCGAGTTTTATTACTGTTTGGACGTCCGGTGATGTTCGTCGCCGCGCCGGTGAAGCTCTGGCCGTTTGCTTGACGCGAGGAAGAACAAGACCTATGGTGTTCCCTCAGATCCCCAGATCCCATGAAGCCCGTTAGATCTCGCGTGTGGGTCACAGCCGTCAGATCAAGCCAACATATTACGCGCGTCCGATTCTTTTACATACAGATCCAACAATCCAAAGGACGCGTTGCACCGTGGTCTCCAGTTCCTGCGGAGCACCGGATGCATCACCTGCTGATTTGAATCTCACGCCTTCAGATCTGATCAGACGCACCAGATTGCGCGCGCGTACTGTGCTTCCTTGGACCTGTGCCACACCTGATTCTGACGCATACTGGGCTTTAAGCCCAAAGTCCAGGTATTATTTTCTGCACCCCCCTTTCTATTCGTTTTGATATTCACACCTTCTCTGTTATTTAATTTTATTTTTAATTCCTGAGATGATTATCATTTTTTAATTATATGTTAGGTTATTATTAATTGATATATCATGAAATAAATTTTTAAATCATTTATTTACTATTTTTTTTCCATATTTTCTTCATTTATTAGTGTATAAATTAGGTTTAACTTAATTAACTTTTGATAATATGCTTGTGTTACTTAATTTACCATACGACATGAATAATATGCTAATGTTTGGAACTTTTTATCTTGATGTGTATATAATCATGTATTATTTTGATTTTTTTTATCTTTTGGCACTATTTAATTAGGTTTAAATGTTAATAATTGATCTTATGTGATTAAAAATTATTTTCCTATGTTCTTATTATGCCATGAACTTTTAATTATTTTTTGTTGAATGTTACCTTCTGACTTTGGTTCATTTTGCCTTGATCCCATGATTTTTCTTGTTTATTTTGTTTTAATTGCATTAATTAATTATAGGATTTATATGTTAGAGTCTTAAGTGATTTTTATTTGATGTTTTAATTATTAATTGCCACTAAATTTGTTCTATGCTTGATAACATGCTTAATTTTTGCTTTCATGATTTAGTCCTAGGTTTTTTTGATTTAATGTGGTTAATTTTTAATAGTGGGATTTAATTGTAAATTATTTTCTTCATTTAATTAAAAATATATATGCATGTATATGATTTTGAAAATGCTTGATTTATTTTGATGATATTTTCTATGGTATGATATGATAGTCTTAAGTATCTTGATTGATTTTCAATTTTCATTTTTTAGACAAGTATATGTATGTATGTTTAATTGGAAATGTTTGGTATTATCTAGGTTATCTTATTATTTGGTTATTTTATGATGTGTTAAATTTTTGCTTTTGCTTTTTCTTGTCTATTCCCACTCTCATGTTTTATGTGTTAATCTTGTCATTAATTGTTATTTGTTTTATGCTTTACATGATACTTATGTCTCATTACTTGCTTCGTATTTATTACTTGTTATATGCTTTATAATTCATCTCATGATTTTATGATTATATGCTTTATATTTATGTTTCTCGCACTTATGTTATATTATATGCTCTATATTTATATCTCTTTTATTTATATTTATGCTATCATTATTATTGTTATTCAATCCCCTTTGCATGTTTCCCCCTGGTTGTAATTTTAAATGCGCATAATTGGCGCGATTTATTTTCAGTCATTATTTATTATTGTCATTATTTAATTCAATCCCATTTGCACGTTCCCCCCCGGATGTATTGTATGCTTTAAGTTCTCGCTCATTATTGCTCGTTAGTATATTTAATGTGTTAATCCGAAGAAAGGAAAAAAACCTCGACCTATATGTCGTTGCAAAAAGTCTAGGCGCGATTCAAATATTTTAGGTTGTTTAGTTAAAGCGTTAGAACTCTCGTTAGAACCATTAACCCTTTTTAGCAAAAAATAGAGGTCAACACCTCTTCTCAAAAATATCCAAAATATATCACTTATAAAAAAAAAAAAAAAAACTTTCTTCAAAACAACTTGGATTTTAAACCAAGTCATTAATCAAACTTTTCTCAAAAATAACTTGGATTTTAAACCAAGTTCTCAACTGTATTATAACTTGGAAGCTTTTGTGGTTAGAGTGTGACTCCAAGCTAGTGGTATCAGCCTTCAAAAATCCTTGCATTATACCTTGGCATTTGAAGAACAGATGGCTCAACTGTATTACAATGATCAAAACGATGAATTTTTGTATATCTCACATTTATAGGGAAGGAAACCATTGTGCTGACAAGCTTGCCTCTGATGGCCTCACCCTTCATGGTTTCAGTTGGTGGAGCACAGCTCCTCTGAGTATTTGGTCTGACCTTAGAATCAATAGACTAGGGTACCCAGTGTTTAGAATTTCTTAGGTTTGCTTGAGGGTTTGGTTTGGCCCCCCCTCTTTTGTACTCCACTTTTCTTTGTTATATATATTTGGAGTTTATAAAAAAAAAAAAAAAAAAACCAAGTTCTCAATCAATCAAACTTTATTTTCTTTAGGTAAAAACTCTTGGTTTTTCAAATCAAGTTTTATTTTCAAATTCACAACTCATTTTCATTAGATAAAAACCTTGGAACTCAAGCCAAGTGCATTTTGTCACTCAAAACTCATTTTCCCAATAAAATACTCAATTAGCCCTAAATCTTATACATATTTTCAAACACATAAAAACAAAGCGCTTAAGATAGAATACAAGAGGTTCCTATAGAGTACTATAGACGCCTAGGGTGCTAATACCTTCCCTTTGCGTAACCAACCCCCTTACCTCGATCTCTTTATTTAGGGTGTTTAACGGACTTTTCTCCTTTCTTCAGAAAAATAAAAGCTCGGTGGTGTAATTAAATATTTTGTGATTCAACGCTTCCCTATAGCTTGACATCCAAAAATCACCGCGACAGAAATGGCGACTTCACTGGGGATCCCCCGAGCGGGTTGAGCCCATCTTGTTTTCTTTTTCTTTGCGCTTGTGTGTTTATTTGTGTATGTATGCATGTATGTTTATGGGCCTTATTCGGGAAAACGGTTTGAGTGAGACAAGTCGTAACCGGACTTGAGAGAAACCATAAGATAGGGAAGTGGTATAATCAGAGCGACATGCCCGAAGTCTATTTCGGACCATGGTGCGCCTATGATACAACCACAACTTAGCTGAGGAAGCTTGGGGTGATAATGTTGACGTGAGTAATCGTGTCCGACATTTTACTTCCGAGGGACCGACGATGCTATGGACCTTTAGTGTTACCATGAACCCATCTTGGCTTTTAGGATGTAGTGCGGTGACCAATTAAGAGTCAATCTTAATTTGGTTGATACGCGATACTACACTCAAACGAGATCGTCTTGCGGATATTGTTGGGCCGAGAGTTAATCACGTGCACCGATAATAACTACGAGACGGTTGATAACTTTGAGAACTTTGTAGAACCCGTGATGCAGGTACAAAGAAAACCTTAGTACTTACCATGTGGGAAGGGGCTCTTACCCTTGACTCCAACATTTTACCTTAACCCAACCATGTTTGCGCATCATTAATTGCATGCATGCATTCATTCATAAAAACTTTTCTCATCCGATATCAAAGGACTTAAATTAAATTCTTTATAAACATTGTAGATGTTAATATTGTAAGAGGCATTAGGAAATTAAATTTAAAAAAAAACCGGACTTGTCAACTATTTTGTAATGTTCCTAAGCTCTGTTTTTTTTTAAAAAAAAAAAAAAAAAAAAAAGGAACTTCCTTGTAATGTGTCAGATTTTCAAGTGTAATAAATCTTATCTACAATGTCTACAATCAATTTAGTATAAGTCTTTTGATAAAAAATAAAAAATAAATAAATAAATAAATAAATAAAAAAAACTTTGCATATTTTAGCATAAACACATCATGCATCATCATGCATTCATAAGTCTCCAACACCGAGTCTCATATTCTCCTCTTCTCTCTGCCTCAGTCAAAGAAAGTGGCCCGGCATTTTTACTACAAGTTTACCCTTATCTACAACACTCGAGCAAGTTAGGAAGATGGAACGTCTCGAGCAAGAGAATCAAGCACTCCGTGAGCAAGTAACAAATATGAACGGGGAAATAGAGAGGTTAA
Organism: Trifolium fragiferum; assembly: GCA_954870985.1. Taxonomy (NCBI): domain Eukaryota; kingdom Viridiplantae; phylum Streptophyta; class Magnoliopsida; order Fabales; family Fabaceae; genus Trifolium; species Trifolium fragiferum. The sequence goes on from OX940792.1 coordinate 27,459,386, forward strand.
CTGCCATAGTGACTGATGTTTTGGTTAATCAAGCTCAAGCTCAGGTATCGGTCCCTCAGCTCACTAGCACTTCTCTGGTTCAGCCAACTACTGTGCTCACCAGCCTTTCTCAGTTAACTATGTCTGAAGGACACCCATGGGGCATGGCTCGTAGCTCCATCGAAGGGTTTTACTTCCCTAATTCTGGGGTCCCGACTTCTATTGTGCAGCATACAAGTGTTATTCCCCAACATGTGACAACTCTTCCTCAAACTAGTGCTTCAGTGCCACCTTTAACGAGGACTCTTTCCACTTCTACAAGTCACAATGTTCCCTGTATGAATGAACCCGTCTATCATGAAGAACCAATTGGAAATGTAGGGGCACATGGTCGCATGAATGATCTTCAAGACGAGCTCGATAAGATGCACCTTGAGATCAAAGCTCTTCGTGGGAAGGATTTATTTGTGAAAAATGCTCGCGACCTCTGTTTAGTGCCAAACGTCAAGATCCCGCCTAAGTTTAAGGTCCCTGAGTTTGAAAAATATAAAGGAAATTCTTGTCCCCGAAGTCATTTGGTAATGTACGCTCGGAAGATGTCTCCTCATGCGGATAACGATCAGTTGCTCATCCACTACTTTCAGGATAGTTTAACCGGTGCTGCTTTGAATTGGTATATGGGTCTAGATAGTGCCAACATTCGAACTTTCAGTGACTTGGGCGAAGCTTTTATCCACCAATACAGGTACAATTTGGACATGGCCCCTGATAGCGATGAACTACGAGCCCTGACCCAAGAAAAAAATGAATCATTCAAAGAGTATGCCCAGCGATGGAGAGGACTTGCTGCACAAATTCGTCCACCCTTAGAAGAAAAAGATTTGCGCAAGATGTTCCTTCATACTCTCAGCCCCTTTTACTATGAGAAAATGATTGTGTCCAAGAATTTCACTGAAATGGTGGAGATGGGAATGAGTTTAGAAGATGGGGTCCGTCAAGGACGTCTAACAAAGGAAGGTACACCAGTTTACTCACATACTGCTGCTGTCTCAACCATTCCTCAACAACCCTTCAATCAATCAGTTCGTACTCAGAGAAAGCAGTCATTTGACCTTATACCAATGAAGTACGCAGACTTGCTTCCTGTCCTACTTGCAAGAGACCTTGTCCATACCAAGCCACCTCCCCCTGCGCCTGAAAGACCGCCTGTTTGGTATCGCACTGATCTTACTTGTGATTTCCACCAAGGAGCACCCGGACATGACGTTGAACAATGTTATGCACTCAGAAAAGAGGTTCAGAATTTGGTCCGTACCAACATGTTATCCTTCAATGATCCAAGCTTGAACGTCCAAAGTTCACTCTCTGTCTAACAATGGATTCTCTGTCAGCGTGATTCAAGATTATCAAGAAGCTTGTCCATAGGATCACTAGGCCTTTTATTTTGCATTTTCTTACTTGTTAAGCATTTGTTTGCATTTTTAAATTGTATCTTTTAAATTAATGTTTCTAAAACAATGAGCATGCATATTTTGGAATCCATCCATTCGTATTCACTCTTTTTCTATGTTTTTCACTTCTTACGTTAACGAACTTGAGGGGGAGGATGATGTAAACAAATTAATCTAAAATTGCTGATATATGTTGATACATGCTTTCATTGATAAGACCCGGTTGACGATGTAAGGCATTGTTTCACTTCCCAAACACCGGAGAAATAAGGAGATAATCCGTATTCAACCCCTTTGAGCCAGAAGATGGTGTTCTTTCTTTACAAAACACAACCCTTAAATCTTGACCTGGGGCAGGGTAGTTTTTCAATTAATTCAATGATACATCTTGATGCAAGAGGATCCATTTGTCTGAGATACAAGAAATTAGGAGGACAAAGCTTACAATGTCATGTGGCAATCACAAATGTCTGTACCTATGATTGCTGACACCAAAGAAGAGTTACTCGAACAATTGGCCGAGTTAGCTCGTGAGAAGAGTGTTTGAAGAAAAAGCATGAAGAATTAGAGATTAGGCATGAAACGTTGAAAAGAGATTTAGATATAAAGAAGCATGAGTTTTTGACCCAAAGTCGGATAATTGTCCAGAAGACCATCCAGCTTCAAGAGAAGGATGCTGCGCTTAGAAAAGACCCGAAGGGAATGAAGTATAATATGGACATTTTAAGTTTGCTTATTCATTGTATTTTCTTTTAGTTTCCAATAAAAAAAAATTCCCGGTGGATCGAAAACCTAAAAGGGCGATCCATACAAAAGTTAGGGATAATAAAAAATAAAAAAAGAAGGAAAAAAGAAGTGTTTTTATTCATTGTATTTTTGTAATGTTATAGTTATCAAGTGAAGTGGATATTTTCTACAATATTTACATTTAATTAGAAGCAAAAATTATGGTATCCCGATGGTCCATAAAAATAAGGGGATCAAAAACAAGTTTGTGAATAAATAAGTGACTGTTACTCCAAGAATCTCATTAAGGCGGCGACCAAAGAATCGATCTCAAGCGTTCATTGTCAAAGAAATCCTCTGGGTGACCAAAATGTGCCTGATGAATTAATTGAATATCTAGGAATGAAGGACATCAAAGAAGAGTGGGTGGGTAAAAACAGAAATTTGAGCCTAAAATCTTTTTTTCAAAACCATGAACCAGGCCACGTTATAACCCTCAAAAGACCTAATTGAAATTGGGTCACTTTGAAAGCATAATCAGCAAAACCTTGTTAAAAACTGACTCCACCTGTTTGTTGAGTAACTATCTTTTACACACACTACACGTGTTTTCTATAAAATCTTTTTCGATTCCAAAACTTGCATGTATATTACTTCAGAAACACTTTTCAAAAGAAACAATTTTATTTGCAAGCTTATGTTTAGCATCAAGGAAATTCAAGCAAATGGTCTAATCGAGAGTGGATCAACTTAAGGTTTCATAATGTGGGGCAAGTTACCTCAGCATGTTGCCAATTTGGGGCAAGTTACCTCATCATTCTGCCAAATAGGGGCAAGACCTTGCACCAGGGGCATTCTCTTCAAAGATTCGAAGTCAAAGTTTCCTTAAACTTGGGGCAAGTTATCTCAGGATTCTGCCAATTAGGGGCATACCTTTCAAGGATTCAAGGTTAAGGTTTCACTCATTTGGGACATCTTATTTGTCAGAGTACCTCCAATATGAAGCGTCCTAAACAGTGGGATTTGAAGTTGTTAATAAGAAATTTTTCATGTTATCTTAAGCACAAACTACAAGCATATTCTTCTCCAACTCATGAGTCATAGAAGCATACAATCAACATTTGTCCCGAGAACGGATAGACAAACACAGTCATTGCTAAAAAAAAAAAAAAAAGGGCTCGCTAAGTTGAAAACCTGAAAAGGCGGCTTAGGCAAAAATGAGCGTCCCGGTGGATTGAAAACCTGAAAGGGCGATCCAGGCAAAAATTAGGGGCAAACAAAAAATATAATCCCGGTGGATTGAAAACCTAAAAGGGCGATCTAGGCAAAAGTTAGGGATTCAACAAAAAAAAAAAAAAAAACAACAATTACCAAAACAAAAAAAGCATGACTGTCGAAGCTTGACCTTGAGAAAGCTTTCTGTTTCAGTTTACAAATGGCGACTTCTGCCAAATTTCTGATCAATGGGCTTTATTTTCAACATATGTCCATCAGCTGATATTGTGTATCGGGCGTTGTTCCGATGATTTGATTTAATTCATCTACAAGGGTGTTATCCCCAATGAAGAATTGCCAAGTGGTTATACAAGCTATGCCGGGCCGCTTCCTATCTTACCTGTCCAGTCTTGTCTCGTCCAAGTTTTATATAATCATACAAATACAAGAGTCATACATACGATGCATACATAACATTCATACATTCTTGACATTCATTCATACATAACATATATACTCACACAATTCATGCATGACTGCATTTTTCCACATATTCATTAATTCACTCGTCTTGGTCGTGTTTATTCTCTGATAATAAAGGTGGGCGTGTCATTCTCCCCAAATAGATTGTCAGCCCTAAGCAGAAAATGCATATCATTTCTACATTCCCCACCGAGATAATCCTCGTGGAAGAAGGTTGCTTCAGTTGTTTCCCAATCGAGTTTCTTCCTCGTTGGGTAAAGAGTCTTGTTTAACTATTTTCTCTCCAATTCTTTCCTGGATTGAGTTCTTTTTCCAATCAGCAAGTGGCAGTCTCTTTATTTGAGAAGCTTGCATACAAACAATTAAACTCTCGCTTTCCCCAAGTGATGTCATCACCAATGTATATGGAAAAGAGGTGTTAATCAATTTACTTCACAAATAATTTCATCATTCAGGTTTCCTCAGTATACCATCATTTGTATAATAGTGGGTAATCTTAGTCATTTGTCTGGATATGCCATCTCTCGTCGACAGTAGATAATGTCTGATAATTTCGCATTTGCCTTCATTAAGCTCTCATAACAAGTAATACCTTCCTCAGTGAAACTATATCATGCCCCCAGTGGAGTCGAATTCCCCTCTTCTGTAAACCTATATATCCCTTTTGTCATCTCTTCGCCAGTTGGGTCACTTGCGTCATTCCCTTTGTGTTTGTCTCAGTCTCCCCCAGTGATAATAACTTGTTTCTTGGGGCATCTTGTTCTCACAAAATTTACAAGAGTCATCCCCAGTGCGCCTGGTCCAAAGATGTCTCCATCAATCATTCATCACAAAAAGAGTCATCCCCAGTGTTTCTGGTCCAGAGATGTCTCCATCAATCATATATTACAAAAAATATCATTCTCAGTGTATCTGATCCAGGATGTCATCATCAAACATATTTCAAGTAGCAGATGCTACAAATAAACATTTGCAAAATTACATTCTATTCCCCAAAAAAGTCATTCTCAATACGTCTGGTCAAGTCAATTTATCTTTTCTTGTTATGTCCTGCTCTCTCACAATGACGGCAGACATTTACTTTCTTCCTGTGTCCTGCTCTCCTACATCGACAGCAGACAGTTTATCTTCTTATTATGTCATGCTCTCCCACAATGACGGCATACATTTACTTTCTTGTTATGTCCTGCTCTCCTACATCGACAGCATACAGTTTATCTTCTTATTATGTCATGCTCTCCTACAATGACGGCATACATTCACTTTCTTCTTGTGTCCTGCTCTCCTACATCGACAGCAGACAGTTTATCTTCTTATTATGTCATGCTCTCCTACAATGACGGCATACATTTACTTTCTTCCTGTGTCCTGCTCTCGTACAATGACGGCAGACATTCACTTTATTCTTGTGTCCTGCTCTCCTACATCGACAGCAGACAGTTTATCTTCTTATTATGTCATGCTCTCCCACAATGACGGCTTACATTATCTTTATTCTTCTGTCTTGCTCTCCCACAATGATAGCAAACAAAGTCTCTTCTCCCTTTTACGTCTTGCTCTCCTACAATGACAGCAGACAATTTATTTCCTTGTTGTGTCCATACCATCCCACAATGCTGGTAGACACTGTCTTTACTGCTTCTGTCCGCTACAGGACTTTATTGCTTTATGTCTTTACTTATGTCCGTTCACAGGACTTTATTGCTTATGTCCGCTCACAGGACTTTATTGCTTTATGTCTTTACTTCTGTCCGATACAGGACTTTATTGCTTATGTCCGCTCACAGGACTTTATCGCTTTCTGTCTCTACTTCTGTCCGTTACAGGACTTTACTGCTTCTGTCTGCTTATAAGATTGTACTGCTTTTGTCATCATCATTCATGTTCCCCAGTGAGTCTGTCTCCTGCCTGCCAAGTAAGTTCTGCATAACCTTGCATTTTCAAATGTTTACAAGCCAAGCATTCATAACATAACATCATATCATTCCCTGTTCGGTTGGTCAAAAAATGGTGTACTTTATATTTAAGTTTCTTCTACCGTCCTTTCAAAACAACAAAAATATCTTTTTCTTCTTTCAAACTTCCGGTAGAAGAAACTTAAATAGGGGCATCTGTCATACCCCATTTTTTGACCACCCCTAATTTCTTCATTTTATTTTGGCTCATTTTAAACATGTTAATTTTCATCACATTATTATTATTTGTTAATTTAAAATTGCTAAAAAAATAGTATTTTATCCTGTTTACGCTGCTTAACTGTTTCATTTTTAGATAATTAATTACATGACATTTTGATCTTTTTCTTGCACCATAAATTTCCAAATATGCTCTTGTACCATAATTTGTTCATAAACTTGATTTTGTTCCCATTTTACCCTTTTCAAAAATTTCAAATATTAAGGTAACTTCTTTTGCAAGTAATCTCATTCTTCATCCATTCTTTATGATTTTTGAGTTATAATTTCATCTCCATCATTTTCATATATTATGAGCATAATAAAAATATTTTAATTATATTTTAATTTGCATTTTTATTTTATATTATATTATTATATTCATATTTACATTTTAAGTTCAAAAATTCATTTCTTCATCAACAAGTAATCTTTTTTATTCAAACTTTTTTTCAATTGTTTCCAATTTAACTCATGCATTGTATAAACCCTGAAAAATGACATATTTGCCCTTTATCAATTTATATTTTATTTTCCATATTTTCATGTATTTTCATTAATTCATTTTAATTGATTTTTCACCATTTTTCCCATCACACTTAAATCCCACAATTTTCTCTTGATCCTTATCTCCTCAAATTGATCCTAGTATATTCTTTTCATCACAGCTCATGAGCATAACAAGTGTCCTCATTTCTCTTGATCAAAAAACCCACAAAAATCTCATAACCAAAAACTCAAAATTACCCTTGATTCTTATCCAATTGAAGCCAACTCATAACCTAATTTTCCACTACAAATAACACTCTTCAGTGAGGAGAGAGGAGACCACGAAATTCATTCACAAACTCAGAGAAAATCAATCCCAAGTTCTCTCATTTTTTTACCCTTTTTCTCAAAATTCAATTTCTTCATAAACCTCATCCAAATCTCAATTTCTTCATCAAATAAGCCTCCAAACACTTCCAGTAGCATAAAACAACCACAAAACACAAGCTCTAACCCATAGATTCGAGAGAATCAAAACCTCAAAAACCTTCAAAAATGTGAGATTTGAATATGAGTTTCTAGCCTCTGTTTCTGTCGTTTTTTAACCCCATTCATCATCAAATAACCTCTAGATGCTTTCCCATTGCTTAATTTAACCCAACTCTCGTTCAAATCACGTTTTCTGAAATTTAAGTTTGAACTTTTTCTCATCGTTTTTCAAAACTGAAGCATCCTTTGAAGAAAATAACGGCGGATTCGTGTTCCTCGTGATTTTTCGAGTGGGATAGAGTATTTTGGAGCGAGTTTTATTACTGTTTGGACGTCCGGTGATGTTCGTCGCCGCGCCGGTGAAGCTCTGGCCGTTTGCTTGACGCGAGGAAGAACAAGACCTATGGTGTTCCCTCAGATCCCCAGATCCCATGAAGCCCGTTAGATCTCGCGTGTGGGTCACAGCCGTCAGATCAAGCCAACATATTACGCGCGTCCGATTCTTTTACATACAGATCCAACAACCCAAAGGACGCGTTGCACCGTGGTCTCCAGTTCCTGCGGAGCACCGGATGCATCACCTGCTGATTTGAATCTCACGCCTTCAGATCTGATCAGACGCACCAGATTGCGCGCGCGTACTGTGCTTCCTTGGACCTGTGCCACACCTGATTCTGACGCATACTGGGCTTTAAGCCCAAAGTCCAGGTATTATTTTCTGCACCCCCCTTTCTATTCGTTTTGATATTCACACCTTCTCTGTTATTTAATTTTATTTTTAATTCCTGAGATGATTATCATTTTTTAATTATATGTTAGGTTATTATTAATTGATATATCATGAAATAAATTTTTAAATCATTTATTTACTATTTTTTTTCCATATTTTCTTCATTTATTAGTGTATAAATTAGGTTTAACTTAATTAACTTTTGATAATATGCTTGTGTTACTTAATTTACCATACGACATGAATAATATGCTAATGTTTGGAACTTTTTATCTTGATGTGTATATAATCATGTATTATTTTGATTTTTTTTATCTTTTGGCACTATTTAATTAGGTTTAAATGTTAATAATTGATCTTATGTGATTAAAAATTATTTTCCTATGTTCTTATTATGCCATGAACTTTTAATTATTTTTTGTTGAATGTTACCTTCTGACTTTGGTTCATTTTGCCTTGATCCCATGATTTTTCTTGTTTATTTTGTTTTAATTGCATTAATTAATTATAGGATTTATATGTTAGAGTCTTAAGTGATTTTTATTTGATGTTTTAATTATTAATTGCCACTAAATTTGTTCTATGCTTGATAACATGCTTAATTTTTGCTTTCATGATTTAGTCCTAGGTTTTTTTGATTTAATGTGGTTAATTTTTAATAGTGGGATTTAATTGTAAATTATTTTCTTCATTTAATTAAAAATATATATGCATGTATATGATTTTGAAAATGCTTGATTTATTTTGATGATATTTTCTATGGTATGATATGATAGTCTTAAGTATCTTGATTGATTTTCAATTTTCATTTTTTAGACAAGTATATGTATGTATGTTTAATTGGAAATGTTTGGTATTATCTAGGTTATCTTATTATTTGGTTATTTTATGATGTGTTAAATTTTTGCTTTTGCTTTTTCTTGTCTATTCCCACTCTCATGTTTTATGTGTTAATCTTGTCATTAATTGTTATTTGTTTTATGCTTCACATGATACTTATGTCTCATTACTTGCTTCGTATTTATTACTTGTTATATGCTTTATAATTCATCTCATGATTTTATGATTATATGCTTTATATTTATGTTTCTCGCACTTATGTTATATTATATGCTCTATATTTATATCTCTTTTATTTATATTTATGCTATCATTATTATTGTTATTCAATCCCCTTTGCATGTTTCCCCCCTGGTTGTAATTTTAAATGCGCATAATTGGCGCGATTTATTTTCAGTCATTATTTATTATTGTCATTATTTAATTCAATCCCATTTGCACGTTCCCCCCCGGATGTATTGTATGCTTTAAGTTCTCGCTCATTATTGCTCGTTAGTATATTTAATGTGTTAATCCGAAGAAAGGAAAAAAACCTCGACCTATATGTCGTTGCAAAAAGTCTAGGCGCGATTCAAATATTTTAGGTTGTTTAGTTAAAGCGTTAGAACTCTCGTTAGAACCATTAACCTTTTTTAGCAAAAAATAGAGGTCAACACCTCTTCTCAAAAATATCCAAAATATATCACTTATAAAAAAAAAAAACTTTTCTTCAAAACAACTTGGATTTTAAACCAAGTCATTAATCAAACTTTTCTCAAAAATAACTTGGATTTTAAACCAAGTTCTCAATCAACCAAACTTTATTTTCTTTAGGTAAAAACTCTTGGTTTTTCAAATCAAGTTTTATTTTCAAATTCACAACTCATTTTCATTAGATAAAAACCTTGGAACTCAAGCCAAGTGCATTTTGTCACTCAAAACTCATTTTCCCAATAAAATACTCAATTAGCCCTAAATCTTATACATATTTTCAAACACATAAAAACAAAGCGCTTAAGATAGAATACCAGAGGTTCCTATAGAGTACTATAGACGCCTAGGGTGCTAATACCTTCCCTTTGCGTAACCAACCCCCTTACCTCGATCTCTTTATTTAGGGTGTTTAACGGACTTTTCTCCCTTCTTCAGAAAAATAAAAGCTCGGTGGTGTAATTAAATATTTTGTGATTCAACGCTTCCCTATAGCTTGACATCCAAAAATCACCGCGACACTAAGTACATTCCCCCGTCAAAATAATATCATCGGCAAATTGAAGATAGTGGAACAAAATGTTTTCACTAACCTTATAACCATGATAGAGATTACCATCCACCGCTTTACGCATAAGACCGAAATACCTTCAACAACAATCAAGAAAATAAAAGGTGATAAGGGATCCCCATGCCTCAGCCCTTAACCAACATCAAAAACCGCCGTAGGGCTTCCATTCACCAAAATAGACATTGAACTTTGAAATACACAAGTTTGAATCTAGCGCTGCCAACATTCCGCAAAACCCATACGAGCCATCATATATATAATACAAAAAGTTCCAATTGACTGTATCATAAGTCCTTTCAAAATCCACTTTAAACAATAAACATTTGGAAAATTCTATGGTACAATATGTTTTCAAATTAATAGAAAAATGAGTATATTTTGAAAGAATTTTTTTTCTATCTTATAAAATATTATAATAACTAAATATTATTCATCAAAGTTGTCAAAAAAATAAAATTTGGTTTTTTTTTAAAATACTTTTTAATATTTATTATTCATAATGGTGAATATTGAATTTTTAATGAAAAAATAAAAAAAAAATTAGTATCATGTTTATAAAAAAATGACATTGTGATTTTCTTTATAAATTATGTTTTCTAAAATATAATAGTCAATAAATAACTTTTTTATTTATAAAATTTATTGTTTATTTAACATTTTAAAAATCTAGTGCACCGGTACATTAAAATTTTACTAATGTACCATAAAAGTTCCCTAAACATTTATCTTTTCTCCTTTTTTCCAATTCTAACAATTCATGACAACCAATACCCCATCTAAAATCTGCCTATTTGGTTAAAAAAACCGACTGAACTTTCGAAATTAATTTTCTCATCACTTTCTTCAATCTACCTACCATAATAAAAAGTTTAGAGTGTTACACATTTTACTTCACACATCAAAAAAAATTATAATTCATAACAATGTTAACCTACAACTTTTTATTTAAGTGAATAATGTATCATTGTTGTAAATTTATAAATCAAAGGGTTGGAAATCTAATATTTGAGTAGTATCAATTGTAGTTTCACTCAATAATTGTACTCATGTTTGGAGTGGGATCAACATCATGAGTGATACTAATTGATAACTCAACTCTAATGATATTTATCTATTAGGAACACAGTCTAGAAGCTATATAGCTATATTCGATTATTACTTTCCTTGCCTCATTTCAATCTTTGACCTGTATAGTAGTTAATTTGAAATTGAAAAATGTTAATTAGTGTTCGTTCAGAACATTAAAAAAACTTAATATACTAAAATTATATCAAAATTTGTGTAAGTAATATTTATAAAATATAAAAATAGTTACTTTTATATAATGTAAAATTTTCATTTTTTTTACACAACATGAATCTTTGAAGTTTCATATATTTTTTTTAAAACGTCGGCTGTTCATCTAGTAATTAATTACTAGAAAAATCTTAAATACCGACGGATAAAATCTGTCTCTAAAATGCAAATATTCCGTTACTAAGCAGGTTAGAGACGGATTTGATCCCGTCGGTAATTTTCTCGTCTCTAAACTGTTAGAGACGGACAAAATCTATCTATAAAATGAAAATATCTGTCTCTAAAATAAAAATATCTGTCTCTAACTGCTTTTTCTATCTCTAATTCCATCTCTATTAGAGACGAAATATATTATGTCTCTAAATTCCGTCGGTATTTCAACTTTTTCTAGTAATATTACTAACACTCTATCTTTAATCTTATAAAAAAATTTACCAAAAATTATATGTTATGAAAATGGAAAATGCTATTTAGTAAGAAAATCTATGAAGAAGAATTGCAAGAATAAATCTCCACCCTTGTTTACATCAACTACCCCCCATGATTTCCACTAAAAGAGGAGATTAAAATTACATCATCCTATAAAATAATACCATGTGTTATTCTTGCATTTCTTCTCTAAAATAATTCTTACTCCCTCCGGTCTCATATATAAGCAAATTTTCAAAAAAACACAATTTTTAATAAAGTAGGTAAATGCATTGGTTGAGGAGAAAAAACACCTTAAAAAGTGTAAAACATTATATTTATTGGTTGAAATTGAAATAATGTCATAAAACATAATAATTGTAATACACTTTTGCTTATATTTGAGACTTTTAATTTTTTTGTTTTGTTGTTTATATTTGAGACCGGAGGGAGTACTAAATAGCAATGGTCATAAAATAATTCTTATTAAATAGCAATGCTTATAACAGTTAATTAGTTTTACATACATTATCATTTATAAATATTTGAAATATTATAAGAGAGAAAATGTATGATCATTTCCACGAGTAAATTAAATAGAAGTATTATATAAACTGGGGTGAAAACCAAAGATTATCTTTTAATAACAATTCATATATTTAAAATTGTTTTTAAAAACCAATAGTTTACTCTTCTTATAACATGTAGTCCCTCTGCTTTTTTTTTTTTTTTTGTACATAGTCCCTCTGCTTGTTTATTAGACGGAAAGTTGACATATGACACACTATTTTTAATTCATATATGTTGCTCTTTAAATAATAATTCTTACATTTTAAAATATGTTTTTGGTCCCTATATTTTTGCTTTCCCTCGTACTCCGAGTCCCTTCAACGCAACTAAATGTCAACGACAAAGAAAACGTCCCCGTCTTATACTATCCAGTAAAGGGTCACTACCGCCGATGACAATATTCATCGTCTCTTTGCAGCAGAAGTTATGGTGGCAATTACAAGCAACACATTATAAGGATTCTAAACTTTCTACAATAAGAAATTTGATTTTTAGTGACTTCATGAGAGCGTAGGTAAAAGATTTTTCTGTACCCTATAATTTGTTGTACCTACGGAATTTTGTAGGTATAGGTCAAAATAGTCATTCCAACGCATTTGTTTCCATACCCTATATAGCATGTAGTTACGGATTTTCAACTGATGATACAAAACACTTAGTTATACGTACCTACCGAATTTACCGTCACTATAGCCTGTAGTTACGGATTTTCAACTGTTAGTACAAAATATTTAGTTATACCTACAATTTTTATCGTGAGTATATACATATAATCCGCCTATACCTATGGCTATTGTGCCTCTCACCAGGGGCGGATCTGTTCAAGGCATGGTGTGGCTATAGCCACACCAGCCCAGCCGAGAATTTTTTGGAAAAAAAATAATATATAACTTTTATAAATAATTTAAGTCATTCTGTATACATATTTATACAAATATTAATGTAAATATTAGTTTAGAGTTTATTATTGACAATCGTAAGTTTTTCTTACATATATTAGTTAAAGTATCAGTGCAAATATTAGTTTGTAGTGTATTATTGATGATTTTAAGTCTCTCGTTAATATGTACAATATTATTAAGTTGTATGGTTTAATTTTATAATAGTCAATTTAAACTTTGTTTATCAAAAAAATAATGGATAGCTAATTGAATGAGTAAAATTAGCAATTGAACTAACACATCAATATGAAATGACATAAAAAAAATATGTTTAATTAATATTTAATTTTTTCAAGTAAGATAATACTAATAAAAGGATGGCAACTAGTATATATTAATAAATAAAATGTAATTATATATGAATGAAAGACAAGCGGAAAACAAGTTGCGCCGCTAACCCTTTTCAAAGTTAGATCTTGTGAAGCATAAAATAATAATGATATGCATGATTTAACATATATTCAATAAGTTATAGTTTTTTTTTTTTTTAAATAGAAATTTTGTGGTTTCTTACATATGGTTTGTTGGCTGAAATATTAGGATGAATATTTTTTTTCTTCGATAATGCTTTAAATTTTTAGCCCCACTGACATTTTAAGTCCAGATCCGCCTCTGCCTGTCACTAGCTAGAAACTTCTGTTGATAATTATCAATTTTCTTATAGTTGAATACCCGCCGGCCTAAACTCGCAGCAGCCATCAAGAGCATATGACCACCAGTGCATTTTTATCCTTTCTTTAATCTAGAAAATACTAAAATTGTGTATTTATTATTAAATGATTTTTTTTGCCTTTTATAAAAACAAATGTCACCTATATATTAATACATGTCGCCTATGTTTGATATTATGATAGATATGTTATAATCAAGTTGATCCACTGTGATTTCACAAAAGTTTCACTCTTTGTAGCTTTTGTAAAATAACGGTGGATTATCGTGATTTTGACATATCCATCGTAATATCAAACATACAAGTCATTATATCATTTGTCGGGCCCACCATGTGCCACGTTAGCTTTCCATCTAGAAAAGAAATAGATGGAATAAATTTGGTAATAGAAGTAAAATGTAGGGCTATTGCTAAAAAGCGAACAAAATGTAAGAACCAAAAATATAGTTAATCGGGCCCATTGTATGTCACGTTAGCTTTCCGTCTAAAAAAACAAAGAGGGAAACTAAATTTGATAACGGAAGTAAACTATTAACCTTTTTAAAATTATTTTTTTAAATGTAGGATCAATTGTTAAAAAATAAACAAAATGAAAGAACTAAAAATATATTAATCCAAAAATTTATTAATCGATAATTTTGCAATGAGTCTTATATATTAAAGGAGCAAATAAAAAATATTATTATAAACGGTTTCTTCTTTGATAATATTATTATAAAGGGTCATGCTAAACAGTACACGCGAACATTTGTTAAACATACCAAAAATAGAAATAAAATATAAAATTAATATTGATAAAATAACTTTTTATATTCTCAATGCATTGAATGCACAAGTTTCGAGACAAAATTTCCATATTTATATGCTTAACTAGTGCCCCCGGGAGCACTGTTTAGTATTTTCCTATTATAAATGGTCATAGAGGGATCTATTGTTAAAAAATATTATTAATTATTATATACTCCCTCCGGTCTCATATATAAGAAACACTTTACTTTTTAGATTCATTGTAAAATGAATGTATCTAGACAATATTATAGTCTAGATTCATCCATTTTATAATGAATCTAAAAAGTAAAGTTTTTCTTATATATGAGACCGGAGGGAGTATATATTCACATTAACCTTTCACCTACAACCCATGTCTCATATATACCGTGTCTCCTTTATAGTATTATTTTATATCGATACACATGGTGCTGTTAAAAAGAAAGCAGATGATAGGGAAGAATCTAAACAACTTTTTTTTCCATTGGATTATACTTTGTTGGAAATCAGTGCTAAAGCCATTATATACATGGCTGTGTCACAATTCACATCACTGTAAATTTATTAGCTTCACCTCTACTCGATGGGCGCCATATAGAGAAGAACCTTTTGTTCTTCTTCTTGTTACAAGTAGAACCTTTCTTTTTATTGATCATATATAGGAAATGACAATGAAATGAATAAATATTGACCTCTCCTAATGAAGCCTTAATATACTCATTCTGGAAAATGGTTTTGTTCAACCAAATATATATTTAGAGTGTATAGAATGGGTAATTAAATATTTTATGAAAATTAGGACTCTAAATACTTTAAATATTTAATTGAATTTTTTTTTTTTGACGGGCTAATTGAATTTTAATCATTTGTAAAAAACAATTGTATGGGCGAGTAATATTATTCATTCTAATTTTTGTTGGGCTATTTTTATTAATTTTTTTAAAAAAAATTAGGATAAAATTATAAAAATATAATGAAAAATTATCAACATATTTTTATTAATTTAGTTGGTAAATTTTACTCTTAAAGGTGTATATTACATGCAGGGGTGTTTATTTAGCATAAATTAGGCTTTTAATCCTTTTGGTGGTCTTAGGAATCTTGTTACAGGATTTGTCGCGGGCTTGTCATGTTTTTTGGGTTGATCTTTCATGAATAAAATGAAGAATTTTTTTCCCATCCCCCACATCTCTTTTTCATCCCCTGAGTTTCCAAAAATACTCTTGATAAAAAAGTTCGGGGAATGCGTACCCCCCTATTGAAGGAAGTTATACGAACGAAAAGTTCGGGGAAAATTTCGGGTCACATTTACCGATCTTTTTTATTTCATATATTCGTAATCTTAAGGGTAAAATCGGATTTCAGGGGGTTAAAAAGAGACGCGAGGGTGGGAAAAGAATTCTTCGAACAAAATTGAGTATTACTTTATGTGCCACTTGAGCTTCTCAAGTGCCCCCTGAACTGAGTTTGCTACCTAGGATGTTAACCTTATAAAATCAAATTTAAATTTTTTGTCATTTTCTCCCTTCTCTCATCTCCCATGAAAGAACCATATAAAAATTTATTTTTTTTTATCCTCTCCACCCTTTTCTCATCTTGAGTGAGCAATTTTGAATGAAACACAATTCGCAAGTTAAAGTATGAACCCTTCCTTCATCTCACAAGAAAATATTTTGAAAAAAACATTGTATGAGTGAGTGATTAAAAAATGAAAAAAAAAAAAGTTTCAATTTATAGAATTATACTGTGTGTGTGGTGTGGTCGATACCGCCACAGTCACTCCAATTACCAATCAAAATAGAGTATTAGACGGTGACCAAATTTTTATAAAGTTCATTAGTTAAAGTGCAAAACGGTTTCGCATTATAAGTAGTAAATTGTGTTTGAGTTCCCACTCTAAATAGCGAAATGTGTTCAGTTCGCACTCTAAGTAGCGAATTGTGTTTTTTAATAATATATTCATTTTGGAGGGCGTGAAGCATGCAGACGTTGGAGTTGAGTAAAAAAAAATACCCGCTATGTAGGGTACAAACCGAGTTCGCTACCTAGATAGTGAGTGGGTATTTTAGTCATTTTAAAGGGCGCGTGAAAAACGGTGGGGCGCGAAAAAAGAACTCAACAAAATTTAGCTCTATTCTTTGCTTTTTCTTGTCAGGATAAATGTGTTTATCAAGAGCAATCAGCATTTATGAAGGGACGATCAATTCTTGATAATGCTCATATTGCCATTGAAGTGATCCATGCCTTAAAGAGAAAAACTAAATGGCATAGAGGTGAGTTAGCATTGAAGATTGATATTAGTAAAGCTTACAATAAGGTGGACTGAGACGTTTTCTGTGGAATCCCAACTAGAATGGGATTTGGGCCATTTGGCTACAAATGGATATGTTGGATAATGATGCATGTGAGTTCTGTGAATTATTAAGTACTCAACAATTATGACAAAGTTGGCCCGATTATTTCGGGGCGTAGATTACGACAAGGAGACCCTCTTTCTCCTTATCCATTTATTCTGGTGGCGGAGGGTGTGACTTCACTTATTCATCAAGCGGTTGGGAGGGGTGATGTTCATGGAGCTAGAATTTTTTCTGACGCCTCAGAGGTGTCTCACCTTTTGTTTCTTGTTTTGCAGGGCAAGTGTAGTTGAGGTAAATCACCTTATGAACATTTTGCACACTTATGAATTAGCCTATGATTAGGAAATAAATTTGGCTAAGTCCAAAGTATTTTTTAGTCGTAATATGTATCCGACAGCTAAAGAAGACCTATCTGGTATACTTGGTGTCTGACATGTTCTAGGAACAGATATATCGTGGTCTACCATCTATGATAGGAAGGAGCCAGAAAGCGATATTCTCTTACATTAAGGATCGTATCTAGAAGTACATGAATTTTTGGATTGAACATGTACTTATCCCCAAGGTACATGGTTCGATTTTCATGGAATGCAAAAACTCCACTAGTGATGGGGGTGGAGAAGATTGTGAGGTGGCAGTATCGGGACCACCTAAGGTGGTGGGGTCCAGGCAGGGTGTCTCCCAATACGATTTCGACTGGCACAATGTTATGTAGATTGTGAACTAAGTTGTCATGTGTGTGATACTAAGGTAGAGGATGACATTCATGTGTTTTTTGGATGTGCATCAGCCTGTGAATGTTGGTCGGCAGCATGTCTATCATAATTACTGCATAATGCAATGTACCACGAGACAGTCGTAGACATAGTATTTCAAATGTGCATAAAAGGACAACAGTGAGACGGTAGGGCGAGTAGCATCGTTATTCTGGGGCATTTGGAAAAATCGAAACGACAAGATCTGGAATGATAGTATTTGGCCACTAAGCCAAATAGGCATAATGGCTTCCGTCGCCTGTCTACTAGCTGCAGCGTCGTAATTTTCTTGTTGAGGATCATGTGCTAGTTCGGTGGGTTGGATAAAATGCAATGTAGATGCATTTGTAGCGGGTTCTGGTGTCACTTCTATGGGTCTTTGTTTTCGTTATACTGATGGGCAGTTTATGGTTGACTTATCCATTGGCAGCAACCTATTTACGCTGTAGTAGAAGGCGAAGCCTAGACTCTATTACATGCTATGAAAGTGGCTATTCATCGTGATTTTGAGCGAGTTCAATTTGAAAGCGATTAGAAGTTGTTAGTTGACGCTATTCATTCGAGAAGGCTAGGTAATTCAAAGTTTAGTTGCCAACGACATTATTCTTCTTATGTCATCTTATGTAAACTTTGAGGTTAAATTTGTTAGGAGACAGGCAAATTTGGTTGCTCATACTCTTGCTATGGCGGCCCATGTTTGAGCTAGTTTCTATAGATTTGAGATTATTTTCATATGTATTAAACATTTATTAGTTAATGATATGAATTAAGTTTGTTCGGTTAAAAAAAAGAATATAATGTATTTATTCTTATTTGATTCTTGCCTTAGTCATACATGCATGAATGTTGTTTGAGATGTAATTACTTATTTTCAGATGTATAAATTGATATGTGTGTAGCCCATGAGAAAATTGGCACTCATAAGAAATTTTCAGATCGACTTTCAGTTTTTTCGTAAGAAGAAATTAAGATGAGAAAACAATATCTACTTTTGAGAAAATGTATACCTATTAGATGATATTAACATCAAGGAGCTACTTCAAAGACTAATATTTATGAATGTGTCACTAACTAGCAATTTAAACTCTTATTACTGAGCTACTGCATGAAATATAAACTAAGAGATATATTTATTAATATTTCTATCTATTGCAAGAATAAACCATATATTTGTCCTTTGTAGTGTCTACAATACAACTCCCAAACTAACCTTGTAATCAACCAATTTTGTCTTAAACAAATTCCCTACTCCGTCTCTTTTGGATCTTTGATAATTTCCATTTTCTATATTAAGAACATTTTTTTCTCTCCCTTCACGTGTACCTTACTTCACTAAAAAAAACAACTCTTCTCTATCAATTTCACTCTCACTCACTTTGTTCATAATCAACAAAAATCAAATAATCTATGGCAATTTCTAACAAGTCACGTAACAACAGAAGAACCTCATCAACATCTTACACATCAACCTTAACCACATTAGTCTTTATTGCACTATGTGTCTTAGGTGTTTGGATGCTAACCTCTAACAATGTTGTTTCACCTAAAACTTTAACACGTTCAGCTGTTGATAACTCTGATTCCACCACCAATGATTTTTCTTCCAATGATGATCAAATTGATCAAACCACCGCCACAACCACCAACGACGATAACAATAGCAACAACAATAATAATTCAGATGATTCAACATCATCTGAAACCACAAACAACAACTCAGAAGATTCATCAACATCAGAAAGTACAAACAACGACAAAAACACGGTTGATTCAACATCTGAAACCACTAACAACGATAAAAAATTGGATGTTTCAACATCTGAAACCACAAACAACGACAAAAACTCAGATGAATCAACATCTGAAACCAACACAAAGAGCCAAGATCAAAAAGATACTACTGCTGCTGCTGCTACTACTACTACCACTACTGTGTATGGAGACAATCCTGGTAATCTTCCAGATGATGCTATCAAAAGGGATGTTGTAAATACAAACAACAATGACCAACCAAAACAAGATCATAAAAGTTCATCTTCTCAAAAACAGAAACAGGAAAAATCAAACAATGATCAGAAAAATGCTGTTTCTGAGAAAGTTGAACAAAGTACTCAATTGCCCGAAGAAAACAACAATCAGAAGGACATTGTAGAAGAAAACAATGCAAAGGGTGATCAACAACAAGATGTTCTGAGTTTTGATACTAGTGAACAAGGGTCTAAGAACAGTGAAGATGCCGCGAATGAACAACAGTTAAAAGAAGACAAAGGCGAAAATGAGAACATCGAAAAAGAACAGAAGAAAATGTCCAAAGAGGAACCAAAAGAACAAGAAAATGTGAATCAGGAGGAAACAGTAGAGAAGGCGAAAGAAGAAAAGAAGAGAAGGAAGTCGAAGAAGGAATCGAAGAAGCAATGGTCGACACAAGCAGATGAGTCTAAGGGAGAAAACGAGAGACAAAATAACAATGAATCAGGTAGTAGCAGTAGTAATGGTGTCGTTGAACAAGAAGGGCAAGATTTGAAGTGGAGTATATGTAATGTCACAGCTGGTGCTGATTATATTCCATGTTTGGACAATGAAAAGTATCTAAAGACATCACATAGAAAACACTATGAACATAGAGAGAGACATTGCCCTGAGGATGCACCAACTTGTCTTGTTTCCCTTCCTAAAGGATACAAAACACATGTTCCATGGCCTGGTAGTAGAGATAAGGTTCTATTATATATACCCTTTTATGAATATACTGTCTTCAAAATTAAGATACTACATACTTTTATGCCTTGTTTGGATAAAAGACAAAATAAAGTCAAATTGCTTTTATACAAGTTATAAACTGTTTCCATAAACTATTGCGGAGAACTTATGAAAATAAGATGAAAAAACTTTTGGACATAGCATAGACTGTTTTCATAAGCTCTCACAAAAAGTTTCACAAGTGTTTATTTCAGTCGATAGGCTCAAATATTACTTTAGTAATAAATATGCAGTGTGCTATTGGTGCATAATTGGTAATGAGTTTATCAAAAATATAATTTTTTTTTCTGTGTTTCAACAGATATGGTACCACAATGTACCACACATTAAGCTAGCTGAGGTGAAGGGACACCAAAATTGGGTGAAGTTGATGGGTGAGTTCTTGACATTCCCTGGTGGTGGCACTCAGTTCATTCATGGTGCTCTCCATTATATTGATTTTCTTCAAAAGGTAATAATTAATTTTCTTAACTAGGCCATATATGTTATACATATTGATATTACATAACCCAACCAGTGTTGCTTAGCAGCACTGAGTTTGTGAGAGAGAAACATAGTTCGACCCCAACATAAAAAATTCTTTGGGAGGGGAGAGTGCTTTAAATTTTGATCTAAGCAATCGAGCAGAGATTAATCTCATAGTCAATCCAAAAGACCGAAACTTGTGAGGATACTCAATAGAGCAATTGGAGTGCCGAATACTCTAATTACAGAGGTTTCCTACCTAAGAAAAAATCTAAATAATAGTTAGAACTTGATATATCTATGTTGGTATAACATAACATAATTGTACAATTTCACACATGATTGCTGAAAATAAATGGTTGATTATTATGCAGGCTGAGCCTAGTATTGCATGGGGGAAGCATACAAGGGTGATATTAGATGTTGGGTGTGGAGTAGGTAGTTTTGGAGGTTACCTATTTGAAAGGGATGTTATTGCTATGTCTTTTGCCCCAAAAGATGAGCATGAAGCACAAGTGCAGTTTGCACTTGAGAGAGGGATACCAGCTATATCTGCTGTCATGGGTACTCAAAGGTTGCAATTCCCCAGCCGTGTCTTTGATCTTATACATTGTGCGCGTTGTCGAGTGCCTTGGCATGAAGATGGTTAATCTCACTCCAACACTTTCTCCTTTTTTAGAATTTCTCATTCTCATTTAATTGTATAACACTTCTTTTCTGTTATAGGTGGCTTGTTACTTTTGGAATTGAACCGTGTTCTTCGACCAGGTGGTTTTTTTGTATGGTCTGCTACTCCTGTATACCAGACTCTTGAGGAAGATGTGGAGATATGGAAACGTAGGATATATATATATATATAACTTCATACCTTATCTTTGTTATATATCAATAATAATAACTTTGAATTTTTAGATGTGCTGACATTTTGTTTTTTTCTTTCAGAAATGTCCGCGTTAACTAAGCAAATGTGTTGGGATCTTGTGACCATAAAAAATGATACTCTGAATCATGTTGGTGCTGCCTTCTTCAGAAAAACCACTTCCAATGAATGTTATGAGCAGAGGGATCAAAGCCAACCTCCAATGTGCAAAGATGATGATGATCCAAATGCTGCCTGGTAAATCTACGTCGTTAGAAACTTTTATGTGCATGAAAAGAAATAGCATGCTTAAATTCGAGCCGAGTTTAACAAAATCACAATGAAGCAACATGATTTCTGCAACCCCAACATGATTCAAAACATACATGTTGAGCACATTACCGCAGTTAATTTTAAACCATGAAAAACATGACACCGTAACACTTATTTTCATTATGATTTACAAAATATATTATTCTACAGGTATGTACCTCTACAAGCTTGCATGCACAAGTTGCCTGCTGCCGAGACTGAGAGAGGAGCTAAATGGCCTGAAGCTTGGCCTCAAAGACTACATGAATCCCCATATTGGTTAAACAATGAACAGGGTGAAAAACCTTCTTCTAAAAATTTTGCAGCTGATGCAGAACGTTGGAAATACAACGTTGTAGATGAGCTTACCAACATGGGTGTTGGTTGGTCAGACGTGAGAAATGTCATGGACATGAGAGCCACCTATGGAGGGTAAGCTTTCAACTTGCATTACAACTTACATGTTTCAAATTAAGCGTCTAACGCGTAAGCCATAGCTTTTGTTTCAAAGAGGCTAACAATTATTGAATCACTTATCTACCAACTACCAAGTGATTATAAAGTCATTTTATGTGTGCAGATTTGCAGCAGCTTTGAAGGATCTCCCTGTATGGGTATTTAATGTGGTGAATGTGGATTCTGCAGACACACTTCCTATAATCTTTGAACGAGGTCTTTTTGGAATATACCATGATTGGTGTGAATCCTTCAGCACATATCCACGAACTTATGATCTACTGCATGCAGAGCATCTTTTCTCAAATCTTAAGAAAAGGTTTAAATTAAACCTTTTTTTTTATTCACCCAATTTTCAAGTAGGCTTAAGAAATTGCACCATATTAATTAAGGTTTAATTAAATTGTTTTGGCTTTTCAGGTGCAAACTAGTTCCTGTTATAACAGAGGTTGATAGAATACTTAGACCGGGAGGTCATTTGGTTGTCCGTGATGAACTTAGTGTCATCGATGAAGTAGAGAATTTGTTGAAATCTCTTAATTGGGAAGTAACCTCCAAAACCTCCAAAAACAAAGACGGGGTGCTCTGCGCAAAGAAAGGCTACTGGCGACCCGACTCTTAATGTTCAATCTATTATTAATGGTGTTTTCAAACAAGCAGAGCACATTCAGTGACATGGGTTTCAATCTGTCATAGACCTTCAATGGCACAATAGTTGTCCTGAAAAACAATATACCATTCTATAATGTAAATCATTCGAGTAGTATGCCAAAAAGTAGATGTAGGCCAAGAAGTTGTAGAATTTTGTAGTTTGTTAAGTTAAAATGTTGTCCAATAATTCTGTTGGATGTTTCCTGCATTCAGAACTAGAGATTCACCATAAGTGATTTGTGCCAATGTTGACATTAGTTATACTTGAAACCTATGGTAGACTTCTTTGATAACAATAGCATCATAACAAGCAAAAGGGGTAAATGGTGCAAAACAATAATGAGACTTGAAATTTTTATTTGGTAACTTCAATACCTAGGCACAATCATTTAGTCACAAAATTTAGGCACACTCACACAAATCAAAAAAATTAAAAGAAAAATAAAATTGTCACATCAATCTATATCACTTTAATTTATTTATCTTTAATTTTATCTACTTGTTGTGAGTGTGCCTAACACTATTTATTTGTGGTTGTGCCTATACAAGTATTTTCCCTTCAATTATTGTAAGAGTTCCCGAACCCCAAGAACTATATGAATTCTAAGGAACTAAAAACTCAATTATTTATATAAGCATTGACAAATGGATCCACTTAACCCATATATACTGAGCCAGGGAAAAAAGTATGCAATGCTAAAACAAAATGCACTACACCATCATTCCTACATAAACAAATAAACTTCCAAAGACCTTTATGTAAATGAAGAACGATAAACTGTTTTCATTGAGAACTTTTATTAAGTTAAAATACAGCATACAAATATTCAAGAATATAGTAGAAGGAAAATGAACTGTAGGAGTTCCCGAACCCCAAGACCTATAAGAGTTCTAAGGAACTAAAAACTCCCAATAATTTATGTAAGCATTGGCAGGTGTAATCACTTGACCCATATGTCTTGAGCCAAAGAAGTAAATAAGCAATGCTAAATCAATACCAGACCTATAAAAGGATAAGTTAAAAAGACTTCTTGAAATAAGCATAAATTCATTTTCATTAAGAATATTTATAAGTTAAAAGTTAATCCAAACTGTATTATACCATACAAATATTCAAAGGGGAAAAGAATTGTAGGAATTCCCGAACCCCAAGAACTATATAAGTTCCAAGGAACTAAAAACTCCTAATCATTTATATAAGCATTGATAGAGATATTCACATTCACTTGACCAATGTGTTTTAAGCCAAAGAAGTAAGCAATGCTAAATGTTTCACAAGTAAAAAGGCATTAACTTTACAAAGACTTTATAAACTTATTCAATTAAGAATGCTTCATTGTAAGTTAAACCATTAAAACCTACAAAAACACAAGTAAACCGATATTGAACAATAGTTACGAAAGGAATTGTAGGAGTTCCCGAACCCCAAGAACTATAAAAGTTCTAAGGAACTAAAAACTCCCAATCATTTATATAAGCATTGAAAGAGATATTCACTTGACCCATATGTATTAAGCCAAAGAATTAATAATTAAGCAATGCTAAACCATTCTACCTACAAAATCATAAACTTACAAAGACTTGTAAAATGAACCACCATAAACTTATTCAATTAAGAACATCTTATAAGTTAATCCATGCAATACTTATAGTATATGAATATCAAACAATAATATAGGAAAAATTGTAGGAGTTCCCGAACCCCAAGAACAATATATGAGTTCTAAGGAACTAAAAACTTCTAATTATTAATATAAGCATTGACATATGCATCCACTAAACCCATATGTATTGAGCTTATGGATTAATCAAGTAAGCAATGCTAAAACAAAATCCAGATCTACTATAACATTATAAATTGTCAAATAATCAGTCAATATAAATTCAAAAGAACAAAATGTAAATATAATTAGCACAAAAATGAATTAATTCATGGTAATGTTGAATTATTACATAATAAATGCAGGTATATTGTTACAAATTTACAACAACCCCATAAATTAGGGTTTGGATTTGGGATCCTCTTGTTTGTAAAGTTTATTATATTCTTCAAGTTCATCATAATAAATATCCCAAACACATCTTACGCATCCGCTACCACAACAATCACCGGGTTCTGGTTTCTCTGGAGGCGGAGGAAACTCCTTCTTGTCCGCGTCAGAGTTAGGTTTAGGTTGGATCGGGTGTGGCGCGGGTATATTAGATGTTCCTATGGATTCAGCCATAGGATAAGGTTGGAGAAAGAAATAGGATGAGGTTTGATGAAGGCGAGAGTTTGTGGTGGTGATGGTGGTGGCGGCGATGATGTTGAGAGGGAGGAGTTTTTGTGTGAAATGAGAAGTTCCTGCTCTCATGGTCAATATGGCCGCCGCCACCAGGTCATGTTTGGAACGATCAAACGCAATGTTGAATGTTCTCAATGGCTCATGTCCTTTTATGCAACCCTGATTTCGTTTATCCCCTTTTTTTTATTATTATTACAATTACAATTTGTTACTGCTGGTGCCTGGTACAGTACACCATTTTTTATTTTTTTTTGGGTTGAAAGAAGGATGCTTTTTACACCATCGGCCTTTTACATGTATTGTCATGTCTTAATGGATAATTTTTTTTTTTTTTCTTTACACAAAAAAATATTATTTTTTTTACAAAAACTATAACTTTGCCAACAAACTCATAGTAACCATGTTAATAGCTTAAAACGGCAAATTATATATGTCTATAAATATGATTATATTGAAGTGTTCGAAATATTCGTGTTTTCGGATCTGTAGCATTGATGACATCAAAGTCAACATTAATTGGATCTGCATTAGATTAGATTTACTCCTTCAACCTAAAACAAATGAACAGCGCACAAAGACGGGAAAATAAATACACCACATAAAGACGGGACAAGAAAATACACTGTGCGAAGACGAAAAATCAAAACAAACAAATATGTGAAAATCACACTTATTTATTATAACGAGAAAAAAAAATTAAGGATGATTTTAGATCAAAACTGACCTAATATCACCCCTCTTCGATAGACTATGTTTGCTTTCAATTTCGGCGAAGCCAGAATTGATTCTAGACATGTAGAATTGATTCTGGCTTGTTTGATTTCTCAAAAGTAGAATTGATTCTTCTACCCTTAAAATTGATTCTATTTGAAGATAAAAATCGTAACTTTTGATTTTAGAATTGTTCAACTCATTTTTGCAAAAATATATTCAAACATAAATCATTTTATCTTCAAATCAATTTTGGACAGAATCAATTCTACAAAATCAATTTTTTCCACCGTAGAATCAAACATGAAGAAAAAAAATAGTGACAGTGTATATTTACGATGATCTTAACAAAACTTATTTAGATATCCTAATGGTCTTAAAAAGTAAATTTTAGCCACAATATCACTTTAAAAAAAATATCATTATTCCTCTTTTATGAGTCAAATAGACCCTAAAATTGTTCACTTACTACGAAAGACTCAATCGAACTTTCTCCATAGGCATGAATCAGAAATTAAATCTCTGAACATATGCTTAAGAGACCAAGATTATTTTATTTGAACCAAATTGATAGTTAATTATTCATTAAATTTATATATAAATATGTATCTAAATAATTTTAAACTAATAAAAAAAGCTTTTTTAAAAATAAAATTCCTATAGAAAGCAGTTTAGATTAAAAATTTAGTTTGAAAATATTAACTCATTTGAATTAGCTTATTTTCAAACTTATATAGAACAACAAATATAAGTAAGCTTTTATGTATTATTCATAAGTTTGTTAAAATATTTTATAAAATAATAGCTTATGAAGATGTAATTTTTATAATAAAAATTTATAAATTAATATAAAAATTTATTTATTTGCATAATTAATTTGTAATTATAAAGGTTTTGAATTGGTTCTAAACTGAACAAAAGGTTAACTAGATAAATGATTTTTTTTATAAACAACTAATAAATGAGATGATATACACAATTCATCTCTCTCACTGAGTGAGTTCTGTAAATTCTAAGCTTATGTATACAATATCTCATCTAGAAGTAGTAATTAATAACTATTTTAAGGTTACCAAGTCAAAGTTTTGCTCTGACCTAATAAGCTTTGACAATTATTAACAACTCTTTGATGAAATGAAGTATATAATTTTTTCTTTCCTTCATCAGTCATCACCTAGCTCCATCTTTTATATGATACAGAACAATTTTATTTTTATTTTTTGATATAAACAAACAGTACAAATTTTCAGGCACCATGTTTATTAGTGATGTGAATCACCAAAGAATCAAAACCAACGGTATATATATACACGTAGCAGAAAAAGGAACAGGACCACTTGTTCTTTTACTTCATGGTTTCCCAGAAATATGGTATGCTTGGAGACACCAACTCAACTACTTGTCAGAACATGGTTATCATGTTGTTGCACCTGATTTAAGAGGATATGGTGACTCTGATTCTCCTCTAAATCCTAATTCCTACACTCTTCACCACATAGTTGGTGACCTTATTGGTCTTCTTGATCATTTTGGTCAACAACAGGTATGCATGTCAAACCCAATTCTCTTGTTCCTCCATGTTTCAAATTCTTAATTTCATAGTATTTTTTAGTTTAATAATTGCACACTTACAAATATAATAATGGAAAGGCTTAAATGACTTTATGGTCTCTCGAAATACATACAAAACGCAGTCTGGAGGGACTGAAACCAACAAAATTTGCAGATTCAGGAGTATATATGAAACAAAAAACGATACAGGGACTGAAACAAAAAATTCACGTACCTACAGGGACCAAAAGGTCATTTAACCCTAATGGAAATTATAGTAGTTATAGAATAACGATTAACGAATCGTGTCTAAAGAAAATAGATAGGTAAACGCACACAAGAACACAAACCATTGAGTATGGCTCATAGTCACAGAAGAGGGGCGAGAGAGCTTAGCGAGTAAAATGTCCTTTTCCCCTGCACTTATATTTGGCCCAAACATGAGTTAGGCCCAACTGCACGAGAAATGATCCTCTCAATTTGAAAAAAAAAAATTGAGGAAATAAAGTGGGGTTTTAAACCATTGGATTATAAATATAAAGTAATATTTAATTTGAAAAGAAATGAGAAAAAGTTGATTGATGGTTGAGATGTGAAAATAGAGGAAAAATAAATTGAGAGGATTCATTCTCGTTTGTTGTGGGGTGGCGACTGGGGGTGGGGACGATACCCCCCCCCCTCCCTCAAAGTAGGGGTCATGATATTCTTTCAAGTAATAATACATAACTACATTTGTTTTTGTTTTTAGTTGTTGTTCTAACACAAACAAATGAATGTTTGGACACGGAGTTTGACCAATTGTTTCTACGTCTCTGATAGTAGAGTATAATGCAATATTTAAATACTACTTCTCTACTGCTACATTTTCTGCGCGTTCAGCTCCACTCGCTATGCTCGATCGTCTACCACTAATTTGTCTACCACTAATTTATTCTCTCTTTTGAGTAAAGGTATATGTAGTTGGATCTGATTTGGGAGCAAACATTGGATGGCACCTAAGTCTATTTAGGCCTGATAGAGTGAAGGGATTTGTTGCTCTAGGTGTTCCTTACTTTCCAAGGTCTCCAACAGATAAAACTGTTGAAACTATAAGAAAAATATATGGAGATGGAAATCATGTTTGCCAATTCCAGGTAGAGTACCCTTTATGGTTTAACAAAGTTAAATATCAAAGAACTATATTTTACACAAATTCTCATTGAAATTGTGTGCTTTGTGGTTGACACTTGACAGGAACCAGGTCGCGCGGAGAGAGCTTTTGCTAGATATGATTTCTTGACAGTAATGAAAAAGTTTTTACTCATTACATCGACACATTTTATAGCAGCTCCTTCTGGCATGGAGGTTGTTGATTTCTTGCCAAGTCCTTCGGTTTTGCCGTCGTGGATAACTGAGGAAGAACTCATTGTCTTTGCAGACAAATTCCAAGAGTCTGGTTTCACTGGTGCATTCAATTACTATCGCGCAATGGACTTGTAAGTACCAATTTTTTATGTTTTTCTTTTTACAACAAATCATATTTGTCAATAGGTAAAAATGACAATTTTTCTATATACATATTTAATATGATTAAGGTGATAATTTTAAAAGCAGAAAATCTTACAATTTTATTCAAGGATTAAGTTTCTGGATGAGTGTATTATGTGTACTTATAATTGTTAATTGCATGATCATTATTGAATCCTTTGCTACACTCAATGGTTACAGAAACTGGGAGCTTCTAGCACCATGGCAAGGATCAAAGATAACAGTTCCAACTAAGTTTATTGCTGGAGACAAAGATGTTGGTTTTCCAAATGGTACAAAAGATTTTGTGGAAGGTGATATTTTCAAGAGCCTTGTTCCTAACCTTGAAGTGGTTATACTAGATGGTCATCACTATATACATCAAGAGAAAGCTCAACAAGTTTCAGAGGAAATCCTTTCCTTTGTCGGTAAATTATCTTTGGATTAGGGAATCTTCAACAGTTTGAGACATTCAATTTATAAGTATTGTCAATCCCTTTGTTTTAGTTTGTGGTACAGAAGCAGAACTATTTCTTATTAATTAAGACAATTTATATACAATGTTTTATTTGTTGTTTTAAAAAAGTTTCATATCAGTTGCGAGATGGTTTGAATATATGTTTATAAAGTAAAAGCAATCCTCACATTACAAGCTGATTTTGTAGGGTTGAGTTAGACCCAACTTCCAATTCTAAAATGTTTTTACTATTGCAAATCACAACATGACAAGTGAAATTTTTACATATATTAGACTTAAATTTCGCCCATCGTCAAAAAAGTGATAGTATCAAATTAGAGGACACTAGAAAAAAGTGAAAGAAAGATTAAGTCGTCACCATAAAGTAAAAGGAAAATGATCAGTCATTCCTTTTAGCCGGTTTAAGTAATTTTAGAACACTTTCATAAATAATAAATGTCATTGAAGCAACAGGAATGTTTATCAAGAGGTTCGGAGTGATTCCCTTGTAAAATCCTCGAACACCTTCAAATCTGCAAGAACAGAACACAATCAACAATTCAAAAAAGATATGTACAATTTAAAATTATCAAGAGTATATCAAATATGGATTTTAGATACACACAAAAGTAACAACAGTCTTTATAATTCATTGACAGTGTAACACAAGAGTTAAACTATTATGTTGCCAAGGTCTAAAAATTGCAATTATCAACATTTATAGCATTCTTAACCCAGTTTCGCATTTCTTTGTTTGATAATAAAATGATGCAAAATAGATCTTAATGTGTTTAAATATGTACCGTGCAGTTTCTTTCACAACATGCCAACTGTTTCTATATCTTGGTATCCCATCACCGTCAGGTCGTTGCTGCAGAGAGAAAGAAGTTTCAGTCTATCTTTGACATTCAGAAAGATACACAATTAAAAAATAAGTACTATGTATTATTCGTATTCTTCTTGTAATCACACTCTGATACCTGCAAACGAGTCCGTATAACCTGAAAAAACAGCATGCCACATAAGTAAACAACTTCTTCTATGATTGATATATTATTATGTTTAAGGACAGGAGGACAAATTTTTCTGCTTCAAAAGACAAGGGGAGAGAGAGTTGTACACGAAAAGGATAGGTTGGGAGTATTCCAGCAACTCTTGATGTTGCTCCAAGAACAGCAAAATCAACAGTATTCTGGAGAAAGGAATAAAATATCAAAACATGGCATATGTAAATCATGGAAAATACCTTTGAATGAAAATATTTATAAGCATAAAATTGCATGATGCTAAAAAGTCATGAGCTTGTCGCAACTGATTTATATGTGTTGGATATGCCTTAAAATCTCGGTCACAAGAAGTCAGAAAATCCTGAAGAAATCTGTCAGCTGCGCTGCGCGCAGGTCTCTGGCGCTGTGCGCCGGGAAGGACCTGGAAAGTGGTTTTGGCTCTGTTTGCTGCGTCGTGCGCGGGCGCGTGAAGTCTTGGAGATTTGCTTGGAAAATATATTTTCTTGGAGGATATTCTGACTTGGATTTGTTTTGTTTTAAAATAGATTGTGTTTGTTTTTAAATAGGATATATTTGAAAACAATATGAGATTTGGTTTTATTTTAGAAGATTAAAAACAATATGAGATTTGGTTTTATTTTAGAAGATTATCTTTTAAAATAAGTAAGCATATATTTTTCTATAAATAGGAATTGTCTTGTTCATAGAAAAATTGAGAGCGAGAGCGACAAGATATAGAGAGTCGGGGTTTGCCACCACAAAAGGCTAGGGTTGTGAATCCTAGGGCAAACTATTCTTGGGAACATCTTGTGGGGCACCTTGGGTAGACTAGGTCAAATTGAGTCTCTTGGCCACGGGAAGTGATTCGGGTTTTGGGTAGAATTAGGGTGGTGACTATTTGATCATAGTAGAACGGAAGGGCTGCTCCCTCCCCCAGATTAGGTTCATTAACACCGAACTGGGTAAATAAATGGATCGTGTGTTCTTTTCTTTCTTGCCGGTTATTGTTTGAGTTATTGCATCATCGTCTCTATCCGGTCCTTATATTTTGGTTGCTTGTCACGCTTGCCCCACACATCAGTTTCTTATTGGTGTGAGTTTATGTCAAATTCACAACAATTGGCGCCCACCGTGGGGCAAGGGGATCAGTTGATTCAAGTATCATGGGTTTGAAGGAGGATATGAGAGGTTCACCGGGAGTAATGACTACGGGTTGTGGAAGGTGAAGATGATGGCGGTGATAATTCGGAACAAGGGTTGAAGCGTTGAAGGGAGAAGCACGATTGGTGAGGTCTTGCTTATCACAAGGGGATGATTGGTGTACTATGGTGGAATCTCAGTTTGAGGTGGAGTCTCCCAATAGTGGGAGGTATTCAACATTGACTCTCGGGTATCTAATCGGAGATAGGGAGGAGAGTGGTTGTGTTGAGCCAAAAGGGAACCATGGAGGTCTTGTGGGAAACGTTTCAATTGTGGCTGAAGAAGTGCAAGATCTTGAGAGGATCTTCAGGGGGCAATTGAAAGCAACCTTGATCAAACTGTGGAACTTGTAGGACTGCTGGAGGTAGTCGGGTGCAAGGGGAGTTTGATGTTGCAGCTTGTGGAACCACCTAAAATTCCAAGGTTGGTTTGGAGGCAAGCAAAACTTCGAGAAGGACGGAAGGCATTCCGGGGATCGAAGGGTGGTGTGGCTTGTAGGGCTATCATAAAATCCGTGGGATAGTCGGAGGCAAGCGATTCTTCAGGAGGACAGAAAAGGCACAATCCGGGGGCTGAAGAGGGTACGGTGGAGCTTGTAGGGCTGTCCTAAAATCCATGGATAGTCGGAGGCAAGCGTTTCTTCGAGAGTACGGAGCGGTACACTCCGGGGGTCGAAGAGGGGGTGGTGAAGCTTGTTAAGCTATCTAAAATCCGATGATAGTGGGGAGCAAGCGTTTCTTCAGGGGGGTACGGACTTGACCAGTCCGGAGTCTGAAGAGGGAGGCGGTGAATCTTGTAGCTACCAAAAGTCCTATGGTAGTGGGAGGCAAGATCTTCATGAGAGCGGAAGGCATTCCGAGGGATGAAGGGAAGGAGGCAATGCTTGCGGGAAGCAAGTGGAGGCTAACGCCTAGGTCATGGTCTTGACCGGTGATCTTGGATGAAGATTCAAGATGGAGGGAGCAACGCGGTGGTTGAGTGGATCACCATCGATTTGAAGGCAAGGTGGAGAATTGTTGGATATGCCTTAAAATCTCGGTCACAAGAAGTCAGAAAATCCTGAAGAAATCTGTCAGCTGCGCTGCGCGCAGGTCTCTGGACCTGCGCGCCGGGAAGGACCTGGAAAGTGGTTTTGGCTCTGTTTGCTGTGCCGTGCGCGGGCGCGTGAAGTCTTGGAGATTTGCTTGGAAAATATATTTTCTTGGAGGATATTCTGACTTGGATTTGTTTTGTTTTAAAATAGATTGTGTTTGTTTTTAAATAGGATATATTTGAAAACAATATGAGATTTGGTTTTATTTTAGAAGATTATCTTTTAAAATAAGTAGGCATATATTTTTCTATAAATAGGAATTGTCTTGTTCATAGAAAAATTGAGAGCGGGGTTTGCCACCACAAAAGGTTAGGGTTGTGAATCCTAGGGCAAACTATTCTTGGGAACATCTTGTGGGGCACCTTGGGTAGACTAGGTCAAATTGAGTCTCTTGGCCACGGGAAGAGATTCGGGTTTTGGGTAGAATTAGGGTTGCTAATTCCTTGTACCCAATTGTGGAAAACTCTTGTAAAGTGGTGACTATTTGATCATAGTAGAACGAAAGGGCTGCTCCCTCCCCCAGATTAGGTTCATTAACACCGAACTGGGTAAACAAATGGATCGTGTGTTCTTTTCTTTCTTGCCGGTTATTGTTTGAGTTATTGCATCATCGTCTCTATCCGGTCCTTATATTTTGGTTGCTTGTCACGCTTGCCACACACATCAGTTTCTTATTGGTGTGAGTTTATGTCGAATTCACAACAAAATGATATGCATTTGTCTCATTTAAAATGTCCCAGAATTCAACATAGACATAATCAACTTATCAAAGCGTTCAAATCTGAAGGAATTATTGGTATAATATACACTGCATTAATTTGAACATGTTAAAAAAAATTATAAAATGGTTTGATGCACGGGTGAAAGAGCCAATATGTTCGGCACAAGTGTTATATTTCACAACAGCAAAGCCTTTCCCACGAGGTGAACACAACTACATAGTTCAAGTAACAAGAATATCGTATCATTATAAATCATGTCTTAATGACAATTTCTTTAAACCTAAATCCTGCTTAAAAATTTAGCTTATAGTTTTTATTGGTCTTCCTTATTGGGAATTATATGACTCTTCCATACACATGCTCAAACCCCAAAATTTGAATTGTCATGTCAATTCACATGTATCTTACGAACATTCGTGCACCAAAATAGTGATTAAGTTAACTGACACAACTAATATCTGCTTAAATATATCGGTACCAAGACAGATTATGATCTAGTCAAAATTCCAGGTGGGGGTCATGATTCTAGAAATGTGTCACTTTGCTATACCAATCTGTAGCAATGATGTATGTATGCAAACAATAACTCAGTGTCATACAAGTAACCGAAAAGGCCAGTCACCAAAATGTAAATAATTCAGTACAAGTGAAATTTCAGAGTCACATGGATCCAAGGTCCAATAACATACCAAGATTTGATCAGGGTTTTGATGTTGTATTTTACTTCCTTTGGTCTTCAAATTGACAATAGTTTTACGAAGCTCCTTGTATACTGTCAAGTTAATAGCAGCATAAGAGACCTGCCAAACTCCAAAGTCAAGCAAGCTCTTTAAGAACAAGTAGACAATAAAATCATGATTTTGTCAATTCTTAATATAGCCGGTACCTATCAAGATTTAAAAACTTATAATGGTGTCATCAGGTATAAAATAATCTATAAAAAGCTTGACAAATAAAAACTAAAACACTTCAACAAAATATTATCATATAGTATAGTTTTATCTAATTAAAATTTCATCCATGAATTCCACATTATAAAATATGAATAAATGTGAAATTCACCCAATGAATCCACGTTATCAAATATAAAGGCTCCTAAATTATAAATATTTTATATAGTGGTCCTTAAAATATGGAAATTTTCATGATGATAAATAACATGTTAGTATCCTATATTTTGGACATTAGCAGTGTCTATGTTTCAGTGTTTGTAGCTGTGTTCGTGACGCTTCAAGATGTCTATTTTGGACATTAGTAGTGTCTATATTTTGGACATTTATTTATAAGTGTCTATGTTTTAGTTGACATGACTTGCAATCCATGGACTTTAAGTGTGAAATATGAGGGACAATGCACTTGAACCTATCAAAATTGATGACCAAGACGACGATGAAGAAAGTCTGAAGACTCTAAAGCAACACATATGGTGGATGCAGATGATATTGTTATTACAGGTGATGATGAAGAGGGCCATATACAAATAAAGCAACACTTGCGTAGACATTTTTCAGTCTTGGTCGTTTGCGATGCTTTCTTGGAATTGAAGTTGCTCAATAAAAAAAAAAGGTATTCCCATTTCTCAGAAAAAATATGCTCTTGACATTTTGGAAGAAACATCAATGCTTGATTGTAAGCCTGTTGATAATCCAATGGACCCAAATGTGAAGGTTATACCTAATCAGGGGGAGCCCTATTCAGACTCAGGCCGATATAGAAGATTGGTTGGAAGTTAAACTATCTCAGTGTCATTGCAATTGGCTATGCTCAACATTAAGTATCAATTGATCTTTTATCTTTTTCTTCTTTTTTTTTCCTTTAAGACCTTTATCTTTATTTAAGCTCAATTCAACACATTATAATGTTTAATTATTTTAAATGCCAAGGTTGACAGGAGAAATAACAAGAGCCAGCAACATACCAGAAATAAACCAGGAACAATCCCTCTGAAAAGTGCGCCAAATCCTTCTTCGCTCTTTATGGTCCTAAATGCATCTGATATTGGATTATACAGATAAAAATGTACCATGGCATGTTAGCAATTGGTATAATGATCACTATAAAAATATAATCACTATAAGCAAACAATACTGTGACTATCATGTTTTAAGTTTTAGGTAGTTCAAACTTGAAAGAAATGGGAAATGGTATAAAATTTCCCACGACTTGTTTTGGGTGAGAAGGATAAAATTCCCCCAAATATTATGACTCCAATTGAACCAGTCAGTAAAAATGAGCTATCTTTCAACGTATATACAGTAATTTCGATTTTCAAGCTCAGCTTGGGTAAGGTTATTGAGATTAAGCATGTCCTTGAATAAAAGGTAATAATGAAGCTATTGATTTATAGCCAACCTCTAGAGCCGGAGTAGAAAAGAGATTAACATCATCAAAATTAACCCGAAAGTGAGCAGTTCAGATAATATAGTTAATGTAAGATGGAGAACAGACCATATAGCCCAGAGTATGGCCGTGCCTGATGAAGAGGCGTCTGAAGCTGCAGTCTTGTCTTCACTGTCGTAAAAGGATTTGTGCACAAGCAAACCTGACAACAGGTGAAGGAAACCAAAATGACTGTAAGTTCAGTTTTGACACCACCATTCATGAATGTGCAACTATACGATCGATTGGTTTTGGAGCCCTAAACATCCAACTTTGAAGCTAAGCAATATCTCAAATATATGCAGAGATAAGAAAGTAGGAAGGTATGTTAGTTTCATAAGAAAATTCATCTAATACAATTTTACCAAAAGCATTTCATTGTATTACTTCTTACCACTCACTCCTTGGGCCGAACAGAAACAAAAGTTAAAATTACAAAACCTATAATCTATCCATATATCTTACTATGAATTATAAATGTGGATATCCTTTCATTATATTGTAGTTGTGAACACTCACCAAAGCTCCTGCTTCCATAGTTGACACAATTTCTGGAGTAAACTTCTCATCACCACCGCTCATAGCATGTTTTTGTTTAGCTTTGGCATAGCTGCAATTGTAAAAAAAAGGAAAAGATGGGGTGATGACATTACTCCAGCTCATGAGAGCTTATGCTACACCACACACATACATTAATCCTCTGTGTAACTAA
The DNA here is from genome assembly GCA_954870985.1 of Trifolium fragiferum. Classification (NCBI taxonomy): domain Eukaryota; kingdom Viridiplantae; phylum Streptophyta; class Magnoliopsida; order Fabales; family Fabaceae; genus Trifolium; species Trifolium fragiferum. The sequence continues at coordinate 27,496,114 of OX940792.1, forward strand.
CTAACTAACTAACTAATTGAAGTTATAGTTAGATCTCATAGGGTGTGTTTGGGAGTTTAGGAGGGGAGGGCTTTTGAAAAAGAAAGGAGGAAAGGGAAATAGAAGTTAGGGCAGTCCCCCAACTTGAATATGAATAGTGATGCATACTATAACTATACTGCATGCACAAACATCAGGATGCAAAAATAAAGTCTGCCATTCTCTCCAAGCGAGCATCAGATGTAAAAATGAAAGGTTAAATTTTTAACTACTTACTATATAAGTCCTATACCCGTTGAAATAGTTGACCCAAGAGTCCTAGCAAGAAGGCCTGCATATAGCCCTTTCAATCCCTGCAAAATAAATAACAGCACCTAAGTAGCACATTCATAGTATTAGTATAACATACACAAAGTACCTAAACCAGAAGTTTCTCTCCTATATTAATTCACAAAAGATGTCAAGTCACTAACACCAAACCTGTTAGTTATAACTGGAAACGATGGACACGAAGCCTATGATCCTAGCTACAGACATATTAACAACCAGTGAAACACAAGGTGTGACCCTCACAAAAGTAAGAGCAGGTGTGAGGTGAAAAATGAAGTCTAAAGGCTTATTTGGGATATCCCATAGAACTCACTCTAGCTTAGACTGCACACACTCTAGCTTAGCCTTAGCAGTAAGATAACTAAGAAAGTTAGTTATGACAGTTGTAACGAAACTAGACAGCTGTCAGTTAGCGATAGGAGTAACCTGCACTAGCAGGTCAATGCTTGCTTGCCATCTAAAAGAACAAGCTTGTAACTGAATCTGTAACTAATTCAATATCACAACCAATGAATTCATATTTCAAAGAAAGTGTTACTCATTTTAGAATACCATTAAAATTAGGTGAAAATGCACTTAGTTCTTGGGGTGCTATTTAGTTTATCTTCAATCTTTACCAGAAACCATATATGGTGCAGACTTTATCAAATACTCCCTACGAAGTGTCAATTTTTGAATATTTTGTTTGTCTCGTACTACATCCAACTCAATTATAAGTTACAAAAATGTATACATTTGTTAGAATCAAATATAAGTAAATGTCACTAATCTATCTATATTTAATTTTTTTATTCCAAAAATACACTTATATTAATTCTTTAATATTGTGAGGAGATGACCATAAAAAATAGGGGTAGATTAGTAAATGTATTAACCTCTAAGCGAGCAATGGTGAAAATGGCGTGAGCTGTGTTGTTGTATTTCGGAAGTTGAGAGAAGAGTCGGCCATCGTTAGCTGCGAAATCAAATAATAAGTTGAATAGAAGATTAGGATGAGAAATTGGAAGAAGAAACAAATTAAGCTTAAATATGATGTTTGTCTCCGTAAGTTCATTCTTTTTGGTTTTCGTCGCTATATTTTTTATTTTTTTTAAATAGTCCTTGAAAGATCAAAATCGTTTGAATTTGATCCCTAGCGTTAGTTGTTGTTAAAAAAAAAAAGTTATTGTGGCCAACAAAATTGCGCGCGGCACTTGATGACGTGACAATTGATGATGACATGGCAAAAACTGTATAGAGTCATATATACAAGGACTAACACTAAAAAAATCCCAATATTTTCAAATTACATCCATCTTCTTCATCCTTCCTGAGATTTTTTTTCCTCATTTCTTCCTTTTAAATATTCTTTTTTTCTTCAACCTAAAATCTCATAAATCTTCAACCCAAAAAAAATAAAAATTGGCATTACTTTTGTATCAAATTTTTTTCTCTAATTTTATAATATGGGTTCCATCAAAATCTCCATTGTGCACCTTGAATCTACAAATTTGCTTCTTTTATTATTTTACCCAAAATATGCATGCCACTTGCCCGTCACTTGTCACGTCATAGTGTGTCATGTGTACCCTCTGTTTGCCACATAAACATTTTTTTTAACCAAATGTATCCTTCGTACGTAACTACGGAGACTTATCCCTCGAAGTAAGTGAAATCAATTTAAGGAATTAACATCATCAACAAATGTTTTTTCATATGCATCGACCGGGGATCCAATCCAGGACCAAATGGTTAAGGTACTCAAGTATGTACCACTTGTCTTGTGTCGCACTATGTTGGTACGTATGTTTTTTTTTTTTATCTTAGATGAAGTGATAATTTACAGAAATTAAACTCATAATTATGAGATTCCGAGTTCGAAACCAGATCACACGACCAGCCTAACAATTTATGCAATTTTTGTCAGTTGAACTAGGATTTATGGGACAATGGGTATGCATTTTTTAACAGCAACTAAACTAAGGTAAGGACAGAAACCACACAAGGATGAAAACCAACAAAAAAACGGCAATTTACATGAAGGAACAGCAACATATTTAAGCCAACAAATTAAATGAAAAAGAGAGAAAGATATAAAACCTTGAAACCTAGTTTGGACAACTTCGAGAGGATGTCGGATGGCTACGGTGGCGAATATGGAGGCTAAGCTGGCGACGCTGTACTCCCATTGCAACTTCTCGCGGCGCTTGGGTACTTCCATTGGTTTGAGAAGAGAAATATGGAGAATGTTTATGACGAAGAAGAGAATGGAAGCATGGTTTTGTACTGTCTAAGTAACTGTTCTTGTAACGTGGAACTTGACGAGAGAAACTTGGTAGCTCACACTCTCCAACAAACTCAAATCCACATCATCTCCTTTTCCTGTCGACATTATTGCATAACAGAAATATTAATATCGGAAATGCTTGATTAATGGTTATTCTTTTTAAGCGACAATTGACATTAATTTTTTTAGATTATTTAATGCTAAATTTTTTTTATTTAATTAATTTATCATGTGTCCTAAGGACATAATATGTTAACATGACTCATTATTTATTAGTTTTATATTGGTTACATTATCAACATGCTAAAAAGAATTAGTATCAGAAACATAATTAAAGTTAAGGAACCAATTTATGACTTAATTAGTTAAATGATCAATTTGAAACCTTAATAATTAGTTAAGGATCAATGGTTTAATTTAACCTTTGTTTTTATTTTCGATTAATTAATTAATGCTATTGTCACAGTGATTTTCGGACGTCAAGTTATTGATTAGTCTGGACTCGCAAAAAAATATGATTCACCACGGAGCTTTAATTTATTCAAGGAAAAGGAAAAAGATCGAATAAACCCAATTAAATTTTAGTGATTTAAGATTCTGGGGTTAGTTATACGAAAGGAAGATATTAACACCCTAAGTATCCGTAATACTCTACAGGATCCTTTTTAAATATCTATTTTTGTGCTAAAAAATATTTGCTTGCTCGCTTGTAAATTAATTGCTTATAAAATTGTTTCCTTGTAAAATTGTTTGAAGAAATAAGAGAAAAGAGAATATTTTTGTTAATTTTTGATATTTAAAAGAAAAGAGAGAAAATGAGTTTTTTTTATTAATTTTGATTTGGGAAGACACAAGGTCTTTTGCACTACGTACCCGTGAAGGATCAAAATCCCGTAGTTCGGGGTAAAAATTGAAAAGTGTTGATTGATTGATTTTAGGAGAAGAGACGAGTTGTCATCTTAGTTTAAAACTTCTTTTATCCGCCACAAAATGTTTTATTTTAATTAAAATTTGTTTTATTTTTTTTTGAAAATTAGTTTAAAGATTCTTTTTTGAAAGAAAGTTTTGATTTTCTAAATGTTTTGTTTTAATTAAAATTTGTTTTATTTTTTAAATATGAGAGTTAAGATTTTGAGAATGACGACTATTCGAATTGCAAGTTAAAATAGCAAGAATCCAAGATAACCGGGGAGCGAGAGAGTTATACGGCAAACCGCTCATTTTTCATTCTTTTTATTATATTAAAACGCAAGTTTTTATTTATTTCAAAATTTAAAAGCAACAAATAACGAACGAGAGATTAACGAACAATCACTCATTCCCTTGGACTCAAAACAATAAACAAACATAACATATTTTTTATATTTTAGCATGTGAGAAATAAAGGCATAAATAACAACATCACATAAATGAATAAAGACATAATATTTTTTTTGTATATTTTGCATATGAGAAATAAATAAATATCATCTACATAACATATATAACATGCAAATAATAGATGAAATGACTTTAAAGTAAAAATAAAAATAGAGCAATGAGATTACTTAGCAAAAATAACATGAATATGAAACAAGAGGTGTAAAATTGGAATCAAGGGTGCTAATAGCAACTGAGGCTGTGAAGGGAGAGATTTAATTGTTTGTTATAAGTTTCAGAAACAAAAAATTAGGGTTTCAGAAATTGTTGTTGCGGCTATGTTGATCAAAAAATTGGCCTCCCCTTTGCTCTGAAAAATTGCACTGTTATATAACCCAAGGAATTAGGGTTTGATGGACAAAAATTGATATGGAAACAATGGACCTTCTTGAGTTTGAAAATTTTGAGTTTATTTTGGGAGAAGAAGACAAGTCTGGACAGAACAACAACGTGGCCTCTGCTTTCAATTTCCCTTTCATTTTTTTTATATTTTTTTTAACAATAAAAATATTAAAATATTAATAATAATAAATAATAATATAAAAGAACACGAAAAAGAAATCAGAAAATTCAAAAAGAAAATTAACATGAAATAATAATAATAATAATAATCCTATTAATAATAATAATAATAATACTAATAATAATAAAAAAATAATAATAATAAAATAATAAATAATAAAAAACACAAAAAATGAGGTATTTTAAAATATCTTTCTGTCGAACTTTTTCTCGAAACTTGTAACAAACGATGTATTTTGAAATTCATCTCTGTCGAAATTTTCTCGAAAAAGTAACAGTTATTTCGAATAAAAAATGACCGATAAAATGCAAAAACAAAAACAAAAATTTATGTCAAAAAATGGAGTATGACAGCTATTTGTTTAATGTATTTTAAATTCAACCGTTTTGTCTTATAAGTTATAGGCTAAAATGCAGTTTTTGCCCCCCACATTTGCAAATTGCTTGATTTTGGCCTCCATTTTTTCAAATACTCGGATTTAGCCTCCGAGATTTACTCCTTTTTGCATTTAGTGGTCCTCTTGATAATTTTGACTAAAATTTTGTTGAAGTGAATTTTTTGTGTAAAAAAAATTAAAGAATACTAGTTGCTTACCCATGCGATGCACAAGCAAGTTCTGTAGGAGCATGGTAATGCTTGTATGCATTCATTGTTTTAATATATCAACGAGAAAGATGGAGGGATGGAAAATTCTAACATGGACCACTTCTTCAAGTGGTTCATGGTGGACCATTCATATAAAACCATATAACGAATACGAATTTTACAAAATCCACCGTTAGATTTAAAGTTTATATCATATAGATTATCTATAGAAAATTTTAGAAAAATTGAAAATCATTTGATATGTTATTGAGACCCATCAAGATTAACGGTTTATTAAATACTGTAAATCTTGATAAATCCCAATAAAATATCAAATGATTTTCAATTTTTCTAAAAAAATTTATGGATGCTCTATATGATATAAACTTTCAATCTACCAATAAATTTTGTAAAATTCGTATTCGGTAGATCACTTGTCCACGGTGGACCACTTGTGAAGGTGGTCCACCGTAGCATTAGCCTTTACCAAAATATCTTGATTCTACTTCCAATTATTAGATTCAAATAAGTGATGTTAAATAAGACACACTAAGATATGTTGTCACTCTTGCACACCATCTTCAGCTTATCCACTTGTATTTTACAGTAAGGTTTTTTTGAACAAAAGCGTTTTACAATGAGTTACTTTGGGATTTTCTTTTATTTATTTTTTAAATATTATGTTATCTCAATAATTCATAATTAGATAGAATACTGTCCCACACTATAGTTTAATGGATATCTATTTGGACAATTTTGTTTCTTCTATTTGTTCAGTGATGTTTCTCCAAATAATTGTTCATAGACTTCTCTCTGAGACAGTGATATTCTACAAATTGATATTGAAGGATAAGGAAAAAGTGTTATTATTTAGTGCAGCATTTTTGTTTACTGTACTGTATTAGCCGTATCTCACTTTGTTGTTGTGTTTCTTTAATTATGCCAAAATAAAGTGTTTCATTAATCACTTATTTTTTTTACGACACGTGTAAAAAAAACTCGTAAAAAAAATTCACGTCAACAAAATTTTAATTAAAATCATCAAGAGGACCACTAAATGCAAAAGGGGGTAAATCTCGGAGGTTGAATCAGAACATTTAAAAGTAGGGGGCCAAAATAGAGCAATTGGTAAACTTCGGAGACTAAATCCGAGCATTTGAAAGTAGAGGGGCCAAAATCAAACAATTTGCAAACGTGGAGTGCCAAAACTGCATTTTAGCCTAAGATATAAGTGTAGTTCATTGTCAAATATATTATTACAAAGGTTGTTACTTCTCTATATTTCAAATATAATGAGTCTAACTATCAAGCTACTTTTAAAAACAATGTTGCATGTGGCAACTAATTATTCACTGTCTTTTTAGTCCTCTTCTGTCCTTGCACTTGTTTCATGCTTTTTTTCTCCCATATTGAAATATGTGGATGGTAGTTTAGATAACTTTTCTCCTATGAATGTTTATCTAGTAGCCTATTTCAACCTTGCGAATTTTTCCAAACAATTGAATTTTCTTCACTTCAAGACTATGAATGTATTTGATGCATCCAAATTGTAGTAGTTTCGGCATTGATTTAAGGCCACCTGTGGGTGATTGTAACATTATATGATGAGCGAGGTAGCCATGAAAGCAAGTTGCTCAAATGAGTGTAACATGCATATATATTTTGAGCACCATGTTAGTGAAGACTATGTATGTTAGTGATGAAGATTCCATCTACAACCTAACAATGACGTTGATGATAGGGATTGTAATAGTGAGGAATTGCATGCTAAGATTAAAAAAGACACCTCAAAAAAGAATATGTTGATTCCATAATGCAGTTGAGAAAGTGTCCAAACATACATAGCCTAAATTGAGGACTCCCAGTTCAAAGCCTAAATTTCATGAGCTTAACTTCTTTTTTGAGTTTGGCCAAGTTAACCTAGAACTTGGTAATGAGTTTGGTAATTTGGAGCTTTTCAAAAATGTTGACTTAGTATTTTTCTTGAAACCACCTTACAATTTCAAAGACCAGCTTGTATATTTCTGCAATACAAGGTTAAAATGGCATACGATATGTTTGCCATAATATTATAAGGTAACTTCAGTTCCTAAAACAAACGTGAGGGAAAGATTGGATAACAAAAAGGGTACAATAATTTTATTGATCAAAATTTATGTATCTGCAATCTAGGACATGAAATAGATGAAACATGGAATTCTGGCAAGAATGCATTCAATCTCCAAAAATTGCATCTGCGTTATTGGATCACATAGTGTGCATCCCATCGTTAAAAAGTGATGGGGAAAATGAGGGATTTTTCAATGCTATAAATATCAAATCATAGACTAAATACAAAAAAGATAAAGATAAAAAAATATGAAGTAAAAGAAAAATACTCAGTCATTCCTTCTAGCCAGTTTAAGTAATTTTAGAACATTTTCATAAACAATAAATGTTATTGAAGAAGCAGGAACGTTTTTTAAGAGGTTTGGCGTGATTCCTTTGTAAAAACCTCGGACCCTTTCAAATCTGCAAGAACGGAACATAATCAATAATAACAAAAGATTGAGTCAATTTGAAATTATCAAGAACATGTCAAATATGCATTATGGATACACAAAAGTAACGTCAGTCTTAACAGTGTTACACGAGTGTCAACCTATTGCGTAGTCAGGTCTAAGAAAAACAAATAGTCATTGACATTTATCATAATACTGTTCTTAACCCAGTTTCCCCTTTCCTTGTAATAAGCCCATGAAAATATACAGAATAAATCTGAATGGGTTTTAATATGTACCGTGCTGTTTCTTTCACAACATGCCAACTGTCCATATATCTTGGTCTCCCGTCACCACCAGGCCGTTGCTGCAGAGAAAAAGAAGTTTCAGTCTAGCTTTGAGAAATATACACAATTAAAAGATAAGCATTACATATTATCCATATCCTAGTATCCACACTCTACTACCTGCAAACGAGACCGTATAACCTGAAAAAAGAGGAAGGAAAAATCAGCATGCCACGCGAGAAAGCGACTTCTTCTATGATTGATATTATGTTTAAGGACATTAGAGTTGAAATCTTTCACATTTAAAAGACAGAGAGTTGTACCTGAAATGGATAGGTTAGAAGTATTGCAGCAACTTTTGATGTTGCTCCAAGAACAGCATAATCAACAGAATTCTGTATGTAAACCATAGAAAATATCTTGAGTACTTGATATAACACTCAAATGAAAATATCTTGTGTCACTTTGCTCTACCAAACTGGAGCAATGATGTATGGGAACAAGAACTCAGCCATACAAGTAACTCAAAAGGCCAATCACCAAACAATCATTTACAAAATTTAAATAGTCCAGTAGTACATGTGATGTGACGTATCAGATTTAAATGGACCCAAAGGTCCATTAACTTACCAACAGTTGATCAGAGTTTTGATGTTGTGTTTTACTTCCCTTGCTCTTCAAATCAACAATAGTTTTACGAAGCTCTTCGTAAGCTGTAAACTGAATAGCACCATGAGAGACCTGCTGAAGCGCACAAATTCAAGCAAGCTCTCTATAAACAACAGGGAGACAATAACATACATGTTTTTGTCAATACTTAATATAGCTATCAAGACTTAAAAATTAATAATGCTGTCAAAAGATATAAAAATAAACTATAGAAAGCTTGACAATTGACAAATAACAAAACTAAAACACTTCAATAAAAAATCAGCATGAGGTATAGATTTTATACAAGTTTGCATTTCTGAAACTACTTTATAGAATTTCTCTTTTGATATTGTTTATTACACTGCAAAGACAAAATGTTCCTGAATTACAAATACTTTTGAACAGTGTGTGTGTGTGTGTGTGTGCAAACTGCCCATGATGTGTGTGTGTGTGTTCATTCATCATTTTTCTTCATCTGTCTAAATAATTCTCAACGCATTACCATGCAAGAAGCAACCAAAAATTGAACAGAGAAAAAGGATAAAGAATGCACTCCTGTAGGCAGTAGCTATACTTCTCATTCTATGATACAATAAAATCATTTTTATTAGAAGAGTGAGAGCAACAAGGATCACCAAACACATCACTATATATCAAAGGCTCTAATTCCATGTTACGGACCAACTCTACTAAAATCTTAAATCGTTAGGAGGGTGATTCATGAATGATTTTACATCTCTAACAAGATGATTGATAATGATAGAGGTCGTGAGGTTGGTCACATGATTTTAATTTATTTAAAAAAAAAAATAAAAAAAATTGCAACCAAATATATCGAAGAGATATTTTGTAAAGTTTGTAATCTATTTCTAGCATGGAATACAAGTGATTGCTGGAGACGGTATGACCAGGTAATACAATGGCATGTGCTAGTGATCATGAGACAATCACATGACAAATTGTGTAACATTTAATAGAATTGAATGAAGGATCAACTGTGATGTTTCTAATAGTCTATGGATTTCATTGACGTATTCAAGTTCCTGATTGCTAGTTGCAACTGGCATTATGTTCATTGAAGTTTGGAAAAGAGAGACCTTTATCTATGCACAATTCCGCAAATTATATTTAATCTTTCATTATATTTTAAGTGCCAAGATTGACCGGAATAACAAAAGCAAGCTACATACCAGAAAAAGACCAGGAACAATCCTTCTGTAAAGTGCACTAAATCTTTCTTCCCAAATAATGGGCCTATGCATGACTATTTAATTTTAAAAGATGCAATTTTGTGAATTGTTAGCAAACAATATAATGATGACTGTGTGTGTGTGTGTGTGTGTGTGTGTGTGTGTGTGTGTGTGTGTAATATAATGTAATATATATTTGTTACAGTATAATATAATAACTAGTTCATCACAATAGACAAATTATGCTAACATGTGTTAGTGACCATGTGCAAATCACATGATAAAGCAATTCCAATTCTAACTTGATATTAATTGAATGGAAGGATCTATTGTGAGGCTTCTAATGGTTTATGGGTTTAATTGGTGGGTAGAATTTAAGAGTTCATAGTGGCTAGTAGCAACTGGTTCATCGTTAATTATCCAGTATCCACTGATCTTTTATCTTTTTTTCCTTTAAAGACCTTTTATCTTTATTTAAGCTCAACTCCACACATTATCATGTTCAATTATAATTTGAAGTAAGATTGACAGGAAAGATAACAAGAGCCAGCAACATACCAGAAACAGACCAGGAACAATACCCCTGTAAAGGGCACTAAATCCTTCTTCCCTCATTATGGTCCTAAACGCATCTGATATTTGATTTTCCAGATAAAATAAATGCCATGGCTGGTTAGCAATTCGTATAATAGTAAAAATAACTATAATAAGCAGAATATACTGTGACTATCATGGTTTAGCTTTTAGGTGGTTGAAACTTGAAAGGAATGGGATGAATGCTTATGCTTAATACCAGCTGGTAGGAATTAGTGACTGAATATAGATACTTTAACACATATAATATAGAACTGTCAAAAAAAAAAACAACACATATAGTGTTGATAAATACAAAATTTCCCAAGACCTTTTTTGGATAAGGTTAAGGGTCCCACCAGATACTGTGATTCCAATTAAACCAGTCAGTAAACATGAGTTATCTTTCAGCATATAAATACTAATTTCTAGCTCAGTTTGGGTAAGGTGATTGGGATTAAGAAAGTCTACATGTAAAAGATAGTGATTAAGCTATCAAATTATTGCTACATCTAGAGACCGAGTATGAAAGATTTCAACATCACAAAAATTAACCCGAAAGTGAACGGTTCAGAATATAAAGTAAGATCGAGAGCAGACCATATAGCCCAGAGTATGGCCGTGTCTGATGAAGAGGAGTCTGAAGCTGCAATCTTGTCTTCACTAGCCAAACAGGATTTGTGCACAAGCAAACCTGACAACAAGTGAAGGAAATCAAAATGACCGTAGTTTCATGTTTTGATCCCATTCAGGAATTTGCCAAAATATGTTTTGTTGGTGTTGTAGCCCTAAACATTCAACTATGAAAGCTAAGCAACATCTCAAATTAATATATGCACAAAGATAAGAAATTAGTAAAGTTAAGCATGTTATTTTCATCCTCGCATACTATTCAAGCAATGATTATCAGCGGAAATACATCTAATACAGTTTTACGAAAAGCACTTCATTGTATCATTTCTTGTCACGCTTGAGCTTGACAGAACAAAAATAAAAAATGCAAAACCTAGGGAGATGCTGAGTTGCTGACACTTTACTCAAAGCTGCAACAACAAAATGCTAGCATAATCGAACATATTATCTTATCAAATATCTTATCATGAATTATATGTGCGGATGTCTATTCATAATATTATATTTTTGAACACTCACCAAAGCTCCTGCTTCCGCAGCTGAGGCAAGATGAAGACCTGGGCTCAACTTCTCCTCTCTGCTCCTAGCATACCTTTGTTTAGCTTTGTCATAGCTACAATTGTAAAAAAGAAGGGGATGGTGACTTTAGTCTTCCAGAAAAGCAACCCGTAAAGTGAAAAAAGGGAAGAGAGACAACCCTTTGACTTAATAAAAAACAAGCAACGTGATTTTCCCCCGAAAAATGGTGTTAGATGAAACTGCCCGGTTCAATAAAGTGTCCCATCGTACAAACATATTGATGCTGAAAAATAGTCCTTAGCTACTAGTGAATAGAGAGTGTCATGCGTGTTTTAGACAGAACAAAATATTTACAGTCCATCGTCATGTACTGTAGAGTGTAGACTACAATATAATGATTTGGCCCTGACTAAGAAAAATAAGCTACATGTGGGTGTGGGTGTGTGTTTGTGTGTGTGTGTGAGTGTGTGTGTGTGTGTGTGTGTGTGTGTGTGTGTGTGAGAGAGAGAGAGAGAGAGAGAGAGAGAGAGAGAGAGAGAGAGAGAGAGAGAGGAGAGAAAATCACTCATTCACACTCACTGAAATAAAGTTAAAATCTAACCAGAGAATATGCATACTACATGCACAAACATCAGATGCGAAAATAAAGAGTTTGACATCCTTATATACTCCCTCCGGTTTTATATATAAGCAAAATTTGACTTTTTAGATTCATTAAAAAAGTAATGTATCTAGTCTATATTATTGTCTAGATACATTATTTTTACAATGAATCTAGAAAGTGAAATTTTGCTTATATATAGAACCGGAGGGAGTATTATCATTCTCTCAAAGCGAGAGAATAAATGAGAGATTAAAATTTTACTCAATAGTATACAATTATCTTCAATAATTGAAATTGCTACTTACAAAAAGAAATATAAACCCCATGATATAGTTGACCCAAGAACCCCAGGAAGAAAGCCAGCATATAGCCCTCTTAATCCCTGCAAGACAAATCATGGCACATAAGTAGCATGTTCTTGCATGACTATGACACACTGAAAAGGATTCTTAATTATCGATATAACTTCTGTAATCCTTACAGCAGAGGAATACAACACACTGAACTGTACATTACAAAGGAAATGATGAAAAGGATAAGAATCGTCTAGGAATTTGAGAGCCTAGTCTCTCCCAACCAACCAGTCTCAAAATATTTGAATGCCCCTCTTTCCCTCTGCAACTTTGTTTATTATTCTAACTTCCTATAGCAGTAACTAATAACTAAACAAACAGACTATAATATATTCAATAAACAAGTTGCTAATATTATATAGTGTACGCCCCAAGCATAATTGTATCTCTGGGCTTCTTTCTAACATAGGTCCTCTTGTTATGAGGCCTACTATTACTAACAATCTCCTATTATAATTCGTAAAGATGTCAAGTTGCTGACATCAAACCCATCAATTATAAGTGGAAGCAAAAGACATCAAAGTCTATGATCCTAGCAATAGCAACAGACATAACCACTAGTGATGACTGAGGTGATCCTCACAAAAGTAAGAACAAAACAAGCATGAGGTGAAAAATGAAATCTAAATGTTTGACTTAACATTCATTAACCAACAAGAACAAGTGATCCTCACAAAAAAGGGCACAACTAACAGCCTAGACACCTGTGATTTGTGAAACACACACTCCAGTGTTGGGCACATATCATATCAGATACTTCTAGCCTACATACTTCAATCATGCTTAAAATACAGTACCGATATAAGTAGGATACCACAATTATTTGATAAAAAGTGACTAATGCTGACTTATGAAACAACAATGTATTCATTATGATTTCAAATGTTTTTTATATTACATGTCAATGTGGTGTTGTATACATGTCCTACACATCTTACCTAGTTTGATACAATTTGTCACCACAACTCACTTTGTATTGACATTGTTAGAAGTCCCATCGAGTATATCAAAGTGCTCAATGTGGTACTTAAGTCATGAGGCTCTCCCAACTATTGGACTAATCTTTTGGGTTGGGTTCTCCTCATTGCTTAAGTCCTAACAGACATCCCTTAAACTTAAAATCTCAATTCAATTCCCGGGATTTTATTCAGTTTCTCTTTAATCTTAACTAATAGTACCAGAAACCATAGTGCAGACTTAATCAAATAAATACCATTTATGACATGATCCCGAAAAATAGGCTATATTAGCAAGTGTCAATATACACCTAGTAGATTTAGCAATCAAATGTACTTCTACTTTCTACAAATTGTAATATCCAAAATCTATGAATCGAAACAAGTGAGTAATTATTGTTGAACTGCAAAAAACACAAACCTCGGAGCGGGTAATGGTGAAAATGGCATGAGCAGTGTTCTTGTAACTGGGAAGATGAGAGCCTCGACCATCATTAACTGCAAAATCAAACAATGCTTCAAAAAATTGAATAGAATGAAAGGAAAATCTGGAGCGGAAAATTGATTGATATGAAAAAGATGGAAAACCTTGAAACCTAGTTCGGACAACGTCGAGGGGATGCATAACGGCAACTGTGGCGAATCCTGCTGCGGCTCCGGCGGTGGCGTTTTCCCATTGCCATTGTTCGCGCTTGGGCGGTTCCGTTGACATATGGGAAGATTTGAATTTGAGAGTAGAATTGGTTTAAGAAGAGAACTTTGGAACGACGTCGTGCAATGGGAAAATGGAGAACGCGACGGTGAAGTGTGAATCGAAGCTTTGTATAATTGTATTATTACTCGTCTTTTTGGGACTCTCTCATATCAACTCAAGTAGTAAGCTTGTCACGTGCGAAACTTGGAAATTTGCGTCGAAAAACAAAACAAAAATGTTCATGTTCATAATAATTTACTTTTACAAAATTTACTTTTACATATTTTCATAAAATTTAATGTAAATTATCTTTAATTTACTTTTTTTTTTCTTTTTCACATCATTAATAATCAATACAAATTGAAAGCAAAAAAATAAAAAATAATCGATACAAATTTTTTTATAAAATTTATTTAAAAAAAAAAAAAACAGAAAATCAAACTTCAAATTATTCTATTTTACCCTTTTTTTACATAAAAATTAAGAGCATTCAGGTATCAAGATGTGAATAAACATCCTAACTATGTTGGCACCTCTAGATACCCTCATCCCATACCTATATCTCATGATAGTATTATTAATAAAGGGAAAAAAATATGTACAAAGAAAAGAGAGAGGGGGGATGGCTAGACCTATCCCAAAGGCAAAAGATTAAAAACATGGAACCTAAATAGTACGATAGCACGACAATCTCATTTTGTCATAAAAAAAACTGATCACGAAGGAAGAATGATAGTGAATCCCACCAGGCAGGGGCGGAGCCCTTTGTGGGCTGGGTAGGGCTATGGCCCGCCCCAGAATTTTTAATTTTTATTCTTCATATGTATGTTATTTGGCGGCGGTTTTGAACCCCCGCTAAATAGCATATGTATAATTTCTCTACTTTATGATTTGCGGGGGTTTAAACCCCCTCTATTTGGACATGTAGACACATAGTTTTGTAATACATTTTAGTTCTTTAATGCTTTTTAGTTTGCGGGGGTTTAAAACCCCCTCTATTTTAAATTTGTTATAAAAATATTTTCTATTATAAATCATTCAAATATCATTAATAATTTACTTTTTGAAGCATTTCTTCTAATGTTTTATTATTAATAATTTATAGATGTTTCAAAATGTATAATTTATTTTGTCAAAGTATTCAAATATATTTTTTTTTGAGAAAAAAGTACTCAAATTTTTATTTGAAATAGAGTTTTAGTGTATAAAAATTCATGTTTGATCAATCTTTTGTTAAAAAAAAAAATTAATTTTTGATTGAGAGATTCATATAATATTATAAACATAAATAAAAAAACTAATTCATTTTTGAGATATCCATATTAGACAAACTCTTAACATAATTTTTTAAAAACATTTTTTTGATATTCGATTTATAATTATAGCGGCCCCCCTCAATTTTTTAGGGTTGCTCCGCCACTGCCACCAAGCAGATTCCTCCACGTCATGCCCCTGGTTAGCTAGTCTATCTGCACAAGCGTTGCCCTCCCGAAAGATGTGAGATCGAGTAATATGTAAACCAAGCGAAAAATAGTTACTCCACCTATTATGAAGGTCCTAGGGCACTAGACTTAGGGTTGTCAAAGGCGCCTAAAGCCGCAGTGGAGTCGCTCTCGACCCAAATATTCATCCAATCACGGGTGGCTGCTAATTCCAAAGCAAGAATAATAGCCATAATTTCTGCGTACAGAACCGAAACCATCCCAAGCTTAGGGATGACAATGGGTAGGGTATGGGTAGGGTACTATAATCCCCATCCCCATACCCGCAGTTTGAAAAAATACCCGTACCCGTACTCATCCCCATACCCGCGTGGGTGATAATTTTTGTCCTCGTACCCATGCCCTATGGGTACCTAAGTACCCATACCCGTACCCGTTACCCGCATTTGTATTAAAAATAAATTGATCAATTATAAAATATCATATCATTTTAATAGAATTTAAAAAAATTCAAAGATTTTAATGTTTATTCATGAAAATTATAAACAAAATTATTAGTAAAATCATCCTAAAGTTCATTTCTCTATTAACATATTTACATTATGTTATAAATAAACATTTTTTTAATTCAAAATGTGTAATAATATAATTATGTTGTATTTTATAAAAATAATTATATATATTATTATATAATAATATAATTAAAAAAAATAATAAATATATACTATATGAGTATATGGGGTGGGTACCTAAGGTACCCGTACCCATACCCGCTCAATTTTGTGGGTAATTATACATACTGATGCCCATACCCAAAATGCGGGTTTTTACCCTACCCATCGTGGGTATTTTTTGTGGATACCCAATGAGTATGGGTAAATTGTCATCCCTACCCAAGCTTCTGTGCAAAGGAAGCAATATGATTTGCCAAGTGATCCCGAAAGATACCGCCGCACGCCGTTGTGTTATTCACCACTGAGCCATCGGTATTCACCTTATACCACCAAATAGGATGAGTTTTCCATATGATCAATCGGTGACAGGGAGCACGTGGGGGATGATGCTGAAACCGGAAGCGAGAGATGATGAGAAGTTCCATTGCCGAGTAGTGTGCCCGTCCAACAACGGCGCGGTAGTGGCAGTAGAAGTGAGAACCTTCATCTTTGCCGCATGCACAGTAATGATCAAGTTATTAAACTGAATGCCATTCCTTCCCATCCAAATAGTGTGAAGAATATGAATAAAGGATGCTCTCGCTAGATTCAATAAAAGAGCGCTCCAGGCATGAGGAAGATCCCCGAATAAGTAAAGCATCGAAGAGGTGTTAAGAGTGCACTCAAATAATCCTTACAACCAACTCCACAGTTGCGGATAGGGGTGTTCGCGGTGCGGTTATGTTCGGTCTTGAGCTTAAAAGTCATCCTAACCGCGAGATAAAATTGTTTGCAGTTCGGTTTGGTTCGGTTGGTTTTTAAAAAGTCATCCAAACCAAACCAATGCGGTTAGAATCGGTTCGGTAATTGCGGTTTTACACCGTAATTAAAATGTACTGAAATTAAATTAAAGTAAACACAAGGAGTGATTGCGGTTTAAATGCATGCTCATTTTTTTTGAAACAGCAAAAAGATTCATCAAAATCGAGGAACACCCAAATCGACACTCAGTCAACTTGGGTTTTCCCCGTTAAAGCGGGCATGATTTGGGTTACCCACGAGTCTGAGTTTTATTGTCATGCCTACTCGTAAGATAATAAATAATTGAATAATGAAACTATCAAGACTTGTTGTGAACTTTAATAATATATTTGTCCATTGTTATTGAGCTATGTATGTTGGAAGATAATAGAAACTTAATGTAGTTTTAATGATATTGGAATATAATAGAAACGTAATGCGGTTTTAGCGGTTTTAGTGGTTAACCGCGGTTTTTGCGGCTCGCGGTTTTGCGGTTCGCGGTTTAATAAAAAGTCATCCAAATACATCCAAACCAAATGCGATTTTTGCGGTTTTCGGTTTGTGGCTTTACTTTTGGATTGGTTCGGATACGATCACCTCTAGTTGCAGAGCAAAGGAGCAAGATAGAAATCGGTGACATGTCCTCTCATAACTTGACATGCATAACGGACAAACTGAGACCACGATGCACCCACGGTGAATAAGATTATCATCGGAAGGCATGTTTTTATGAATTATGTGCCATACCACGAATGAATTGGAGGGCGGAACTAATTTTTTCCATAGCCAATCAGCCCACGGCACAGGAACTGTGGCCGACAGAATATACGAAGCTTGCTTGGCGGGTAGGGTACTTTTCTTAATAAGTATAAAAAAAATCTTACAATATGAAACGGAAGGAGTATGCCTAGTAAATTATTTTTGTAAAGAACAAATTTTATTTTTTTCAAATAAAAAATTTGAATCTAATTATCTCATTAATTCATTTATAACTTCTTTTTATGTAAAAAAGAAGCTTATGGGAGTTGACCCAACTGAATGTTTAGAGTTGGAGTAAGTTTTAAAGATTTAGAGGATGGATACTTATATGTTATTAATGAATTATTATTGATCTCAATTTCTTAATAGAATTGAAATTTTTGTATATTTTGAGTGGAATTATTATCAACTGAATCAACATACATTAATATTTGTTTTTTTACTTTACACGTTAATAAAAAAGGTTTAATTATTTTAGCTCATTCATATAACTAGTACCCTCATTTAAAAATTATACATATTTAATCTTTTCTCTGCATTTTTATAATTAAAAATGATGATGCTACGACGTGTTTTAAGTGAATTGGCACATAACTTGATGGGTGTGGCACATGCCAAGTAATTTCCAAATTTCCATGGAATTAATATAATTAAAAAAATATAAAATGGTAAATTACAATTAAATGATCTAATAAAAAAATTGTTTAATCGAATTAAACAAATCAGGTCCAACTTGACCTACAAAACCATATGACGTTGAAGATTCTTCCTTTATATCTCTTGGTTATTATTTAAAGGATAACAAAAAGCTTGTTTTTAGATGAAGAATAACAACGAGATGAATCCCTACAAAACCAGCAAAATGAACCCCCGTAAAAAAGTTTAGATGATGAACAATAAGAAAAAAATTGAAACTCATATATATGGTATAAAATGTGATTCCATATCTGAAAAATGTTTTTCAATCTAATTATTTCAAAAAACTTCTATGTGTGTGTGTTTCAATTTTGTCAACCAGAACATTTTAAAGAGTTTTATGGTGTACTTCGTCCTTATTATCTATCCCTCATTTTCTGACTGGAATCCATAATATTGGATTATTTAGGATGTTTGTGGAAGCGGTGTAATAGTGTGTGCCGTGAGAATACGTGGGGAGCCGTTGAGATTAATATGATGGTCATAGAGAGATTGAGGGAGGATTCACTCTGGCAGGAGCGTGAGGAAATGTGGGTTTGGTCCATTTTTTTTTGCCAAAAATCATCATCAATTTGCATCGTATTTTCTCTCATTTTAACTAAATAAATAGTTTCTGGATAAAAAAGAATTTTTTTTATTGTTGTGTTCGTTTGATTTAAATTGTCAAAATAGTTTTGATTTATTACAAATTCAATTTGAAAAAAAATAAGTATTATGATCATTTTTGCTTTTGTCAAATTTGTAGATATTTCGTAATTTTATGTTATCATCGTTATAAATAGCGAAAACAGTCATTTTAGTCCTCTAATGTGTACTTCGCTGTCATTCTGGTCATTCACTGAGCAAAAATTACAAAACAGTCCCTCAATCAGCATATCGTTAGTCAATTTAGTCCAAACTGTTAGTTTGGTCGTTAAAGTGAACAAAAACACTGATATGTCCCTTTTTTAGACACATGTCGGCATGGTGAAATGACATTAGTTTACAGGTAGCTTATGACATGGCGTGAGAGACTAAAATGATAGTGAGAGGCTAAAATGACAGTACGAAAAAAATTCCCAATTGAAATCTCTAAAACCCAGATCTCATTCTTCATCTTTCTTTTCTATTGATGTTGTTGTTAATCTTCTTGCTCTTCATCTCTATTTCAATCTTTAATGTTGTTGTTCTTCGGTTTGTTGTTGATTTCCATTAATAGAGCAAATCAATCTACATAATGATGGGTGGTGTAAATTCGTATTTCTTTTATCAAAGTTACATGAAATAGTGTTAGGAATTGAATCAGGAAACTTTAAAATGCTACACTTGTGTTATCTCAATTATGATGAACTCCTTTATATACAACTACAGTGTCTCATATAAGGTAGTACTCTCACGGTTACAACACAATTAAAACTACTTAACAAGAAGCTTCTATGGAAGCCGGGATGAAGTAGAAATGCCAGACAGATGGATCGGGTTTTAACTTCAGGGATCGTGTAATACATCTGCCACTACCATTAGCATAACAAAATTAACAAGTGAATGATTCACAGTATTTTGAATAATCAGTATTTTAACTTCAGGGGTCATGTGTATTGAGTATGAACAGAAAAGGCCATTCAAGTGGAAACAACATTTAATCTCGTTAACCAACAATGCCAGCATATTCAAGGTTGGCGATTTCACTTGAAGAGACAGAAACCTTTTCATCAAAACTGGGAGGGATTGAAGAAAAACTTTGGACAAGAAGAAGAGCTTTTTACCACCCTTCGTACTTTGTAACGGTAGACAATGAAACCCAGAAACGGCGAAAATCAATGGAACGATTTCAGGGAATGATGATCGGAGACGGCGGCGCGCGCTGGTTGGTGGTGGGTGGTTGTGATGATCGACGATGATTATTTTTAATAATTTTATTTTTGTTTTCACTGTCAATTTGGTCCCCATGCCATATTAGCGTTTTGGTCTACTCATCATGCTGACATGTGTCCAAAAAAGGGACATATCAGCGTTTTTGTTCACTATAACGGTCAAACTAACAGTTTGTTCAGTGAAGGACCAGAGTGACAGCGAAGTGCACATTAAAGGACTAAAATGACTATTTCCCCTTCTAAATATTAGTGACTATGAATTTGTTTTATTTTTTTATTCATCTATGATAGTGCATTGGACCGGTGGTTAAGAGAACTGTCTTGACTTTCAATTAAGCCGGTCTCGTCATTCATGATATTGCCCCGTCCATCGATCTAGGCATTCTGAAAATTATATACCTACTAATTTGATGCCCTCCCCGCCTCATACTGTGCAGGAACAATGTGATTAATCAACAAATATCTCTTGGAAAAATTTAGCTTTACGTTTGTTAATTCATTGAGATTTTGGCCTAATTCCTCTCCTTCTTTTGTACATCTCTAAGGGTGTGTTTGTTCGGAGATTAAAATTATAATCCCGGGAATATCATTCCAAGGAACATTATTACCAGGAATATTATTCCAATCAATTTGTTTGGTAAACAAATAAATTTCCTTGGAACATTTTTAAAATAAATTCAATTAAAATTTTAATATATTAAAAATTATAAATAAATGAGTTAAAAATAATGGGAGAGTGGGGAGTTATGGGTGGTTACCTCTTATTCCCATGGGAATGTAAGATTCCCACCCTTTAACATGGGAATAAAAAGTGGGAAGATCATGTGTAAATTATATTCCAAGGAATAAAAAGTTCCTAGGCATAATTTATAAAAACTTGAAACAAACATGGGAATGAAAGATTCCCAAAGTCACATTCCTTGGAATAAACTTATAATCCATGAAACAAACACCCCCTAATTTATTGAGGTAGTACTAGTAGCATTTTGTTACCCCTCTTCTTTTGGTAAAAAAAAAGAGATTAAAAGAAAACTCCTTTATACGTGAAAATGAA
Organism: Trifolium fragiferum; assembly: GCA_954870985.1. Lineage (NCBI taxonomy): Eukaryota > Viridiplantae > Streptophyta > Magnoliopsida > Fabales > Fabaceae > Trifolium > Trifolium fragiferum. Next base: position 27,517,414 of record OX940792.1, read on the forward strand.
TGATATTAAATTATTAAATAATATTATTATCAAAAAATTATTAAATAACAATATAATTAAGTTATAAAATTCATAATTACCTTTTTTATTGACTAATTTATAATTACACCTTATATACATATATTTTTTGACTGCATATATCGTATAAGTTAATATACATAAATAATGACTTATTTGCGTTGAAACAATTTATCTTAATAATAATAATATTATTTTATTTCAATTTAAAATTCCCCCTTTTTAATTTATGATTTTTCATATTCTTGAAATCTGTATTTAGAAATTTTTTAATAATCCACCAACCTTTTTACTTTTTATAACAGTAGACTACCAAGTTAGTGAATACTGCAAACACTGGCCGAGCTAGAAAAATTTTAAAATTTGAGCAAAATTTTAATTTTAAACAAAACTTTCAGTTTTGCATTGAAAAAATTAAGTTTTGAACAAAATATCTCAATTTTACCTTAAATTAATTCTTAAGAATTTTAATTTTTTCTTAAACGTTCCCTAAAATACCAGAAGTTTTTGGCAAATTACAATTTTTTATTGAAAAATTTAAGTTTTGAACAAATTATCTCATTTTTACCGTAAATTAATCCCTAAATTTTTTTATTTTTTCATAAATTAACTCTACAATACCAAAATATTTCGGCCGAACCCGGACAAGTGCTCAGGCTAGCTGGGCCTTGGATCCGCCTCTGACTGCAAAGATATTTGTATTTTTTGCTAAAAAAATTTGAGATCTTTCTTTTTAACCAAGACTAGTCTTTGACCCGTGCGCTGCACGGATTTGATTGTGCAATAGATATATAATTGAAGTTAATGTAATAAAAATTGCAACTAAAAAAACAAAATGTAATATGTAAAGATATCTAAATTGAAACTTAGGATAGAGAATACAAATAGAAGTAGTCAATATAATGTTATGACGTAATAATTTTGTCAAATTATATAGAAATAAACCAAAATAGGATAACAATTATTATACTAACAAAATAGTAAACATTATGAAAAACTTATTTATAAACCACATTCTCATTTGTATTTGAGTCGTCACATTTATCGTCAGTTAATAATATCTTTAACCCTTTCCTCGATGTAACTCTTGATAATGCAATATATAGCTGTCCATGCGAGAAAATGGGTTGAGAAAGATAGATTCCGACATATGGTTAGTACTGTAAATTATAATTATAAAAAATAATTGAAGTTTAGAGTTAGATGTCAATTCACCTAGCAACCGGGAATCATTGGTAGAACTCAAAATATCTGGGAAGGCTACAAAGCTAAAATTGTATCTAGGAATTTCAGCAGCATTGACTTTAAAAACAGAAGTTGTCTTCATAAAATTGAGTTTGTACTTATGGTCAGTAGCCTTGTAGGATCTGTCGGGGCTATCAACCATGAAATTCTCAAACACATAAGTAGAACCTTCCTCAATTTGATACTTAAACTTATAGATAAAATCTTTTTGAATTGTTAATGCATATCAGACTTGATATTGCCACAGATAATGATTTTCTATACAAATTAATGTGGGTTTTTTCGTAGAAAACAAAAGCAATGGACAGTCTCTATTAAATCAAAGGCAAATTGGAAAACAAAATTATAATTGTTGTTCATCCTTTAATTGCATACATTGCTTATAGGAAAGATAAATACAATGAATTGGCTCTGGTTCATATGCAGAGACTTTAGATGCATGCATCGATTAATTCATATGTGAGTGTGATTAAGGAGAGAACAAATTGGAAGAGAATAAGGAGAGAAAATATGATTACTATTTACATTACAGCGAATTTGTTTTTTTAATTAATAAAAAGTAAATAAGGTTTTGCAAGATAGTTGGAGGAAAAATAGGAAGAGATCAAGGAGAGAGATTATGATCATTATTTACAATACATGCACACTCTTTGAAATTCAGCCTACAAAGCATTAATAAAATAAGCATCCAAAGTATTAATTATTTAATTATTTAATATAGTATATTGTACTAATATCATTTAACCCAAGTCATATCATGCCATAGAAAATAATACACCCCTATTATAGTATATTGTGAAACATTTATTTTTTGACAAAAAATATACTTTTTTTATTTGACATCCAAAAAAATTATATTTGGGTGTTATAATCTATAGGGGTGCTCAAATACAAACTAATTAAAAAGAACACAAATACATACAAATAATGGAAAATTGAATATTTTTAGATGTATTTAGATATCCTATTTTAAAAACCGCTAGATCGAATTGGATTTTTCATTTTTTAAAAATCAAACCAAACCGCATATATATTTTTTAAAACTTATTTATTTTTGTCATTGGTTAAGCTGAATTTATTTTCCTAATATGTGGTTTAAAGTTCGATACTTAATACAACAAAATTCAAATTGTAATTTGGTTATTTAAAATACAATCATCGAAATTATTATTTTTTAATAAAAAGTGAATAACTTTTTGCAAGATAGTTGGAGGAAAAATAGGAAGAGATTATGATCATTATTTACAATACACTCAATGAATAGAAATTTTACATTAATCAAAAGGTTCAATGCTCTTACAATGGCTGGTTACTCAAAAGAAAATATAGAAAATAGTAAAACATACTACATAAAATAAAGCTCTTAAAGATTGAAAGAAAAATAAGTACAGTTCTTAATTTCTTCCTCTACCATAGCCATCATTCAAGAATCAACGACTAATAATTAAGAAAAGTTCTTCATTAATTTGCCAAACTATCCCCTTCAATAATTTGCCATGATGTCCAAACCTCTAACAACAATAAAAGAAAAAGAGAAATAGTTATTATTTAGAGAGAGGAGAGTAATTTCAGAGTATGCTTCAGAAATTTGAATTTGAAGAAGAAAAAGAGTTATGAATGGAAAAAAAATATTGAAATAGCAGAGAGATAATTTAGAAGGGAGAAAGTCTAGTATAACATAAAATAGCAACTTACTGCAGATTTATATAGAAGAGGGAAAAAGTGAACTCAAATAAAATAGAGAGAGAAAATAAAAATATATACAGAAACAAAACAATTAATTGGCTGCGATTTTTTAAGAAAGAATATTATAAGTGCTTTAATATCTTTTTCTTCTATGCAATTTTTAAGGAATGCAATTTTTAAGGAAAGAATAAAATAAGTGATTGCATTTTTCCAAGGAAATTTCAAAAATTAGGTGAGAGAATAAGTATGTCATTAATAGTGGATTAGGAGGGAAAAAGTAGGGTTAAATTGCAAGGATAATTAGGGTTTAGCATGTGGCATCTAGTATAGCATAAAATAGCAACTTACTGCAGACTTATATAGAAGAGGGAAAAAGTGAATTCAAATAAAATAGAGAGAGAAAATAAAAATATATAGAGAAACAAAACAATTAATTGACTGCGATTTTTTAGTAAAGAATATTATAAGTGCTTTAATATCTTTTTCTTCTATGCAATTTTTAAGGAATGCAATTTTTAAGGAAAGAATAAAATAAGTGATTGCATTTTTCCAAGGAAATTTCAAAAATTAGGTGAGAGAATAAATATGTCATTAATAGTGGATTAGGAGGGAAAAAGTAGGGTTAAATTGCAAGGATAATTAGGGTTTAACATGTGGCAAAACATAAGTTTTATTAAGATTAAGATAAGATTAAGATAAGATTAAGATTAAGATTAGATTAAGATTAAGATTAAGATAAGATTAAGATTAAGATATTTTATATTGAGAATTTTTTTTTTTGTTTGACAAATTATATTGAAAAAATATAACATGTACGGATGATGATGTAAAATAGCCAATACAGATTATATATTCCGCCAAATCACCAAATAACTATTTTATACCTCACTTTAATATGATAATATGGAGAAATAACATATTTCTATTGGATGGCTTGCGTAAAAATATTTTATCACGTCAATTAATTAAACTTTTTTATATTTATTTATGTTTTTTTATTTTCAATTCTTAATTACTATCGTGTACCTATTTAACTACACCTTCTCCGTTCCGTTCTCGTTTCATCGTCTTAGCATTCTTCTTTCTTTCAGGTTTTTAGTGTTTTCAATTTTTATTTTTATTAAAGTGACATTATAATTTTACCTCTACTTCATTGCTCTTTGCATGTGCAAATTAGGGTTTGAATTTTCTGCTTCAAAATCCATGAAACTAGATTTACCTATATTGCATACGATTATATTGCTTAGCTCTATAATTTATTTCTTAATTTAGTCTGAATATACGGATTAATAAATCTGTATTAGATTGGTTTGATTACATTGTGTGTTAATTCAGTGCATGTGATGTAGCTATGCTTGAAAGATTGTATAATGTAATGTGTGTTGTCTTATTCCAAAATGTCAAAGGTATATATACAAGTTACAATGGTCTAGGAAATCATTATACATAATGGAAAATAATTATACATAATGATAAATAATTACAAACATAATTATACTTAATGGGAGAATATTCTATTCTATCACACCCCCGCAGTCGAAGCGGGAGGTTCACGGACGCTTAGACTGGTCCGAAAATCATCAAAGAGAATGCGAGGAAGCCCTTTGGTGAAGATGTCAGCTATCTGGTGTCTGGAGGGAACATGAAGGACACGTGCCTGACCACAGGCTACCTTTTCCCGAACAAAATGAATGTCCATCTCAATATGCTTGGTGCGCTGATGTTGTACAGGATTACCAGAGAGATAGATGGCACTGACATTGTCACAATACACCAAAGTGGCTTGAGGGATAGGAAAGTGGAGCCCTAGGAGAAGGTTGCGTATCCAACAAGATTCAGAGACAACATTGGCAACACCCCTGTATTCGGCTTCAACACTGGAACGAGAGAGAGTAGGTTGCCTTTTGGAAGACCAAGAGATAAGATTGTCGCCAAGAAAAACACAGTAACCAGATGTAGAACGTCTGGTGTCAGGGCAGCCACCCCAATCAGCGTCAATGTAGGAGATAAGCTTTGTAATTGGGGATGGTGATAAATGTAATCCAAGCCATATGGTGCCCTGAATATAGCGCAGGATGCGCTTGAGAGCAAGCATGTGTTCCGTGCGAGGTGCATGCATGTGAAGACAAACTTGCTGAACTGCATATGATATGTCAGGTCGAGTGAAGGTGAGGTACTGTAGGGCCCCTGCAAGACTCCGATATAGGGAGGGATCCTCATAAGGTGTGCCAGAGGCGGTGCTGAGTTTTTGCTTGGTGTCGACAGGGGTGGCTGACGGTTTGCAGGACGCCATACCAGCACGTTCGATGATCTCTGAAGCATAAGTGCTTTGACTGAGAAAGATGCCATTAGGGTGACGAGATACTGCAATACCAAGAAAGTAACTCAGGGGGCCTAGATCCTTCATCGCAAACTCAGATGCTAAGAGTGACATGATTGATTTGCGAAGGGCTTGACTGGAGGTAATAAGTATGATGTCGTCTACATATAGGAGAATGTACGCCATGTCAGAATTTTGTCGATATATGAAGAGAGAATGGTCTAATGTGCTATGGTGGAAACCAATGGTGGCGACATAGTCAGCAAAGCGTTGGTACCACGCCCTGGGCGCTTGCTTGAGACCATAAAGAGACTTCTTCAAACGACAAACATAATATGGATGACGGGGGTCACGGAAACCCAATGGCTGATGCATATAGACAGTCTCATGAAGGTCACCATGTAAAAATGCATTCTGTACATCAAGTTGATGAATGAGCCAGGATTTTGAGAGAGCAATGGTGAGTACTGTGCGAATGGTAGCGGGTTTCACCACGGGGCTGAAAGTCTCATCACAATCCACACCTGCAACCTGGGACCTGCCATCACCTACAAGACGAGCCTTATAACGCTCAAAGGAACCATCGGCATTTTTCTTATGTTTAAAAATCCACATACATCGAATAAGGTTAGCATCACACGGACGAGGAACTAAATCCCACGTCTTATTTCTAATAAGAGCATCAAATTCAGATTGCATTGCAGATTTCCAATTTGGGTCAGATAAGGCTAGTTTAGGGTTTTTGGGTATGGGAGAAATGATGTGGTTAGGTTGAATGACGGATAAGGTAAATATCTTGCGAGGTTTAACAATGCCTTTCATGCTACGAGTCGTGATGGTTCGTGTAGGTTGAGGTGGTTGTGGTTGGATTGACGGTGGTGAGGGAGAAGGGGTTGTGATAGGCGGGTTGGTTGGTGAGTTATGAGGTTGGTCAAATATGGTTGCTGGTGTTGGTTGGTCATGTCCAACGGGTGGTAATATCTGATTTTGCCACTGATGAACAATGTAGGGGTGTAGGTCATCATTTAGGAAGTTATAAGAGTGAGGGGAAGGGGAGTGTATCTTGGTAAAGGGAAATTGTGTTTCATCAAAGATAACATGCCACAAAATTATTAATTTTCTGTTTGATAAATCAAAACATTTGTAGCCTCTATGATTCAATGGGTAACCCAAGAAGACACACGGAGTAGAGCGGGGTTGTAACTTATGAATGTCAGAGGACGGAGATAAAGGATAACACAGACAATCGAAAACTCGTAGATGTGTGTAGGTGGGATCTCGGTGATATAAGAGTTGTGTGGGTGACCGATTTTGAAGTGTTTTATGGGGAAGGATATTTAAAAGATAAGTTGCCATGTGGAGAGCATGATGCCAAAACGACGTGGGAACAGAAGAATGAGCTAGCATAGTGCGTATCATATTATTAATTGTTCTAATTTTGCGTTCCGCTTTCCCATTTTGTGAGGATGTGTGAGGACAAGAGAAACGAAAAACAAGGCCATGATCATTGCAATATTTTTGAAATAGCTCGTTATTATATTCACCGCCATTGTCACATTGGAAGGATTTTACATTTTGCAAGAATTGTGTTTGAATAAGTTTGGCAAGTGACTCGAACGTTTCAAATACTTGAGATTTTCTGCTAATCGGAAAAGTCCATAAGAAGTTAGTGAAATCATCTAAAAATAAGACATAATATTTATGACCTGCAGAACTTAAAATAGGAGACGTCCATAAATCACTATGTAAAATGTCAAAGGGCATCAAAGTATTAGTTTGAGAATTAAAAAATGGCAATTTAACTTGTTTGCCTAAAACACAAGAGTCACAAATAACAGAAGAATTAAAAGGTTCACAACATATGAACTTATTTTTGCGAAGGGAATTTAAAGTAGACACGCCAGGGTGACCAAGACGGCTGTGGCAGAGACTGGACGTAAGACCAACAAAACTGGAAGGGGTGGTGACTGGATATAAATCGCCACGGCTATCACATCTCATGAGAGGTATCCCCGTCTGAAAATCAGATACAGTAAAGCCAAAAGGGTCAAAGGAAACAGAAACATTGTTGTCACTGGTGAGTCGTCGCACAGAAATTAAATTTTTAATAATTTGCGGGGCATGTAAGACACGATTTAAGTGAAGTGGTTGGTTAGGAGTGGTAATTTGTGTGTGTCCGGTGCCGTGAATTGGAATTCCATGGCCACTGCCAACAATAACTTTCTGATTTGAATTACTTAAAGGGAAATAAGACGAGAAATTACCTCGTGATGCTGATGTGTGAGATGATGTGTGAGATGTTGCACCAGTATCCATGTACCACTGATTGTCAGGAGTGTGGAGAATATTCTATCAATGCTCTATTATGTCTTCAATGTTAAATCTGTGATTATTTCCATTCACTGTTTCAGTAAACTGATAATATAGATTGCTGAGGATTTTTACAATCGAAATTGATATTTTTTTAGTTCACTTTTGGTTTTATTTTTATGTATTTTGATATGGAGCTTTTTCTTCACCACCATGTTTGATTGAAATTGAATTCTGTACCTTTTGACAAAACGTAATTTTGTGATTGAACTTGATTTTGTTTTTTAATGTAAAACTGAACCTAATTTTGATTTTATTACTGAACCTAATTTTAAAACTGAACAGAATTTGATTTTTATTTTTTTTCAAATTGTTTTGCAAAAGCTTAGAGAAATTTTCGTCTCAAAAACTCCTAAAAACTGATATTTTTAACAAAATAAAAGATTCTTTACACAAAAAACTGAAATAACCAGTTTCTAAATTTAAGCTGGTTTGTAAATCTTGCAGAGAACTGGAATTATCATAAGCATTATGGATTTTGATTATTAGCTAAGATCTCTTGTGGGTCTCGGGGTGTTTTCATGTTAAAACCTTGCTGCTCCTGTTTCCGGCAAACCTCAATACAGTAAAAGAAAGATGAAATTAGTAATAAATAATAGTTTTGTCAATTGGTGCCAACATTCATTTCATTTACTTAAAATACTAGCTTTTGGTCCCCTTATATGTGTGCATGTTTATGTATGATGCAGGTTAAATTGACATAGTTTGATAAGATGGGAGGTGGATTTAGAGTTCTGCACTTAGTAAGACCGTTTCTCTCATTCCTTCCTGAAGTTCAGACCGCTGACAGGAAAGTTTCATTTAAAGAGAAGGTCATATATACTGTGATCTCTCTTTTCATTTTCCTCGTCTGTAGTCAGCTTCCTCTATATGGGATCCACTCGACAACAGGTGCTGATCCATTCTATTGGATTCGTGCTATCCTTGCTTCAAACCGTGGAACTGTCATGGAGCTTGGAATCACTCCCATTGTAACTTATCGGCTGGATCAAAGATCATTGAAGGGGACAACAATGTACGAGAGGATCGGGCCCTTTTGTAAGTGTCTTTATTTGTACAGCTTCTATTCTTTAATGAACATTTTTATATTTCCTCATTCTATGTCATTAATTTCAGCTAGTTTTACATCTGTGATTAACAGAGTATATCCTACTCTTGGATTGTACCTGTGTATGATTTATTTTATTGCTATTATTAGCTGATTCAGATGTATTTTAGCTGTTACGGCTGTCACATGATTGCTTGAGCATGCTTTAGTCCATGAGATAAATCATTATTAGTCTTCTGGTAGCAGCGGCTGTCCATTTGACATACATTTCTTCATTTAGAGGTGTATGAAATATAATTTATTAGGCACTGTTAGAAGTAATTTATATTTAAGGGTATTTTAGTATTTACTATGTTAAGTACTTTTGAACTTGTCTGTTAAGTTTTTCAATTTTAGGGCCTATGTGGCAAACTTTACTCTTTGTATAAATAGCTACTCTTTTATCAATGCAATTTAATTCTTCCTTTCATATTTTGTGGCTGCTGTCTTTGTCATCTTCTTACTATTCCATTGATTCATCACCTTGTACACCAACAAATTGGTATCAGAGCTCCGGTTAGAATCCACGGGAAACACGAGTGAAACGTGAGTTGTGTGTGTTTGATTTTTGGTTCTTGATTTGTGTTGAATCTTGAACAAAAATCTGAACAGAATCACTTTTTTCTGATTTTGTGGGATTGGGAAACACGAGTGTTAGTGAGATTTGAGTGTACTGTACAAGGTTTAAGATGAACGGAAACGGTGGCATGAGTACCAAGCTTCCAGTGTTTGATGGCAAAAACTGGAATCGTTGGATGAAACAAATGCTTGTATTGTTCGGTGCTCAAGGTGTGCTTGAGCTTGTCACTGAAGGATACGTTCCTGTTGCAGCAGATGCAACAGAGGAGCAGAAAGAGGCGCAGAAAGCTACAAGAAAGAAGGATCAGAAGGCGTTGTTCTACATTCATCAGTGTGTGAATGAGAGTGTGTTTGAGAAGATTGCTGATTCAGTGACGGCGAAGGAGGCTTGGGATCTTCTGACAAGGTGTTACGGTGGTGATGCGTCAGTAAAGAAGGTAAAACTTCAAACCCTCAGAAAACAGTATGAGAATCTCAACATGAAGAACAATGAGAAGGTTTGTGAGTACATCTCCAGACTAATTCTGATTACTAATGAGATGAAAGCTTGTGAAGAAACTCTTTCAGAACAAGTAATCATTGAGAAGGTATTGAGATCCCTTACCCCTCAGTTTGATTACATTGTTGTATCTATTGAACATTCCAAAGATTTGGAAACCATGAGAATAGAAGAGTTACAGAGCAGTCTAGAAGCACAAGAGTTGCGTCTAACTGAGAGAAACTCTGAAAGAGAAGTAGAGCAGCAGGCTCTGAAAGCAGCTTCTGAGAAGAAGCTTCAGAAGAAGTCTTGGTCAGAAGCCAAGAATAGATCTGATGGAGCTCAGAATCCAAAAACCTCAACTTCTGGAAAGCAGAAGTATGCTCAGAAAGGAAAAGACAAGACAAAGGTACGGTGTTACTCTTGTCAGAAGTTTGGCCATTTTGCATCTGAGTGCAAGTCAAACAAAGAAAGAAAGTCAGAAGAAGCAAACATAGCCAGAAGTTCTGATGACTCTGATAGTGAATTTGTTTTACTAATGGCTTCTGAATCTGATGATGTGAATTCAGAGTGGTGGTATATGGATACAGGGTGTTCAAACCATCTTACTGGAAACAAGAAGTGGTTGGTTGATTTTGACTCTAGAAAGAGTACAAAGATCAGATGTGCTGATGATAAATACCTCAACGCTGAAGGTATGGGAAATGTCAAAGTCATTTTGAACAATGGGAAAGCAGCATTGATTCAGAACGTGTGGTATGTACCAGGCATGAAAAGCAATCTGATGAGTGTGGGTCAATTGATTGAGAAAGGTTTTTCAGTTACTATTGAAGACAATCTTCTGACGATAATCAGAAGTTGATTATGGAGTCAGAACAGGGAAGGAACAGAACATTCAAGGTGAATGTTAGAACTGCAGACTCTGAATGTCTTAGTGCAACAAGTGTTGAGAAGGATAGTGAGTTGTGGCACAGAAGATTTGGTCATCTGAATTTCAGAAGCTTGGGGCGTCTGAAGTCAAAGAATCTGGTACATGGAATTCCTATAATCAAGAAGCCTGAAAAATCATGCGAGGTGTGCATGAAAGGGAAGCAACCAAGACTGCCGTTTGCATCAGAAGTAGCTCCAAGAGCAAAACATGCCTTGGGAGTAGTACATTCTGATGTGTGTGGACCATTTCCAGTACCTTCACTTGGAGGAAACAAGTATTTTGTATCTTTTGTTGATGAATTCACAAGGATGACATGGGTAACACTCATCAAGTTCAAGCATGAAGTGTTTGCTGAGTTTCAGAAGTTCAAGGTGAAGGCTGAGAAACAGAGTGGTCAAAAGCTGAAGATTCTCAGAACTGATGGTGGTGGTGAGTTTAACTCTAATGAGTTTAAAACTTTCTGTGAGGAGAATGGAATTGAGCATGAGGTTACAGCTCCTTATACTCCTCAACACAATGGTCTTGCTGAGAGAAGAAATCGTACTTTGCTTGATATGGTGAGAAGCATGCTGAAAGAGAAGAAGCTTCCTCATCATTTATGGGGAGAAGCTGTTGCCACTGCAACATATGTGCTCAACAGATGTCCAACGAAGAAGCTGAAGGAAATGGTTCCTATTCAGAAGTGGACTGGAGATAAGCAAAGTGTTAGTCATCTGAAGGTGTTTGGATCTGTATGCTATAAACATGTTCCAGAAGCCAGAAGACAGAAGCTGGATGATAGAAGCAAAGTAATGTTACTGGTGGGGTACCACAGTACAGGTGCGTACAAGCTTTATTGTCCAGAGACTAATAAAATTGAATTCAGCAGAGACGTCATTGTGAAGGAATCTGAAATTTGGGATTGGAACAAGTCTCAATCAAATTCTGATGTGAGAATCTCAGAGGATGGCTTTGAAGGTGAGTCAGAATCTGAAGGCTCTGAAGATGATTCAAAAGATGGAGATGACTCTGATGGTGACTCTGAGTCTGATGGTGATTCTGAAGGTCAGAATTCTGAAGCCAATTCTGAAGGTCAGAGTTCTGAAGGCAATTCTGAAGGTCAGAATTCTGAAGCCAATTCTGAAGGTCAGAATTCTGAAGCCAATTCTGAAGGTCAGAATTCTGAAGCCAATTCTGAAGGTAAAAATTCTGAAGCTAATTCTGAAGGTCAGAATTCTGAAGCTAATTCTGAAGGTCAGAATTCTGAAGACAATTCTGAAGGTCAAAATTCTGAAGGTCAAAATTCTGAAGAAAGAATTTCTGAAGGTGCTTCTGAACAAGTTCAGAGGCTACGGAGAATCAGAAGCATCCCAAGAAGATTTGCAGGATTTGAAATGTTGCAAGACACTGAAGTAGACTCTGAGGGAGAAATTATTCAGTGTGCAATGTTAGTAGATTCTGAACCTGTGAGCACAGAAGATGCTCTTAAGCAACAAGTCTGGTTGCAGGCCATGAAAGAAGAACTTGATGCTATAAAGAGGAACAAGACTTGGAAGCTATCAGAACTTCCAAAAGGCAAGAAAGCCATCAGCGTCAGATGGGTTTTCAAGCAGAAACTAAAGCCAGATGGATCAATTGGCAAACACAAAGCGAGGTTAGTAGCAAGAGGATTTCTGCAGAAACCTAGACTAGATTATTCTGAAGTGTTTGCACCTGTAGCAAGACACGAAACAATTAGACTGGTAATTGCAATAGCTGCTAACAGGAATTGGCCTCTGATGCATTTAGATGTGAAATATGCATTTCTGAACGGTCCATTACAAGAAGAGGTATATGTGTCACAACCTCCTGGTTTTGAGAAAAAGAATCAGGAAGGGATGGTGTATAGATTGCATAAAGCCCTCTATGGATTGAAACAAGCGCCCAGAGCCTGGAATATGAGGATTGATTCTTTTTTCAAGAAACAAGGGTTTCAGAAGTGTGAGTTGGAGTATGGTGTTTATGTTCAGCACACTTCAGAAGGCAATATGATTCTGGTATGTTTGTATGTTGATGATATATTGCTGACAGGAAGTTCTGAACAAGAGATAGCTAAGTTCAAGAAGGTTCTGATGAATGAGTTTGAGATGACAGACCTTGGAAAAATGAGTTACTTTCTAGGGATGGAATTTCTATATTCTGAGAAAGGAATCATTTTGCATCAGTTGAAGTATAAACTTGAGCTTCTGAAGAGATTTAAGCTGGAGAATTGCAAAGTTGCTATCACACCCTCTGATACGAATCAAAAGTTGGATTCCGATTCTGATGGAGAGGATGTGGATGCTACAACCTTCAAACAGTTGGTTGGTTCTCTGAGGTATTTGTGTAATACCAGACCTGATATTTGTTTTGCAGTTGGAATGGTTAGCAGATTTATGAGTAAACCAAAATGGTCCCATTACCAAGCTGCTGTCAGGATTCTGAGGTATATCAAGGGGACTCTGAAGCATGGAGTGCTATTTCCCTCTGAAGGAAGGACTGAATCAGAACTTCTGAGTTATTCAGATTCTGATTGGTGTGGAGACAGAGTTGATAGAAGAAGCACTTCTGGATATTTATTTAAATTTCTGGGAGGTCCTATTTCGTGGTGTTCCAAGAAGCAACCTGTTGTTGCTCTATCAACCTGTGAAGCTGAATATATTGCAGGTGCTGTGACTGCATGCCAAGCTGTGTGGTTTCTGAACTTACTGCAGGATCTGAAGATCAAGGTAAACAAGCCTCTGAAGCTGATGATTGATAACAAGTCTGCAATCAATCTTGCCAAGAATCCAGTGCTGCACGGAAGAAGCAAGCATATTGAGACCAAGTATCACTTTCTGAGGAATCAGGTTCAGAATGGAGTGCTTGAAGTTGTGCACTGAAGCACTCAGAAGCAGCTGACAGATGTGTTGACAAAGGCTATCAAAACTGATCAATTTCTTCGTTTGAGGGATGAAATTGGTGTTGTCAGTTTTGTCTAAATATAAATTAAGGGATGGTGTTAGAAGTAATTTATATTTAAGGGTATTTTAGTATTTACTATGTTAAGTACTTTTGAACTTGTCTGTTAAGTTTTTCAATTTTAGGGCCTATGTGGCAAACTTTACTCTTTGTATAAATAGCTACTCTTTTATCAATGCAATTTAATTCTTCCTTTCATATTTTGTGGCTGCTGTCTTTGTCCTCTTCTTACTATTCCATTGATTCATCACCTTGTACACCAACAGGCACATGTCATGTTATATCTCCTGTTGTCTTTAATAGGTTTTCACTATTTAGGGTGCCATATTGTGTTATATATACTGTATATTGACTTAAAATCCTTTTTCTATGGCAGGAACGGAGCACAGAAGCTACTTGGTATTTTGATAGCTTTCGGAGAGGCAGTTGCTTACGTTCTTTCAGGGATGTGCGGTAGTGTGGGCCAACTTGGAGTGGGAAATGCTATCCTCATCATCGTCCAGCTCTTTTTTGCGGGTATTATTGTGATATGTTTGGACGAGCTTCTTAAAAAAGGATACCGTCTAGGTTCTGGAATTTCCCTATTCATAGCGACTAATATCTGGTATGTTTTTAGTCTATGAAATTTTTTTTTTCTCGGTTTTCACCACCAGTTGAATCTGGTTCGGGGGTCAGTTCTGGCATCAAGTGGTTCCAGCCCCCTCCCGATCGCAGTTGCGGAGGATCGAACCGTGGTCCTCCCTACCAAGTTCAGCACCAATCACCACCGAACCAACTAACGATTGGTTAGTCTATGAAATTTTGCTGTCCTATAGAAACTACTAGTACTAATCACCAGGGCATCTCACCTTTGTCGAAAACTTAGAAGCATTTCTCTTGTTATTTTACAGTGAAAACATTATATGGAAGGCATTTAGTCCAACCACCATTAATAGTGGACGTGGAGCTGAATTTGAGGGTGCTGTTATTTCTCTGTTCCATTTGTTGATAACTAGAACAGACAAGGTCTGTGCTCTTCGTGAAGCATTTTACCGGCAGAATCTTCCCAATGTGACAAATCTTCTTGCTACAGTCTCGATCTTCCTAATTGCGATATACTTCCAAGGTTTCCGTGGGGTCTTTCCTGTAAGGTCAAAGAATGCTCGTGGACAGCAGGTTTCCGTGTCGTCTTGCCTGTAACTATTTTGTTCCCACGTGAACCCAAGTGCACAGTTGAAGTGACAAGAATATCCTATCACAAATCATGTCTAACTACAAACTATTTAAATCTCAATCCATCTTAACAGTTTAGCTTATAGTTTTTATTGGTTTCCTTCTATATCCAACAATTGGACTACCCTCCACACAATAGACAAATTATTGATATATAAGGAAATATAATATATATATTTTTTTGTTACTAATAACTAGTTCATCACAATAGACAAATTATGCTAACATATGTTAGTAACCATGTGAAAATTACATGATAAACTAATTCCAATTCTAAATTGACATTAATTGAATGGAAGGATCTATTTTGTGAGGCTTCTGATAGTTATGGGTTTAAATGGCGGGTAGAATTTAAGAGTTCATAGTGGCTTGTTGCAACTGGCTCAACGTTCAATTATTATAATTTTAAGTAAGATTGACAGGAAAGAAAACAAGAGCTAGCAACATACCAGAAATAGACCAGGAACAATCCCCCTGTAAAGGGCACTAAATATTTCTTCCCTCATTATGGTCCTAATGCATCTGGTATTTGATTTTACAGATAAATAAAAAAAGTGTCATGGCTGGTTAGCAATTTGTATAATAGTGATATAACCATAATAAGCAGAATATACTGTGACTATCATGGTTTAGCTTTTGGTAGTTGAAATTTGAAAGGAATGGGATGAATGAGTATGCTTACTAAAGGATGACAAACCATAATAATGCTACAATAACATGGGGTAAAAGAAAGGATGACAAACATTGAATGCTACACCCATCAGAACAAAAATTGAAGAGAAAAAATTCAACCTTCATCTAATTTAATAGTGGTAAGTAAGAGGTAACACATCCTTGTTCGAAAGAAAAAGAAATTAAAAAAGAGAGAAACGTGGGATAAAAGAATAACACTCTCTCATTTTTATAATTTTATTTCAAAATAAATCTTATGATAACATGGAGTAAAAGAATAGATGACGAATATTGAATGTTATGCAATTAAAACATTTTTCCAAATATGGATAAAAAATTGAAGAGAAAAATTCAACTTTTATCTAATTTAGGAGTGGTAAGAGGTATGTAACACATCCTTGTTGGAAAGAAAAATAATTAAAAAAGGGAGAAACATGCGATAAAAGAATAACACTGGGTAAAAAAATAGATGACAAATTTTGAATCGTATGCCGTTAAAACATTTTAACAAATATGGGTAAAAAAAACCGAAGAGAAAAATTCAACATTTATCTAATTTAGGAATGGTAAGAGGTAACACATCCTTGTTGAAAAGAAAAATAAATTAAAAAAGGGAGAAACATTATTTAAAAGAATAACACTGCCTTACTTTTATAACTTTATTTCAAAATTAATCCTATGATAACAAGGGTAAAAGAATAGAAGTCAAATATTAAATGATATGCCATTGAAATGTTTTTACAAATATGGGTAAAAAATTGAAGGGAAAAATTTAACCTTGATCTAATTTAGAAGTGCTAAGAGGCAACACATTCTTGTTGGAAAGAAAAAGAAAAAAAAGAGAAAAAAACATGAGTAAAAGAATAACACCGTCTTATTTTTGGAAGTGGATCATCTTCTTTTCTTAAGAAAAAAGTAACTTTGTGATTTTATTTTATTAATGTTTACAAATGGATAATATCAATAGTGGAAGATAAATATCATCTAAAAAGAAAGGCGTAACTGCAGAGGCATAATGAAAAATAGTATTTTAGATTACATTTAATATGCATTTTTTTTTGGCAAAATGCATCCACTCTCTATATGACTAAATAAATTTAAAATTAGAACAAATGTAATAATATATAAATTATACGTTATTATGTAGTTTTGGCCTATTCCGTTTTTTTGTATATCTCTTATTTTTTGATAATATATTTCTTTTAAGGTAGTAGTACTTTGCTACTCTTCTTCTTTATATTATATAAAAAAAAGATTAATCAACAAATATTTTTTGAGTAAAAAAAACCTTTCATTCATACGTATATAACTAATGATATTAAATTATTGAGTAATTTTATAATTAGTTATAATATTCATAATTACTTTTTTTCTTGACTAATTTATAATTACACCTTATACAAATACACTTTTTTGACTGAATATACCATATAATAAACATTAATAACGACTTATCTGCGTTGAAACAATTTACCTTAATAATAATAATTTTTCCAATTTAAAATTCCCCTTTTCATAATTTATTTTTTTCATATTTTGAAATTTGAAATTTAAATTTAGAATATTTATAATAATCCACCAATCTTTTACTTCTTATTTTTTATAGAGGACCTTTTACGTTTTAAAACAGTTGACTACCAAGTTAGTGAATTTTTTTTGGTAAGCGGCCAAGTTAGTGAAAAGTATAAGATATTTTTATTTTTTGTTAAAAAGAAAAAAGAAAATATATTATTTTTTTACTGTTGAAGAAAAGATATTTTATATTTTTCTTTTTAAACAAGATATTTTATATTGAAAAAATATGACATGCACAAATGATATAAAATAACCAATACAAACTATATATTCTGCCAAATCACTAAATCACCACCTAAATTAGATATTTCTATTGGACTACTTGTGTAAAAAAAATATTTATGCTTACGATTTTCAATTCTTAATTACTACAGTACCGTGTACCTATTTAACTACACCTCCTCCGTTCCGTTCTCGTTCATCCTTACCATTCTTCTTTCTTTCTTTCAGGTTTTTAGTTTTTTCAATTTTTATTTTTATTAATATCTCTCTCTGTTGACATTATCATTTTGCCTCCACTTCGTTCCTCTCTGCATGTGCAAATTAGGGTTTGAATTTTCTGCTTCTAAATCCATGAAACTAGATCTACATATATTGCATGCGATTATATTGCTCAGTTCCATAGTTTATTCCTTAATTTAGGCTGAATATACTGATTAATAAATCTGTATTAGATTGATTTGATTACATTGTGTGTTAATTCAGTGCATGTAGCTCTATTTATGTTTTAAATGTTAAATCTGTGATAACTTGCATCGACTATTTCAGTAAACTGACAATATTGATTGCTGAGGATTCTTAATCGAAATTGATGTATTTTTATGTTTTTAGTTCACTTTTGGTTTCATTTTTATGTATTTTTATTTGGAGCTTTTCATTCACCACCATGTCTGATTGAACTTGAATTCTGTACCTTTTGACAAAAACGTAATTTTGAGATTTTATAAAAAATGATTTTTTTTTAGATATTTTATGTAAAACAGAACCTGATTTTGATTTTATTACAATTAAAGAAATTGCTTGTAGTCAGAAATTCTGCATATTTGTTTTGCAAAAGCTTAGTGGAATTTTTGTCTCAAAAACTCCTAAAAACTGATAAACTGATATCAGTTTTTAGGAGTTTGTAAATCTTGCAGAGAATCTGGAATTGTCATAAGCATCATGGTTTTTGATTAGTATTAGTTAAGATCTGTTGTGTGTCAGGGTGTTTTCATGTTAAAACATTGATGCTCCTGTTTCCGGCAAACCTCAATACAGTAAAAGAAAAATGAAATTAGTAATAAATAATAGCTTTTGGGTTTTCCCCCTTTTATTATTTTGACAATCCTCTAATATGTATGCTTGTTGATATGCAGGTTAAATTGACATAATTTGATAATATGGGAGGTGGATTTAGAGTTCTCCACTTAGTGAGACCGTTTCTCTCATTCCTTCCTGAAGTTCAGACTGCTGACAGGAAAGTTCCATTTAGAGAGAAGGTCATATATACTGTTATCTCTCTTTTCATTTTCCTGGTTTGTAGTCAGCTTCCTCTATATGGGATCCACTCGACAACAGGTGCAGATCCGTTCTATTGGATGCGTGTTATCCTTGCTTCGAACCGTGGAACTGTCATGGAGCTTGGAATCACTCCCATTGTGACTTCTGGGCTGGTCATGCAGCTTCTGGCTGGATCAAAGATCATTGAAGTGGACAACAATGTACGAGAGGATCGGGCTCTTTTGTAAGTGTCTTTATTTGTACAACTTTTATTCTTTAATGAACATTTTTATATTTCCTCACTCTGTCATTAATTTCAGCTAGTTTTACGTCTGTGATTATCAAAGTATATCCCACTCTAGGATTGCACCTGTGTATGATTTATTTTATTGCTAATATTAGTTGATTTAGATGTAGTTTTGCTGTTGCGATTGTTACATGATTGTTTGAGCATGCTTTAGTTTATGAGATGAAATCATTATTAGTCTTCTGGTAGCAGTGGCTGTCCATTTGACATACATTTCTTCATTTGGAGTTGCTGTCTTTATTAGGTTTTCACTATTTAGGATGCCATATTGTGTTATATACTGTATATTGACTTAAATTCCTTTTCTGTGGCAGGAACGGAGCACAGAAGCTACTTGGTATTTTGATAGCTGTCGGAGAGGCAGTTGCCTATGTTCTTTCAGGGATGTATGGTAGTGTGGGCCAACTTGGAGTGGGAAATGCTATCCTCATCATTGTCCAGCTATTTTTTGCGGGTATTATTGTGATATGTTTGGACGAGCTTCTTCAAAAAGGATATGGTCTAGGTTCTGGAATTTCCCTATTCATAGCGACTAATATCTGGTATGTTTTTAGTCTATGCAATTTTGCTGCCCAATGGAAACTACTAATCACCGGGGCATCTCACCTTTGTCGAAAACTTAGAAGCATTTCTCTTGTTATTTTGCAGTGAAAACATTATATGGAAGGCATTTAGTCCCACCACCATTAATAGTGGACGTGGAGCTGAATTTGAGGGTGCTGTTATTGCTCTGTTCCATTTGTTGATAACTAGAACAGACAAGGTCCGTGCTCTTCGTGAAGCATTTTATCGGCAGAATCTTCCCAATGTGACAAATCTTCTTGCTACAGTTTTGATTTTCCTAATTGTGATTTACTTCCAAGGTTTCCGTGTGGTCTTGCCTGTAAGGTCAAAGAATGCTCGTGGACAGCAGGGTTCATATCCAATCAAACTGTTCTATACCTCCAACATGCCCATTATTCTTCAGTCTGCCCTTGTTTCCAATCTCTACTTCATCTCTCAGGTAATAATAATAGTTTTATGACAGGCTGGGCGTAGCATTTTTTGGTTTTCTGTTGAAACAATCTAATCTTACTGGAATTGTTCAGCTTCTCCACCGCAAGTACAGTGGAAACTTCATTGTAAATCTGTTGGGGAAATGGAAGGAATCTGAATATGGAGGTGGCCATTCAATTCCTGTTGGTGGTATTGCATACTATATAACTGCACCGTCCAGGTAAGAGACTTGTTTCCAATTATACTTACGATAGTCCACGTGCCTTTTATGGTTTACTATACAATATAAAACTTCTACAATTTATATAAATAGCATTTTTCTCTACGATTTGATAAGTCCATATTTTTTTGCTTCATATGTTTTGCAGTTTAGCTGATATGGCAGCCAATCCTTTCCACGCTTTGTTCTATCTTGTGTTTATGCTGTCAGCCTGCGCCTTGTTCTCCAAAACTTGGATTGAGGTCTCTGGCTCATCTGCTAGGGATGTTGCCAAACAGTTGAAGGTATACTAACTATATTTCTCTCCACCATACATACATTTATTTTTTCCCAAACATGTAACATTTTTGCAATATAATGACTAATGAGCCTGTTGTGTCAAGATTTGTGCTTTTATTAGAAAAATTTCACCTGGTAATAAGTAGGATAGTTTATGATTCTTTCAACCATTTTTCACCTAGTAATAAGCAGGGTAGTTTATGATGCTTTCCACCATTTGAATTTAGTTTCCTTGTTGACATGATATAATACTTACATGAAGCAAATATTCGTTGGTTAGTTTTGAACAGGCAATAGTTACTAGTTAGTGACTTTTGCTTTTACTGATTCAAGTTCTGTATCAAATTTTACTTGGAAAATCCTTAAAAGAAGAAACCAATATGTTTGTTTATCCATTGTGTATGCAACAATGTCTTCTTCCTCTCTTTGTCTTGTTTCTATGTTGTTTTATGAAATTTTCAATGGTAATTCGGGGTTAGGTCAATAGTTTGAGCAACTTCAATTTTGAAACCGAGTTTGTTGCTGGTAACTCTGTTTTATCAAATGGGAATTTCACATCTGATCGTGAGTAGTATCTGTAATGTTAGGTCTTTAAATTTCAACGATATTGTTTAATTTGCAGGAACAACAAATGGTTATGCCTGGACACCGTGAGTCAAACTTGCAGAAAGAGCTAAACCGATACATCCCCACTGCTGCAGCATTTGGAGGCATGTGTATTGGTGCCCTGACAGTGTTGGCAGATTTTATGGGAGCAATAGGTTCAGGGACAGGGATTTTGCTTGCAGTAACAATCATCTATCAGTACTTTGAAACATTCGAGAAGGAAAGAGCCAGTGAGCTTGGCTTCTTTGGTTTCTAAGTTTTGCTAAGCAATTAGTTCTGTTGTGACACTTACCCTTGTATCAAGTTATCACTGTACTTTAGATCGTTTAAGATGAAAAGTAGTTTTTTTTGTTGCATGTTTTTAACAACTGAGGGAATAAACATATCATAGTAATTTTGTTTTGTTTTGAATTATTATTATTATTATTTTTTTTTGCATCTTGTGATTTTCTTTGAATCCATTAAGCCTGATCCCAAAGGTTATACTTTTCCATGACTAGTGCCATGGTTATACTTTGAATGATTTTGTTATCTTGTGTAATGCCAGAGCAATAAAATAGGAGTCTGATGTAGATGAACCTCAACTAACCCAGCAATAATCAAATCTATAAATTGCCTTTTGAACTTAATACCAACAAAAAATTAGTATTTGATTGGTGTAGCTATTTATTTTCAAATTTGTATGAAATGATTTTGAAAATGTTTGTTTGGAGGAAAAAAGTTTTGAAAATGTTTGTTTGGAGGAAAAAGTTGGTTGGTCTACTAGTAAAACTTTATTTTTGTCTAAGAATTTAATTCTATAAATAAATAAATTTTTTAAATATCTACCAAGCAAAAACCTTAATGCAACCTACGACAGCTATGTTGCTATGCGAAACTTTCACATATAAAAGTGAGACTTTCTTTTGCAGTCCTATATATTTTTCTTGAATTTCTCGTTTTTTCTTATTTTTAATTGAACTAGCGATAGACCCGTGCTATCGCACGGGTCGTAACGTTACGCGTTTATTTTTAGTTGTTACCATTTGTTTTAGTAACAAATTGATATCAAAATTGACATAATTCTTGAAATGCATTAATGGAAGATGTATATAATTATTAGAATAGAAGCGATATAATCAACGTACAAATTTGAACAAAAAACATGATTTTTGATATAGAAAAAAAAATTATTTAATTGAAAGTAATAACTGAAATTTAGAATACCAATAAAAAACATAATAACGGGACTTGAATAAAATTAGTAGAAGTACAAATATTGAAGATAATAATACAAAGATCAAAGACTATGCTTTGTATTACATATGTTTGACAATAATGATATTTTTTTCCAAAGTTTCCTCCATGTTGAATGTTAATCGATCTCCAGTTTGAATATTGTTAAGTTCACAAAAAGTTGCCCAACCTTCTGCAAGCTTGTAATCAATACCAATCAGTAGTTTACAATTGACAATGTGTCCCAATGGTCCACAAAGCTTAAAGGTAGATTTAGTTGTTGCAGAAAGAAAATATCCAAATGGTCGAGATAGAACCTAATTAAGTAACAAAGGAGAATCAATTAAAACAATGATATGAAGAAGATATAAGTTATGTATTTGTTAAACATGATATTTAAAAAAATTACTAACCAATTCAGAAGAGTTATTGTTGTTCTCTGTAATTATAACCAAATAGCAATGATCATGGCAAAGTTGAGTACTCATAGAATGGAAAGATGGAAAATCAGTGTTGTCGATTTTGCTTTCTGATTTAAGCATGAGAAAAGTATTATTGGCATAGTAGTAAAATGATAGAAGTTGAATTTCATTCCACTGATAATATTTTCCTAACTCATTCCAACCATGAGTAAAACATGGTTTGGTTGTAGAACCATTAAAGGTAACATGATGATCTATTCCTTTAGCATCAATTAAGCGCCATTTATTTCCAAGTTCTTCAAGAAAATCAACTACAAAAAATGGATCTACTTCACCTTCAATCTAAAATAATGATGACATAAGTTAGAGATATGATATATGATTGATGAAGTTATAAAATAGATAGTATGTTTAACCTGATTTGGAATGTAAACTGTTGAAAAAAAAGCTTTTGGTGTTCCCTGTAATATTGGATGAGATCTTGTTGCCATGAGATGAGTTATGGATTGTTTACTTAGTTTGAGTGGAAGTAGTATTTTGATGAAGAACAGTTATTATAGTGAGAAGTTAGTTGGATTGAATTCAATATGTAGTTAAAGAGTTTAATGAATGACAGAAATTGGTGAAAGTACACTGTTGAACAATAAGTTATCATTAAAGAAGCAACATGGATTGAAAAGTTAATTTAGTAGTTGTATTTGTAATCAATAATAAGAAGGTGTTTGGCAGTAAGGTTAATGATTTTGCATAAGTTATTGTTTGTAGGGTTGAATTTCGTTTGGGTAATACAATAGAGAATTGATATGATTCTAAATGGTAGATTATGTGCAAACAAAATATAATGATAAAATTAATGGAATGGGACTAAAGTTATAGTTAAGACATTATAATACTGATTATCTAAATTAGATGACAAACATGATAAATAAAAATGAATTGGATTAGCCAGACGAATTTCAAACCAACAATGATAAAAAAACAGAATACGAAATGAAGATGGTCACAATAAGGATCATAACACGGAAAGTTAGTTAACTGCAATTTATATGCAGTATCATAAAGTTCTTAGACAAAAACATCATAAACTGGAATACAAAATGGAACATAAAGAATGACAAAACATACACAAAGATCATACTTGAACTTATACATTCCAGATAACATATTAAGTTTTAAACTAATATGGATATAAAAGTTTTTAGCTTTTAGAGCATATCATGCAGTACCATTGTCGGTATCCTGTTTTGTTGCTCCTCCACGAACAATATTGATGACCAATACTTCAGGAGGATCAGACAGTTGGCATTTCAAAAGGTCTCCACATTTCAGATCATTAGCTTGTTGGAATTCATACCATCCATGTGTTATTCTCATCTCCTTCTTGATCTTCCCTCCGACCTTTCTTGTATATAGATTTATGGTGCATTGAATATGGTCCATGTTGTGCAACGTCCTAATGAAAATTGACTTCTTTCCTCTTAGAACATTTTTAGCACATTTTGCTGGAATATGCTACAAAAACAAACAAATCAAAAATCAGTTCAGAATATATGTGCTTATAAAAAACAATTTACATTTAAAAGTTGAACGTACCAGCACTTGTCCCTGGTTTCCAGATGAATAAGCCTCAGTTACATGGACTTCCCAACCAAATACTCTATCGTTATTATGTTCCCACAAATTGTAGTCATCAGTATCAGAGATATAGATTTTTTCAGCATCATCATCACTTGAAACATCAACAACATCATCATGCTTAATAAGTGATAAAGTGAAATTATTATGTTCAACTTGATAGTGGAAATTGACATCGGTAGGAGTTCTAATTCCAAATAACAGTGCAGCACTTTTTCCATTGATAAAGTAACTGTCATTATTTTCTAAGTGTAGCTCAAGCATAGCTTTTTTTCCATTTGGATGACATAAGATGCCCCATGGATGTTCGTATAATTCATTAAGCCAAGCAGATTTGAAAGTTACAGGAATGTCAATGATATCCTAAAATAAATATGAAGTAGATAATCAAAAGAAGTATCTTTATCAATATGTTGCAAACAATATAAAGAAAAGATGTTGAAAATTTGCTTATAGAAGAACCTGAAGTTTGTTAATATGTTCATAGGATTTTACAACTTAAATTTTTGAATGATTATATTAATGTTAAAGACAGAGTAAATTTAATGCTGTGTAAATGTTAGTGATAACCTTATTTGGATCAATTGTAGTACGAAAGGTTTTGTTCCTAGCGTTGAGTGATTGCATCCTTGACCTCCTGTATGAAAATGGGATAAAGTAAATAACAAAAAAATTGAAGTTCGAACTAATATAAGAAAAATGAAATCAGTTATCAATGAGGAAGATTTATATATGATTCTCAACATTGATGGTTTTTACTGTTAAGGTACGAAATTGAAAGTTTAGCAAATAAGGAATATTATCAGCAACAGACAGACTTTTAAGTTGAAATTTAAACCCTAATTGAAAACAGTGATACATAATCAGATACAAATTCAAACTTATTGAGAAACAGAAGATAAAATGTGAACATTGATATTAGAGATTGAATGTTTATTAAAGTCAAGAAGTCATAGAGAAGAGAAACTGACCTTAATGAAGATGAAGCCATTGTAGTCGTTTTCCAGCTTATGGTAGTGGTGAAATAGGTTTTTACTTTGTTTGGTTATATGGTACAGGTATGCAGTCATCAAGTTGATTGTGTGGTTATAACAACTCTACATTGGGACACTGTTTGGACGTGTGGGAAGAAAATAAATTGTAAAATAAATTAAGTAGTACCAATGGAATATATAATAGTCCTTAAATAGTATAATACATTAAATTATGGACAGATTTTTTCCATCCACACTGATGTAATAAAAAAGTTGGTAGAATAAGTTTCATATTTGATGGTAAAATTAAATATGGGCAATAGTAAGAAGGAACTTGTTAAACACTTAGCATAGTTTAAAAGCTGTGAACCATTGGCACTAACTAAGAGCTGTTATATGATATCTATGACAGTTTTAAAGCTGTGAACCATTCGAAACTTTAGTTAACTGATATTTGATATCAGTGTTGTAGGTACGATATGAATGCCAAGTAGGCAAAGTGTTTGGATTAAATTCTTGATCAACATACTGTATTAGGAAACAT
This sequence comes from Trifolium fragiferum, assembly GCA_954870985.1. Classification (NCBI taxonomy): domain Eukaryota; kingdom Viridiplantae; phylum Streptophyta; class Magnoliopsida; order Fabales; family Fabaceae; genus Trifolium; species Trifolium fragiferum. The sequence continues at coordinate 27,543,222 of OX940792.1, forward strand.
CCTTCTCCAAAATAGGTCATTAGAATCAATTGGTTTCCATTGATTCCAAAGAACCTTCTCATTCGCAGCCATCCAGAAACAATCATAGGATGCTGAAGAGATCCATTAAACTGAACAGGAATGGATCTGTTGTGGATATCATATACAGTTATGATTGGACCAAGTTCTTCATAAATTTCTCGAATACAATTGGGGCTCATTTCACCATATGGCTACAAAAAAAATTATACTATTAAATTATGGCAGCATAACAATAAAAAAATGTTGTGGTTAAGTTATTTTTGATGGTTACTGAGATTGGAAAAACATAGCCACAGGCGTAGTAGTTAAGTGATTTGTGAAACTTATTTGAGTGATAAATGAATAGTTTGTAAAAAACATCAATAAATTGGAAAACCTAAGTTAAAAGTAATCAGTTAATGGTTGTGGTATAACATGAGAGTCACATGATAGTATCAGAGTAAAACCTTTCATTCATAAAATGTATTAGGCAGCATCAATTAGAGCAAAAACTGTAGATTGACTTTGAAATCATAAAATACAAAACAAACTAAAACTGTTCATGAGAATATGTAGTATACTACATTTATTAGATCAAAAGAATCAGATGAACATAGCAATCGTATAATAGAAGTCAAAAGATGATGAATAAGATGAACATAGCAATCGTATAATCAGATGAACATTTTTTGCATGTAAATAAAACAACCTGTCCCATGATGTGTGCTGTTAGGAAACCACCGCGGTTTGTAACATATTCAATTGTTGGTCCATTCGCTGAACTGGCTCTGTTTGTTGGAACAAAATTATGATTTTGTATCTCCTTAATTGATTTTGATGATAACAATGTATTTAAGGTTAAATTGGAGTACTAATAATTTAATTCAGTGTGCAGGATTAAAAGTTAAATTTTGCGTATTAAAGAACCTTAGAATTTCTGAAGGAATTACTTCTGAGCTCACCAGATCTGAAGCAAGTAATTCTGAGCCTGTGAAATTCTGAAGGAATTACTTCTGAGCTCACCAGATCTGAAGCAAGTAATTCTGAGCCTGTGAAATTCTGAAGGAATTACTTCTGAGCTCACCAGATCTGAAGCAAGTAATTCTGAGCCTGTGAAATTCTGAAGTTATTATCTGAAGGCTCATCAGATCTGAAGCAAGTATTTCTGAGCCTATGAAACTCTGAAGTTATTATCTGAAGGCTCATCAGATCTGAAGCAAGTAATTCTGAGCCTAAGAAACTCTGAAGTTATTATCTGAAGGCTCATCAGAGATAAATGTTAAGCTACACTTGAGAGTACAATTTTATTGAAGACTGTGCCTGACTAAGTCCAAACGTAGAAACCAAGAATGAAAAGGTTTGACCATGGAAAGGTCCTTTTCAAGTCAGGCTTCAGAAACGAATATTTCCTTATTTAGCTTACACCAAGGTTCAAATATCAAAAGCCAAAAGGAATCTCTCATTTTTGTAGTAAACGTTAAGCTCCTAAGCATCTGCAAATCAGAACAGCTAATAAGCTCACTGATCAATACAAAGGAGCGTCTCAATTCTTCAAACGGCTATAATCTTCAACGTTCATTTTATCATCTATAAAAGGAAGAAGATTTGTGAAGAAATGCAATCAAGACTTAAGCTTCTGAACGTGCTGAAACTCTGTCAAATTCTGAAGCTATCAAACACTTAGAAACTTTGTGATAATTTTTCTAAGTTAGTCTTGTAACTGAGTTGTATTTTGTAAACACCTCTGATTGTATATCAAGTGTTAATCTCTTATCTTTATTAACATTAAAACCAGTTAGAAGTCTCTTGCTTTGTGCTTGAGCATTGGAAGTCTCTTGCTTTGTGCTTGAGCATTGGAAGTCTCTTGCTTTGTGCTTGAGCATTGGAAGTCTCTTGCTTTGTGCTTGAGCATTGGAAGTCTCTTGCTTTGTGCTTGAGCAGTTAGAAGTCTCTTGCTTTGTGCTTGAGCAGTTTGAAGTCTCTTGCTTAGTGCTTGAGCATTTGTAATCTGAGTGATTATAGTAAAATCTCTTGTGAAGGACAAGAGGACTGGACTACTCCTGTTAGTGGGAGGAACCAGTATAAAAATTCTGTGCATCTCTCTCTAACCCTATCCTCATATATTGTGTGTGTTATACCTTATCCGCTGCAATTTGTTTTAACTTAGAAAAAGTCTCACACAATTCAACCCCCCCCTTCTTGTGTGTTTTTCAACCTTCACTGTTAGCAGGTGTTGATGAAGATGCCATTGTTGTAAGAGCGTTTGATATTCTGGAAGTTGGTTTTTTAGGAGAAGTGTGAGTTAAGTTTAGTTAAGAAGCAAGATATGAAGGAAAAGGTTTCAGAGATCACGATGTAATCTGCCTTAAGATATGAAACGGCTGGAATTTCATGTGGTGGTATGATTATTAAATTGACATTCCACTTACAATCAAATTGAACACATTAGGAAAAAATTGAGATCAAACTGAACTGCTAATTATATCATTCAAATTTTTAAACAATGATTGAAGTAGAAAAATTGATTTATCAAATAAATTTTATAAAAAATATCATGTAATTAGTAGTAATCAAATGTTAAAAAAAGATGAACGATAAAATCTTTAATACTAATTAAATAAGTAGAAAAAAATAGAAAAAAAATAAGTGATTTAATAATATTTAAGACATAAAATTTAGAAAAGAATTGGAATAATGGACCTAACGGAATTATTTTATTGAAAGAAGAATTATAAAAGTTACTTTCCACTATTAAAAATGATAATTAAAAATGTTAGAGTGATTTATGAAAATTGTATTATAAAAGGTTAAAGTGTAAACACTTATATAAAAAAAATGTTATTTTTAAGGTTTGGTTAAAATTTGGGTTTAAAGTGAGATACTAAATAAGTTGGGCCCAAGTATTATTGTACACAACACGAAATGTTTGTTTTACTTGTGCATAAAAAAAATGTGTGTTTTACTTGTGGCACTGGCAACTGAATGATCACAGAAAAAAATAGTATTGAAATTATATATTAAATGTAACAAAATATTACAATCAATTCTAAACTTGATTCAAACCAACAATTTGGTGAATATGTTGGCATTGGAATTGATATCAAATACTTAATATACAACACACTCAAACATTGTTGAATACTTCCTTGTACACAACATTAGTTGTTGTTGACTTAGACAATTTATTTTCATCATGAACCAAAATCTTAATTCCTTTTTTGCTCTTCACTCTTGATATAGCAACATAAATTTGGCCATGGCTAAAAACAGATCTTGGCAAGTATATGCCAACATAATCTAAAGATTGACCTTGTGACTTGTTAATGGTCATGGCATATGAGACAATAATTGGAAATTGTCTTCTACTTAGTTTGAAAGGCCATGGAGATTGAGATGGACTCATTTCAAATCTTGGAATGTACATAATATTTCCATGATGTTTACCTCCAATAACATTTGCTTCAATGACATGATCACCCAATTTGGTCACAATCATCCTTGTACCATTACAAAAACCTCCATTTTGATCTATGTTCCTCATTAACATGATTGGTGTACCAATTTTCAATTTGATACAGTGATTAGGAAGTCCAGATGTACGAAGTGAAGCTAAGAATTCTGGTGTAAATAGCCTTATAACTTCTTCATCATGGATCTCTGATTTGTCAATAACATTGCAACTTAAATACTCATGTTCTTCACCTGTTTTTTAAGGAAAAATAGTTGAAACAATATATAAGATAAAAGAAAGGAGAAATATAATTATTAAAGAAATTGACACAAAATCAATATAATGTAATCAACTACCTGGCATTAAATTGAGGACATAATCGTTAATTGAATCAACAACTTCAATTGTGGAAGCTAATATGGCTCTACTCAACAAATATTCATAATTTGTGGAATTTTGCAAAAAATCAGGATAAGTACTATCTACAATTCCTTTAATAGGATCATCGTAGTTAGAAATCAATAGTTCTGGTGGAATATCAATTTCAGCAGTCCCATCATTTGGTTCTGAAATTTTACCTTCACCAACTTTTAGAAGCCAATTTGAGAATGCTTCAATTTCTTCATTGTTTTGATCACCTGAACCTTGCCTCAGTCTCATATTTTTTGTTAATGTCAGAACCTCACAATGATCCCAGATGTAAGATGCATTTATTGTAGCATGTACAACATCTGAGCGGCTTCCTCTTGGAATAACTGGAAGAATTTGCCTGAAATCACCTCCAAAAACAACAACCTTTCCGCCAAAGATTTTTTCACTGTTTCCTGATTCACTCATTAGATCCTTCAGACATCTATCCAAAGATTCAAAACAATACTTGTGTGCCATAGGTGCTTCATCCCAGATTATTAGTTTGGTTTGTCTGAGCACATCTGCAAGATCATCTTCATAATCAATTTTACAACTGGAGTTATCTAAAGTTGGAATAGGAAGTTTGAATTTTGAATGAGCTGTTCTTCCACCAGGTAGGAGCAGAGCTGCAATTCCACTTGTTGCAACTGTAATAACAATATGTTGTTTTGATCTCAATGCACTTGCAAGTGTTCTCCAAATGTAGGTTTTTCCTGTGCCACCATAACCATGTAAAAAGAAAACTCCTCCTTCTTGTTTATCAACAGCAGTCATTATTTTAGTGTGATGTCCTCTTTGTTCATCTATTAATGACCAATTTCAATAGTGAATCAATGTATGGAAAAAGTAGAAGGTATAAAATGTAATCAGTTATATAAAGTTAATGAGAAGTAAACCTGTTAATGAAGCAAACAGTTGTGCATGTTCTTGTTTTAGGCTTGCAACATCATAATTTCTTTCATCATAAATTAGCCTATTGCCTAATTGTTCAAGGACATAACCTTTTGGATAAGGCAGGCAAGTAAATTGCTTTAAAGTTCTTCTATGATCTTGAAGATATTGTTCAATCTCTAACAAAGTTAAATTTTCCACTTCTTCATCAGTTAATTCCAACTCTGTTAAAAAATTACATTGAATGTGCATAAATATGTTATATATATAATTGCTGGCACACTGTTGTGAAACGTATTAAACATTTAATGTCATAAGGAAAGTAGATATTGTCATGGAATATATATCTGTAACAACAGAATATTGAATTTTGGTTCGTATGAAAGTAATCATGTTTAGGACAAATAATTGATTAAAAGGGAAGTTAAAGAATAAATAATTGTTAATGCAGTATAATGAAAAGATATAGAAAAGACCTTTGTTATTTGCCAAAATGCGTTGATGATATAGAATACCATCTGATAGCCATTGGATTGTTTTTCTGAAAACATAATAAGGTCTATTCATGGAACTCATAAGAAGCAAATGAACAAACAATTTCCTGACAAAATATCCTGGACCCCAACAATGTGATTCTCTAATTGCACCTATGTACTCTTTGTCATCACCCAAAAAGCCACTGGCAAAGCAAGCATCTCTAAATGAAAAATGTTGTGTGCCTTTGACTTTGCGAATTGCTTCATATGATGTTGGACCTTTTACAACAGTTAACATCATTCGCAAATAAAAAAGTTCTCCGGTGGTAGGAGGAACCCAAATTAAGCGACCAATTTTGAAACCTCTTTTTCTAGGTGTCCAGCATTTATTTTTTTGACTGTATGTAAATTTTGTCACAAACTGACCATAAGTTAGGTTTCTTGCACTTGGATATTTCTCATTTGCTTCCAACCATGATGTGAACATTGTTTCCGTCACACTTGGTTTTTCAAGAATGTTTTCCATACGATCATGGTCTGTAAAGTATATGGCATTTTCTCCTACTAAGTGAAAAAACATTCTTTCAACAGCTGGCTTTCTTCCATGAATCTTGTATGAATAAATTCTCCAACATGCTTCACTTGGAGAGACATATCTGCAGTCAAGATATTGTTGAATTTCATCAACCACAACAGGTTGATTTTCATCTTGGTTTGTGGATTTCACAACTGAAGCTGTAATTCTATCATAACCTTTATGAATGTATTTGAACAAATATTTGATTGATGAGGTTTGGTTGCACCATTCCATATTGATATGAGCTTGATATTTTAGTAACAACCTTGGATTATATGGAACGACATCTCTGTTGTCCATAGTAATTCCATTTTTTATAACTGTATGAGTATTTGAACTTCTTCTGTAAACTGGATAACCATCTTTATCCACAATAGTTTCTTCTATGAATTTTTTGGGATAAAACTTTGAACATCTATCATTTTTTATACATGGTGATGATATTCTACCATTGCCACATGGTCCATGTATCATATGTTTTTTAACCAAACAGTAAAGCTCTTCATCAGTTTGTGGATTAGGGATTTCAGCAGAAATGATTTTGTCAATATCAGGAGGATCAGGATACTTACTTGCAGGATGTAAAAAGATCAAAATATGAGCATGAGGTAGTCCTCTTTTTTGAAATTCTATGGTATACATATCTGTTTATAAAATGTGGAATTTGTCATTTTTCAGTGTAAACAATGTCAGTTGATTAGTGAGTCAAATTGCATTTATATTTGAAAATCAAAAATTCAAAAATTGCTATGGAATAATATTAGAATTAATTACTTACAGGCTAACACTTTGCCCAAAATATGTTTTCTGGTTAAATCTTTCATGAGCTCATCAAATTTAATCTTGAAAACCTTGGATACAATATCTGGGCGATCCTGAGGTTTTAGATTTTTCTTTGATAATTCTCTTGTGATTTCTGGCCATGTAGGATTACATGTAAATGTAATAAACACATCAGGAAATCCAACTGCAGATGAAATAGCCATTCCATCAAAATATAGTTGATCCATGTATCTTTTACTTCCAACAAATGTTGAAGGCAATACCACTCTTGTTCCAAACTTCTGTGGTCCTGTGTTGTTATTGGTTTGGCTTGGCTCATTTAATTTTCTATACTTTCCTACTCTGAGCTTGGATTGGTTTTTCCTTAACCAATTAAGTCTTTCTGTTTCCATCATAGTATAACCATCAACCAAAAATTGCTGAAAGAGTCTTCTTGAACATATTAAAGTTTGAGCTTCATTTTTTCGTGTTTGAATTCTAAATGACAGCCAGTCTTTAATAGTCAGTCTATTCCTCTTTGTGACCTGAGTTTCATGACTATATCTATGTTGAATTCCATTCCTGAATCCATCTTCACCATATGGAAAAATAAGGGGATATTGATAAGCAAGATAGCTTGGGTGAAATTCATTAATCCTTTGTAACCTTCCACTTGTTTTGTGCATGATGATGTCTCTATAGGAAGCAGAATCAATATCTCCTACTATTAATGCAGCAACTTCTGATACTGTAGGTTGATTATAAATTCTTCCATCTGAAGTTCTGTTTGAAATTAACTTCAGCTTTAAATCTTGAACCTCATTATTTTTCAATGTGTCTCTAGCAATCCTAAAAGACTTAGCATGAACATTGTATTGATCTAACATAGCCTTCAATTTGATGACAATGTTTGCATCAAGATCTTTGTTATTCCTAATACAATGAACAAATGTTTTAACAAATTTGAACAGTATTGGTGCATAAGTTAGGAATATGATAAAGTTATCAACATAAAAATATTGAAATACCTGAAATGGTGCATTCTATTTTCAATTTCATTGTCAGTATCATAAATATATAGCTGTGCAAATTTTGGTGTTTCTCCAGGTTCAGGTAACATGCTTCCAATTCTGTGACATACTTGTCCTTGAATTCTTATTGTTGGTGGTCCTCTACCACGATTCCTTTCTTCATCAATACTCATTCCAGGTGAAGTGAATGCAAACATAGCATTGTAGATTCTTGTGTGTGCTTGATAATTTTTGCTATGTGAACTGTCATTGTTAAAGAGTAAGTGATAAAGCACTTCAGGTGGTCTTTTGAGTAGTGGCAATTGTGCTTTACCTCCGTGACAACATTGTTGGAATTGTGGTGACACAGAATCTTTTCTTTTATTTTTCCTTTCATGATACCACATGTATGCTCCACATTTTCCACATTCCCATACAGGATCACCTATATCAAAATAACCTACATAATAATTTCAAAGTTATGTTAAGAATGATGTCAAATTGAAAGACCATATTGAAAGACAATGTTAAGAAATTGTAATCACCTTGTTCATCCCCTTCTAATTCTTCATCATCATCAGATTGAGATTGAGAATCATCTGAATCTGCTGCATCTACATCAGATTCATCTGATGATGAAGACGAATCAATGACATGATTTTCAAAAATGTGTGAGTATTGTGATGTTTTTTTTTTACCAACTTGGGGATTAGATGTTGAAGCATCAGCTGATTGAAGTGTTGAAGAAAACTTGTTGTATAAGTTAACCCCACGGGTTTGATAATGTCTTTCTCTAATAGGTTGTTGACTGAGATTGTCAACATGAGATGGTTGAGTAGCATGAGAAAAGGTGTGATTATCAGAAGATGTGTTTGGTGCATTAAGATGCTGTCTAAGTACATTGCTGCAATTTAACATGGGTGTGTTTTTAATACTAAAAGGAGCATTTGGAGAATTGGATGAGTTATTAAATTGGTGTGTGGAATGAGTAGGTTCTTTAAAATTTGCAGGAGAAGTGGAAATTGTGTGAAGATTAGTTTGAGTTAAGTTAGGATTGGAAGAAGTGCCATTTTGTGGAGTAATTGGAGATGAAAACTTGTTCAAAAGATTAACTCCACAGTTATGGTTCAAAAAAGATTTATGAGGTGGATGAAATTGTTTGTGCCTCTCAGAAGGTTGTGAAGCAATTATAGATGTAGGATTTGTATTTGTAAGATGAGAGACAGGAGAAGAAAACTGGTTAACAGAAGTTGTTGATGAAGTTGATGCAATTTGAGCTGGAGTTATAAACTTTTTACATGGTTTTTTATTTGAAAGTTGAAGTTTTCTTTTATCTCTTGATGCAGAACGAAGATTTTTGGAAGTGTTGTTGGAATTATCCATGGAATGAGGTTCTACAAAAATGGTGAGTGACTGTCTAAGTTTGCTTAGTGTTTATATAACTCATTTTAAATTATCATGGTATTTGGGTTGTAAAAAATAGTTAATGTATGGTATTAAGTAATGAACATATTGAAATCATCTTTCAAAAATGTTACAGACTGGTTTTAGCGGGTAGAAATTTTAAAGTACGAATGAAATTTTGAATTTCGCAGTTAACTTCACCAAATTTTGTGAAAATAAGATGTTTTGGTTTTGGTGGGAGAAATTTTGGTGTCAAATTTTCAAATTTGAAATGTTTCCTTCTTTCTTATTGACAGCTTATAGTTTTTTTGTGTGAGCATTAAATGTTAATGAAAAGGTGGAAGAGATGAGACATGTTGCTTGTTTCTTGGAGTAGAGATGTCAGCTGCATTTAATGAGCTGCTCAAATGGAGGTTATAATATTAAGTAATAGTACAAAAGTAAGAGTAAGTGTAGGTAATAGGTAATAATGTTATACTGTTTCGGTTAGTCCTCATATTGTCATGTTGCAGGAAAAAATAATAGTCTAATGGTTAATAGCTAATGAGTAATGATGTTCCTTGTTGCTTAAAATGTGGTTCATTGTCAGCCATAGATTAATCAAACGAAAAGTAGTAACAATCACAAACAAAGTAGTAAATCAGTTTGAAATACAAACTAAGTGATATATCAAATATTGTCCACACTAACTCCATAATCTAATTTACATTTAATTATCAACTTTATCAACATCAACTCTATTACTTTTCTCGAAATCAAAAAACTGGAATTTGATTACATCTCCATCAACAAAACCATTTTCATTACATAATTTATCCCAAACCATGATTTCAGCTTTACCTTTGTAAATTTCAATTGGACAATACGTTGGTTCTGTTACTGGTCCTTCAAGGCATAGATAGTGATATTTCTTCATGATTTTTTTTGCCAACCAATTGTTCAAAATCTGCATAGACAAATAAAATCAGTAAAAATTGATGTGCTTAAATCAAAAATGAGATAAGAGTAATTTAAATAAAAGATAGGTTAGAAAATATCAATATGAAGAACTTAACTAATTCTCTTTTGTCTTCACCAGGATAGCCTAAAACAATCTCAAATGTAAATGGATCAGCAGGTTTGGTAGAGAATGTGTGAAAAGAAGGGAATTCATGTGTTGGAAGTGGCTTAGTTAAACATGGCATAAGATGAAACATGCTATCACCATAGTAAACAAATGCAATCTGATGATATTGGAATTGAAATTCGAAGTGTTCACGCATTTCTGCCCATCCAGATGTTATTTGAGGTTGTTCAACAGATAGGTATTGATGTCTTCATCTATTGGAATAGGGTTGTTCATGTTGTTTCTTGAGAATTAGTTTGTATGTTGTTTGAAATGAGTGTGAGGTTAGTTTTATAGCAAGAGAAGCTATGTTAAAGCCATAATAAATGTGTAGCAAAAGTTAGGTTTGATAATAAAAAAAAGTAGTTGGATCCTCAATATGAGTTAGTAAACTATATAGTTCAATGGATATGTTGACTGATGCTTAGTTCTGTGAGCAATAAATGACAAATTCAGAAATAAGAAATTATAAAATCTAAACATTACATTAAATAAGCATGTTTTAAAGTAGCATTACAACAAAGTAGTTCCAAAATATGTTTAGTACACATCAAAATAACATAGGGATAACAGTAGATACTGCTTCTGATATAATAATCCCAAATCAAAAAACTGTCTCTAACAGAACAGTTGCTACTCCTTCTTGGGTATTTTCAGGCCCTTCTTTGAAGCAAACTTTGAAATTTTTGCGATTTTGGTTGAAGACAACTTGGCACCAATCAAATCATCAGCAGCATCAGATTTGAGGGTAGTGGTTAGAATTTCTTTGCCTGGGCGCTTCTGTGGATTAATGAGTTTGGTAGAATTGAGACGCTCCTTTGTATTGATCAGTGAGCTTATTAGCTGTTCTGATTTGCAGATGCTTAGGAGCTTAACGTTTACTACAAAAATGAGAGATTCCTTTTGGCTTTTGATATTTGAACCTTGGTGTAAGCTAAATAAGGAAATATTCGTTTCTGAAGCCTGACTTGAAAAGGACCTTTCCATGGTCAAACCTTTTCATTCTTGGTTTCTACGTTTGGACTTAGTCAGGCACAGTCTTCAATAAAATTGTACTCTCAAGTGTAGCTTAACATTTATCTCTGATGAGCCTTCAGATAATAACTTCAGAGTTTCATAGGCTCAGAATTACTTGCTTCAGATCTGATGAGCCTTCAGATAATAACTTCAGAGTTTCATAGGCTCAGAAATACTTGCTTCAGATCTGATGAGCCTTCAGATAATAACTTCAGAATTTCACAGGCTCAGAATTACTTGCTTCAGATCTGGTGAGCTCAGAAGTAATTCCTTCAGAATTTCACAGGCTCAGAATTACTTGCTTCAGATCTGGTGAGCTCAGAAGTAATTCCTTCAGAATTTCACAGGCTCAGAATTACTCGCTTCAGATCTGGTGAGCTCAGAAGTAATTCCTTCAGAACAGTTGCTACTCCTTCTTGGGTATTTTCAGGCCCTTCTTTGAAGCAAACTTTGAAATTTTTGCGATTTTGGTTGAAGACAACTTGGCACCAATCAAATCATCAGCAGCATCAGATTTGAGGGTAGTGGTTAGAATTTCTTTGCCTGGGCGCTTCTGTGGATTAATGAGTTTGGTAGAAGACAACTTCTCACCGATCAATTGATCAGCATCAGAGTTGAGGTAAGGTTTTTCAATGTTTTTGCCTGGGGTCTTGTTTGGTGTTTTGAATTGAACATTATCGGGATCAATCTCATCAGTTGCAGATAAATCAACCTAAACAACAAATAATAACTTAGTATATATCAGACAGATTATTATTGAAATTGAAACTAAATGTAAAAGTGAAGACATGAAACTATATACCGTTGGAATGACAATGTTGTCATCAGATTCAACCGACTGAGCAGTTGAGTCCTACAATGAAGAAGTAATAAATCATTAATTTAGGTATAGTTTCAAAATATAAAGTAACCACAAACGAAATTATCAACACTACCTCAATGAACAATGGTTGGTTGTTTGGAACTGCAATTTCTGGATTTGCAACCTGATATCAAAGATAATGCAAACATGTTATGTAACCTAAACTATTATATATATATGGACTTATGATGAATTGATGGTTAGTAAACTAATAAAACCTCAGCTGTAGGGTATAGAGATAGAACTTCCAGGATAAATTCAGTATCTTGACTAATAGCCATAACTGATCCAGATTTCCAGTTAGGCTGCCATTTCACCTTAACTGCCAAAGTTTTACCACCAATGTCATCAATGACTTCTGGATAATCCAAAGGATCATATATGCCAGCCTAACAGATTAAAAAAATATTGAAATATTAGAAATTTCTAACATTATGAGATAAGGTATAAATTAAAATTTCCTATAAAATTGGTTAGGATTTATATATACCTGAATCATTTCAGCATGAAGCTCTTCTGCGGTTTTATTGAGTAGTTGTGCACACTCTCGATCCCAGAAAACAAAATTCGCTTTGTGTTGACCATTTCCCACTTCAACATCCAACTTGAACCTAAAAATGAATTAAAAAACAATTAAGAATACCACATAATACAAATGTTAAGAAATTTAAGAAAATAAAAAAGGAAGCAAGTCAATGCAAACCTGTAAATTTCAGTTTCTGTTGAATGGTCATCAGCACACTTATATGGTGGACTATGACCAAAAGCTTGTTTGGGACACATGAAGCAACTTAAATAGAACCAGCCAATTTTGTTAGATTTAACCTTAATAGTGTTCACAACAGTGACACACTTTGTTTCCTGAAATATGGTCACAATACTTATGTGAATAATAGATGTAGCAAAAATAATAACTAATAGTGTGGTGTTATAATAATTTACCTGTGTTAGATGCAACATGTGACTGAAAGGCATAACTTCAGCATTGTGATAGAACTTCTGAGAAGGAGTGAATTGAGATCCACAGCTGAATTGTGAAGCTCCATAAGATTGTCCGTAAGATCTTCCATAAGAATGAGTGGATATTTGAGAATGAGTTTCAGAGACAGCTGAAATTAATCCATTTTTCATTGCATCAATGAAGCTGCATAACAGCAAACAAATTAAAAGGATCACAAATGATTTGAAAAAGGAAAAATAAGAGATAAATTGAAGTTAGTAATATAAAAGACCTTGTTTTGAAAGTCTGAATCTCTGGTAGTCCATCATCAATGAAAAGTTTAGTGGTACTCCATGTATTTGATACAGTAAGTGGATATTTGCCTAAAGGCAAGAAATAAAATGGTGTTAGAAATGAAGGTATAATCTAAGAACATTAAAAAAAAAACGGGTGCAAAAATGAAAAATATTATTTCAATAGTGACCTTCTTTCTTAACTTTTGCATATTTCATGCAAACAATTGTTGGTCCAGCATCAGTCTTGTTGTTGACATTGTTGAGAAAGTTTGTTGCATAATTTTCCCATAAAGTGCATTGAATGACATTGTCACTACAAAAAATAACTAAGTTTAGAGCTAACTTAAGAACAAAATTTCAGTTAAAATGATTTGTAAATAGGATACCATACCTAAGGTCTTTAATCTTGAGATTAACTTGAATTTTCTTACTTCCTGCATGAGGTTGAGTATAACCTATCTCATCAACAGCTCCAATGATATCTGATAAAGTGCAGCAGAATTTTCAGTTAACTATACTTCTATTAGTATTTTGTATACAGTACTGAATAACCAAAAAACAGTATTAAAGTCCTACCATATAAGAAATCTTCACGAAAATCACCATCTATTATGTCCTTAAAGTCTTTGAACTTGATGATATCAGGAATAACATGTTTATTGACATCAAAAACACGTGTTCCACCATTGAACTTTAACATAAAGTCATGATGAGATGATTTGAATTTTTCCTGATTTGTTGAAACTTGAAAATTTTGCATGCTGTATGTGTTTTTCTCAACAATAGGATTCTCCTTATCATATTTGTTTTTCAATTCATTTGGAACTATTATACAAATATCATCTCCCTGAAAAATATAATATAAACTATGTCAACAATAATGTTTGATAATTTGTCATATGTTAATGAATAATATTTTGAATGAGATGTTTATTTGTTTCTGGTAAATTGAGATAATAAAAGCTGAAAGCTTGTATAAATAAGCTGTAACTTAGTTTTAATCTGTATCTGTAATTTAGTTGACATAGTAAAAGCTTAAAGATTGTATAAAGATGCTGTCTTTAAACTTTTTTTAGTTTAATCACAAAAAATTTCAGCAACTTAGCTTCAGCTATAACATAGTAATCTTTCAAAACCAACCATTACTTAAATCATTAATATCAAGTAAAAAACAACAAACGTTTGAGTACGAAGAAAGAAAATAACTTACTTTGGAGTCCACAACAACCATTTCAAAATACTCTTTTCCATCTTTCTGTAAAGTCCATTTATCTTTCACCTTCACAGCGATTTTCCATAGATCCTTTCGGTCTGTGATGTCTTTGATAAACTCGAAATTTCTTGCCATAATTTCTGAAAAAATGAAACATAATAAGCTCACACGCATTTCAAGAAAGACGAAGAACAACAACAACAACATACAAAATCATAAACACAACAACATAAGACGCGTTTGAAAAAATAAGAAGAAGAAGAACAAAAACAACAACAACAAAAATCATGAGAAGAAGAATACCACACGCGTTGCTTACCCAGCCAGAAGAAGAAGATTTTGAAAATGTTGAAAATGTGATTTTGTGCAGAGGAAAGATTTTCGTTTCTATGTGTGCAGCGGAGAAAGCTGTTTTGAAAAAATGTGCAGAGGAGAGAGTATTTTACTGCTGCCTTGAGTTTGGAGACAAAAAGGTGATATTTGACTGACACTTATTTGACTTATCCAACCAACCCAAACTAAATCCAAACTGGCTGACTTTAGTTTGAACCGTGGCTCAATATTTTGTATCATTTCATGAACAAAATACCTTAGATGGCTTAGTTACTTAGAAAAATGGCTCGGTTAGCAAACATTTTAGTTCAGTTAGATTTTTTTTGGACACCAATTACCCTCATTTATGCCAAGTGGCAGCATTTGAAGCAAGGTTAATTTTATCTTTTCCAAGTACTTGAACTTTCTTATATTGTATTAGATACAAAAGTTTCTCTAAAATGAGTAATAAATTTAGCGATTTTAGAGAGTAAAGTGATCCAATAAATAAACACAAATTTTCCACTTCATTTACTAGTCACTTGAAAAAGAATAAAATCTCACATGCAAAATGGGGATTATTGCAATGGCGTGGTAATGCCAATGAAAGCATCCCAAACATTATTTTTTTTTAAATTGATTTAACTCTTAAAAGCCTCCCAAACAACATTATTTCTTTTAAATTGATTTAACTCTTCACATAAGTTAGAAGTGAAACCAAATGAGTTTTTAAAAATGAATTAGATGAAAAACAAATAGTGTGATTTTCACATATTTGATTGTTTTGATTTCTCGTTTTTTGTATGGTGTAGTTTGTTTGTCCCGTCTTTGTGAGGTGTATTGTTTTCTCATCTTTATGCAGTGTTCATTTGTTACAGGTTGAAAGATTATCGATCTACTACAAATCCAATCAATGTCGACTTTGGTGTCATCAATGCTACATATCCGGAGGCAGGAATATTCCGGACACTTCAATAGTCATATTTGTAGGCTTATGCAATTTGCCGTTTTATGCTATTAACATGGATACTGTGAGTTTGTTCGCAGATTTATCTTTTTTATTTTTTAGCGAGTTTGAATTTGTATTGCATCGATGTATTATATCAATTTGAACGAGTGAATATCCTTTATTTTTAGTAAAAAAATATGAATTAGATGAAAATGGAATGATAAGTAGAAGTAATGATGTAGATAATGTTGTTTTAGATATTGAAAAATGATTTTTGAAAATAGGAATCAAAGAAATTAATGGCTGAGTCACGATCAGGTCGTTCTCTTTAAGACGTTTCGTGGCACTGCCAAAAATTGTGCAAGCAGACTATCAACCACGCCGTCTCCAGGATAAAACAGCTCAGTAACAACTGTATACCGAATTGCTACTGCACTTGTAGAAATCGGTCAAAAATTACACCTTCTTGAGTGGTACTGAAATACCACTCGAATTGATACAACGATATCAATCAATGAATCATCGGTGATTCAGTGGTACTACAATACCACTCAAATTGATGCTACGACATCAATCTATGAATCATCGGTACTACAATACCATATGTGGTACTACAATACCACATGTATTGATGATACTACAATATCAATCAATATAATCACACTGAGGTCATTCTAATATGGTACTAAGACCAATCTGAAATCAAAGGTATAATGGTGCTAAGAACATTCTTAATTTTAAAGGAACTAGTGATACTTGATCTCTCTTAAACCAAATTAATAATAATAAAATTTCTCTTTTATTCAAAAATTTCAACCTATGAAAAAACACAAAGATTATCTTTTATTCAAAACCTTAGGCACTGTCACCAAACATCATCCTCGTCCTTTTATGTTATTTCCTCCAATGAATTATTCTTAACTCAATTCTCTAGGAAACTGATTTTACGGTGCTCCATTTTCTTAATAAAGGTTAACACTTATATTGTAACACACATATTGTAACCGAAAGAATAAAATAAATTGCATAATGAAGTCTCACATTAGTGAGATTTAACAACTCATTTATTTATAATTTATCCCATTTATACACTAGTATGTTATACACATTAATATCTTCTAGTATCCGATGTGAGACTCAAATTTTATTTTCAATTCACACACATTAATGTGCTCTTTGTTCCAACAATCCCCCACTTGAATTTAAAAGAAAATTCTAAAATATTGTTGGATGCTTCTAAAAGATTGTGCATAAGCAAATGTGTCTATAACTTCAACCTTTACATAGCAAGTAAGAGCCTGATTTATCAAGAGTGACACTTGTCTTGAACTCTATTTCAGATTTTTCTAAACCAGCACACAACCTTTTCTTAAGGTGTATCTTAAAAGCCCGTGCTTTAATGGACCTGCACGTGTATCCCAGTTTCATGAACGCACTAGGAATTCGCCTCTAAATTTCATAGGAACCGGCCTCAGTTCCACATTCATATAGGTGAGTCTATCAAGAGTACTCCTGAAGCTCGGTACTCCACTCATACAAAGTATAAATCTCATTAAGAGTTTTATTATCTCATCCTTTCGCTTTCAGGCTTCATGCTTCTTTTATTTACACTTGCATGATCATTTGTAACTCCTCACAACTTGTTATTACCCATTGGACCTATTTCTTGGGATCTTCAGTCTTTTAGGGTGGGTTTCCAGCATGAGAAATTCATTTAGACATTAGTCCAATCTTTACAGGTGTATTATGGACTTTCTTTTTAGCTATTCCTTTCGTCAAAGGATCTGGTAAACTTTCATCAGTGTGTACATGACCCATTCTTACAACACCTTTAGCGACCAACAATCTCATTGTGTTGTGCTTTCTTTTTATTTGACGTCACTTACCGTTATAATAACGGTTCTCAATTATCGCAATGGATCAACACATCTGTCATAAGTTTTTCCACAAACGAATTTCAAATAGCAAGCAACCAACTTGCTACCTCACTAGTTGACACTAATTTTATCATATCAGACTCCATAGTGGACTTAGCCAACATGGTCCTTTTCTTTGATTTTCAAGATACAATTTCTCTAGCTATATAAAAATATAGCTACAAGATGTTTTTGGATTCAAATGATAGTGTATTCCAATCTACATCACTGTATCTGTCAAGTACGACAAAAAATTTGAGTTTCATGGTCCTTTTAAGGTATTTCATGAATCTCTCAATAGCACACCAATGCTTGTTATTCAGTTTACTAACAAACCTGCACAACAGTACCACGACATATATGCAATGCCACTACATATGGAATGTCGAGTCTAGTACAATTAGTGACATACCAAATGCCAATAATGCTTTCATATTCTGATTGCCTTACACTTTCAACAGTGTTCTTCCATAGTTTTTACACTAGAATCATATAGTATGCAAACAAGTTTGCATTCAGTAAATATGTTTTTTTAAAACTTTCTCATCATAGTGAGATTGATTTAAGGAAATTCACATTCATGAATTAGTAATCTCATCTAAGATTACATTTACTTCTTTGAAGTCTTTCATATCAAAGTTGTTAGACAACAATGATTTCACTTAATTCACAACATCAATGTTTTCTCTAAACATGAGCAAATCATTTACATGGGGACATTTGTTAGTGCAAATGCTATTTTCCATTTAAGAGAAAATACATTTTCACTTCCATTCACTTAAAACTCATTTGATATCATCAAATTGTCAAACTATTCTTGCCATTTCTTATGGCTTATTTAAGACTCTGCAAAGTCTTATCTAACTTATCGACTTTAATTTTCTAAACATGGGTTACAAAATCTTTAGGTTGTTCCATAAAAATTTCTTCTTCCAAATCACTATTTTGAAAAACAGTTTTAACATCCATTTGACCTTATGGATATTATTCTTGTGATTGGAGAAAAAAATGTTGAAAAGAAAACCATTTACAACCATTCATTTGGCAATCATGAGGCAAGTCTACTAAAAGTCAAGTCCTGTTATTTACGGCCACCACCATAAATCAACATAGAGAATCCATCTTATAATTTACGGCTACCACCATAAATCAGTATCCAAGAACGACAGTTTCTTGAAGGTTCGTTGGATCCTCTTCTAATCTATAAATAATGTAATCAGGTTCATATTTCTTTAGCAACTCTTGATATCTTACCTCTTTGATGTTCTATTACATTTTGTTTGATATTCTGATCGCTGCTTCTGATCACTAAAATGTGACCAGTTGCAAAGCCCCCACTAGAGCCCCACTTTTTCTCAATTTATATAGAAATTCAATTTCATAGAGATCAACATCTTTTCATTCTATGATCATATTAGCATGCAGCAACCTATAAGCTTTGTGTATCAACAAATACACATTCATAGACTCTACTATTGAGTTTAACTCTCTTGGAGTCGAGAATTTGAACTTACGTCAAATTACTCCAAGTTCAAAAATAAGACAAATTAGATTGTCTTTTCTTCAAAATTGCAAGAGTAGAAATTTTGTTCTAGTGCTTAGGCACGCTGTTTAGCACAAAACAATCAGTTAATTAAATTTCCCCACTAATAAGATGCAATGCAAAAATTAAGCATGATTGTAACAATGTACTCGATAAAAAGGTTCTATATATTATTTTTATTTTTTATCCGTTTTACCGTTCATCTCAAAAGAGTAAGTCACGGTTGTTTCATGAATAATTTCATTCTCATTAAAAAATGTGGGAATGATATTTTGTGCCTTAACAAAAGGAAGTTAATTACTTGACTTTATTCTTGAAATAATTTTCTAAATTCTGTATCTAAGAATGATTTATTAAAAAATCTTTGTATAAAAGGAAATAAAAATAAAAATTGATACTTTCTTTCATTCTGACTGAATTTTTTTGAGAAGAATTAACCCAGACGATTCTCCACTTAATGAGAATAACAAGGATGATTTTACGGGAGTTTAAACCTAAGGATTTAATCTATCTACTGTAACCAAAATGTTTATTTTCTACAAAAAAATAGTTATGATAGAAGTTTCAATGGCCTAATAAATAGTATATTTGATGGGTTAATAGGTGAACTCGGAACTATCGGCGGAAGTGATCTCTCAACTGACTTTGAAGAACTCAGAATATGCTCATTAGGATGAAAACTCCATGGAGTAGTTTAAATAAAGAAGTTATTAACTAAGCGAGAGACTAACTTGGGGTAGAGAATTCTGATTGGACTTATATACATTTTAAATGACTAAATGCTTATTATGTGACATTGATATAATGTGCTTTATGATTAATTGTGACTATCTTATTTTAATACAGGATTGAATATTCTTTATGTGATCTTCATTTAACTGTATTATCCTCAATGTTTTCTTCTTATTGGTATCATTATAATTAGGACAGTTTAGATAATTAGGACAGTTTTAGAAATAATTGAAGGACAACATTAAGTTAGTTCAAGATTCACTCAGATTTGTAAAACTAGTCTTTTTCTATTGTTCAAAAGGAAATTTAAAGTATGGGAAAATTAAAATATTTTACTATGATGATGAAACAGAACTCAGACTTTCAACTGAGAAATAAAAATTTAAATTAATTGATATGTTCTCTTCTTATGCTCCAATTTATACTAAACTTGTGTATTAGTAATTCACCCTATTTTGTATGTTCTGTTATTTGTGGTTCTTGTATGTGTTCGAGCAATATAGGTGATGCCAGGAGGAGGACATGTGGCTCACTCAGGAGTCCGCGTACTTGAGTTCTTGGAAGACCCGGGTCGCGACGGGTGGTTATTAGACCGCGAAAATAATCGTCTGTTATGATGGAGTTACTAGTTTCACAATCGAATACAGTGTAGTAATTATCAGCGAGACCCTATCTCAGACTTTACCTCTTAGCAGATTATCACTATTAGAAGATTTCAATAATGTTCCACCGGTACCAATAGGAGAAGTACCAATTGAAAATATTGTTTATGTATCACCTGCAAAGCCCTTGATTCCATAGAATGAGGTGCAAGTTGAACCAGTGGAAGTGGTGGCTGAAAATGTAGAAGAGGTGAACTTTTCCTTCGAAGAGGAGGAAGATCCGGAAGAGGAACCGAATAGCTACTTGGACCAAGGGGAGTTTCGTCCAAATGGTCACTAAACTAACACAGCCATTCCAACATGGTTTAGAGATTCAAGGAAATTAATTTAAATCATTCTGTGTGTGTAATATGCTCCTTGAAAATTCTATATTTTGGAAGTACTAACTAGAAGTAATTAGTAGGTCTTAAGTTAGACTATAACTAGTGGTTTGAATAACTCTCGCAGCATTTATTGAACTTTGTATAATATTTATCGGGATGGATGACGATAAAAACTAATGAGCCCGGGCTAACTTTGTATAATTATGAAGTGTACTATGATTAAGTGAAATATCTTGATTGGTATAATTAAAATCTCAAAGTAGTATTCATGAAATTTCTTGATCAGCATATCTAGTATTAACTACCAGGAAGGAAACATCAACATATCTGCTAAACATTTGAAAGGAACAGCTTCATTATGTATGTTATGTTAAGTGTAAGATTTAAAAGAAAAAAAAATACTATACGTGAATGTTGCGAATGAAGCTGTGCAAGTATACACAGTCAAACTATAGCAAGTGATAAGAAAGAGTATCGTACCCACAGAGATTGTCTAAGGGAACCTTTTCATTAAACACACAAAATTGCATTCTAATTCATGAGCAAGAAGGTAACAAAATAACATCATAGTTTTAGGAGTTTATAAACAAAATAATTAAAAAGGAATTTAAAGATCAAATTTGGTAGTTATGTTGGAAGTATGATCCATTCAACTAACAATCTAGTATCTGTGACTGATAACGGGTGTCAAGACATCTGTGAGCAAAGCTATACCTTGTGGTGTATATCTACAACGTTAGATTATGCAATGCGTGATAAGATGGATCCTATGTCTAGGTCAAACTTACTTCATTACAGTTCAGAAAAGCTTGCTTTGTAATCTCATTATGGCCTTAAGGCTTATGTCTAAGTCCTTAAGTAAGAAGTATGTGTCCATCCTCTACTTAACCATATTAATTCCTAAGTTCCATTTATTACTAGATGTCTCATAATAATAAACTTGCATTTAATCCTAAGTTGGCCAGACCTTGAATAAAATGTATATCATAAAATCATAAGAACTAAAAATGCAATAAACACCACAATCATTCACATAAATAATACTAGGCTCTCATTGAATATCACATAATTCCAACAACAAGAGTTTTAGCTCATGGTGAGCTTAGTAAAGCATACAAACAGAGATATAAGTTTACACATAACTAACATCAAAAGAGAATTAGAAATGATAAACCTAGTAGATCACAACCAAGAGTAGCTAATGATCTTTACAGTCGTGACTCCTGTTGACTACTTCACTGGACAGCAATGGTGGATGAATGTTGTGAAGGAGATGGAGATGGAGGCTACCAAATTCTCTCTTAGGGTTTTTCCTCACCCTTTCTCTCTCTCTCTCTCTGAGCTTTAGGTTTTATGTCTCATTATATAGCAGCTCATATGGGTTGGGCCTTCTCTACTTATCCTCCAAGAATAACCCAAAGAATAAAGCATATTCCTTTAATTTGTACTATGATAGTACACTTTCAGCACATGGGAGGTAACAACCGTCTCATCCTTCTAAATGCCTTTTATCAGACGTTAGCTGTCTTGTCTTAGGTATACACCATTTGATCTTATCCAGATGACAGCTCACGTCTTGACTTCTCTTTGACTACAACGTGTCTCAGCTATACAGAATCAAGCGTCTTGACTCTGATTATCACCAAGTTAAACTCTACACATCAAAATAACGTGAAATCCACAAGAAATAGCACATAGTGTGCTTGACTCGATAATTCTAATATACTACTAAAATGACTAAATAAAGGAAATGATCACCATATTAGTAGGTAATAATCCAAGTAGTAAGGGATTAGAAACATGACATAAAGTGAGTTATCAGTGAGCTATACACATACCAATATGTCTATAAGCTTTATCAACCAAGTAACGCCTGCTTTATTTGTCCACTTATATTTTTTTGTGACACTCTCAAAGAGTATTAAATTGACATATGAAATTTCTATAAAGGAATATATATATATTATTGGAATATCTTTTGTTATATTATTGGAATAAATTAGTTGACGAGGTACTATTTAAGAAAATAAATATTATTGGAATATCTTTTGTTTTATTTAAATGTGACGCTCTTTTCTTAAGCGCCGAAAAAGGGATGTTGCAATAGTGGTATCAGAGCCTGTTTCGAGTCTTTTGGGAAAATTATGAGAGTAATTGATTGAGTATATTATGTAATGATAATTCTATTTTCTATCTTAAATGGATTTTGATCAATTTCACTTTATAGGGACTCAATGGCTAATAGAACTAATCCATTAGAGGTGGAAAACAGTGACTGTGCCGATCAAGAAGGTGGTATGGATAGAGCTATCCAAGTCATGACAGAAGTGGCAGCAACCATAGCAGAGCAAGCTGCTGCAAAGAATGAGAGAGATGTTTGAAAACAACTGATGACAGGAACTTCTGTAGTATTTTAGGTAGTTATATTAGTAATAAATTGACCAAGACAGGCGCGAATACAAAGGAAAACCTACAGAATCAAGACAAAGCAAAAATACAGAAAGACAAGAAAAAGTCAAAAAAGAGAAGAAATGTGCACATCATCGTAGCACGATGGCTCCCATCGTGCCACGATGGGAGCTGCTTGCTTGCTAAGAAATCACAATAAATAAATCTGCAAAATATCTGTACATCGTAGCACGATAACCTCCATCGTAGCACGATGGCTTGACTTGGTGGCCAAGCTGATGAAATGCATAGGATCCATTATAATTTTGAACTGAATCTTTCCATCGTAGTACGATGGACCCATCGCAGTACGATGGCTTGTTGAGGCCCAATACGAAAAGTATAAATAGAGCTCCCATTTCTCATTATTTTTCATTCAGAAATAGAAAAACATTATCTATACTACCAGAGAGGTTCAAAGGAGCTCTAAGGGCATAGCTTTCTCCCCTTACGGGAAAGTTATCTCAGCAAGGTATGTTTTCTTTAGGCTTTTTTATTAGATTCTTGTAATTTAATTATTTAGTCTTTTGTAATAAATTGTTATTAAGTATTTTATTTGTTATTTACTTTCTTGCACTTTAATGACGTTGCTCGAAATCTGGCCGGATAAGCAGGACCGCCCATAGAATAAATATTAGGGTTAGTTTTGATAGCAATATTAGGGTTTACTTTAATGTTTGTCTGGAACTAGTAGTAAATAATGCTAGATGAATAGAGACGGTAACATCCTGAACTAGTTGTGACATAGCAACCAGAGGAGGAATCAGGCAATAGTTGTGACATAGCAATTATAAGCTGAATAGCCCGAAACTAGGATCTAGAGGCATTGGATGGTTGATGAACATAATGCATGTATGATAAATAACTCACTTAGTAATTAGGGTATGTGACACAGCGAGGTTAGACTCTCGTATGTACCTTAGTTATGAATGTAGGGAAACTTCACATATATAGGGTAGTAGTAAGGTACTACCATAACAAGGATAAAATCAACGCCGAATAATAATCTGAATAACTATGTTATACACCGATCATGCCAGGTATGATTAAGGGAGGGAGTTTAACCGCATACCTATCCTCTATATATCTGAATCAAAACCTTTAATTTTCTGCAAAGCATTTCGCTATTTTTATAAAAACCCTTTTTCAAAACCTAAGCGAATGCGAAAACCCACGAACTTGAATAACACTGATAATGCTTTGGCACGATCCCTGTGGATACGAACTCATTCTAGACACCTATAGTGTGTATTATTACTCGACGACAGACTGATACACTTGCCAGAATGCAGTCAACAACAAAGGGAGGAACGAAACGCTGAATCTAAAGGATTGATGGAATTTAGACGTCATGACCCTCCACAATTTCTTGGAGAGACAGAACCAGGGAAGGCTGACCTATGACTCCAAAAGATGGAAAAGATCTTTGACGTTTTAGGATGCACCGATAGGGAGAAGGTAAATTATGCATCTTACTTACTGTTAGGAGATGCTGAATATTGGTGGAAGAGAACTCGCTTGATGATTGAAGCTAATAATCAGGAGATTTCTTGGGAAGTATTTTGTACTGAATTTCTTGATGAATATTTTCCTAAAAGTGCTAGAACTAATAAGGAACAAGAATTTCTCCTCTTAAAACAAGGAGGAATGACCATAGGAGAATATGCTACCAATGTGGAGAACCTGGGCATATGGCTAGAGATTGTCCACAACAAGGAACTAAACCAAAAATGAACAAGGTGAAGGTATCCAGACCAACTGTCAAAGGAAGAGTCTATACTCTCAATGGTGGTGAAGCTTCTCAATCAGAAGATCTCATACAGGGTAGTTGCGATATGTCAGGTAATCTTTTAACTGTACTGTTTGATTTAGGAGCAACTCATTCATTTATTTCTCGGGATCGTGTGAAACAATTAAATTTACCAATTACTTCATTGCCTTTTGACTTAGTTGTCTCTACTCCAACCGCTGAACCTATTTGTGCACACTCAGTTTGTCAAAATTGTCCTATTGTTATTCAAGACAAGAAATTTCTCGTTAATTTGATATGTCTGCCTTTAACATAACTAGATTAATTTTAGGGATGGACTAGTTATCTTCTAACCATATCCTTTTAGATTGTGCGCGTAAAGTCTTAATCTTTCATAACCATGAGATTTATGATACCCATCAAGAACAAACATCTTTTAAAGAAGGGGTTATAGGATACATGATGTTATCTTCTTTAGAAGTCGAGAATGAGCTAGTGTTAGAACATGTACCTATTACGCAAGATTTCCCAGATGTATTTCCAGAAGATGTTCCTGGTTTACCCCCAACTAGAGACATCAAATTTTTGATAGATTTAGTGCCATGATCAGGTCCAATTTCTATCGCACCATATAGAATAGCCCCCACCGAACTAGCTAAACTAAAGACGCAATTGGAAGACTTGTTGTCAAAACAATTCATTAGACTAAGTGTTTCACCGTGTGAGAGGGGGGGGGGGGGGGGGGGGGGGGGGGGGGGGGGTCCAGTGTTATTAGTGAAAAAGAAGGATGGAGGTTCAAGACTTTGTGTGGATTACCGACAACTCAACAAAGCAACAATCAAGAATATGTATCCATTGCCTCGCATAGACGACTGGATGGATCAACTGCGGGGAGCTTCTGTTTTCTCAAAAATTGATCTAAGGACGGGTTATCACCAAATTAGAGTGAAAACAGAGGATGTGTCAAAAACTGCGTTTAGAACTCGATACGAACATTATGAGTATCTCGTAATGCCCTTTGGAGTAACCAATGCCCCTGCGATTTTCATGGATTACATGAACCGAATCTTTAATCCATTTCTTGATAAGTTCGTAGTTGTAATCATTAACGATATTCTTATCTACTCTAAAAGCTACGAGGAACACAAAGATCACCTGCGTCAAGTTTTGTAGATGCTCAGTGAAAAGAAATTATATGCAAAATTATCAAAGTGTGAATTCTGGCTTGAAGAAGTGAAATTCTTGGGAAATGTTATTTCAAAGGAAGGCATTGTTGTCGACCCGAAAAAAGTGGAGACTGTACTTTCATGGGAACAACCAAAGTCCGTGACAGAAATTAGAAGTTTTGTTGGTTTGGCTGGGTACTATCGGAGATTCATCGAAGGATTTGCAAAGATAGTAGCCCCATTAACTCAACTCACGAGGAAGGATCAACCTTTTATCTGGACCCAGAAGTGTGAAAATAGTTTCCAAACAATGAAGGAGCGGCTGGCAACATCCCCAGTATTGGTTTTACCTCAACCCGACGAACCATACGAAGTATATTGTGATGCTTCTCATCAAGGATTGGGTTGTGTGCTCATGCAACATAGGAGAGCGGTGGCATATGCATCCAGACAGTTGAAGAACCATGAAAAGAATCACCCTACGCATGCTTTGGGATTGGCGGCAGTGGTATTTGCATTAAAAATATGGAGACACCATTTGTACGGAGCAAAAATCGAAGTGTTCAGCGATCACGAGAGTTTGAAATACTTGTTTGATCAGAAGGAACTTAGCATGAGGCAAAGGTGGTGGATTGAATTTCTCAAAGATTATGATTTCACCTTGTTATATCATCCATGAAAAGAAAACATCGTGGCGGGTGCCTTGAGTCGTCAAACGATTCATATCTCCGCAATGATGGTAAGGGAATTAGAACTAATGGAAAGTTTCAGAGACTTAACAATTCATCTAGGAATGGTCAAAATATCAAATGGATTGATGGAGGCAATTAGAGAACAACAAGCAACAAATGAGCATCTTCAAAAGAAGAGAAAGTTGATTGAACAACGGATGGTGACAAAGTTCAGTTTGGGAACTGATGGAATTATACGCTGCAATAAAAGAATTTGTATCCCGGATAATTATGAAATGAGAAAAATGATTTTGCACGAAGCACGCCAAAGCAAGCTAAGCACCCACCCAGGAACAATGAAAATGTACCAAGATCTAAAGCAAAAGTTCTGGTGGCCTGGAATGAAAAAGTAAGTTGCAGAATACGTCGCATCATGTCTCACTTGTCAGAAAGCTAAAGTGGAACATCAACGCCCGGCAGGCATGCTTCAATCTCTCAACATACTGGAGTGGAAGTGGGGTAGTATTTCCATGGACTTCGTCGTGGGATTACCAAAAACCACGAATCATTTTGATTCAATTTAGGTCATCGTAGATCGATTAACCAAGTCTGCCCATTTCTTACTAGTAAACATTCACTACGATGTAGAAAAGCTAGCCCAAATTTATATCAAAGAAATCATTAGATTACATGGAGTGCCTTCAAGCATAGTTTCAGATAGAGATCCGAAATTCACATCACATTTATGGGGGATTTGTACAAGAAGCCTTAGGGACGAGATTAAGATTAAGCTCTGCTTATCATCCACAAACAGATGGCCACACAGAGATGACAATTCAGTCTCTAGAGGATTTACTGCGAGCTTGTGTTTTAGATAATCGACGGAGCTGGGATAGTCTATTACCTTTGATTGAATTCACTTACAACAACAGTTTCCACTCAACCATTGGAATGACACCTTATGAAGATCTGTACAGGAGGAAATGCCAAACACCGCTGTGTTGGTATCAAGATGGGGAGAGCATTATTTTTGGAATCGAGATTATACAAAAACGATTGAAAAAGTCAAACAAATTCGTGAAAAGATGCGTATCACACAGAGCAGATAGAAAAGTTACGCTGACAAACTTTGAAGGCCTCTCAAATTCGAAGAAGGTGATCACGTATTTCTAAGAGTCACTTCAACGACTGGGGGAGGTAGAGCCATTAAGTCCAGAAAACTCACTCCTAAATTCATCGGGCCATATCAAATTCTCCGTCGTATTGGCCCAGTGGCCTATCAATGTAACACAGATGTGTGTTGACAAACATGTGGCCAATGTAACTATCGGTGGACGTGATCAGGCGCTTAATGCTCCGCGCAATCATGTCCCCTACACGAATGAACTCTCCTCTCAGCATGTTGTAGACTTCCAGGCATCGTGCCATAATAATCTCCATCTCATTATAACATGTCTCGAAGTTATGGATCAACCACCTAGCCCATAACTTCGCCACTGGCATCATCTCAGTGGCCTGGAGGCGCTGACGTGCCCCCTGTGAAGAATAACGCCAATCCTTGCCTGGCAAGGCCAACTCCGCTCTCTTCTAATCATACTCCTCATCTGAAATCGTCTTGTCTCTCAATGTGGCGTGCCTCAGCCGCACACCGCAGTATCCCTCAGGTGGGAATTCGGAGATCTCGTCAATCGTGCCCGGGGTGTAACTGATCTCTACCCTACGGACATAAGACCTATAATCCTCTGGTCTGAATGCTAAAGCATTCGCATAAAACTCCTCCACTCAAGTAGTGTTGCACTCCCCCAACATGTCGTTGAAGGGCATCCAACCATATCCATCACAAATCTCCTGTGCTCTTGGGAGTGCAGTTAAAGCAGAAAAATCAATACCCTTTTCTTGGAAGCACTACCGAGGAAGCGTGGGAGCTCGCCAGATGATGAAGCACCGATAACTCGTGAGTGTTTGGGTGCCATGATGGAAAAGTGAATAAATGTTTGATTTTTTTTAAAAAAGTTTGGATTTTTGAAGGTTTAGAAAGTGTAGAAGAAGAAGAAAATAAAGGTTTTTGGGGCTTTATATGAGTTTTTGACGTTTTTGAGGTTGAGGGTAAATTTTGGCAGAGTAACGACGTTAAAATAGGATGTGAAAAGTGAAAAAACGCTCCCCTTTATATAGCCACGATGCACTCATCGTAGTACGATGGGATCCATCGTACTACAACGACTTAACATTAGATTTGAAAATTGTTCCGTTGCCATCGCAGTATGATGAGATGTATCGTACTGCGATGGGTGCCCGTTTTAATTTTCGAAAATTAGGGTTAAAATGGTTTTTCGTCGTTTCGTTCCACAAAAATTATTTTTTGTCCTTTTTTCTTTTGAAAAATGGACATTTTGGTACTTTTATTTTTCCTAAAAATTAAATTTAAATTGTAAAAAAAAAATTAAATAAAGCTATAAATTATACCTTGGGTTGCCTCCCAAGCCGCGCTTGTTTAGCATCTCATTATCCTGACGCATTTCCTCCATTACAGAGGATAGGTTCGCGTGTTTCTTTTATGTGCTTCACTTTCCGTCTTGAAGCACTTGCCATCTTCTCTATCAATATTTCACAATCCAGATAGTACCTGGTTTCATTTTACCATTCCCCCGATTGCCCCTGTTGATGACTTATTTTTCGGTGTAGCTTCATTGAGAATGATTCCTTCATCCCAAACTTGAATGTTTTTGCATGCCTTAAGCTTTGTTCTTCTAGGATGATTTTAGGGAACCAACCCTTCTGATTGTGGACAGTTTATTCCTGATGGTTTTCTCTTATCACCTTCATTACCGTTCCTTCCTTCTAGAAGCGATTTTTTGTTGTACATCCCTTTATCTCGAACAGTCTTTATCTTCTCAACTTGGTCCAATGATCCTCCTGACCATTGCCCCTACTTTGCAGCATTCTCTTTTACACTTTTGGCTTGATCTCATGTCACCTTCTTGAGAGTCTTTTGTGAGAGTGCTGACTTTCGTTGGCTGTTGCCCGCCCTTTGGTTCTCAGTGTCCTTGAGTACATGTCTTACATGCACTCAACAAACACCTTAGTAGCACTGAAAAAGATAGTATAATATTTTTGGATACCTGTTGTGGTTAGTTATTAAGAAGAAAAAAAAAGAAATATTTTTTTATTTACTAACAAAAAAAAAAAAAAACTGAAACCAAACTTTTGTGTGAAAGTTATTTTTCAACATATTAAAATATTTTAATTTGTATCAAAAAACAAAATTTGAATAATGAAGAGCAAAAGTGGCGATAAAAAAAGTCTACACGAAAGGGGGTTCTTTTTATATATTGGTATAGATATTGATAATAATAATAATAATAATAATAATAATAATAATAATAATAATAATAATCTATATCGACACCAAGAGAATATCCCATTTGGTGTAGGCTTTTTTTTATTGTCAATTTAACCCTTCACTTTATTCAAATATTTGTATTTGTTGAAAAATAACTTTCACACAAAAGTTTATTTTCAGTTTTATTTTTTTTCTTAATAACAAAGCACAACTAAAAATTATATATATATATATATATATATATATATATATATATATATATATATATATTATACTCTCTCCGTCCCATTTTAAATGACATCTTTTTGAAAAAAAATTGTCCCAAAATAAATGACCTACACTTCTTTCAAAATCATTTTTTCTAATTTTACCCTTTAGAATTTGAAGAGGCAAAGTGTTTAGTGTTGATAGTTATGAAAAGTGAATCACCAGTAATAATAAGGGTAGTTTAGTAAATTTAAAACTCTATATTTTTTTTTTTGTCAAATAGTCTAGTGGCTATAAAATCCACCTTAAAAGTGAATAAGTAGAGTATCCGGGTTCGAACCGGCTCCTGCATATATAGTGATATGTCCCTACCAATTGAGTTAAAATCTTGGGGATTATAACTCTATCTTTTATTTAAGCACTTTTCTTAAAATGTGTGAAATTGTCAACTAAATCATTTAAAATGGGACAGAGGGAGTATGTATCAAGTGGAAAATAGATATTATCTTATATGAGAATGAGAGGATCAATTATTAATTCTTCAATTAAAATTAATGGATGAGAGTAAAACATTCCAATTTCCACAAAAATAACAATGTGACCTATTTCATAGTATCTCTAGAAACTGTTTAGCCACTCACGCGATTCATCTTCCCGTCACTAATCACCTTTGCGATCTTCCAAACTCACTCCCTTATCCCTTATCATAGCATCTCATTATTATTCTGTAGATCTCATCTCACCGTCGCCATGCCAAAAGCGACTCACAAGATATTGAGTGATAATGAAAATATTTGTTTCAAGTTCTGTTGTGATCAATATCAAGTTTTGTACGTGGCAATGATAATATTGGAGGAGGTGGATAAAACAAAAATTCAATTCCAATTTTAGAGTTATGTAACAATTGAATTGAATTAAGAGCAATATTTACAGGTACGGAGCAATAACAAAAAAAAAAAAAGCGGACTAGCAGACACGGGATGCTAGTTCGTATAATGTTAATCATATATGTTAAATTTTATAAAAATCTAACATTTGAATAATGTTACATCGCTCAATAATGCTTTAACCAATACAAAATTTACCGTTGGATTGAATATTTATATCGTGTAGATCATATATAGTTAAATTGTAATTCAAAAAAATAAAAACATCTTAATTAAGATACCTTGAAACTAAGGAAAATAATCCTAAAAGTATTTCTAAACAAAAATATTTTATTTTAAATCTAACTATACTAGACCCATTAATTATTTATGAGTCTAGTTCCTTTGAGAAATTCGAGATTGTAGTAAAGTCTATTGATAGTAAAGTCTTCCATAGTGAATTCTTGTTTCATCACCATAGTGAATTCTTGTTTTTCAGACAAATCAACATTATCTATTGATAGTAAAGTCTTCCACTCAAAGTTCAAAACCAAATTAGCAACAAAGTATTCTAAATGTAACATTGCTAATTTATGGGCAGGGCAAATCCTCCTCCCAGCTCCAAATGGCATGATATTTATCTCTGTTTTTACCCCTAACATCATATGCTTGAAATATATCATCACTACTTGTTTCATCTTTTAAAAATCTATCTGGCTTAAACACCATAGGATCCTTCCAAACCGTTGGATCCAATCCTATATCTGCCACCATAAAATTAACAGTCCCATTTTTGTTAACCAAAGGGTATATCTCTTATTACTCAAACAATCACAATCATGCCTCTTATAGGCTTACAACACTCACACTTGGATCATGGGCTTTGCATACAAGCCCAATAAGCCCAATACCTAACATACTCTCCCTTAATGTTGATCAGAGCATTGAATGAACAACATTAACAGTACAAAAACATACTAAAACAAGATTAAGACTAACACTTAAAGTAAATAAAAAACTAAACAAATCAAAAACTGAAGCTCAACAAATTCTGAGTAGCAGCTCGCCAGCAGCGCGCGCCTCGCGACCAAGCCTTTGCCAGGGCAAATCTCAAAAGAACTTGAAATTTGGCCAATTACACAATGCAACTGAGCTCACACATCCCTAGTCCCTCCCTTAGCCTGCAGAAACTCTCAACTTTCAGAGCCTTTGTTAGGATATCAGCCAGCTGCTCCTGAGTCTTGCAATACCTTAGTTCAATCACACAATCTTTGCACAAATCTCTGAGAAAGTGATATCTAACATCTATATGCTTGCACCTACCATGCAAGATATGATTCTTTGAGAGTTTAATAGAGGAACTATTGTCACAGTTTATGAAGGTGCAGCCTATTTGCTGAACCTGAAGATGTTTCAAGATACTCCTTAACCATATACACTGACAAGCACATGAAGCTGCAGCTACAAATTCTGCCTCTGTGGTTGATAATGTGACTATGGGCTGCTTCTTAGAGGACCAACAAATGGCATTGGCCCCAGATGTAAAGACATAGCCTGATGTGCTCTTTCTATCATCATAATCTCCTGCATAGTTAGAGTCACTCCATCCTTGAATCACCAAGCTTTCATCTGTTTTGCATTTGTAAAGAATTCCATAGCTCAAGGTTCCCTTCAAATATCTCAAGATCCTTTTAACTGCTGCCATATGTATCTCTGTAGGTCTTTCCATATATCTGTTTTGCATTCTGTAGGTCTAGTAGCTAGGATATACATGAGGCTCCCAATCATTTGTTTGTACAGGCTAGCTTCTGCAGGTTTGCTGGTTGCATCTTTCACTAATTTGCATCCTAGGACAATAGGACTGCACACTTTGTTACAATCTTCCATACCAAACCTCTTTAATACTTATGTACCATATTTTTGCTGATGAATGAATATTCCTTGACTGCTTTGATTAACTTCTACTCCAAGGAAGTACTTCATTCTTCCCAAATCTGTCATAGCAAACCTTTCCTTCATTGAACCTTTGAAGTCATCCATCATTTGTCCATCATTTCCTGTATATATGAGATCATCCACATATACACTAACTATCAAAAGCTTGCCCTTTTCATTTTTCTTCACAAAAAGTGTATGTTCATGAGAGCATTTCTCAAATTTCTCAGTGATGAAATAGGATTCTATCTTGCTATACCAGGCCCTAGGGGCTTGTCTTAGGCCATATAGAGCTTTTCTTAGCTTGTAAACTTGACTAACATCTCCTTTATGATAGCCTAAAGGTTGTTCTATGTACACATTCTCAGCCAGTTCACCATGTAGGAATGCACTCTTTACATCTAGTTGGAAAACACTCCACCCTTCATATGCTGCCAAAGAGAGGATTGTTCTTATAGTATCCCATCTTGCCACAGGAGCAAAGACCTCACTATAATCAATTCCATGTTTCTGAGAGTATCCCTTTGCTACTAATCTAGCTTTGTGTTTTTCTATTTGACCTTTTTCATTGTACTTGGTTTTGAAAATCCATTTAACACATATAGCTCTTGTCCCTTGTGGAAGTTTCACCAATTCCCATGTGTCATTGTCTTCAATAGATTTTATCTCAGAATCCATTGCTTTTCTCCAAACATCAAATTTCACAGCTTCTTCATAAGATGAAGGATCTTCACTTGAACTGAACATAGCTATAGCCAAATTCTATAACTGGTTATTCTCATTAGTGTCAACATTCTCAGCATAAGTCACTTGATCTCTCACATAGTCATTGAGATATCCTGGTGGTCTTCTGTTTCTAGGAGGTAATTCCCCATCTTCATCACTGTCCTTAACATAATCCTGATGCTCATTTTCATTGTCTGCCTCATTAGCTTCTTTCTCAGGTTCAACATCAGTTATCTCTTCAATATCCTTGACTGGCTCTATGATCTTGTCTTTACTTTTATTGTTCCAATCATATCCTTTTGATTCTTCAAACACCACATCTCTGCTGACAATAATTCTCTTTTCAACAGGATCAAACAACTTGTATGCTTTTGATTCTTCACTAACACCAAGTAAAACACATCTTATACTCTTCCCATCTAGTTTTTTTCTCTGCACATCAGGCACATGAACATGTGCTAAGCAGCCAAAAACTCTAAAGTGATGTACTGAAGGCTTGCTTCCACTCCAAGCTTCTTCAGGTGTCATATCTTTTACAGCAAAAGTAGGACACCTATTCATCACATATGCTGCCCATTTGACTGCTTCAGGCCAAAACTTCTTTGGTACACCTCTAGCTGAGATCATGCTTCTGACCATGTTTAACAAGGTTCTATTTTTCCTCTCAGACACTCCATTTTGCTGAGGAGTGTATGCTGTAGTTAACTGCCTCTTCACACCATTTGAACTACAAAATTCATTAAAGTTATTTGATGTGAATTCTCCACCTCTATCAGTTCTAAGACATTGAATTGAACAACCTGACTCATTTTCAACTAATGACTTGAACCTTTTGAACACATCAAACACACTAGATTTTTCTTGCAAAAAGTAAACCCATGTCTTTCTAGAGTAGTCATCAGTGAAGGTAATGAAGTACCTGTTACCTCCATTGGATTGAGGATTAATGGGACCACATACATCAGAGTGAATGAGCTCAAGTTTCTGAGTTGCCCTCCAATTTGCTTGCTTGAGAATGGCTTCTCTATGTTGCTTGCCAGACAAGCAAGCTGTGCATTTATCTTCCAAATCCTTCAATTCTGGCAGCCCTTTAACCATTTGTTTTCTGTTGAGTATCTTTAATCCATTGAAACTGAGATGTGCATATCTATCATGCCACAACCTGGATTCTTCAACCCTTGTAACTTGGAGACACTTAGGGATCGTGACAGATGCATGCACAATGTACATTCTATTCCCAATCATTGTAGTAGTGAGAATCAATCCCCTTTCATCATGATACATTTGACAAACATTGTTTCTAAAGACAATGGTGAGACCCTTTTGTTGAAGCTGGCCAATGCTGAGCAAATTATTGCTTAACCCAGGAAGATAGTATACATCACTTATCACATGAACTCTTTCTCCTATCACCAGTTTAACATTTCTTCCCATTCAGGACATTCATTCTTGTAATGACCTAGTTTATGACACTTGTAACACTCTACAAGATCCCTGCTTTGCCTTCCTCTTCCTCTGCCACCACGTGAAACACCTCTTCCCCTACCTCTGCCTGCTTGAGATACCTTGAGTGCTTGATCTTCACTGTGATCTTTTTGTCTCTTCATGCGTTGTTCATGCACAAGAAGACTGCTCTATAATTCATCTATTGACAGAGTGGTAACATCGTTTGATTCTTCTATGGAGCAGACGACGTAGTTGAATTTAGCTGGCATAGATCGCAGGATCTTTTCAACAACAGTTAGCTAAGTCATTGTTTCACCTTGTGCTGTCATCTTGTTCGCAATTGCGAGCGTTCTTGCAAAGTAATCATTAACGGTTTCACTCTCCCCCATTGCAAGAACCTCGAAATCACGACGGAGAGATTGTAACTGAGCACGCTTAACCTTCGTGGAGCCTTGATACTTGCGCCTCATAGCTTCCCAGATATCTCGTGCAGTGTCACCACTACAACATTTATAGTCTCTAACAACATTTGAAAATTGTTGCCAGAACCTTGAAAATCGTTGCCTAAAAGTATAGGGGACGTTTTTCAAGCGTCTTCTATGCGTGCGTTGCCTATTGTCTAAGGGGACGCTTTTTTTCACTTTCTGGGGACACTTTTATAAAGCGTCGCCAAAACTACATAATAGGGGACGATTTTCCTTCTATATCTTTGGGGACGTTTATCGCATGTTGTCATAGCTTGCAACGTTTTCAAAGCGTCCCCTAAACTTGGTTCAGTAAGAAGACTCTTAGGCAACAATTTACAAATGTTGTCAAACCTGGCCACAAATATGAAGTGCTCTCTAAAAATGAAATAGTACCTACACTTGGTAAGTGTATCTATAAGCTAACAATTTTTAGCTTAAATTATAATCTAAACAAGAATTGCACCAAATTTGAATTGCATCAAACCCAATTGTACTACAAAAAGTGTTAATAAAATCTTCACATTAACTTAAGTACACATATAGTAGACACAAAATGTCTAACATTACTTAATACCACAGCAAGTTTAATACTTAGAAGTTTAATGCTTAGAAGTCTAGCATTACTTAAGCAAAATGTCTAACATTACTCAAATACTTAGAAGTCTAGCAAAATGACCAAATACATAGTTTGTTCAAGTTTAATCCTTAGTGCAAGCCAAAAATAACATTATCCAACTCATTTAAGTTTGTCGAACTCGTCATCGTCTTCATCATCCTCGTCGTCATCGTCCTCTAGAAATTCATCACTTATGCCGTAATCATCACTTGCGTCATCCTCTCGAGAGTCATCGCTTACACCGTCGTCCTCTTCATCATCTTCATCACTTACACCGCCATCCTCTTCATTAATACCTTGCTGCATATATAAGAAAATAAAACAATACAATTAAAGGTCATTAAATAGAATCAGCCAAGACAATTCTTACAAAGTGGCCAGCCCCTATCTCTTCAACAATTCTAACACATTTGAAGCAAACAAAAGCATAGTCCAGAAAAATCACAAATAGCAGACAAATAGCATGACGCACAAACAATACAGAAAAATCAATTCAATGCTAATATACTATAGAAAAATCAATTCAATGCTAATAGTACCACTTCATGATCTGGAGCATGAATTGATGTAGAGGAATGCATTTGTGGTCCACTCTCCTTTGGATCTCCATGGGATAATCCTAACAAATCTTCTATTGATTGCATATTGACTCGAGGATTGCAATGTTGCATTAATGTCTTAAAAGCAGTTTGCAATCTATCAATCTTATCTTCAAAATCGTGCCTCAATGTTGAAACCTCTTCACTGTGTGCTTTTTTCAAAGCGTTAATCTCTGACTTTCGCTTTAAGGAAGTTTTAGTTACGTTTCTCCCATGACAACGCAACCTGCCAGCACGCTCCTTTCCAAAAACAGCTTCAAATGCCTCTGTATCACTTTCCTCCTTTTCAGCTATTTCTTGAAGTTGGGACTAGCAAAAATTACAAGTACATATATTAACTACTTTTACAGTAACGTTGGACTAGCAAAAATTACAAGTATATATATATATATATATATATATATATATATATTAAGTGAACATAATTTACTGTAACATTAAATTTTGACTTACAATTACTTTTACAGTTTCTACATCCATCTGTTTTCCTTTATTTCCTTTCCGAGTTTCAAAAAACATTTCTGATTGAGTGGGCTCTCTTCCTTCTTTTGCACGCTGCATAAAACACAAGAATTCCAAAACAAAATACATTAGATAAAATGCATAATAACAGCCCATGAATTCAAATACCTATTGTAGGAAAGTTACCAATTTTTCACGAGTCAAAGAGAAGTTTTGGGGACCCATTCGATGCACCCACTTTAGTTGAGCTCTGTTTCTAGTATTCTTTTCACTAATTTCCTACATTTTAAGTTGAAGGAACTATTGCATAAAAATCTGAATAGAATAATCATATACATAAAAAGTTGCACAATTCAAATAAAATAAACAAACCAATGATACGAGGATAAAATTACTACTATAAAGAAAGAATAACCCTTTCAACTTTAATTGAAACACAAGTAGTTTTGTTAAGAAAAGATGTAGCTAGCAAATTAAAAACTGACAAAAATATAACTAAAGCAGAAGTAGAATCAAAACAGAAGCATGATCAAAACAGAAGCAGCATGCATTTTCATTTTCAAAACAGAAAATCAAATTAATATATCAAACACACAGTTGGTTGTAAGAAATAATACCTGAACAACACAAAGAAGAAAGAACACAGCAAT
Organism: Trifolium fragiferum; assembly: GCA_954870985.1. Lineage (NCBI taxonomy): Eukaryota > Viridiplantae > Streptophyta > Magnoliopsida > Fabales > Fabaceae > Trifolium > Trifolium fragiferum. The sequence goes on from OX940792.1 coordinate 27,581,426, forward strand.
GCCGAGAATGCACCGACGCTGAAAACACAGCTAAGAATGCAACCACACCGAAAATGCCAAAAATGTAGAATGTGCTGAAATTGTGCTTCTACGTACCGTATGTTCAAGTAGTTAATAAACTCAAGTTAGATACTTTTTATGAAACAGTCCGGTAACGCAATAGTTAAAAAAAATTAATGTACACTAAGAACAAAATCATATCATAGTACACCAATATAAAACCATATTACTAAGATAAAACCAAATCATAGTACATTGAGAATATAAATGAAATGTTTAAAGCTAGACACCAATACCTGACAACACTAGTTTAACAAAATAAAATCTAATAATGGTAAAAATAAAACTTTAAATACATAAAAAAAAAAAAACACTCAAACACATAAAAATTGTATAAAATCTCATTACCTTATGAATTCCAAACACTTAGCATAAACATCAAACATTAATTATTATTTTTTTGTCAAGGCAAAATCAATTCCAACAATTTCAAAATATAAACCGTCTCTAGCCCATCCACTAGTGAAGAGAACCCCATTTACCAATTCAAGCTTCTGTAGTGAGTGCAAAAATGTACTCAAATATCATAACAAACATTTTTAAGAATAAAAAAATAACAATCAAGGTTAAAACCACATATATTAATTTTTTTTTTCTTCTTATTTACCCCATTTTATGCAATCCCATACCAAGTTGATATAGCACTACTAATTTAGATGTTCAGCCTCTAAGTTTATGTTAGGAAAGGTCAGCTAACAACCTCTAACTGAGTCGGTAACTAATTTTTTTAAAACAGAAAACAAACTAAAAACATAACAACTAATACAAAGCATTAATTATTCCTATTTCTAGAATTTTTCCAAACATAAATTCTTAGAGACTGGGCATTTAAATTAGTAGTCTTATCACAAGTAGTGCATACAGACTTACCAGAACTTCTATAAGTAAAGTCAATTGAAGAAGATACACTTTTTTTAAAATGTTATCCTCATAATATCTTCCCATTCTCATTTTGGAATTTATCCATCAACAACAGAATATAGATTCACAGCATAACACCATTACATTGAGGCTCACTATATAATAGCTAAGAACACCACAATAGTACTAATACACAATTAAAAAATCAATACCAAATAAAGACCATAATAGAAGGTCTGAAGCAAAACACACAAACAAACAAATACACATAGAGATAAGATCCCATTACTTCATAAAGAAACATAAGAAACAATGTATAAAATTTCATTACCTCATAAATACACACACAAAAACAAATAAACACAATCACACATTTCCACCAAAACAAAGAAGCAGAAGAAAGGGGTTTTCTTAGAAAAATCTAAACTTTACCAAAGTTAAAATATAACTAAATATAGAACTTGGGGCATGTAGAAAAAAACTAAAAACCTGATATTTTAGTTTTTGTTTACAAAGATGGGTCATATATATTTAGTGATTTGGGAACTGAACAAATCGAAAAGAGATGTTAAGCTTACCGTGAGATTTGGGACTTGAACAACAAATCGATAGAACTTGAGACGAGAAAGTTGAAATCAAAGGTATTGGAAGCAACCGCGAGTCGAAATCGAAGGGACTTGGGGCAATAGTTGAAATCGCACTTCACCGTCACCGTCTCCGTCTCCGTCTCGAGCTTGGGCGTGACGTGCGGTGAAAATCTAGTTTTGATAGATCAATCGCAAGGAACAACAAGGGTTTGGAGACTCACAAGGCATGGCAACATGATTTGGAGAATCAATCTGGAGAAAAATGAATGAATGGAGAAAACCTATTTGAACTTTAGAGTAAAGTTTCTCTATTTCTTCTTGTTTCACGAGTTTTTTTTTTCTTTTCCACACTTTTTTTTTTTTATTAAATCTTTCCTTTTCTACAATTTTTTTTATTAAATCTTTTTTTTTTTACACTAAGATTATTTTTCTAAATGTTTGGAGGGAAGCTAGGAATAAATTTTATAAAGTTGGGAGGGAAATTTGCCGCTAAAATTTTGTGGTTGAAAGCAACAATCTAAAATTGTTCCCATAAATGGTTTTGGGGACGATTATCATATGTTGTCAAAGATATATACTAGGTAGGCGTGAAAATCGTCCCCACAGGTGTTTTAGGGGACGCTCATGAGATGTTGCAAACTCTGTCTGGGCAACGCAAGTAAAATGTAGCCTATACCATTTTTAGGGGACGATTTTTACATGTTGCTTAAAAAAGTGTTGCTAAAGACCATAAATGTTGTAGTGCACGAGTCAAAATCGTCTCCAAGATCGATCGATCAATTGACTGGAACAGATAGTTCTTCACCTTCAAATCCTTGAGCTTACTCTCATTAGCTAAACGTTGTTGTTCTGGTGTTGCATTTGCAGGAGCTGTGACGACGCCGGTTTCAATCAAATCCCAAAATTCTTTTGATTGGAGAAGATTCTCCATGAGCATTGACCAATGCTCGTAATACCCATCGAACTTAGGAATGGCCGGTTGGACAAATTGTTGATTCTCAGCCATCTCCGTCGTAACAAGACGAGAAGAATGATGAAGAAAGCGCAAGAAACGAGCAAGAAACGAGAGAGGAAGCGATGAACAAGGTCGCCGAAACTTCTAACGGTCACCGGAGATGAAATAACGGTCACCGGAAAGGAAGTAAACTGCGGTTTACTAGATACACGTGTCCTTGGATCTTTGGTCTCGTGATACCACTTGTTAACTAAAGGGTATATCTCGTATTACTCAAACAATCACAATCATGCCTCTTATAGGCTTACAACACACACACTTGGATCATGGGCTTTGCATACAAGCCCAATAAGCCCAATACCTAACAATTTTTAGGTATAAGATAACCATTCAAAATAACATCCTCAGTCACTGCATGTGGAATTGCATAGTGTGAAGGAGGATGACGCCTTAACCCTTCCAAAATCAAAGCTTTTAAATATGGTAATTTTTCTAAGTCTTCCTCTCTTACTTCCATTTTCTCTCTGCCATCACCAACTATATCTTCAATTTCCTCAACTAGCCTCTCTTGGATGTGTTTGTATTTCACCAAATTTGCCATAACCCACTCAATTGTAGTTGAAGTTGTATCTGTTCCTGCAGTAAGAAACTCTGAACAGAGCGCAACAATTTCACCTTCATCAAGCTTCCGTTTTTCCTCGAGCAATTGCAAGTTCAACAAAGTATCCACGTAACAAACAACATATCCATCATAATTATTATTTTCAATAATTTTCTTTCTGGAATGTATTAGTTCAACCAATAAATCATTTTGGAATTTCCGAAGTTGTGACAAATCTTGCCAACGTTTTCGGAATAACACTCGAGATACAATTTTTGGGTAGAAGTTTAGTGCACCGAATTTTCCGGAGCTCGAAATCAAACATTTCTGAATGTTTTTTATGTTTTCCATTTTCTTATTGTCAACATTTTCACCAAAACACATGAAAACTAGTAAGATAAGAATGGCGTGTTGAATGTGATTGATGAGCTTAACAGAATTGTTCATTGCTTTCGCTTCAAACTTTAATTCGTTTAGAAGCGTATCCAATACACGTGTGCGAGTTTTGGAAAATGATTTGAATTGTGATGGGTGAAGCATGGTGGATGCGAGGTTATTGCGAAGAACGCGCCACGTGGAGCCGTAGCAAGAGGATGAGATATTAAGTTGGATATTATTGTTTATGGATTTTGGGCGGTTGGCGAAAACGGAAGCATTTTGGATTAAGGCTTTGTGTGCGAGGGAACGATCAAATATGAAAATATGAGGAATTGACCAAACATGGAATGAGATTATAGGGCCATGTTTGGCATGAAGGTCGTGAAGAATTGGTTTGAGTTGTGAGAATGATATTTTTGGTAGCAAGAGAATGTCGGTAATGAAAGGAATGTAGATAGGTCCGGGAGGGAGGTTAATGGAAGAGGATCTTATTCTTGTGATGATAATAAGCATTAAGCACTGAAAGACATAGAAGAACAAGTAGTAATATGATTATCAACCAAGATGCCTCCATTGTGTTTATTATACTATAATTCTAATTCCAATGGTGATCACATAGGGGAAGGCTAGCATGGGAAAGCAATGTAGGTTTCCCATGGTGGGAAACAAATTTAGACCTTTAGATTATAAAAGTCTACTATAAACTATAATAAAGTGTTCACATCATATTCTATCCTCTTTCACCAAATTTATTTTTTGATTTATATATTATTATTATTAAATTAATTTTTATATGCCAAAATTAATCTTTCAAAGTTTATATTGTGTATGCAATTTTTAATCTTTGTCAATATTATTTTCGTTTCTTAATTTTTCTTTATCTTATTGTAAATTGTATTTGTTGTTATCTTCATTTTTTTATATGTGACCAAATATTAAGTGTAACGGAAAAATGGAGTTCTGCATGTTAATTCATTTTTTTATCTGCACAACTCACAAAATTAACATTTTCAAAGTATGCTTGTTACATATTATTTGAGAGAAAAATCAACATTTTTAATACGAGTAGTTTTATTTGTTGTGTTTCTTTAGGCTTTGAAACAATTTTTACTCTAAAAATATAATTTTTCTCATTAGAATATAAATTAGTTTATTATTTTAATAATTGTTGTAAATGAGAGAGTATTTTAAAAAGTCAATATTAGGAGGTTCGATACCCTACAAATGCGATCGAAGAGGCTGAAACATTTGATGTAAGAACTGACCACCGAATCAGATTAAGTGATCCAGTGGGCTGGATACTGATGGTGAAAAAAAAAATCAATATTATATAGACAAAAACAAATCAACTTAAAAATGATATATTAAATTAATAAAATGAGATATTTAGCACAATGAAACTTCCTTTTATTTGTGTTTCATTTTTTAACTTTCTCTATTTTTAAGTTCAATTTGTAGATTTTTTTTTTCACCTTTACTATTGTATATGTACACTTTATAGTGAAATAAATATATATATTTCATTATACCATAAAAAATTAGTCACGGTAATCAAATAAAAGGATAAAATAAAATTAAATAGTACCTTAAATTTTGATGTTATTATTATATATACTTTATACATCCAGGACAAAGCAAAAATAATTTTATACATTAAAGTTCTTAATATAAAGTCAAATTAAAGATAAATATCTATTATATATATATATATATATATATATATATGGCACTATATTTTATCATAGATAACGTAATAATACCGTTTGATTTTCATGCACACATATTAAAAATGTTGATTTTTCTCTTAAATAATATGTAATAAACATATTTAAAAAATATTAATTTACTGAGTTGAGAAGATAAAAAAAAATAAAAAATTAACATGCAGAACTCCATTTTTCCGTTACACTTGATATTTGGCCACACATAAAAAAAATTGAAGGTAACAACAAATCTTAATATTAGACATCTTTAACATGCACTTAGGGTATTTTTTTACAAGTGTCAATCTATGAAGCCCTCCACATCATATATTCCTTTTCACAACAATCCAAATTTTTAGCCCTTTTTAGCCAACAATTCAAATTCAACCAATTGAGAGAAGAGATATGTGGTTTGGGCTTTTATTGACCCGACCCAATATTTACCCTACCCGAAATCCATGAGAACCATCAGGAAAGGAATCAATTCTTTCTCCTTCAATCCTTTTCATTTTCACAGTCAATGCTCTGCACACCAGCGAAAAAGGGGATTCCCTTTTCATCTTCTCCCACAAATTGCATTCTCCCTAGGTAAACTTTCATCAATTTTGCCTAAAGCTTTGTGGAATCTTATTTTTAAAAAAGAATATCAACCCAATTTGAAGCTAATCTTCTATCACAATTTCAAATAAGCATCTCTCCATTACCCTTTTGTATCATTAATCAACAAATTTCAATTTGATTCCTTTGTTACCTCTGAGTTCTTTCCATTACCAGGATTATCAACACAGAGGATTGAGAATCTGCAATATTATATGTAAGTTTCACTTTCAATTTCAAATATTAGGTTCTGTCTATAAATAGGGGAATGGGAATGGCTTTAAGAATTGCTCACACCACAATCTAATCTCTTATTATTTCACTTTTTCAAAATGGCTTTGTCAACACTTTCAAAAACTTTTGACAAAATTTCTGAAATTAATGATTCAAAATCCTCTTGGAATGTCAAAGCAAAAATTATTAGATTGTGGGTTGTGAAAGACTTCAACAGAAATGATTTGCCATTTTCAGTTGAAATGGTGTTAATGGATGCTGAGGTTTGTTTCTTTGCAATAATACGAATTTCATCTGAAGGTGTTTGGATCTGTATGCTATAAACATGTTCCAGAAGCCAGAAGACAGAAGCTGGATGATAGAAGCAAAGTAATGTTACTGGTGGGGTACCACAGTACAGGTGCGTACAAGCTTTATTGTCCAGAGACTAATAAAATTGAATTCAGCAGAGACGTCATTGTGAAGGAATCTGAAACTTGGGATTGGAACAAGTCTCAATCAAATTCTGATGTGAGAATCTCTGAGGATGGCTCTGAAGGAGAGTCAGAATCTGAAGGCTCTGAAGATGATTCAGAAGATGGAGATGACTCTGATGGTGATTCTGAATCTGACTCTGACTCTGAAGGCAATTCTGAAGATCAGAATTCTGAAGCCAACTCTGAAGCTCAGAATTTTGAAGCCAACTCTGAAGCTCAGAATTCTGAAGCCAACTCTGAAGCTCAGAATTCTGAAGCCAACTATGAAGCTCAGAATTCTGAAGCCAACTCTGAAGCTCAGAATTCTGAAGCCAAGTCTGAAGCCCAGAATTCTGAAGCCAATTCTGAAGCTCAGAATTCTGAAGCCAATTCTGAAGCTCAGAATTCTGAAGCCAATTCTGAAGGTCAGAATTCTAAAGCCAATTCTGAAGGTCAGAATTCTGAAGCCAATTCTGAAGGTCAGAATTCTGAAGCAAACTCTGAAGGTCAGAATTCTGAAGAAAGAATTTCTGAAGGTGTTCAGAGGCTACAGAGAATCAGAAACATCCCAAGAAGATTTGCAGGATTTGAAATGTTGCAAGACACTGAAGTAGACTCTGAGGGAGAAATTAATTGAATTGCAAGACTCTTATGGCTAATTAAAAAAATGATGTAGAGACTTTTTATTAATTATGGTGATTACTTCACCTTATTGTTTATCAAATGTATTAGACCTTATTATTATATTATTTCTATATGCTATGTCACTAACTTATTTAATTATGGTATGATGTGTTAAGTAAGAAGACCATACTTTTATTTTCATGTTCTATATTATGGAGACTTTGTTTAATGTAATTAATGGAATGAGGAACCAATTTACACACAGAATATTATTAACATATTTGACTAGAAGACAATATTTAGTAAAGAATCAACTCTCCAAAATATGACATAGTACTCACGTTTTTGGTTGAGCACAAGATGACATATACATAGAGAAATTTTTAATAGAGAATATTTTGGAAGGATTCCTTTACCATCTTACTTTTCTATCATTCCTTCATTATTTACTATCAAACAACAAACACCTAGAGCCGCACTTTTAAGAGAAGCAAGTTTGATAATATGGGATGAAGCCCCCATGATGAATCGATATTGCTTTGAAGCATTTGATCGTACTATGAGAGATGTAATGAGAGTCAATGATGAACAAAACAATAACCGTCCTTTTGGTGGCAAAGTTGTTGTATTGGGTGGTGACTTTCGGCAAATTTTGCCTGTTGTTAGAAAGGGATCAAGAGGAGCAATAATAAGGGCAACGGTGAGTTCTTCTAAGCTATGGAAGACAGTCAAAGTACTCAGGTTAACGAAAAACATGCGTTTGAATGGTGATAGCACAAGTCAATCATATGACGAAATCAAAAAATTTGCAGATTGGATTTTGAATATTGGTGACGGTATTATGGACGCAGATGAAGATGGTGTCACAAATATTGAAATTCCTAATCAATTGTGCATACTTGAAGGTATTGATCCTTTACTTTCTCTAATTGATTTTGTGTATCCAAACATTGTTTTGAATTTTAAAAATACAAATCAATTTGAAGACCAAGCAATCCTTTGCCCAACATTGGAGGTTGTTGGAAAAGTCAATGATTTTGTGTTGTCTTTAATTCCCGGTGAGTCAAAAGAATATTTAAGTGCCGATACACCTTGCAAGTCTGATGAGGAACATCCAGTTCAAGGTGATTGGTTTACATCAGAGTTTTTAAATGATATTAAGTGTTCCGGTATCCCAAATCACCGTTTGACGTTGAAAGTTGGGGTTCCTATCATGCTAATGAGGAATATTGATCAGGCAAAAGGACTGTGTAATGGTACAAGAATGCAGGTAGATCATTTAGGAAAGCATATTATTTCAGCTACTGTTATAGCTGGAAAAAATATAGGTGACAAGGTAGTTATTCCTAGAATGGATTTGGTACCAACAGATTCTGGCTTACCTTTTAAGTTCCAGCGAAGACAATTTCCCATATGCTTATGTTTTGCAATGACTATAAACAAGTCTCAAGGACAGTCTCTTTCAAAGGTCGGATTGTATTTACCCCGACCTGTTTTTACACACGGCCAACTTTATGTTGCTGTTTCAAGAGTTACAACTACAAAAGGTTTGAAGATGTTAATTATAGATGAGGACGGAAAACCTTGCAACACCACTCAGAATGTTGTGTTTCCTGAAGTTTTTGAACATCTATAGGTGTGTCATCATAATTATTATTATTGTTATATTTATTATTAATGCAATTTATATTGGGCCGTTTTTTCATGTAATTATTAACTATTATTTCTTCTTCTTTTTTTTTCAGAAAAATCGGATCTATAATGGACAAATGATTATTTTGGTACGATTTAATTTGTAGTTTATAATTTTGTAAGTTTGAACTTTTGTGAGATGTAATAGTGTATTGAACTTTGACTATTTTATATGGGTTTTGTTCCTAGCTTTGTTAGTTTTTTCGTTATGGAGTTGGTCTGTTTTGTGTTTAGCACCTTCTTCCTTAATTGTGTAACGTACTTCCTCATCGGGGTATAGCTTATGCCTTATTGAGTGGTTTATAATGTAATTTGCTGTTTCAAAAAAAAGTAATTTATTGCAATTTATAAGATGCAGAATTGTTGCTTATTTTTAGTATGCTTAACGATATCTCTACGAATTGATTTTTTTTAATTGTCCACAAACAATCCTTTTTTTTTCAACATAAAAACCTACCCAAATATTAATTACCTGTTTACAAATTTAATAACCTGCAGAGTACCGTATATTATTTGTTAACAAAATAATTAACATAATATAGAAGATGATTGAATAAGAAAATAAAAAGTCATTTTCCAAAGGGGAGTACATGAGCAATTAAAGCAAGAATATTCTCTTAATGCACTTAGTCATATGAAAGATAGCAATTTTCCAAAGAGCAGTACATGAGCAATTAAAGCAACGAGCTGAGGCCCAATGGACTGTCATATGAAAGACCAAGCTATTTTGTTGACCCGATGTTGTATGAAGAGAATCAGGGATTAGGGTTTCATATCTTATTTCCTACATCTCGGTAGGGTCACGCCTCTACTATTTGGGACTGTCGAACCATGGCTGCTTCAAGCTCAAAAAGGTCAGTTTCAAATCATCATATTTTCAGTTAAACATAGTAAAGCCTAAATTAATTGCTGTATTATTAAAATTTCGAAATTAGTGGAAAAAATAGTGACTATTTCGAATTTTTAGGTACAGAATCAGAAATTTATGACTTTAAATTAGTAATTAATAGTACTTATGCAATGACTTATGCAATGTTAGTGTTAATATTGGTCTGTAATATTATTATCACAATGACTTATGCAATGCTATGTTTTTAGAATACTTTATCATTGTTAAAGAATATGTTTTGATTCTTAGTTCATTGTCTGATTCTTTATATGATTGAGTTAGGAACTGTTAGGTTTGAGACACATGCATGTGAATTTTGTACTCCAAAGAGATTGCTACCCATAAACAAAGCAAAGACAAAAGTGAATAATATCAAGTACACTCATTCATATTTTTTATTGTAAGTTTTAACTTTTGTATCTATTAAAGTAAAATTGTCACATAGTAGATCACTAAAAGAAGAAAATAAATCTTGTGATCATTGCAAGCTATAAAATTTTCAATAAAAATTTTCAAACACAAATTTTTCGATTGGGCCCTCATTTATTTATTTTTCTTGAATATGAAATGTTATCTTATGAGACACATGCAGAAGTTATTAAATTCACGCTACAGGTTAAAGTCACTTTTCATTCATTTTGCCTTTTGAAATTTTTCTTGGACCACAAAAATTAGGTTTATATATGCCTTTTCATTAATATTCTCTCACAAAATCCAAAACCATATGCAATGTTTCATCAAAATAGTATTCAAATATATAGAATCTTATTTAAGCATCTCAAAACAAACCAAGATTAAGCTATATATTCAATGTCAAATTCAAATAAGCATCTCACCATTACCTGATTTTATCATTTATTGAGAAAATCAATTTGATTCCTATATAATGTTTCATCAAAATAGGCTTCAAATTATTAGAATCTTATTTAAGCATCTCAAAACAAACCAAGTTTAAGCTATGAATTCAATGACAAATTCAAATAAGAATCTCACCATTACCTTATTGTATCATTTATTGAGAACATCAATTTGATTCCTCATTGACATGTAGTGATCGATCCATTTCAACCAATTTTAATAACAAATTGTACATTATTTTCAAATTTTCAAATATTATATTGATATGTAACTTTCATTCATTATTTCAATTTAAATTTTATAGATTCCATGAATACTTCGATCAATGAAATTATGTATATAAATAGGCAACTTGGAAGAGGAATAAGAATTGCTCATATCACAATATAATTTATTATTATTTGAATTTTCCAAAATGGCTTTTTCAAAAACTTCCACTCCAATGACCAATATTCAAATTCCTCATGCACTTTGCATTCTTGAAGGGAATGATCCTTTACATTCTCTGATTGATTTTGTTTTTCCAAACAACCCAAATGATTTTCATAACCATGCCATCCTTTCTCCAACATTCGAGATTGTTGAAAAACTAAATGATTTTGTGTTGTCTTTATTTCCTGGTCAGTCAAAAGTTTATCTAAGTTCGGATACACCTTTCACAATTGATGAGGAACATGAACTTGAAGCTGATTTGTGTAGATCACAACTTTTAAATGATATTAAGTCCTCTGAGATACCAAAATACCGTTTGAAATTAAAAGTTGGTGTTCCTATCATGTTGCTAAGGAATTTAGATAACACAAAAGGATTGTCAATTGGTACAAGAATGAAGGTAGATAATCTTGGAAATCACTTTATCACAGCTACCGTTATAGATGGTAAAAATATTGGTGAGAAGGTAGTTATTCCTAAAATTGATATGGTGCCCAAAGATTCTGGTTTACCTTTTAAGTTTCAAAGAAGACAATTTCCTGTATGCTTATGTTTTGCAATGACTATGAAGAAGTCTCAAGGACTTTCGTTTTCAAAAGTTGGATTGTATTTACCTTGGTCTGTTTCTACACTCGGTCATGTTCATGTTTCAACAGCTAGACTTTCCACCACAAACGATTTGAAGCTCTTAATTTTGGATGATGAGGGAAAACCTTGCAACACAACTCGCAACGTTGTATTTCCTGAAGGTTTTTATTAGTTGAACTATTCCACAGATTGTTAAGGTATATTTTGAAATTTTAGATTTTGTTAAAGTATTGACAAATCTGCTTATTATTATTATTATTATTTTTATTATTATTATTATTATTATTATTATTATTATTATTATTATTATTATTATTATTATTATTATTATTATTATTATTATTATTATTATTATTATTATTATTATTATTATTATTATTATTATTATTATTATTATATGTTTTCATATTTATATTAATTTCCGTATATTAATAGAAGAAGAAGACATTTAAATTATTATTAGTAACCATAATTTTGTTGTCTTTTTTTTTTTACAGGAAATCGGCATCTCTGTTGTTCTCATGAATGTGTTGCTTGCATTTCATCTCCTGTATTATGTCTTAAATTATCCTACATAATGTCTCTTCACCAGTGGCAGTGCAATATATATTTCAATTTTATGTTTCAATTTTAATTTATTATATAAGCAGTCAACTATAAATTATGAACCTATGTGCTCAGTGATAATTGTATGTCGTGTATGACTTAATATAATATATGAAGTTCCTAAATTTTCTTGATTTTTCAAAAGTTTCTTTTAGTAATAATTATTTTTGTAGTTTAATATAAATGAATAAACATGTGTAAAAAACCCAATTCAGTAGTAATGTAAATTGGGAGTAAATTAAATGTCATAATGTTTTATACTTCATAATTTCAGTACTCTATCAAAATAGCACAAAAAAAATTAAATTCAAGTTAAATCAATAAGTTTTGTGAATTTTGTAGGAACAACAAAAATAATTTCAAACAATGGAAATAAGGTGTAACAAAATTGTACGAAAATTTCTGTAGGAGCCCGTGCAATGCACGGGTTTTGTAACTAGTACAAATACAAATACAAATACAAGTTACTAATAAAATAATGAAAGATTAAAAAATGAAAATAATATTAACAAAGATTAAAAATTGCATACATAATATAAACTTTGAAAGATTAAGAAAGATTAATTTTAACATATAAAAATTAATTTAATAATAACATATTAATTTAATAATAATATATAAAGTAAAAAATAATTTTGATGAAAGAGAATAGAATATGGTGTAAACATTTTATTATAGTCTATGATAGGTCTTTATGATCTAAAAGTGGAAATTAATTTCCCACCATGAGAGACCTACATGCCTTTCCCATGCTAGACTTCCCCGATCTCATATTGTATTTATATTTTGAGAAATTACTATTTTTCTCAGCAACAGATTTTTTGTTGTATTAATAGGATGCAGTAATCAATCACAGTCATCCGATTTGTAATAAACGGATGAAATTATTTTAGGAAAATGCTAACTAGTGCCCCGGGGCACTAGTTAAGGAAGCAAATATAGTAAAATTTTATTGAAACTTGTGCTGTCAACTTTTAAAAAATTGTAATTGTGTTGTTTTTCATGCAAATTTTTCTCTTTTTGGTATCCTTAACTAGTGCTCCGGAGGCACTAGTTAGCATGACCCATTATTTTAATACAAAAGATATAGTTTTTAATTATAACATTTGATATCAATAGTTTAGATTTAAAATTCTATGTAATTGCGTTATTATTTTAATGCAAGAAATCTACATCTCATTTTCTCTTTACTACCAAGACAAGAGTTTGATAATCAATTAAATGTATGTCGCTTTTCATTGGCCAACTTAACCTCTGCTTTGACTTTCGTGATCAATTAAATGACTACAGGGATGGTAATGGACAGCATATTGGCCAACGGCGGAGGCTAGGGTGGGTAACTTAGGTAGGTCTCCCACCATGAACAAATTAAGTGAATCGTCGGATGAAATTTTTTATGATACACCATCTGTATCTTATAATTTCGGTTCTCTCTCTTCCCATCATCTCTCTTGTCTCTGTCTTCACCTCTTTCCACATAAGAGTATGCAGCTTTTCATCTTTGTTTCCTACCATCATTTTCTTTTTCTACATTTCCAAATCAAAACTTTTATCTCTTAAATACCGGTAAAACTAAAATACAACATCTTATTCTAACTTTCTAAGATCAAAACCACAAACATTAATAATAATAATAATAATAATAATAATAATAATAATAATAATAATAATAATAATAATAATAAACAATCCAAAATAGTCATTCTCTTCTCCATTTTCATATGTATGTTGAAGCTTTTTCCATCTTCATCAAATTTTGGTGGTTTAAAGTTTTTTTTATCTATAAAAAACCAAATGATCGTACCTGAATGGACGTTCGATCGATGGCCAGCTGCTAGTCATGTGCGGCGTTGATAGTTGCTTTGAAAACGGAGGGGGGGTTGTACCTGCAGACACTCCGATGCCTAAGTCAGCACAAGTACAAGAGAAGAGGTAGAGAGTGAGAATTGAATACCTGACTCCTCAATGATGAGGAGTATTTATAAGCCCCCAGCGCGGGGCCAACGATTATCACTATTGGGCCGCGTAGAGCAAGCCCAATGAGGATAACTGCTAGGGATATCGTGGTATGCTGGAGAAGTCGTTAGACTCTCCCCCTAGTCAAGCTTAGCCCGTATTCTGCGGGAGACGGATAAGCTTGGGATGAAAACATGGCTTAAGAGGCACGTTTGGCAGGTTCTGAATTAAAGACGAGCACAGGTGTGCTCGACAATGGTGAACTGGATAGGTTTGAGCTGCTAGCGAGCTTGAGGTGAGGTGTCGAGCTAGAAGCTGGTTGTGCTCGACATTGGGCCGTCCTCGACGGTTTAGTGGATTGGGCCTGCTAGTCAATTCTAGGCCCAGTCCGGAACAGAAGCCCCCAAGTCATTGCTGCTAGGCATTGGGGTAATGACTTAAGGTCCAGTGTAGGAATGGCGAAGAGAAGCGTCGCGTGGCAAATCAACAGCCAAGCGTGTTCGTCGATATTTCGTGTTCGACAAAGACTTGTGAATTTTTTGGTTTAGGATTGCATAATTTCGCTTATTGAGGGTGTGAATCTTGTTCGCCGTTTACATGTAAACCCAAACGTTTCGTCGAGGAGCTACTTGTGCCGAGGAGAGCAAAGGGCAACGCGTGGAGAAGCTAAGTGACGTTTGATGGGACAGGATTTTTGCCTGATCATGCCACGTGTGTGGGCTACGAAAAGGCGTAATCATGACCTAGGGAAATAGGTCATGAGTGGCTTTGTTTCCCGTGCAGGTGCGTGGAGCGCGTGCTTGAGACGCCGTTTCGTTTTTTGCAAGGGTGAGTTTGGAGCGTTGGATCCTTTCAATCTGGGGCGTTGGATCGATCCAACGTTTGAGGGAAAGTGAGTGTACCGTTTCGTGGAGCTTCGCGGCACACCGGAGAGTGTGTTTGGTTGAGTATAAATAGGGGGAAAGGAAATTCATTTCAGAATTTTCCATTCCTCTCTTGCTCCTTTGCTCTCACCCTCCCAAACTCCACTGACTCCATTGCTGTTGTTGATTTAGCGTGGATTCAAGCTCCCTTCGCGAAGCAAAGCTTCTTATCTCAAACAAAGGTACGACATTATCCGTCATTTTTTGTGTTTGCATTTTATGTTGTCTGTATCTGAGTTGTTGATATTTGGAGTTGTTTGTTTAAACTCCGGTGAAGATTGCTTGTTTAAAATGATGGAAATGCCACAGCTTTCGTGGGTTTGAGGGCGTTTGGTGGTGGTCTTCCACTACAAAACGCCCTTTCTGATAGGAAAGTTAGGATTTTTATTGCTTTTGCTTAGTTTAAGATAGCTACGCCGCCCAAAATCGCCGTTTTGTGCTGTTCCGATGAGTTTTTCGGTGAGAATTTTTCCAGAAATTCATACGAATTTCTGGGAATTTGAATGGGCGTGTCGGGGATAAATTGTGAATGGTGCGAGCATAGGATGCTTGCTTTGGCGAGCAGAAATGCTTGCCTTGGCGAGCAGAGATGCTTGCTTTTGAGTCCATAACGTTGTTAGGTCTTAGCCTCTGCTCGCCGTTTTGAAGGCTCGAGCCCGATACGCTCGTGGATTTGTTTCTTCGCCATTTGTAAGGGCCTTTGGTCGAGGGCAGCGTCCTCGGCTAAAACTTCGCCCTTTCACTTGACTTGCGGTGGAAGGGTGAATTTGATTTCAAACGTCGAATTCATTTTCTTTCGCTGCTTTTCAGGTGCTTTTAAATGGACGAAGAGGAGGCTGGAACGTCGCAGTATAGAGAGCCGATCAGACCAACCGAAGAAGATCCATATGCTTGGATAGCTGAGGGTCCAAGGACGCGTTCGGTGATTTCTCCCTCGGCAGAACCTAAGTTTACGATAGTCGAAGAGAGAATAGGAGATCAGCCGACTAATTGGTCGGCGCATGCCGTAGGCGAGCATCGGGTGTACTCAAATTTTGGCGAGGACGGATTTGCCATGTACGAGTTCGTGTTCGAGAAGTTGGGGCTTAGAATGCCGTTCAGCGAATTCGCGATGAGCGTTTTCAGGCACTTGAAGCTAGCCCCTTCCCAATTAAATCCAAACTCGATAGGGTTTATTCGAATATATGAGATAGTGTGCGAGCACCTGCGGATCGCGCCTTCCCTTGCCTTGTTCTTCAAAATATTTCAACTCCAGCGGCAGGCGGTAGATGGACGACAAGGCTGGGTGTCTTTGAAGTCTCAAGGGAAGAAATTTTTCAATATGTTTGTAGATTCTGTTCGGGGCTACAAGCCTCGCTACTACGCAGTTCGAGCAGAGAGTGAGGCTGCTCGGGAGTCCCTTTATAGGAATGTGACGGTAACGGTGGATGGCGAGCAGGTAGTGAGGCGAGAATCTAAGTTTCCTTTGGCGTGGACGTTCGCCCACTACGAGCAGAGTACCGATTCTTATTTGACTAAGGATCGAGGGATGTCCGAGCAGGATTGGGCCAGCTTGAAGGTCTTGAGCGACTATGTGAATAGTTTCAAGCTAGGGCCTTGTGTATATAAGGAGGTGATTGAAGGAGAGAGGGTGACGCTGCCTGTGCTCGACAAGGAGGGCAAACAGGTGTACGACGTTAGAATAATTAACACCAGGGCGGTGCTGTCGGCCAAGAGCGCCGCTGCTCGCAAGATTTTGCTGGGTATAAGGGCTTGTCTTAACTTTTTCTCCTCGTCTCTAAATTGCTTTTATTTTCCCATATTCATTTTACTGATCCTCTGCTGTTTTACTTTGCAGACGAGATGGCCAACAAAGCTACTGATATCTTGAGGATGCTGGGTGACAACACCAAAGGAAAGAAGAAAGGGAAGGCGAGCAAGAAGGGACCCGTCTCCGCTGTTTCAACTGCTGCTGGTGGTTCGGATTCGGGGTCTCCCAAGCTGGATTCTCCAGGGTTGGGCACCACTTCTCATCGACCAGAGAAAAGGCCAAGGACGTCCCCAGACGTGGAGGTCGTCGACATTGCCGCAGGGAAGGCCGAGCAAAGCGTTGTTCCTCAATGCTGGGCTATGCGAGGCTACCTCGAGAAGTACCCTCTTGCTGTGGCGGCGAAGGAGAAGTCTATCATCAAGGAGATGGATCCTGAGCGGAGGGAGGATTTCATGAGGGACGACATTGCTGGGTTGATGAGGCTGGTGTCGACCGTCCTGGTATTGAATGAGGAAAGTAAAGAGCCGGGGAAGGAGATCGAGAAGCTGAAGGCGAGGATAGAGGCGTTGAAGGCGAGCAAGCTGAAGCTCGAGGTCATTGTTGACGACCTGCAGAACAAAAAGGAAGTTTGGCTCAAGACTCAGACAGACCTTCGCATTGCTAATGAGAGTTTGGAGGTGGCGACGAAGAGGCAGAAGGAGCTCGAGGATGAGCTAAACGAATTGAAAGCCTCCGCGGCTCCTGCTGAAGACGAGCCTGAATATGCTCGAGCATTGACTACGAGGGCTGCCCTTGTTGGGGAGCTTACCTCTGTTCGAGAGAAGATTACAGCGGCGGCTAAGTTTGGTTTTAACAATGCTGTCGCCCAGCTGAAGGTTGTCAATGCCGAGCTCAAGACTGCGGGAACCGGCTTCTGGCGCCGTGTGGTTGGCGGGGAAGTGGTCCTTCCTCCAGAGAATGAAATTGCCGAGGCTGATGATCTCCTGAATGACGAGGAGGAGGAAGATGAGGAGGATGAGATGGAGCACGACCACTCAGATGGCAAAGACAAAGCCAAGGAGGATGAGCACGTTGAGGGCGAGCGTGTCGAAGAGGAGCATCATGATGAGGAAGGTCACGACGAGAGTAACTAGGCTCTTTGGTTTTATGCTTTCCTTTTGGCCTGTGCGCCGTAATTTGATGTTTTTGTTAACTTGGGTGGCCTTTGTGCCTTTTATGTAATATTTGAACAACAGAGCCCGTCTTTAAGTACTTTTTGTGCCCGTCTTATTTTTGTGCTTGCCTTTTTATTTTGACATGTTTATTTATGCCTGCTCGCGTGTTTGTCTGCTCGACCTTAACTTTTGAATATTGGTTCCGTGAAATTAAGTACAACTTTTCCCTTGCCGAGCATATAGTTTTTTGTGTTTGCTCGCATTTAACTTGTAGGTATTTGTTTTATGCGAAATTATGCGCAAGCTTTCCTCGTCGAGCCAATGTTCCTATGCTCAACGAAGTTTAATCCTCGTGGGGCTTTTGATTGTCGTCCAGGAGCCCGTGTATCCTGCCCCCGAACAAAACAGCGGAAAGCTTGGTCGGTTAAGCTATTTCGTTAGTCTTGCATGTGGCCTTGGTCCTCACGCAGTCAAACTTGGTTTGTTGAAACTGCTTGGTACCTATGCTGTCGTAAGTGCTTGTTGAAACTGCCCACATCCATTTTGTTGGGCTTGTGAGGATAAATAGCCTCATTTGCTTCCTTTCTCCTTACTTTCAAGAGTTATGGAGAGAAAGAATGTGGAGAAGGGCGTTTCAACTAGGTCTAAGAGGCAATCTGAGGGGTCTGGCAGCAAGGCCAGAGACGTTTCTCAGCCCAAGAGGGGAAAGGGGAGAGAAAAGGTTCACCCGCCACCGGGATGGCCTGGCGATGAAGAAGTTGATGAGGATTGGGCAGAATACCTGAAGACTTATCGTGGGACTCCTCCTACTTCTGATGAGGAGGATGAGTCTCAGATTACTAAGGAGAGTGAGCAGGCTGCGACCAGGGTTTCAGAGAAGAAGAAAAAGAAGAAAGCAGGGTCTAAGTGATGACTTAGGCCACTCGTTTCTTTGCATGTTATGTTTGAATTTCCAAACGAATAAACGTTGTAATGTTTGACATTATTATGAATGAATGAATGAATGGAGTTATTATGTGTTTGAAACTGTTGGGTTTTCTTTTATATTTTTCCGTTCGCACTTAGAAGTAAGGTTGCTTGGTTTTTATCATGCGAAGTTGTGTTCGCCTTGTCGCTCTGTTCGACGACGGCTATATTGGCGCGTCTTAGGTCGACAAGATGGATGGCGTCGAGGAAGGTTGATTTCTTGCTCGGCGTTACCATGAGTAGTTTGGGGAACTACCCAGGTGCTCGGAGGCTCGACTCCGAACATAACAGCGCACAAACGTCGCGGAAGAGGTTTGTTTGCCGTAGCTTCACCTACCCATCGCGAGCTGGGGGTCAAGCCGTGGTACGAAGATGAGGGGGCTCGTGTTTTGAGCTTTCCCAAGTTGGGTTAGTTAACCTTGTAAAAGTTTGAGGCGGGCACCTGTACCTTGGTGTTTGCCCGTTGTCGAGGAGCGGCAGTCCTACTGTCTTTGGGCTGGTCGTCTCCTTTGCTATGGGCTGTCGTGGTCGACGTTGCCTTAGCTGTAATATTGTTTTAATTTTTTAGCATTCCAAGTGCGAGGGATTTCTTTCCCTTTGAGGGTTTCGAGGTGGTAGGCTCCAGTTCCTGTTTTTGCTCGCACGCGATATGGACCTTCCCAGTTGGCGGCGAGCTTCCCGTGGTTGGAGTCTTGGTTGTTTCGTCTCAGCACGAGACTGCCAACGTCGAAGCTTCGTGGAATGACTTTGACGTTGTGTCGAGCAGCGATTTTTTGTTTAAGCGCCGCTTCTCGAAGGGAGGCGGTTGTTCGAATTTCGTCGACTAGGTCGAGCTCCTCCCTAAGCGCTTCATCGTTTGCTTCCTCTGTCAATGGTTGCGTTGTTCGCCATGAGAGATTCTCGATTTCGACAGGGATGACGACTTCGGATCCGTACGTTAGTCGAAATGGTGTCTCTCTAGTGGTAGAGTGTGGAGTTGTTCGGTAGGCCCAAAGTACGCTCCACAGCTCTTCGACCCATTTGTTTTTCTCTTCGTCGAGTCTTCTTATGAGACCGCGAAGGATCACCCTGTTCGTCGATTCGGCTTGCCCGTTAGTTTGGGGATGTTCCACAGAGGTGAAGTGTTGTTTTGTTTTAATTGCGGGGAGGAAATCCTGAAAGTTTTTGCTCGTGAACTGAGTGCCGTTGTCAGTGACAACTACCTGTGGGATTCCAAAGCGAGCTAGGATGTTCTTTTTAAAGAAACGGAGGATCGTTTCCGCGGCTATGTTGGGGATTGCTTCGGCTTCTACCCACTTGGTAAAGTAATCGACCCCTACTATTAGAAATTTGCAGCGATGGAGTCCCGTCGTGAATGGCCCGAGGATATCCATGCCCCACCAGGCGAAGGGCCAAGGCGAAGACAATGTGTTTAGCTCCGCCGGGGGTGCTAAAACCATGTTGGCGTGTCGTTGGCATTTGTCGCATTTCTTTACGTGCTCTCTAGCGTCTTGTTGCATGGTGAGCCAAAAATATCCTGCTCGGAGAGCTTTTCTTGCAAGGGACCTTCCTCCGAGGTGCTGGCCGTTGATGCCTTCGTGTATCTCGCGCAGTACATATTCGACATCGTCTTGGTCGACGCATCTGAGGAGAGGGACGGATACCCCTCTTTTGTATAGTTGGTCGTACATGAGACAATACGAGGTAGCTTTTCGTTGTATTGCTTTCGCCTCTTTCTCGTCTTCGGGGAGGTGCCCGTGCACGAGGTATAGCCAGAAAGGCGTCATCCAAGATCTTCCGTCTCGGATTGAATTAATGTCGACGATAGATTTCGAGGACGACGTGGCCGGTTTCTCGATACTTGGACGAGGAAGTATTTCCTGAATGACGGATTTGTGTCTGCCCTTCTTTTTTGTGCTCGCCAATTTCGACAGGATATCTGCTCTCGTATTATGTCCTCGTGGGACGTGTTTGACTTCAAAAGAGTCGAATTGTGCGACTTTGTCGCGCACCAAGATTAAGTATTCGTGGAGATTGTCATTTTTGGCTTGATATTCTCCTAGTACTTGTGACACCACGAGTTGCGAGTCAGTGTATATTGTTACTTCCTTGGCGCCCACGTCTTCGGCGAGTCGTAGGCCTGCGAGGAATGCCTCGTATTCTGCTTGGTTGTTCGACGCTGGGAACGACAGGGTGAGGGAAACCTCTATTATGGTGCCCGTTCCGTTTTTGAGGATGATTCTTGCTCCGGCACCTGATGCGCTGGAGGCTCCGTCGACGAAGATGGTCCATTTGTTCGCCCCGTCATCCGGGGACGCAGGTAGAGCCATTTCGGCGACGAAATCCGCTAGAACTTGTGCTTTGAGTGCTTTCCTACTTTCGTATCGGATGTCGAATTCAGCTAATTCGAGGGACCATTTGAGCATTCTGCCCGCCACGTCAGGTCGCCCTAGCAATGCTTTGATGGGCTGATCTGTTCGCACGGTGATCGTGTGAGCAAGAAAGTAATGTCTTAATCGTCTCGCAGCCACGACGAGCGCGAGCGCGACTTTCTCGATGCGTTGGTATCTGATTTCGGGTCCTTGTAGGGCCTTGCTCGTGAAGTACACAGGCTTTTGGTTTTCCGTGGTTTCCCGGATGAGCGTGACACTTACAGCCTCGGGAGTTACAGCGAGGTATAAGTATAGGACTTCCTCGGCATCTGGCCGTGAGAGGACTGGAGGTTCGGATAAAGCTTTCTTTAGGCGTTGGAGAGCCTGCTCGCACTCCTCCGTCCATTCGAAGGCGACCTCCTTTCTAAGGAGTTTGAAAAGGGGAAGTGCGTGTTGTGCAGATTTTGCTACGAAGCGAGATAGCGAGGTGAGCATGCCGTTGAGGGTTTGGATCGATTTTTTCGATTTCGGAGTTGGGAGTTCAGCGAACGCTCTGCATTTATCGGGGTTCGCCTCGATTCCTCTTTCGGTAAGATAGAAACCGAGGAACTTCCCCGCCCGCACTCCAAAGGTGCATTTTTCGGGGTTGAATCGCATTTTGCAAGCGCGGGCACGTTCGAATACCCTTTTTAAGTGAGTGGTATGGTCGACTTCCTCTTTAGACTTCGAGCATGTCGCCAATTTCTGCTCGGAAAACTTTGTTCATCATTCGCTGGTACGTAGCACCTGCGTTTTTCAATCCGAAAGGCATTACATTATAGTAGTAATTGCCCGATTCGGTCATGAATGCGGTTTTTTCTTTATCCGATTCAGCCATGGGTATTTGGTTATAACCTGAATATGCATCCATAAAAGATAACAATTTAAAACCAGAAGAATTATCTACTAGCTTATCTATACTAGGCAGGGGATATGCATCTTTGGGACAAGCCCTATTAAGATCGGTGTAGTCAACGCACATTCGCCATTTATCATTAGATTTCTTAACAAGTACAACGTTTGAAAGCCAAGTAGAGTATCTAGCTTCGGAAATAAAATTTGCCTCTAAGAGGTCTTTTACATTTTTTTCTGCAGCCTCCGCTTTCTCGGGAGACTGCTTTCTCCTAAGTTGCACCACAGCCTTGGCGGCTGGATCTATGGCGAGCTGGTGGCAGGCGACCTCAGGGTCGAGGCCGGGCATCTCAGTGGCACTCCATGCGAACAGATCTGCGTTTTCACGGAGACAAGATTTCAGCTGGTTCTTGACAAAATCGGGAAGGTCCGCACCGATCTTCACTCCTCTGCTCGGGTCTTCTCCAAGTGGGATGACTTCGAATTCACCATCTGGAATGGGGCGGTAGTTTTCCTTGCTCGCCTCATTGTCCTCCTCGTTGTCTTTTCGAAGCTTTTTCTCCTCTTTTCGTTCTTTCTTGGAGAACCGAGCATCCAAGTCGATGGCACTGACGTTGTTGTGTTGTGTCTTCTCCTCGCTCCCTTTCCCCGACGAACTTGGTGTGTTCTTGGCTTTGCTCGGTGCCTTGTCAACAGTCGACAAGCCTTTGGACGCAGCTTCGAAACATCTTCTGGCCGCGGCGATGTCTCCGTGGATAGTTGCTACCTTACCATTCTGAGTGTAGTATTTCATTTTGAGATGAATGGTAGAAGGTACGGCGACCAGATCGGCTAGGGCTGTTCTGCCGATGATGCATTGATAGAGGGAGCATCAATCTATGACCAGGAATTTGACTCTGACGGGCTTGGCCGTTTCTCCCTTACCAAAAGTGACGAGGATGTCGACGTAGCCCCAAGGTTTGCTCGTCGAGCCATTGAAGCCTTGCAGGTCTGAGCCTAAGTAAGGAGCCAAGTGCTTCCTTTCCAGACCGAGCACCTTGAACAGGGAAGAATACATTATGTCACAAGAGATTCCCTCGTCGACAAGTATGCGGTGCACCTCAAAGTTCACCATGTGTGCCTTTATGAGTAAAGGGATCTGAGAGTTGGGAAAGCCGCCGGGCATCTCTTCCGGGTAGAAGGCTAGGGGAAGAGAGCCTTTTTCTCCGTCGTCGAGAGTGACGCCCAGATTAGGCGAAGTGGAGATCAGTTCATCGAATTTCCTTTTAACAGAACCAATGGTGAGGGGATTGAAACCCCCACCGGAGATAACCATGGCGGAGGAGAAGTCCTCCCATTTGCTGAGTCGGACAGCGAGTTCATCAGTAATCAAGAAGTCTTCAGGCCTGTAGATGGCCATGGCTACTTGCCCGGGGGCAGCGCCATCATCCTTGTCCTCGGGCTTAGGAGCCGGAGGGTCTTTGTGTCGAGGAGTGTCATTATTCCTCGCATATTTCTTCAGGGGGCCTTGGTTGACTAGGATTTCAATGGCGTCCTTCAAGTGGACGCAATCTTCGGTGTTATGACCGTGGGTCTTGTGGTACTTGCAGTATTTCTTCATGTCGGCGTTGGGCTTGGCCGGCATGGGCTTGGGTACTCTAACTCCCCAAGTTTTGAACTGGGCTGTGCCAGTGGTTGATAAGATCTGCTCGCGAGATGTGGTGAGTGGGGTGTACTGAGTGAATTGACTGTTGGGTCCTCGGTTCCTTTCGCGAGGACGTTCTTTATGCCTTCTGTCACCACCTGCTCGATGGAGACCACGGCTGTGCCCGGACGATCCTTCTGTTCGGGAGTTGCGGAAGCTTGCAGCTTCTTCTTTCTCTTCGTACTCAATAAAGGATTGCGCCTGCTGGAGGAGGTCGTTGAGAGTCTCCTGTGGGGAGATCCCAATGAATTTGGCGAAGTCGCTAGGACGGCGAAGACCTCGCTCGATCAGATATTTCTTCATGCCATCTGAAGTGGGGACTTGAACATCTTCTTTGTTGAACCTGTCAAGATAGGCGCGCAAAGATTCGCGTTCTCCCTGGATTATGTGCTCGAGTGTGGCCACCGACTTAGGTGGACGACGCGAAGCAGTAAAGTGATTCTTGAAGCGTTCGCATAACTCTTTCCATGACGTGATGGAACCTCGGGGAAGGGCTTTGTACCAATCAAGCGCTCCCTTAGTCAGGGTTGTCGAGAACAGCCTGCACTTGATGGGCCCCTTCACCTGGCGATAATTCAGCTGGACGTTGAGATTGTCAATGTGGTCGTCAGGGTCTCCCAGCCCGTCATATTTCCCCAGGTTAGAAGGTGGTTTCTCTAAACCTGGAGGGAGAGGAGCATTAAGGATATTCCAGGACAGGGGTCCCTGGTTGTCATCCTCGTCACTCGAGCTCGGCTGGTGGCGAGGCGAGTCGTATCCCTGAGGAGATGGGGGGCGTTCCTCGTTGTACGGCGGAGGAGGAGGATTAGGATGCACATGTTTCTTTCCACGATCAGCGGAAGTAGTTGCGGAATTTCCGCCTGGTGGCCGCGTTTTGCGGGAAGGAGAAGGTTCACAGATTACAATTCCCTTTCCTCTTTTGCTAGTCTGGGTTGGACGGTCCTCGCGGGGAGGGGTTCGTCCTCTTTTCTTCTGCACCGGCTGGCGGCGGTTAGGATCGTCAGTGCTGTGGCGGGACGGACGATAGTGTTTCTCGAGGGACTCCAAGCGGCGGTTCTGCTCTTTGATGGTGTCAACCAGCGTTTTGAAGTCTGCTGCAGTTATAGTAAGGACTTGTTGTCCTGGTCCTTCGGCAACTTGGTTAGCCGCGGGGGCTTTTTCTGATGTTCCGGAGGTGGGGTTCGGAACCTCCTGGACTTGGTCGTTATCTTCGGTGAACGGAGAGCATTCTCGTCCGTCTCTTTCATCACCGTCGAGGTCGACGGCGGCGTTGGCCTGTTGATCATCCTCGTTGTTAGAAACGATGACGTCGTCACGTTGTTCGACGACGGTTGACATGGGACGTCCGTCGGCGTCAAAGAACTGAGGAGTGGTTCTTTCGTTCTGAGGTGGAGGTGTGCTACCAGTGGCCATGACTGATGAATCGATGGGTGGTTTTTCTTTCAGTTAGAGAAAGGGGGAAGACTCACGTCCCCAGTGAAGTCGCCAATGATCGTACCTGAACGGACGTTCGATCGATGGCCAGCTGCTAGTCACGTGCGGCGTTGATAGTTGCTTTGAAAACGGAGGGGGGGTTGTACCTGCAGACACTCCGATGCCTAAGTCAGCACAAGTACAAGAGAAGAGGTAGAGAGTGAGACTAGAGACATTACTTCTTCAATGAACCTAAAAAGCAACTTTTGCTTATAAAAAAGGCCGGAGGGAGTATTTAGTTTGGTTTTGGTGCAAGCATGCAATACAAGATATCTTGCTTTGAAGACATACTATAAATTTATGAAAAATGCTAAACAGTGCACCCGGTGCACTAGTTAAGCATATTAATATAGAAATATTTTCTTGGAATTTGTGTATTTAATATAAAAAGTTATCTTTTTAGCATTAACTTTATTTTTTTATTTCCTTTTTAAGTATGTTTAACTAGTGCACCGGGTGCACTGTTTAGCATGACTCTAAATTTATAATGGCATATTTTGTAGGATTTGTGTATGTGGATTTTTTTATCAATGTTGACTAGAATTGTGATGCTTTCACATATCAAATTTTCAACTCTTTCAATTGGTTATGTTGTGTCTGTCAAATTGTGATAATTGAGTTGAGATAAATAGAGAAGAAAATTGAATTCTGAAGTTAACAAAATTTGATTTAGTATATAGCATCTTTGGATCGTTATACTTTAAATTTTTAGAAAGACAAAGCCTATTCATGAACCAATTACATACAACCAAAAGAATTTGTGTACCAAAATCATTAGCAAGTTGCCATGACAATCAACCAACACCCATATGCACAAAGATCGAACAAAAAATTATCACAGAAATAAAAAATAGAAACATTGAAATGAACAAAATATTAACAAAATATATAGAAATATGCATAATTTATATGCAGGCCTGGCTCCATGGGGTGCAACAAGCGCAACGACATTGGATTTCAAAATTTTGGAGACCTCAATTCAAAATTTAGAGGTCCTATAATAATAGTTATATATTGTTAGTTTTTATAAAATATTATATGTATTCAATAGATTAATTTTGAGATCATATAATAATGATTAAATATTACCAATGTTCATAAAATATCATATGTTTGTTAAAAAAAAATCGGAATCAAATAAAAATTAATAATTTAAATAGAGAATAATTTTTTTAATTTTTTATTAAGAGTTTATTTTTAATATTTGAACCGGATCTCCAAATAGTTAGGACGGAGCCTATTTATATGAAATTCGATATATTTAGCTTTCATAGGGATTGAGATGTGTCTCCTCTTTCAAATACATTATAGACCTTTCATTGTTTGTTTCGGAAGAGTAATTCGCACAAAATATGAATCTATTTCAATAACCCAATGTAAAACATATAAAGCATTGGATAGCAAGTAAAAAGGGAATAAAATCTAAGCCTCTTATAGAATGATAAACGATGAATCTAATAGCATCTCCAATGGTGATATTGCTTTGGGTATTATACATCATTATAAAGTAGTTCCTACAATGCCATATAATATTTATGCAACTCATACGTGTTTTGCTCCAATGATGATACCACTCTAGGTATCATACATTATTAACAAGTTATTAATTCTATTTAATTCGATTATACAAAAAAGATAACATTAAATTGATGATACGGTACCTTAAATAAGGTACCGGTATCATCAATTTTGATATCCTCTATGCCACGTCATGAAACTCCAATGATAAAAATAAATAAGATACGGATCATTAGTTTATAATACTCTCTATGATACTCTTATTGTAGATGCTCTAAGTCATATTTATGGCATGGAAATGTGAATACTAATGAACTATATGAAGAGATAGACACATAGAAGGATAATGTGCATTCAACTAGCCTTAGCTATGAGTAGGCATGTGAATGACTTTAATTAATATCAGGGATGGCAAAAATATCCATACCCGCGGATATCTGCGGATAAAATTCACAATGGGCACAGAGCAAATACTTTAATGGATATCCACGGATAAAATAAATGAATATTTCAATTATCCGCGTTTAATGGATACGGATGCGGGTTTAATGCTATCCACGTCCGCGGATATCCATACCCGCTAAATAATTAGTAAAATTACTTAAATATTCTTAGTTACATATAAATTCTAATTTAGATGTATTGGAAGATGATGCCTACATTATTATTAGTGAGTGAAATTATTACTTTTTGCTTAATTTAGAATGATTGATGTATGGATATTATGTTTGGGTGTGATATTATATTTTGATATTATGTTTGGATCTTATCACTATGCTAATTACATGTATTTTGATATTATGTTTTGGTGTGATATTACATGTATTTTTATCAATGTACTAAATATTATGTGTTAATAGTATTTTGTTTTTATAAAAACTAAATTTTTTTTAATAATTAATTCTTTTTATTTTTGTTTAAATATCATCCATGGATATCCGTTAATATCCGCGGATATTTCAATATCCGTGGATTACCCGCTTAGCGAATTTCCGCATGAATATGGAGAGGACATGAATATCATATTTATCTGACGGAGAGGACACGGATATCACA
Organism: Trifolium fragiferum; assembly: GCA_954870985.1. Lineage (NCBI taxonomy): Eukaryota > Viridiplantae > Streptophyta > Magnoliopsida > Fabales > Fabaceae > Trifolium > Trifolium fragiferum. The sequence goes on from OX940792.1 coordinate 27,609,268, forward strand.
CTATCCACGTCCATGGATATCCATTGACATCCCTAGTTTCATGACTTCATCTAATTAGCTGATGTATTCCCTTCGTTCGGCCTTATTTATAAGCAAAAGTTGCTTTTTAGGTTTATTGAAAAAATAATGTATTTAGTCTAAAATTTAGATTAGATACATTACTTCTCCAATGAACCTAAAAAGCAACTTTTGCTTATAAATAGGACCGGAAGAAGTATTTACTTGACAGTTTATTATTGGTTAAGCTAATTAGAATTAGCCTAAACGATTGCTTAACTTTCTAGAATTTATAATATACTCCTATAACTATAGATAGATATATAAATAGATAAATCAAATATGTGACTTTTAGAAATTGTGTCACTTGTGTAAAAAAAAACATCGATATTGTCATTTAGGAAGACAATTTGACCCTATCTAATAGGTATACACAAAAAAAATATAAAAAAATAGCCATAACTGGTAGAGGAAAAAACCACATTTTTTGTACGATTAACTATTCATAAAATTGAGCAGGTCTGGTTGTAAGTACCTTAGTTAGTACCTACTCTGCCCCATACCCAGTGGCGGAGTAACACCAAAATGTTTGAAGGGACCGTAATGGAGTTTGAAATAATTTTTTTATAAAGGGCAAAAAATGCATTTTCAACTCATATTTATTCAAAAGCAATAAAAAAGTTAAGAAATTATAAATACAATTATTTTTGTATTTTGTTAAATATAGTCTCTTGGTTATCAAAATATTGATTTGGAGAATTTTTATATAGATAAAGATGAATTCAATTTAAAAATTCAGAGATAACCAATAAAATTAACGGTGTTAAATAAAAATGCATAAACTTTTAAAAAAATAATAATTTGGGCAAAGTATTCTTGTGCTGACAAGATAGAAATTTATTTCCAAATAAATTCAATTAAAAGCCACAAATGTAACATGTAGGAATTGAACTCAAGAGTACTAAGTAAAGATTCCGTTGACACCAATTAGTTTGACACCAAATGTTACACCTCTCAATAATATTTTAATCGATATAAATTTTATAAAATCCACCGTTGGATTGAAAGTTTATGTCATCTAGATCATTTATGAAATCCACCGTTGGATTGAAAGTTTATGTCATCTAGATCATTTATGTGAACTGTCAGATAAATTCAAAATCATTTGATATGTTATTGAGATACATCAAAATTAACGATTTGGGTGTTTTTTTTAAATGCCGTTAATCTTTATGCGTCTCAATAACATATCAAATGATTTTGAATTTATCTGACAGTTTACACAAATGATCTAGATGACATAAACTTTCAATCCAACGGTGGATGTTATAAAATTTATATCGGATAAAACATTATTGAGAGGTGTAACATTTGGTGTCAAACTAATTGGTGTCAACGAATCCTGACTCATATAGATAGAGTTAGGATCCGTTGACACCAATTAGTTTGACACCAAATGTTACACCTCTCAATAACGTTTTAACCGATATAAATTTTATAAAATCCACCGTTGGATTGAAAGTTTATATCATATAGATCATTTATGTGAATTGTCAGACAAATCTAAAACCATTTGATATGTTATTGAGATACATCAAAATTAACGATTTGGGTGTTTTTTTAAATGTCGTTAATCTTTATGTGTCTCAATAACATATCAAATGATTTTGAATTTATCTGACAGTTTACACAAATGATCTAGATGACATAAACTTTCAATCCAACGGTGGATTTTATAAAATTTATATCGGTTAAAACGTTATTGAGAGGTATAATATTTGGTGTCAAACTAATTGGTGTCAAAGGATCCTGACCCCACAAATTACTCGTGCACCCCCCAATTTCTCACACCCCCCAAATTTCTTGTGCACTCCCAAATTTCTCGCGCACCCCCCAAATTTCTCATGCACCCCGCAAATTTCTCGCACACCCCATATGACTTTTGCCCCCCAATTTTTTTTTGTCCCCCATATTTCTAACCTAAACCATTTTTCTGTGGGAATGATTTCAGAGATATGCACTCCAAAATCATTAAGTGCATAAGATGGTTTTGGTGTACAACCCTATAATTAGAATAGAAACAATAATTGTAATTTAATGGTTTCGATTGTCTTATATGAAAAACCAAAATTATTGTTAAATGGTTTTAAATAATGATTATAATTGTACAAAAAAAAATAATGATTATAATAAAAAACCATTAAACCATTTTGCTGTGTGAATGGTTTCAGAGGGTTGTAATAAAAAACCATTAGGTGCATAAAATGGTTTTGGAATACAACCCTATAATTAGAATAGAAATAATAATTGTGATTTGATGATTTCGATTGTCTTATATGAGAAACCAAAATTATTGTTAAATGGTTTTAATAATGATTATAATTGTACAAAAAAAAAAATGATTCTAATTATAGGGTTGTACTCCATAATCATGTTATGCACTTAATGATTTTAGAGTGCATATATCTAAAATCATTTCTACAACAAAATAGTTTAGGCCAGAAATGTGAGGGGGCAAAAAAATAAATTTGGGGGGTACAAATCATTTGGGGGGTGCACGAGAAATTTGGGGGTGCGCGAGAAATTGGGGGGTGCACGAATAATTTAGGGGGTGCACAAGTAATTTGGGAGGTGCACGAATCAATTTCATTGTTTATGCACCATACATAAACAATTCACTTATGCATAATAACCACTCCTAACATTCGCACAAAAGTTTGTTTTCAATTTATTTTAGTAAATAAGAAAAGATTTTTTTCTTCTTAATAACTGATCACAACAAAAAAGAAGGTAAAGTAGTTATCATCATTTATATTAATCTATATTGATACTTCTATATAATCTATCTTACTAATACTAATACTTAATACTTAATAATCTATAAATTATTTGACGAATCTATAAAGAGAATACTCCTTTTGGTGTGAATTGTTTTTATTGTCTCTTTTACCGTTCACTTTATTCAAATATTTGTATTTGTTGAAAAAAAAAACTTCCACACATAAGTTGATTTTCAATTTTCTTTTATTTCTTAATAACTAAGCACAATAAAAAAAAAATTTAGTAGTTATCAATTAACAAACATATTCTTATAAAAAAATATTAGCAAACATATTTTTGATAAGAAACAAACATATTCTTATAAAAAATTAATAAACATATCTGTACCAATATATAAAGAGAATAATCTTTTTTTATTGTCACTTATGCCCTTTACTCTATTCAAATATTTGTATATATATGTTTTTTATATGTTTGTTGAAAAATATCTTCCACACAAAAGTTGGTTTTCACTTTTTCAGTTGTATTTTTTTTTGGTTAAAAAAATAAAATTCTTTTTTTTATTAATAATAACTAAGCACAATAAAAAAGAAGGTAATTTGTATATGTTTGTTGAAAAAAATTTTCACACAAAAGTTAGTTTCAATTTTATTTTTTTTAGTCAAAAAATAAAATTTTCTGTTTTTTCTTAATAATAATTAAGCATAACAAAAGAAAAGGTAATTTTTAAATGTTTGTAGAAAAAAAACTTTCACACAAAAGTTTGTTTCAGTTTATTATTTTCTTAGTCAAAAAATAAAATTTTCTTCTCTTTCTTAATCTATATATATACCAATATATAAAGAAAATACCCCTTTTGGTGTAGACTTTTTTATGTCACTTTTACCCTTCCCTTTATTCAAATATTTGTATTTGTTGAAAAATAACTTCCACACAAAAGTTTATTTTCAGGTTGCTTGGCCTCTAAGGAATAGATGGAGGAATGCTATGTACTTGTTGACACAAATGAATTACATCATCACTCAAACCTATAGGGAGGGTAATCAGGTTGCTAATCTTTTGGCAAATGCTGGCTTGACTCTTACATCTTACACTTCTTGGAATTGGCCTCCTCATTTTATCTCGGATGCTTTGGATGGAAACAAACTAGGGTTACCTAGTTTTCGTCTTTGTCCTCCTTGAATGGATTTTAGGTTTATCTTTGTTCTGTTTGTTTGGAGCACTCACTGTTTTTCCCTTCAATTGGTTTTTCCTTTAGGGTTTTACAAGCAAGGTTTTTAATGAGGCAGTTGTATATTTTATGCCCCCACCTGGGTTTTGGTCTAGTCCCCAAGGTTGATGTATCTTTGTTCCTATTTTCTTTTAATAATATTTGGAGTTTGGCTTGTTTATTGGGGTTGCTTAGGGTTGCCAACCTAGTTAGGGGTGCCAACCTTGATATGTCTTTTTAAAAAAAAAAAAAAGATAAATAAACACAATTTTACCACTCTATTTACTAGTTACTTAAAAAAGAATAAAATCTCACATGCAAAAATGGGGATTATTGCAATGGCGTGGTAATGCCAATGAAAGCGTCCCAAACATTTTTTTTTTAAAATTGATTTAAATCTTCGTCTAAAAGTGTCCCAAACTTTATTTTTTTTAAAATTGATTTAACTCTTCACATAGGTTAGAAGTGAAACTAAAAGAGATTTTAAAATTATTTCTTTTAAATTGATTTAACTCTTCACATGGGTTAGAAGTGAAACCAAATGAGTTTTTAAAAATAAATTAGATGAAAATGGAATGATAAGTAGAAATAAGGTAGGATTAATAGCTAAACTAGTAGGATGCCCGTGCGTTGCACGGCTTCGGCAGAATGGCATATCCATGCCAATCATGGTCACAGTTTGGATTAGGGGTACGACATAAAATTTTGATAAAGATTGATTTTGACATATGCATACAAAGAGATATATTAGGAGGATTTGATGAAGATCAAACCATATAAATCAAAGATGTAAGCATTGTTAAAATATATCAAAGGGGACAAATGCATAAAAAGAGATGTATTATTTTAAGATTACAAAGTTCACAATAACATTAAAAGTTAGGATATATAGTAAAGTTCAAATGCATACAAAGAATATATAAAGAAATGACAAAGATAAAAATTTAGTAATAACTTATAATAGTGATTTAAAAATTTTTATTGCTGATAAAAAATAGTCATCTACCCGTGAATTAAAAGTGTTGATAGGGTTAATTCAAATCAAAATTCATGTAAGTGATGATGACAGTTTCTGCAAAAAAATGATGGCTTTTAAGTACATTTTAAAAAATATATTGCAAGTCTATTAATCTCCAATTAATACATTAATTTGTAATTCTAAAGTTGATACACAAACATAATCAACCCACTTCCAATTCAAGTGTCTCATGTTAGATGTTTTAGATTGTGAAACTAAACCATGAAATTCAAAATAAAAAACTTCATTCATATAATCATTGATAATAGGATCAAGAAATACATTACCTAATTGTTACATCTTAAAGAGCAAAACAACTTTAAAACCAAAACATAATAGCTAATAATCTCATACTAATAAAATTTTAGATAAAAAACCACATAGTAAACAATTTATATAAAAAACTGTTCAATCATATAATAAGGTTTTGCCTTGGAATTTGAAAGTGGTTCAACCAAACTTATTCAAAGACCAAAGGGAGGCACAAATATGAGATGAATGACCCGTGTAAACTTACTAATAGCTTCAGTATAAGTCTGTAGCACTCATTCACTTGTTCCTGTAAAATCATATCACCACCAACTTTACATTTCACTTTGATTCATCAAACCAACATCAAATTTGACAAATTCAACAACTATTGGCAATGTAAAGGAAAAAACAGCTAAATTAAATGCGCAAACCTCACTTATCTTTAATAAAATCATAAGTTGGTCAATGTACTCAATTGTATTAAATGGTTCAATCTCTTTAATTGTAGCAGCAGCCAAATACCACCTCCAATTCCAAGTGCCCCCAAAGCTTAAATCACAAACATTCGGAGAATCCGCGGGGACGGATGCTTAATCCCCGATCCCCACCCCGAACTGCCTCCGGGGGAAGTTTTGCCTCCATCCCCGTCCCCACGGGGAAAAAATTTTCGTTTTCGGATCTCCGAACGGGGCAATCCCCGCGGGAATCCGCTCCGACGGATGTAAATTGACATCCCTACTTGGAATGGCAAAAACCTCACCACCTTTTAGTATAAGTATAGATGACATGCCACCTATGTAGATAACAATAGAAGTGCTATACTTGGTGAAGGCAGTGTACATAATCCCTCAACAACCACTATCTTAAATGTTTATTTTCTAGTTGAAAGATCTACGCATAATCTTCTTAACATAAGTCAATTATGTAACAAAGGATATAAAATCACTTTCAGAAACCTTGGTTGTATGATTGAACACAATGATAAGAAGGATCTTAGGTTTAAGGGCAAAGGTAAAGCTCCTCAAAAGAGTGGAGATAAAGGTAGAAAAGCCTATGTAGTTTCGGGAAGCGAAAGCGACTCATCTACCACCGATAGCTCAAGTGAGAATGAAGAAGTGACAAATCTATCCTTCATAGCTAAACATCACAACAAATAGAAAGGTAAATGCTTCGGTGGTGGAGGGTTATGGTGTGGTGATTGTTGATGATGAAGGTTCAGTCTCTGGTGAGTGCCAGGATGAGAATTGAGAAACCAATATGTGTAATATAAAAATTTGAAAAATGTTAACAAATGAATCCTTAGGCATTGTTTAAGGATTCAAATGGTAAATTTTATATATACAAAAAAGCATTTATTATTTTGACAAGTATTTGATTAGTATTTCAAAGACTTTCTTTTTATGGATTCCTTAAACAGTATCTTTAGGCATGATCCTTATAAGTTTAGGGAGGAAAATATTAAGGCTCAGTTTAATGGGGATTGGACACACAAGACAAATACATGGCTTGCAGAAGAGTAGTGAAGATAGATAAGTGTTAAGATGCTTCTAAAAGTAGGAAGTTTTCTCTTCCCACCCACCACATATCTCTTTCACCCCCCGAATTTCCGATTTTGCCCTTGGTCAAGAAGTTCAGAACGTATTTTCCGAACTTTTTTTTGCCTTGAATATGAATTTCGGAATGTGTTTCCCGAAATTTTTATCGAATTTACACTAGGAAAAAGTTCGGAAAATACGTTCCGAACTTTTTAACAAGGGCAAAATCAGAATATTAGGGGGTGAAAAAGATATGAGGGGGGTGGGAAGAGAAAGCATCTAAAAGTAGATGCTTCTCAGATTTTCATTATATCTTCACGTTTGATTACGTTAGATATTTCTAGGCTACATGACTAACCTATATATGCTTAAATATGTGAGAATCCTTGGACTGCACCAACACAAGAGGCTGCTTGGAGGACGTGATGTCGTGATCAATGATATTAATGAATGAATGAATGAACGGTTGAGATTAGTGCAGGATGAAATACGTGAGAGAGAAGGCTAGAGAGGACTCAGATCCATAAAAATACTCATACCATGAAAAATTAAAATGTTATTTGTAAATTGCATATGCTATATTATGATATGATGTTGCATTGATTTAATGTAAACTGTCATTAGGCTCATAGCTTGCATAAAAAATCATGAAAATGATGAGATTAAACAGAAATGAGGTGTAGCAAGAACATGGGAAAAGCTGGTAATATCAGTTCTACAAATTGAACACAGTCAAAAGTTAAAGAAAGGATTGCATTCAAGTTATAGGTTGCAATTCCAAATCCAGTTGCTCATGAACACATGATTGAGGTTATTGTAGTTCAGTGGACATCTAATTGGGTCTCTAAAGCTCCACCATCATAAATCAATTCTACAACATTGGTTAAAAATTGATAAATAAATTTCCGAGAAAAAAGAGCCTGATACACGGGGAAAAATGAAAATGAAAAAAGGAGAGAGGTATGAGCATAATATGAGCTCTGCAAAGTTTTCAAATACAAGAAAATATAACAGCTTTGCATTATGAAAAGTCCTTCAGTGACCTCCATAACTTGCCAATGGAAACTTGGGCGTGAGGCACTATCTGCTACAAAAACAACACCTCTTCGCCATGATTTGTTTTTCATCCTGACATTTTCCTAGGAAATTCCAAATATTAAAATGGCAATTAGATATTTAAATTGCTAAAAATCTTTAGCATTTAAAGAAATGTATATACTAATATACTATAACTGCATGACATGCATATATAAACATAAAGAACATGTGAGGTTACAAAAAATAGAGAACATGAGATGCTTATGTTCCCACATGACTGACTAATGTTTATTTTTAATTTGTGATGCACATTAAAATTTGAAATTTAACTTTATGCTGTCACAGTTTTTAGTACAGAACTATTGACAGGCAAATAATAATTATCGATCTCCAATCAATCAACACTTCGCTCCATTTGCACGAGTCAGTTTAACATTGAAATAATACAAATACAAAAAATGTAGACATTGGTTGGTTAGGATTTGCTCACCTACAGTATTTTGTCTAAAGGAGGGATAATTTAATCTCTCCAAACCTAAGAGCTTCAAACATTGGTCGTTGTTAGAACAGTGCTGCAATGCACCAAAAATTTCTTTTCCTTTCTTCCCCTACAAATAGTCATTGTATAACTAACTACATTAAAGAGCCTCAAACCTTAGTCAAGGAAAAAGGAGCAAAGCTCATTATGTTACTTTTAAATTATTTACTTCTATTTAGATGCAAATAAGAGTATTATATACATCAGACAATGTGCATATCTAACAATAGAACTCGAGTAAGATCTTCCTTCCCACCCTATGTCTATTCAATCAAACACAAATAGACCACCTGAGGCTACCAAGTGCAGAAGAAAAATACCTACGAGGAATGGATATCTCACCTCACATAAGCACGTCGATTACATTTTCAACAACTTATATCATATAGTTTCTTTAGATAAGCCTCAAGCAATTATTTTAGTACCTAAAATCCATCTCTAATTTTACAAGCTACCTAGATACTTACATTAGTGTTTGGATATCCTTGTAAAAATGACCTATAACAACTTATAACATGCCTAAAGCTATCCAAGGTAGCTTACTGAATACTAGTATGCCTTATTTAAATTGTTCACCAAAGACACATCTTGAACAACATTCTCAATGCCAAAAAAATTTATTTGGCGGGCAGTTATGTAGCACAAACACTTCGAATTGAAAATGTGTCTGGTGTTCAACATATGCCAATATCTAACACAGACATACATCGTTACATTCAATCACAATCTTTTTTTTTTTCTTAACTATTATTGTGCCTACGTGTCAGTGTCATGTCCGATATCAGTGTCATTGTTTCATAGGCGCGCAATATAGCTACATAGTAATCAGCAAAAACACCCACTCATTCTACACAAGACAACAAAATTAATCTCTAAATAATCCACATAAACACAAATTAGTACCTTGTTATTATTCCATCGAAGCTTTTGCTCCAACCTCTTTCAACTTAGCAATAATACTCTCCGCCTCTTCTTTCGTCACACCTTTCTTCAAAAGAGTAGGCGCTTTCTCCACCAAATCCTTAGCTTCCTTCAAACCCAAACTAGTAAAAGTCCTAACTTCCTTAATAATCTTAATCTTCGCCGCCGCATCAAAACCATCAAGCTTAACATCAAACGCCGTTTTCTCAACCTTCTTCTCTTCCCCTCCTTTTTCTACACCACCCCCTTTTGTTCCACCCACACCCCTCGGCATTCCCCTTATTCCCATTCCAGGAACCATCAACATCATAATCGGAAGCTCATTGATTCCTTTTTTCTCTCGCATCACTTCAACGAGGTCCATTGCTTCCAAAAGCGTTAATCCCATGAGTTCGTCCACAATCGCTGAAACTTTCTCGGAATCATGCGACGCGGTGTTGAAATTGCGTATTGATTGGTGGTGATTTGGTGTGGTAATGCAGGGTTTTGAAATTTGAGGAGAAGGGAAATTAGGGTTTTGAAATAGGGTTTTGCGAAGACGTGAAAATTGTAGGAAGCGTGAATATTTCATCGTTAATAAGGTGACGGTGGTGGAAAAATGTTACTAGTGGTTTGTTCTGTTCTGTTTGAATCCGGATCCTCAGCAGCTATTTATTTTGCTGCCATGTCTACTGCGGTGTTCCTCAGTCATTTTTTATAAGAAATACTGTTGAATTTTTTATTTTTTTATTTTTTTATAAGAACAGATTTTAAATTTATTTTTTATCAAATATAAATACATAATTTCATTGTCTAGAAGTCTTATCTCAACTGACAAATGCCGAAATTGCTAAGCCAGACGTCATAACCCGGGTTCGAACCCGGAACCTCACAGTTGTGTGTGAGTTTAATTTCAGTGGATTACCACTTCTTCTAAGACAAAAAAATAAAAATAAAATAAAAATACATAATTTCTATTAAATAAAATTTCATGTTAGTGTATTAATTAATTAAAGGGACATATTTTTTATGGGAAGTGGATTTCCTGCACTGTAACGACTATGAAGCCCCGATACGTGACACGATACCGATACGATACCGATACGGTGATACGAGAATTTTTTTTAAAATTTCTGATATGATACAGTCGCGATACATTGCTTAAAAATAAATTTAAAATTAAATATACAAATACACAATATATAAACATAACAAAACTCGAGAAAGATAATAAATTAATGTTGGGTTTTTAATGTTGGCTTCATTTTGCAAAAACAAGATGCTAGTCTAAAGGTGGTGACAAATGTGGTAACATCTGTCAGCAACACTGCCAGCTGATGCCAGCTGGACTTGGAACCCTAGTACGCGTCTTTCAGCGCGCCGTTTTTCTTTGAACCCTAATTTCTTTGTTTCAGGTTTAACTTGCGCGCCAAGACAAAGGGAATCACCCTAATTGCAGAAACTATTAATGGAAAGATTTATTTTTAAAATATGTGTCAATATATTTTTAAATCAAATCTTTAGGTTCAAGGATTATTTTTGGAAGAGATCAAGACACGCGTTTTCAACAAGGATTCTGAAGCCCAAACATTACTTGTAGTCAAAGCAGCTCAGGACTATAAATATATGAAGACCAAGACCTAGTTCTCTAAGAGAGTTAAGCCATATTTGGTTTTAGGGTTTAGTGTGTCAAAATCGAGTCTCTTTGTGAGCCTTTCGTGCATTCCATTGATGCATGCTTAGGACTGTGTTTATTGAGTTGTAATGTTACTATCTCTGAAGCTTTGAAGCAAAGAGTTAGTGAGTCTAGCACTTGAAGCCTTTAGGTAAAAGTGTTTAGGTGTCTAGGAGGGTGTCTCCAAACAACCATTTATTGAAAGTGTGTTTTATACCCCGGTAGGTGTATGACGGTGTGGAGAAGCATCGTTGTTAAGGAAGTGACCTGGGCTGGTCATATCTAGGTTAGGCCTAGGTAGAGTTTGCACAGATAGTGATTGAGTGAGGAGGGTTAACGGGTAGTTAGACTCTGAATCAATACTATTATAGTGGATTCATTCCTGGATTGGTATCCCCCAGATTAGGAGCAGTTGCGTCCGAACTGGGTTAACAAACGAAGCGTGCAATTTACTTTCTGCCTTTTATTATTGCTTTATTATTTGTTCAGTTAACTCTCGTGGAGACAAACATGGTAACATCTGTCTTCCAGTCCAACGTTGTTGCGACAGGTGTTAGCACATCTGCTATCACATCTGTTTACTGGTAGTGCCTGAATTTCAATTGGCATCAGAGCAGTCACCCTGCCTGTACTTGGGTGAGATCCAGGGGATACTTTATGGCAAACATGGACAAGGAAGGAAGTCTCGTTAACAGGCCACCTCTGTTAGATGGTACCAACCACGACTACTGGAAAGCAAGAATGTGTGCTTTCTTGAAATCTCTTGATGGGAAGACTTGGAAGGTTGTTGTTACAGGATGGAAACAGCCTATGGTGGTTGACAAAGATGGGAAAGTGACAGCTGAGCCAAAACCAGAAGGAGAATGGTCAAAGGAAGAAGATGAACTGTCAGTAGGAAACAACAAAGCCCTAAATGCCATATTTAATGGGGTTGACAGGAATATGTTCAGACTTATCAAGTAGTGCACTGAAGCTAAAGAAGCATAGGAGATTCTGAAGACCACGCATGAAGGTACTTCAAAAGTCAAGATGTCCAGGCTGCAACTATTGACCACAAAATTTGAGAACCTGCAGATGATGGAAGATGAAAACGTGCATGATTTCCACATGAACATACTTGACTTTGCTAACTCTTTTGAAGCACTGGGAGAAAAGATTAGTGAAGAGAAGCTGGTGAGAAAAATGCTTAGGTCTCTACCTAAGAAATTTAATATGAAAGTGACTGCTATTGAAGAGATGCAGAACATATCCACCTTGAGGCTTGATGAGCTAGTAGGTTCACTACAAACATTTGAGCTTGGAGCAAATGAGAAATTTGAAAAGAAAAACAAAAATCTGGCATTTGTCTCTAAGGATGCTGATGATCTTAGTGAACAAGACATGGATGAAGGTGTGTCAGAGGCTCTGGCCCTAGTGGGAAAGCAATTCAAAAGGATGATGAGAAGAAGGGATGGAAGACCCAGGACAGATGTGCAGCACATCTCAGATGACACTGGGAAGCAGACCAATCTTAAGAGGCGAAAAGATGAGGATAATTCAAATCAGACCAGAGGTGTACAGTGCTATGAGTGCAATGGGTTTGGTCACTACAAAACTGAATGCCCAAACTTCCTAAAGAAACAGAAGAAGAGCATGATGGCCACTTGGTCAGATGAAGATAACTCAGATATAGAGGCTGAAGGAAAAAGGGACAACATTCACTGGAAGGTGTGTGTTTGACACAAACTTTGAAGGAGTACTCACCTTAGAAGAGCTAGCTGATGCCTACCATGAGCTATGTCAAGACTATGATGACAGAGTCAGAATTCTCCAACAACAGAAGAACCTCATTAATCAGCTGAAGGCAGAGAAGAGTGAACATCTTGCTCAGATTTTGCATCTTACTGATGAGGTAATCGTGCTAAACTCACAGTTTGAGAATATGAGTAAGCAAGTCAGAACTTTGAATGCTGGAAATATCATACCTGAAGAGAGTATAAAAGTTGATCAACCTGACAAGAGTTCTAAAGCAATAGGATATGATTATACAAATCTCAACAGAAAACCTTTACCATATGGTGAAAGATACAATCCTATAAGGAGAACTGTCAAACTCAGGAAGGTCAGACACATGGTGCTCCATCCTAGACCACTGCCACCTCACAGTCATAATAAGGAACCGAAGGAATGGGCATGTCATCATTGTGGAGAAAAGGGACACATAAGACCTTTTTGCTACAAACTTTATGGAAGTCCACAAGTGTCAGAACCACAGGCACCTACGAGAAAGATTACAAAGATAAGAAAGGAGTGGAAACAGAAAGTTGGGAAGTCTGGACTGATTGCTCAGACATCATTAAGAGCCTCATCCAAAGAAGAATGGTACTTTGATAGTGGGTGCTCAAGGCACATGACATGTATCAAAGATTATCTAGTGGATCTAAAGTCTTATCCCACAGGTCATGTAGTATTTGGAGATGGAGCCAAAGGACAAATCATAGGTGTAGGAAAAATGGTCAATGACAGTTTACCTGAACTTGGAGATGTCCTACTTGTAAAAGGACTGACTGCTAATCTTATTAGCATAAGTCAGTTATGTGATCAAGGACTGAAGGTCAACTTCTCTCAACCAGAATGCTTAGTCACTGATGCTAAAGGTGCTGTTCTAATGAAGGGAGTGAGATCTAAAGACAATTGCTACCTGTGGATACCCAACCAGAAGACACATGTTGCAACATGTATGGTTGCCAAGGAAGATGAAGCAAAGATATGGCACCAAAGGTTAGGCCACTTGAATCTCCGAAGTATGAAGAAAGCTGCCTCAGTTGATGCTATAAGAGGGCTACCTAAGCTTGATATTGTGGAAGGTACAGTATGTGGAGAATGTCAGATAGGCAAACAAGCCAAAGTTTCACACAAGATGTCGCCCCATCTGACTACCAACAGGGTTCTAGAACTACTTCACATGGACTTGATGGGTCCAATGCAGGTTGAAAGCCTTGGAGGGAAGAAGTATGCATTTATTGTAGTTGATGACTATTCAAGGTATACCTGGATAAACTTTATCAGAGAAAAGACACACACTTACTCTGTCTCTGAAGAGCTATGTATTCAACTGCAAAGGGAAAAAGATCTTCTCATAAAAAGAATCTGAAGTGATCATGGTAAGGAGTTTGAGAATTCAAAATTTTTGGATTTCTGTGCCAATCGATTGATCACAAAGCTGAGCAACGTAGCAAAGCTTCTACTCGTCCACACGAACAGAACTTCTCCGATGACCGGTGCTAGCCAATTTCAACGGAGATTCAGAGAGATTAGGGTTTAGAGAGCGGTTAGGTTTCTAACTCTTAGAATTAGGTTAAGCACACATAACTTCACCACAAGGGTTCTATTTATAGAACTACTTGTGTGTTCATCAAGCCAATCACTTAAATACACCGTACCTTACGGTGGACCGCATTTCTCTATTTTCTTAAATTAAATAATAAGTTATACTTAATTATTTAATTACTAATAAGTCCTACTTATTATTTTATAAATAAGTCTTACTTATTTATTTCTCTCATCTATCTATCCTTTGTGTGTGGCTCTATAGGTTCTCATAACGTTGGCAATAATATTAAATCACATATTTAATATTATAAACAATGAGCAGTATCTAGCAACACATCATTGTTACCCAAGTTACGAGAATGTCATGTGATCTGACAAACCTTTTCCGTGATAAACATATCGTGTATAATTACCCTTTTACCCTTATGTCTATATTGAACACAAGGCATAGTACGTCACCCTTGTTAAGTTCAATATTGGGCCCTTAGACATACCTCCCGTTATGTAGGAGGGGTAAATTCCATCTAGTCACTCATGTCCCTCAGCATGCTTTGTGAAGCACCCATCAACTGTCTTTATGATCATCCTGTTACGGACAACGTTTGATCAGCAATAGAGTACTTGACTCCACATCTAGGGTCCATAGTGGTTTCAGGTCGAAGGGTGGAATACACCACTTATCACTATGAGAATATCTTATGACATTTCATAACATACTATGTAGTATTCTCATGGTGGGTCAATCCGATATAAATGTTACCCCTAACATTCATATCTATGTGAAGACTTGATAACTACTTATCTATGATCCGTGAGATGTGATCATCAGTCTACCAACATAATAGTCTCTATGCTTTAATGTTATCTCAATTCACAATAAAGCTTGACTACGGATATTTTAAGAATAGTGTTCTCATGTTAATGGATTCTCACGATTAAGTCATACTTAACGTTCCATTTAACGAACTAACAATTCTAGGGACTCTATTATTTTAACAAATAAACATAATAAAGAAAAGCCATATTATATATATAAAATATATAAATCAAGTCGCAATACAAAAACAAATGCTATCAAAATAGATTGGCTTTTAGGGCTTTCTCCAACAATCTCTCACTAGCACTAAAGCCAATCAAATGTTCATCTAACATTCATCGGTTTAGCATGAGCATCGAGCAACTTCTAAGCAAGATACTACATTAGTGGATAAGGAACTATTTCCTATGTTGGTATCTTATATATCTCCCAAGTTTCTCTTTCGATCTCTATCGAAATATAGAAGTGTCAAAGTATATCTGAATCGTCGTTGGTGAGATCTATTCCATTGTTTGCAAAATCATTATCATCATTAAAGTGATTAATGAGATCTACAATGTCGGAAACATAGTTTTAGCTCAATCCTGAGCAAACAATCCAAATCAAATACTTGACCTTTCTTATAGAAATAGACACTTTATGAAGCTTATCATTGCATAGCTTATAGTGTATATATCCGACATAATTGGAATTTCAATACAATTATCAGGTTGGAAACTAACATTATTGTAACTCCTTTACAATGATCTTTTCCATACCAACCTATCTCAAGAGATAGTCCTTAGTTCCTTTAAGGTACTTTAGGATATTCTTGAAGGTTAATTAGTGTCAAACACTAGATTCAATTTTGGTACTTACTGATTATGCTAAAAGCATAGGGTGTATCTGGTGTAGTACATATTATATGGTGTACATGATCGATCCATCTGCCAAAGCATGTGGATTCTTTTCATGTATCTCTTTCTCATCCAATGAGACACGACATTGTCCTTTGGACAAATAAAACCATTTGACACATGCAATAAATTATGCACATTAGGTGTCCAAACACTTTGTCAACATATGTACCTAGATTAAGGACAAGTTGCATCAACAATCTATCTCTATAGATTATGATTCCTAACTCTTTAGGATGTCTTGCCTAAGTATTTCATCAAGAGACATTACCTTAATCATGTCTTACATGCATAAGGAAAATATTTTGATGATTAATGTGTCCTCCACACATAATACCAGATTTTAGATGAATACTCCCACTAAACTCCTTGTGTGCACAAGACTTATATTTGTCCTTTATTAATTCGTTTTCATAAAACTTTATAAATAAGAACAAATAATTAAATTTCTGAGAATTTGATCTAATCAACATTAGATTGCTCTATGGCATTTAGCCACTTCTCAGAATTTAGGTCATATACAACCCTTTAACAAGTCAACCATTCATCTTCTATGAAAACCATATCACCTTGTTGAGTCATGATAAAATCATACTTTCAGCGTTGTGATATGTTAGACTTTGTCTAGGCTTTCGTGCAACTCAAACCGGTGGTCCTACAACAACGTTGAGGAATCAATTTGTGTTTCCTTTTAAATGGATATTAACTTTGTGGTACTTGAATTATTCAAGTTCTATATCACTCCCACTGACTCTTTTAGAGACGCATACCCACTTGAGGAATGCTTCAGTTCTAGCAACAAAACAACTTTTGTCCTAAAGAGTGATGTAGGACAAATATCCCTCAATTCCCTTAGGGTACTTCTACATTCATCCAATTTGGAATTAAATTTATCTCATAAATTTTCAATCCAAATTGTCATAAAGACAAACAAAGTACTCTACCTTCATATCAAATATATGATGTCTTTATGATCACTTTTAAAAGGGCGAAACTAGTTGTGGGTGAAGAATAACTATAAGCAAATGATTTTTAAAAGGAGTCAATGACATATAATTAAACTATTTTAAATTAAATCATGTCAAACATAATGCGTTAAAATTGTAATTATACTCCTTAATTAAGTATTTAGCATTATGACTTATTCATATGACTTTAATACTTTTGTAAAGTTATTTTCTTTACTCCATTATTGAACTCTTTGACAAATTCAGGGATTTCTAATTTGTGTCACACACATATTCACATCTACTGATTTTATCAGTAATGTAAATGAAGTAAAATAAATTCAATATATCAAATAAGTTTGTTTAGTGTCGGACATACATCTCATGTATATTGTTCAAATAAATCGTGTGCCATTTAACTTTCCGTTAGTAATTGACACACCAAATATTTGTACTAAACAGCAACGCTCTTGATATATATACAAGGTCCAAATCTTATTTGGTCCTTATCACAACTATTATAGATAATCTTATCAAGATCATGGAACTTAAGTCCATCGCTTGATTTAGAGCCCTAGTATAGAAAACTTTGTTTAAACGATGTGACTAATTATTGTCTCATTATTCAAAACTACAATTCATCTCTTGTCATTACAAGATGTAGAATCGATACTTCTATTACTAGATGGAACTTGATAACAATTATTAGGTTCCACTTCAAGCTCGAATTTAAGTCAAAGCATAAACTCTTATTGTCAATGAAACAATTTGTTTCATTCTAGACAC
Organism: Trifolium fragiferum; assembly: GCA_954870985.1. Classification (NCBI taxonomy): domain Eukaryota; kingdom Viridiplantae; phylum Streptophyta; class Magnoliopsida; order Fabales; family Fabaceae; genus Trifolium; species Trifolium fragiferum. Next base: position 27,626,970 of record OX940792.1, read on the forward strand.
AAGTTGACTTAACTCATAATCAATGTTCTAATTCTTGAAACTTCTCTATATTTTAACAAATATGAGATTCAACATCTTGTATCATATACCTTTGATGCAGAATAGAAACTTTGATTTTCTATAATTAGATGTACAAAATTGAAGTCTTACTTCATTCTTTTATTTTTGACTCTTTCAATTTCAAGAACTTATAGTTTTTCTTGTAATTTGAGAACAATTCTCAATTTGTACCAATACAGAAACTCTTTTCTGAAGTTCATGCCCTTCATAAGGACAACATAATTTGTATTGTATTCCAAAAGTTATAATTACTGAGATATGTAAAATATTGTATTACGATTAAAACATATTTAATTAGGACTTCAATTAAATATGTGCTCCCACTATTTTACTCAAAACAAATGACCCTCGACATTTGATTCGGAAAACCCCGTTGGAAGATTTTCTAGTGGGAATGAGATCCATATTTCACTTGTTTTAAGTCAGCGTTAGGCTGATTACACAAAACGCAGCTATTTAGGTAGGAAACTCTTTCCAATTGTATCTCATACAATTCTCATATCATTTCCGTTGGGTAAATAACACTTATTAATTCATCATATGAAATAACCCAACGTTTGCTTCTAAAATCATATAATCATATTATATTTTCTTTAGTTAAGTTAAACCCAACGAATAGCAATCGGATAAACTGGTTACCTCACCGCAACTTATCAATATAGACAATGCACTTTGCGTTGGCAAAACCTACATTAATCAATGTTGATCTTGAAGGGTGCTATTCTTTGGAAAGCATAAAACTTAATATTCTTTTGAGGGTTTTGTTAATTTTATTAGATCTCACCTCACCACGGCTTTCATACAATATTGTCACTCCAATCATAACATGCATCAACATACATAAAATAAATAAAGTGACATGATTATGGCCCCTAGCGTAATTGTTCTCTCAAGCCAATGAAAGAACCTATACTAATCCTAAGAACGACCTGTACTTCTCCAAGATAGGTCTTCATGGATGTCCTTCCTGTCCTATTACTAATCTTACATTACATTAATATAAGAATACTCGCGTTACATACGAGGGAGTGAGATGAGAAGAGAATTACATCAAGAGATATAAGAAAGGCACGACACGCAGGCCGTATTTTAAAATCCCAAAATAAAACAAAAGTAAACTAAGGCCATAACCGATCATCACAAAAGCATAATAATAAACACATATTTTATTATTATTATTATAATCAGTTTAAGTCCCGTTAATTAAATTAAAATTAAAATTTGACGAGCGTGATCAAGCTGTTGCCACCTGCGCATAGCGCATGATGCTGTCAGGTCATGCTGCAGCTCTCTGTCCTCTGCGCATAGTGCAGACACACACATTGACCTTGAATTTTCGCCGTTTTGACAGCACAACCCTTGTGTTGTCGCGAATCCTAATGCAATAGTTTTACGCCGTCAAAACTCATCATGATCATAACTCAATTTAATTGATCAACATGTCATTGCTTCACCATACAAATGTCGGATTCCAAAGCAAGTGAACATGGATCGCTTCAATTGAACAACTTTCATAATATGTTTCAATGGACGAAATTATGAACAACATATCACATATATTGTTTTGCATCACGATCACTTATATCACATATAAGCCTTGATCAATCTTGTTTGTATAACCTTAGGACGATCAACATATCGCTGCTTCACCATACAAATGTCGGATTCCGAAGCCGTTTCAATGTCAATCATCCAAATTGTACACAAGAAGATGCCAAATTTTATTTACTTGATTTTAATCTTTCTTTAGTGTTTCAATAAAGTCTCATAATTAAATAAATTAAATTAAAATCCGGCAAATGATCACACTACGCAAAGTTAGCAATTAAATTTGATTCAAACCTTTTAATTCGCAATTAAATCTTTTGAATCAAAATTTGCTAAAATATATTATTTAAAGTGGAATCAAATCTTTGACAATTCTCCAATTACTAAATATGGTAATTTATTTAATCAAAACTCTTTTGAATAAAGTATTTCCCAAAATTGGTAATATTATCTTTTAAAATAATTTCAAAAGATATTTCCAGAATTTTGAAACGATTTCAAAATTAAATATACTTGTCAAAATCAATTTGAATTACCAAATAATTTCTATATCAACACTTGATACGTTTTTGCAAACCCTAATCATAGTGACACAACAATTGCGCCGTAATGAATCCTTATTGCAATAATATGATCATACCAAATCAAGTACGCTGATTTTTATTCTACATGATTATCGAATATTTTAAAACATCACCAGATTCGGTTCCGAAGCGCTTCACCAGATACGGTTCCGAAGCACTTCACCAGATACGGTTCCGAAGTTTCAAATATCAATTATCAAATAAACAAATATCATCTGACTTAATTATTTTATGATCAAAATCAGTATATCACATATACTGTTATTGCTTCGGGGTTTAACGTTGTTGCGATGCCGATTTTAATTTATTTTATTATTTAACCGATTCGAATATGTTTAAACAATTTAAACATAAACGAATTGATTAAACAAAAATTGTTTTCAATCTGTTTAAACGATTTAAACAGAAACGCGATCAAACAATTTCATAATATGTTTAAACAATTTAAACAGAAACGCGATTAAACAATTTAATCAGAATCGGCGATTTAAGCAGAAACATGTTTAAACAATTTAAACAGAAACGCGATTAAACAATTTAATTAGAATCGACAATTTAAACAGAACATTTTACAATATGTTTAAACGATTTAAACAAACACAGTAACCAAACAATCCGATTCAAGGTTTCGTAATTGGCTCTGATACCACTGATGGGAAATCGTACTTATCAGAAGGCAGCGGAATTTCAAATTTTCGGATTTCCTTTCCTTGAATCATTACGAAGTTAGAATGAATCAGTGATAGAATTGTTACCTTACATGGAAAGAGATTCGATTGATCACAAAGCTGAGCAACGTAGCAAAGCTTCTACTCGTCCACACGAACAGAACTTCTCCGATGACCGGTGCTAGCCAATTTCAACGGAGATTCAGAGAGATTAGGGTTTAGAGAGCGGTTAGGTTTCTAACTCTTAGAATTAGGTTAAGCACACATAACTTCACCACAAGGGTTCTATTTATAGAACTACTTGTGTGTTCATCAAGCAAATCACTTAAATACACCGTACCTTACGGTGGACCGCATTTCTCTATTTTCTTAAATTAAATAATAAGTCATACTTAATTATTTAATTACTAATAAGTCCTACTTATTATTTTATAAATAAGTCTTACTTATTTATTTCTCTCATCTATCTATCCTTTGTGTGTGACCCTATAGGTTCTCATAACGTTGGCAATAATATTAAATCACATATTTAATATTATAAACAATGAGCGGTATCTAGCAACACATCATTGTTACCCAAGTTACGAGAATGTCATGTGATCTGACAAACCTTTTCCGTGATAAACATCTCGTGTATAATTACCCTTTTACCCTTATGCCTATATTGAACACAAGACATAGTACGTCACCCTTGTTAAGTTCAATATTGGGCCCTTAGACATACCTCCCGTTATGTAGGAGGGGTAAATTCCATCTAGGTCACTCATGTCCCTTAGCATGCTTTGTGAAGCACCCATCAACTGTCTTTATGATCATCCTGTTACGGACAACGTTTGATCAGCAATAGAGTACTTGACTCCACATCTAGGGTCCATAGTGGTTTCAGGTCGAAGGATGGAATACACCACTTATCACTATGAGAATATCTTATGACATTTCATAACATACTATGTAGTATTCTCATGGTGGGTCAATCTGCTATAAATGTTACCCCTAATATTCATATCTATGTGAAGACTTGATAACTATTTATCTATGATCCGTGAGATGTGATCATCAGTCTACCAACATAATAGTCTCTATGCTTTAATGTTATCCCAATTCACAATAAAGCTTGACTACGGATATTTTAAGAATAGTGTTCTCATGTTAATGGATTCTCACGATTAAGTCATACTTAACGTTCCATTTAACGAACTAACTATTCTAGGGACTCTATTATTTTAACAAATAAACATAATAAAGAAAAGCCATATTATATATATAAAATATATAAATCAAGCCGCAATACAAAAACAAATGCTATCAAAATAGATTGGCTTTTAGGGCTTACTCCAACACTATCACCCCTCAGAAAAATGGTGTAGTGGAAAGGAAGAATCGTACTTTCCAAGAGTGTGCTAGAGTAATGTTGCATTCAAAGAAACTTGCTTATCGGTTCTGGGCTGAAGCCATGGACACAGCTTGCTATATACACAATCGTGTAACTTTAAGGGCGAGTACTACAACCACTTTGTATGAACTATGGAAGGGAAGGAAGCCAACAGTGAAGCACTTTCATATCTATGGAAGTAAGTGCTACATCTTGGCGGATAGGGAGCAAAGAAGGAAGCTGGACCCAAAGAGCGATGAAGGAATATTCCTGGGATACTTAACAAACAGTCAAGCTTACAGAGTTTACAACAACAGAACCCAGACTGTGATGGAATCCTCAAATGTGGTAGTTGACGACTCAACATCAGTCAGTGATCCCAATGTGGTACCAGATGGTGACACATTTGTCCCTTATGCAGAGACAGAAGCTGAAGAAGATAGTCACGAAGTCAACACACAGAATGAATTGACTGAACCTGCAGCTCCAACCAGTCCAGAGCATGATGCTCCAGTGCCACCTAGTATTCCTGCAACCAAAGGTCCATCCATCAGAGTCCAGAAGAATCATCCTATTGATCAAATAATTGGTGACCCTAATCAAGGTATTACTACAAGAAGGCCTCTGGATATGATTGCTAGTGCTTGTTTTGTATCAAAGTTTGAGCCAAAGAATGTGAAGGAAGCTCTGACTGATGAGTATTGGATTGATGCCATGCAAGATGAGTTGAATCAATTCAAAATGAATGAAGTGTGGGACTTGGTACCTAGACCAAGAGGAACAAATGTAATTGGTACTAAGTGGGTGTACAAGAACAAGACTGATGAGCAAGGTACTGTCACCAAGAACAAAGCAAGGCTCGTAGCTCAAGGATACACTCAGATTGAGGGAGTGGATTTTGATGAGACTTTTGCTCCAGTGGCTAGATTGGAATCGGTTATACTACTTCTTGGAGTGGCTTGTATCCTAAAATTCAAGTTATTCCAGATGGATGCGAAAAGTGCCTTCCTAAATAGGTACTTAAATGAGGAGGTCTATGTAGAGCAACCAAAAGGTTTCGTGGATCCTAATTACCCTGATCATGTGTATAAGCTGAAGAAAGCCCTATATGGGCTCAAACAAGCTCCTAGAGCTTGGTATGAAAGGCTCACTGTCTTTCTGGTGGATCATGGCTACAGAAAGGGTGGAAACGACAAGACCCTGTTTGTGAGGGAAGAGAAAGGAAGACTGCTGATTGCCCAAATCTATGTAGATGACATAGTATTTGGAGGGATGTCTGACCATATGGTGCAACATTTCGTTCAACAGATGCAGTCAGAATTTGAAATGAGCCTAGTTGGTGAACTAACATTCTTTCTTGGCTTACAGGTGAAACAAATGAGTGATACAATTTTTATTTCACAGAGCAAGTATGCAAAGAATATTGTCAAGAAGTTTGGAATGGACAGTTCTCCTCACAAAAGAACACCAGCTGCTACTCATCTCAAGCTGACTAAAGATGAGAAAGGTGTTGATGTGGACCAAAGTCTCTACAGGAGTATGATTGGGAGCTTGTTGTATCTCACAGCCAGTAGGCCAGATATAACATTTGCTGTAGGAGTATGTGCTATACACCAGGCTGCACCAAAAGTGAGTCATCTCAAACAAGTCAAGAGAATTCTCAAGTATGTTAATGGTACCAGTGATTATGGCTTGTTGTACTCTCATGGTGAAAGCTGTGAACTTGTTGGCTACTGTGATGCTGACTGGGCAGGAAGTGCTGATGATAGGAAAAACACCTCAGGTGCATGTTTCTTCTTGGGAAACAACTTGATCTCATGGTTCAGCAAGAAGCAGAATAGTGTGGCCTTGTCCACAGCTGAAGCTGAGTATATTGCTGCTGGAAGTAGTTGCTCTCAACTGTTATGGATGAAACAAATGTTGAAGGAGTACAATGTTGAGCAAGATGTGCTAACATTATACTGTGACAACTTAAGTGCAATTAATATCTCCAAGAATCCTATTCAATACAGCAGGACCAAGCATATTGATATCAGGCACCACTTTATCAGAGACCTTGTGGAAGACAAGGTGATCACTCTTGAACATGTAAGCACTGAGAAGCAGATTGCAGATATCTCCACCAAAGCTCTAGATGCGAACCGCTTTGAGGAGTTGAGGAGCAAGTTAGGCATCTGCCTATTTGAAGAGCTGTAGCCTTACAACGTGTGTAATGTGCAACAATCATGATCATACAGGTTGCACAGTATTGATGTTCTACTCCAGTATTATTTGTCAAATTTATTGGCTAAAAAGGGGGAGTAGTATTTGATTTGGCTGGTACAGGTGTGCCACATGTACCAACATGTGGGTACATAAGACAGGTTGTGGTACAGGTGTAATCTCAAATTTTTTTTTACACAGGTACTATATTCAGGGGGAGTAACAGGTAATGCAAGTGTTAAGGGGGAGTAATCTTTATACTCTCTTAAGCAGGTTACAGGTTGCTTGTGCAAGTAAGTTGCACCCTATGTCTGGGAAACTTGGTTTCTCAGTATGCATGACTCCAGGGGGAGTGATAAGCTAGGTATCACTATCTAGCGTACTACAGGTGTGTGCTCAAAGTCTTGAGCTTGTATTTCTCTTGAAGACTGAAAGAGTCTTGAAGACTGAAGACAGATGTGGTGATAGATGTTGTCACATATGATGGTGCCTTGTGCTCTCTGCACATTGGCAATACTTGTGCTTGTGCTCTCTGCACTTGCATGTTTAACTTGCGCGCCAAGACAAAGGGAATCACCCTAATTGCTGAAACTATTAATGGAAAGATTTATTTTTAAAATATGTGTCAATATATTTTTAAATCAAATCTTTAGGTTCAAGGATTATTTTTGGAAGAGATCAAGACACGCGTTTTCATCAAGGATTATGAAGCCCAAGCATTACTTGTAGTCTAAGCAGCTCAGGACTATAAATATATGAAGACCAAGACCTAGTTCTCTAAGAGAGTTAAGCCGTATTTGGTTTTAGGGTTTAGTGTGTCAAAATCGAGTCTCTTTGTGTGCCTTTCGTGCATTCCATTGATGCATGCTTAGGACTGTGTTTATTGAGTTGTAATGTTACTATCTCTGAAGCTTTAAAGCAAAGAGTTAGTGAGTCTAGCACTTGAAGCCTTTAGGTAAAAGTGTTTAGGTGTCTAGGAGGGTGTCTCCAAACAACCATTCATTGAAAGTGTATTTTATACCTCGGTAGGTGTATGACGGTGTGGAGAAGCATCGTTGTTAAGGAAGTGACCTGGGCTGGTCATATCTAGGTTAGGCCTAGGTAGAGTTTGCACAGATAGTGATTGAGTGAGGAGGGTTAACGGGTAGTTAGACTCTGAATCAATACTATTATAGTGGATTCATTCCTAGATTGGTATCCCCCAGATTAGGAGCAGTTGCGTCCGAACTGGGTTAACAAACGAAGCGTGCAATTTACTTTCTGCCTTTTATTATTGCTTTATTATTTGTTCAGTTAACTCTCGTGGAGATAAACGTGGTAACATCTGTCTCCCAGTCCAACGTTGTTGCGACATGTGTTAGCACATCTGCTATCACATCTGTCTATTGGTAGTGCCGGAATTTCAATTAACATTCAAATTATTCAAACTGGGCAAACAAATGACAATTACATATCTCAAGTCAATTAAGTACTACCCAAAAAGGATAATTATTGCTATCCAAAAACAAAACATCATTGACACCATCAAAAAAATACATGGTTGTCAATAACATCATACTCTAATATTCACTATTTAAGAGGAAACACAAATTGTATCAGTCTTATCTCCTTTATTTATATCATAAAAAAATATTATTTTCCCGATACTTCTTTGATACGTGTATCGGAGAAGTATCCGACACGTATCGATAATTATTTTTTTTTAAAAATAATTTTAATTGTCTGATACTCTCCGATACGAGTATCAGAGAGTATCAGACGAGTATCGGTATCGGACACGTATCGAACACGATACTTCGACATTTTTGAAGTATCGGGGCTTCATAGTGTAACGATCTATGGTCGTTTGATTTGTGATTGATGAATGAGATTATTTTCATTATAAAACTGCATTTAAAATATTTTTGAATTTATTCTGCACTAATAGCTATTTATTTTGCTGTCTACAGAAAATACTTTTGAATTTTTTTTTTACAAGAAATATTCTATAAATTTGTTCTTTTATTAAATACACAATTTTATTTGTACTCTTATTAAATAAAATTTTAATGTTAGTGCATTAAGGTCTTGTTTGGATTCCACTTACTAGACACTATGTCCGTGTATTCGCACGGGTCATATATGTGACTTAACAATTTATATATATGGACATATGAATAATGCGGAAAACTTCTTTATAAAGAATTTTAAAAAGTTTCATATAAAAATTGATTGAATTTTATAAGCAATGAAACAAATTGAATTTATAGTATCAAAAAAAAAAAAAAAGGAAATACAATATTGTTCCGTCAAAACCAAAATATTTAAAAAATGTAGTTCAGGTACATCAAACACTAATAATTGAATTAAAAAAATGGATTGAAAGTGCGATGAAAAATAAAACGTAGTTGATCCATTGAAAGTCATAGTTATTAGGTGGCTTTACCAACATATTTCAAATGAATTCAAGTGGCTAAATAATGAAATTGTATATAGAGGTTGTGGGTTTAAATCCAGCTGAAATAACTTTTTGATATTATATTATATTTTAAGTTTTGACTAAGCAATTTCCTCCAAAATAGCAAATGTGATTATTGTTTAGTTAGTAGCATGTTATTCCTATTAGATATACTAGCCACATTGCTCGTGCGTTCCTACGAGTCATATATGTAAAATGAATTAGTTGTGAATTTAATTAATGCATAGAAATGTGTTGTTATATGTCAATCAATATAACAATGCACTATTACTCGACGACAGACTGGTGCACTTGCCAGACCGTAGCCACTATCCGATTTTGATCAAATGACCTTCATTGCACTAAATTCATACATTTGCCGATACCGACTACTAGGGGTGGACAGAAAAACCGAAATCCGATGTAACCTGAAAAAACCGGAAAAAAATAGAGAAATGGGCGGTTTGGATTGGGCCATGGGTCAGCGGGTCTGGAAATTCGGTTTACACAGAGTTGTCGTGGGCGGGTCCGGGTGGATAGAATTGGACAGACGGGTCCCGAAACCCGCCCGCATAATGAAAAATTTAAAACATTTTTAGTCTATTACAATAGTGATGTTGATGTTAATGGAATACATACATGTCCATTTTTCTTTTAAAAAATGCACAGATATTTAGTAATTATACTAGTACTATTCTTTTCCAAAAGGAAGTAATTACTGCATTTCAATTTACAATACAATTTTTTACTATCACAATAAAGTAATAGTAATATCAATTATAGTATTTTTTTCTTTGTCAATAACATTTTTTTCGCCATGTTTTGTTATTCTTTATTTTAAGTTTTATTTTGTTGGTTTGATGATAATATCATGTAACATCCCACAATTTTATCTATCTAATTAAATTTAATTAGAGCTTGTTCAATAATTCCAAGATTGATTAGAGGTAATTAATTAATTAAGTCTTGAGAAATTAGGTGTATGATGTGTAGAAATTAGAAATTCTAAATGAACTCAAACTACATATTAACACTCTAATCTCACACTTGAGAATTAATTAACACTAAGACTCAATCTCTCCTCCCTCAATTTCTCTTGCTAGTGATTCATTTTCCCACTCAAACTAATACTCCTCCTTGTAACACCTCACCATTTAATTCCACCTATTAGGACACATGCTAGCACCTCATTACATTTCCCTTCCAAGTTAACACATCACCACTTTATGTTTTAAACATTAGAATGCATGCAAAAGCCTCTCCATCCTCACTTAACTTTAGAAATTGAAATTGCAGCCCCTCCCTCATAACTCTCTCGTGTTTCCCTCTCTCAAAACCCCTCACCATTGTGTTGATTCATTTAGAACACATGCAACTCAAGGATAAATATATAGAGGAGCGAGTTGAAGCTTCTTTTATCAGGTGGGTTCTTAGACTAGTGTAGTTTAGATTTCCAAAATTATGAAATATGCATGTTAACTTAGGAATTAGGGACTTTGTTGTGTGAGGGGAATTAACTCCCAAATTTCCCTCCGTTCTGTCATATATTATATGTTTTACATTACTGCACTGTTACAAATGGGGATTGTAGGTATTTCTCTTTTAAATTGATGTTTTTCGTAAAACAGGGATCTCTCTGCATGAACTCGCCATAGCGAGTATCAAGCGAGCATGCATGGCGAGCTGGGTTTCTGGGCTGATGAAACTCGCCATGGCGAGCTCCTGCTCGCCTAGCGAGTTGATTTAGGCCAGGACCTATAATCTCGCCATGGCGAGCTGGCTTGCTCGCTGTAGCGAGCTAAGTGCAGAAAGTCATTATCTTTTCATTTATTTTCTAAAAACCTCATACTCGTTTTATATCCTCATTGTCTCAGATAAATTGCAGTAATCTAAATAATATAATGTTAAACAGAATGTTAATCACAGATAATCATTAGGGCTTGACTTAGGGAATTTAGAAATGATGTATGCTCCCCGGGTTTTGGGATAATTATGGTAGCATGAAATCAATTTAGAATCAGTCGAATTATGTGCGAATGTGATATCGCGTGTAGACTTCGTTTTAGATGTTCCACTAGTAAAACTTTGTGAGCTGTATGCCGAAACGCTTTCTGTTCGCGGACAAGGCAGGCCTCTGAGATATGCTCACCTCACAGTGCCTTGTGGTTAGAATCAACAAGACTAATGATGTGTTACACCTTTATTTAATTATGCTTTATGACAATATGATATGAAATATATTATGACTGATTAGGTGCCCCGGCGTAGTCGCCATTAGGAGGGTAGTAGGACCCACTGAGACTTAGTAGTCTCATCCCACTCCATTTATTTTTTTTAGGTAAGACAGATTATTTCGGAGCAGAGACCAGGATGGATCTGACGATTGGAGCTGAGCTTGGATCGTCGGCATTAGAAGACTTAGTCTTCATCCTTGTTTTTATTTAGCTTGTATCTTTCTGTAGTTCATTTCCGCTGTCTGTATCAAATATTCAGTTATTATCTTAATGTTAACATATTATTCAGTTAACTCCTTTATAATTTAATGTACTCAGATTCCAGTTTTATTGCTTCGACTAAATATTCTAGATATTTTTAGTTGGGGCGTTACAATTGGTATCAGAGCAGGTCGATCCAGTATCGGACCTTGCCAAGAGTCATTACAATCCCTTCCGAAGTAGTACGGACCCTTTGGAGTCTGGACTGTTTACGATGAAACCATCGCGTGCTGAGTCTGATCAGCTCAGTATTGTACATGGTAGGCAGGGTATTACGATTGAGAACCGAAGTGGACCACGGTGGTTAAGTAAGAAGATCGTAGTGGAAATGCAACTCAGAAGTAAATGTTGGCGAGAATTCCCTCTAACCGGATGTTAGAGCTGAAATAGTTAGGAAATTCTGGAGATTGTAAGGAAGCAGTTGTTAAGATTATAGAGAGTAAGAACAGTTTGATGGAAGTATTAATCGCTCGAAATAGAATTGTTCATGTAAGAGCGTAAGTGTATAGGGTGTAGTAGTATCTACTGACACCGAGTGTCAGGCAAACTTTTCCGAACTTGAGAGTAACCATACTTCCGGTGGACATGTTTATAAGAGACGTGTAAGCCAAGTAAGATTCAGCTGACAGTAAAGTAGAACTCTTCCTAGATACTTAACCTTACTTGTCAGCTGTGAGATTCACCACTGACGTTAGATCTGTTCAATACCATACTAGAGGAACCAAGTTGGAATATTCACCCACAGTAACACTTATCTGAGAACTACCCAATAGATTATCCTATGGTATGCCAACTCTTAATGCATCCCTTAATATAATTCAGCTTTTCGATTTATGACTCGTATTCTTACCTTACCGCTAGAAGTTGTACCCTGTTTATCATAACAAATAGCATTCTCTTTTAGCAATACCAGCCTAGGGCAGATAACTCAGCAAACCATTCGAGATCAACCTTGATTAGAGTAACAATTAGGAATCATTTCGCGACACCATGTAGGTACCTGACTTAATTCATAAGACATTATTCTTAATACAGTAGAACCAAGAATCAACCGAATTAGCCTAGTGTTGCAACGTAGATAGATACCTTGTGAGAGAAATTAAGTTGAACCACCTGTGTTATTAATTTCCTTAGATGCCAGCCATTATCGTATCACCTAGTACATTATCAATAAGGAACTCGTTACAGTAGGACAGTCTATCTCTTGAGATCAGCCTTAGTACCGAATCACTAGTATTCAAATCTCAATTAAATTAGCAAAAATCAGGAGTTATCATTAGTGCCTTCAGCCATCTAGATCAATCGTGGAGTATCTATGTTAGTTGCCGAAACGAAATCACTAAGTTGGATTCATTCCTCATCAGCCACTTGGCATTTTCATTCATTCAGACCTTCGAGTTAGGAATCCTTAGAGTCAGCCAGATTCCTATTAAGAATGCCTATCAATACCCTGAATTGAGACGAAACCAATAGAAGTCGAAATTCCAAATTCATGACCATTCTTTCGGACCTTTGATAAGCTAAGTTCTTAGAACCGAAATCATACTGGATTGGGTATCCAGTAGACATGGGAACATGGAACGAGTTCACTCCTTAATCTGTCTGATTATGTCTCGGACAGATAATTCCTTCTCGTACCCTATCATCTGTTAGTCGTAACTATCACCGGAATGAGTTGAGAGATAAACTTTCCAAATTCTTCGACACCAGTCAGTTAAACTGACATGGTGAGACTTCGCTTATAAGCAATCCTGTTCAATCTTTTCGGCCTTTTTAGTTACATTATTAGGAACTAAATATAATTTGTAGAATCCAGTTTATCTGGAGCGGACACATGAAAATTCAGTTTAAGCTCTCACTCATCGTAGAGATCTTTTAATCAGTATCATTAGTTAATCATCCGCCAAACTATTCTGTTCAGTGTCAGTATCAGTTAATCATATAGGTATTCGTGCACCTGAACGATCCATCATCTTTTCCAGTGCATTGGGTATACTTTCGGAGTCTCGTTAGATAAATTCCAGTTATGTTTCCGATCTTTCCAATTACATAGAAATAGGAGCTAGTAGAAGTATTAGTATCTAGATTTCTCATCAGAACTATTCTCTGAAATCGAGTTTGAACCATTTCATTATCTATCAACTGATTCAGTTTCTCTGAAAATTATCAACGATAGATTCAGATCATCATCAATCAAATTCCTCGTGTAGAGTATAAGAGTTTCCTTATTGCGAATCCAATTCATACGCTGACACATCGACTATGGTGAATAAGGGATTTAAAGCCATTTTCTGTGTTGAGTGTGCAAATCTTCCGTATCCAGTCAACCATCATTAGAATCCAATTACTTTAGCCAGATTCTTTCATGTCAACTTATCAATGAATTATCCAGCCAACCTAACCGTATCATTGAAGGAAGAATTCAAACCTCAGTTCTTGACATGTAATTGTACTACTCGATCACAGTGTTGTGCTAGGATGGATTGAAATAGTAGGTGGAAAATTCTGTAGTACTATGGACTCGGTTGCATATGAGTCTAACTCATTAGCGAAAGGATCTATAGTGCTTAAGCGTTCTCCACTCGTTTTATATTTCGATCTATCCTGGAGTATTTTAAACGACATGAACGGGACAGTGGTACATGTGAAGTGTCGCGAGCTGCAGCGTTCGGAATTGAGAAAAACCTCGAAGAGAAAGATTTTGGATTGTCATTATCAATACCCAAACTTATCCCATTCAGCTATTCATATAGCGACAACCAGGCCAGATACCGACCTGTGGAAGTGTAGGGTGAGATAATAATGAGTACGGTATGCTAAGGCGTTGTGAACATGTTGGACCGTAGTAGAGTAGTGAGAATGCCGTCACATACCTGCTTCCATAAAGTAAAACAAGTGTTATTTTGCGGAGTTATCCAATGAAAGATGTATCAGTGGTAGAAGTTATTTGGAACGGAAGAGATGGTGCGTCATTGTATTAGACAATTTGGAATCAGGCCGTGATGACGTGGATTAAAAAGGAATGACCATAAGTAGATGGATCAGAGTGCGCAGCACGAGATCAGACGGAAATATCGTTAAATGGTCAAATTTGGACGAATAACCATTGAGAGAGGAAAGTTTTATTCCAAGGAATAAAGGTAATCAAGAGTTCTTGAGAATAACACCAAAGTTGGAACTACGAAGTGTTTTCAACGAAAAAATTCTAACCGAAGTATATACGATCTCATCAGATCTTTCAACGCGTCGGTTCGGTAACCTATCAGTTAGCTCTATCTTTATTTGGATCAGGGTTACACGACGTGCTTCATGTGTCTCAATTTCGGAAATTCATTCCTGATCTTTCTCATCCTCTAGAGATTAATATTCAGTCAGCCATAACTTATCAGCCGAATCCAGTTCGTATAGTTGATTGTGAAGTTAAGATCCCTTGGAACAAGATAATTCCAATAATTCAAGTCAGATGGGCTCAGTCCCATGACGACTAACTCACTCAGAAATGAAAATCTGACGCTGGGAAAGATGTCTCTATCCTTTCTAAAGATAAATTTCTTAATTTCGAGGACGAAATTTCTTTAAGGGGGGTAGATTGTAACATCCCACAATTTTATCCATCTAATTAAATTTAATTAGAGCTTGTTCAATAATTCCAAGATTGATTAGAGGTAATTAATTAATTAAGTCTTGAGAAATTAGGTGTATGACGTGTAGAAATTAGAAATTCTAAATGAACTCAAACTACATATTAACACTCTAATCTCACACTTGAGAATTAATTAACACTAAGACTCAATCTCTCCTCCCTCAATTTCTCTTGCTAGTGATTCATTTTCCCACTCAAACTAATACTCCTCCTCCTTGTAACACCTCACCATTTAATTCCACCTATTAGGACACATGCTAGCACCTCATTACATTTCCCTTCCAAGTTAACACATCACCACTTTATGTTTTAAACACTAGAATGCATGCAAAAGCCTCTCCATCCTCACTTAACTTTAGAAATTGAAATTGCAGCCCCTCCCTCATAACTCTCTCGTGTTTCCCTCTCTCAAAACCCCTCACCATTGTGTTGATTCATTTAGAACACATGCAACTCTAGGATAAATATATAGAGGAATTGTTCTATTTCCTTCCCATAATTCATGCATCAGAAAACAAGCTCCATTTTCTCTCCCAAAGAGCCAACAACCAAGAACAACATATTCCTATCAACTCTCAATTTGTATCTAACACCCAAAGTTTGTTATTCAACTCTAACCTCCTCTCAATCAACACCAATCAAGCAGAAAACTCACATGCAAAGCTTTAGGACAGAACATCACACTAGAGCTGTCAATCTACTTTCTTCTCAAGTTCATCAATTTAACCAACAACACAACATGTAAACTCATAAGCTTTTCCTTTCAAATCAATCTCACAATCCTAACCCCACACTTAGAATCCTTTGCTGCATGTATGTCTATCTTCAAAAACACGAATTCTTGATCACTGGGTATGCCATGGATGCTGTGGAAAAGTATAATTTTGGAAAAATGGCAGAACCTTGTCTCTTCAACCTGTCTTGCTCGCCATAGCGAGCAGAAGCACTCGCCCTAGCGAGTTCAGCAGCAAGTTGCTGCATGTGTCTCTCTGTTCGTGCTGTTTCCTGGGTTCGTGGGTATTGCTGAGGGTTACTGTAGCTGTGTAGAGCCCAAGGAGCGAGTTGAAGCTTCTTTTATCAGGTGGGTTCTTAGGCTAGTTTAGTTTAGATTCCCAAAATTATGAAATATGCATGTTAACTTAGGAATTAGGGACTTTGTTGTGTGAGGGGAATTAACTCCCAAATTTCCCTCCGTTCTGTCCTATATTATATGTTTTACATTACTGCACTGTTACAAATGGGGATTGTAAGTATTTCTCTTTTAAATTGATGATTTTCGTAAAACATGGGTCTCTCTGCATGAACTCGCCATAGCGAGTATCAAGCGAGCATGCATGGCGAGCTGGGTTTCTGGGCTGATGAAACTCGCCACGGCGAGCTCCTGCTCGCCTAGCGAGTTGATTTAGGCCAGGACCTATAATCTCGCCATGGCGAGCTGGCTTGCTCGCTGTAGCGAGCTAAGTGCAGAAAGTCATTATCTTTTCATTTATTTTCTAAAAACCTCATACTCATTTTATATCCTCATTGTCTCAGATAAATTGCAGTAATCTAAATAATATAATGTTAAACAGAATGTTAGTCACAGATAATCATTAGGGCTTGACTTAGGGAATTTAGAAATGATGTATGCTCCCCGAGTTTTGGGATAATTATGGTAGCATGAAATCAATTTAGAATCAGTTGAATTATGTGCGAATGTGATATCGCGTGTGGACTTCGTTTTAGATGTTCCACTAGTAAAACTTTGTCAGCTGTATGCCGGAACACTTTCTGTTCGCGGACAAGGCAGGCCTCTGAGATATGCTCACCTCACAGTGCCTTGCGGTTAGAATCAACAAGACTAATGATGTGTTACATCTTTATTTAATTATGCTTTATGACAATATGATATGAAATATGTTATGACTGATTAGGTGCCCCAGCGTAGTCGCCATTAGGAGGGTAGTAGGACCCACTGAGACTTAGTAGTCTCATCCCACTCCATTTATTTTTTTTAGGTAAGACAGGTTATTTCGGAGCAGAGACCAGGATGGATCTGACGATTGGAGCTGAGCTTGGATCGTCGGCATTAGAAGACTTAGTCTTCATCCTTGTTTTTATTTAGCTTGTATCTTTATGTAGTTCATTTCCACTGTCTGTATCAAATATTCAGTTATTATCTTAATGTTAACATCTTATTCAGTTAACTCCTTTATAATTTAATGTACTCAGATTCCAGTTTTAATGCTTCGACTAAATATTCTAGATATTTTTAGTTGGGGCGTTACATATCATGTTTGCAAATAATGATATTGATTTTTTAATTTTTGTGTTATGAATATAAGTTTATTTTTTTTATCTTGCTTTGTTTATATTTATTTTTTTATTAGAACCGAAATAATCCACCCGCAAAACCGCACAACCCTAACCCGTCCAAACCGAATGACAAAAATGGACAAAAACGGATTTCCACGTATCAGCCGCGGTTTGGAATGGATGAGCATTTTGGGCCCGAATCCGCCCACACCCACCCGATGTCCACCCTTACCGACTACATCCAATCAAGGTCCAATTCTGATAGGCGGTAGGGTTCTAAAGTAAATTTGATATGCCTGAAATAAATACCATGTCTATATCCTCGAAATTAACAGTAAAGAAGACAATCTAAATAATAATAGTATTAGCTGCCTTATTTCTTTTTTTTTTTTTGGTGCTAGCTGCCTTATTTCATATCATTACCGTTAACTTATAGTACAAAATAAAATTTTAAAGTACTTCAAATTAAAAAAAATAAAAAAAATTTACTTCAATTATTGGGTACCAACTACCAACGCAATAAATATTCTATCAGGGTCTTCATGTACTCTATTGAGTCTGACCGAAATACAGAATCATGTTGGTACAAGATCTAATCCGAAATTATATTGGGTGTACATCTACACCGCTTTCGAATACATGCCGGGTTTAAAGGATCTCGACAATACTTATGTTGACAATCTGAATTTGTTCGACATTTAAAAGTTCCATATTCTGCAATGAAAAAAGAGTATATAAGAGAATATAACTAAAATGCGATAACATATTGTATATAATACGTAAAGAAGAAACTTTGAAACGGATAAAAAAATGTTTTACGATCTACGTTAGTTAAAATAAAAGATATGGACAGTAAGATAATCATAAGATAAATAAACCTGACAATTTGTCATATTTTTTCGCCCTATGAAAGTAACAAATGGATTTATCAATTTATAATTATCTTCCTTTCCTAACATCAATTAAATTTTTTGCAGCTCTAATATAGTTGTATAAAACTCTTCCTGAAATAAAAAACATTACTAAGGCTATGTTTGGATTGGTGGTAAGGGATGGAATAGAGTGGAATGAAATGGTAAATAATTAAGTTCCATTGTTTGGATTTATAAAATATGAATGGAGTTGAGTGGAACACAATGGAACCGATTCCATTCCATTCCGTTCACTTCCCAAACGATAGAGCGGTAATTTTTTTTTCCATTCCATCATTGAATATCCAAACAATGGAACGAAATTTGTGTTCCACCCCGTTCCACTCCATTCCATTATGTTCGATCCCGCTCTGTTCCGTTCTATATCATCAATCCAAATAGAGCCTAAATGTCTCTTAAGTACAGACGTCTGAACGGATTTCACACGAGACTCTATTACAATATTAGAAATTGTGTTTGGCCTAACTTAACCTTATAAATTCCTTGAAAATGAGGTTTTCACTCACATATAATCTCCTATTCAGACAATTTTTCATCCAATATTGAATTCTTAACATTAACATATGCAAAGTTCTACTTTTTTTCATATCTATTAAAAGCAAACAAATCCTCTAAAGTTCCTTAAAAATATTAAAATGATTGAGTATTATAAATTTAAGTGTGATAAAAATCAAAATATTTAAAATAGTAAGTCATAGATATAAAAGTATATTCTTAGAAGTAAAAATACAAGGTTCTTGGAATTAGAAAAATAATATTTTCTTAAAATTATTGGATACCAACAAAATAACTATATGACTAAATGTCAAGTCATGAAATATTCTAGCAAGGCATTCATGTACTATCTTGGGTATGACACTAAATCAAGAATCACATGGGTACAAAATCTAATCTGGCAGTAAATATTTAACACAATTGCTTAGGAGATTCAAAAACCTCAGTTGAAATATATTGCAACAATACTATTTTTGACAATCAGAAACTTCAAGAAATAAAAATTTCTCTACAATGAAAAAAGAGAATAAAATTATGTAACTAAAGTGAAATATTATATATTGTGTAAGAAAAAAAGAAGGAAAAAAGAAAAGGGTAAAAAAATGGCTTACGGAATATTGATAGAGAGATAATCATTATGTAAATAAGCTTAACAAATTTAGACATATTTCCTGCCTTTAGGTGTAAAAATTGAATAAGTTATAAATACCTTTCTCTTCTTATATCAATTAATTAGTTTGTTTTTTAAGAAAAATTAAGAAGAATAGACATTATGACTCTTATGAGTTGTGAAAAATTCTTCATAAAGTCAAAATAAATATTAAGTGTCTTTTGAATACATCATCAAGTTGTGTGTGACTCTTTATAACACTTATTATAAAGTCATATAAAATACTTACCAATCATAAGAATTCATTATTATTTTTTATTCAATTTTCTATTATTTTATAACCTTTCAATATAGGAAAGGAAAAATAAAAAATTAATAATACTGGTGGACAACTTATCCATGCCTTAGTTGATTGTATTGCTATCAAAGTTAATATATAAAACACTTTATTATAGTCTTTAATAAAAAGGGGACTAAAAGTGTTTTACATATAAACTGAATTTATTATGAAGGCGAGGTCTAAGGTGGATGGGGACATTGGTCCTCCACCTGAATGATAACTCACTTTATGTATGGCTAATTAGGCCTTTGCAACTTGATTTATTACCTACTAATATGTGAAATTCTGTTCTCTGGCAGGACAGATGTCTTACACAATGTCTAGGACAATGTGTCAATAGTCCAGATGTACTAGACAACTGGTTCGACAACTGGTATGAGGATCACACGTTATTGCAGTACTGAAGATAAAAGAAAGCAATAAACAACACCAGTAATTTGTTAACCCAGTTCGGCACTTATAACAAGCCCTACTCTGGAGGATACCAATCCAGGAAGTGAACACTACTAATCCGAATTAATACTTAGCCTTACAACACTACCAAACACCTTTTGGCATGAACGCCTTTTCTTAATCCTAGCAATCTTCTACTCAAGGGCTAACTCCCCCTGAATATGAGAACCTACCCAACTCCCTCTAATCACTAATCCCAAGTGACGAAACAACTTTAAACTTAATCAGTTTAAAAGACCAAGTTGAATGACAACATTCAACGACTCAAAGCTTCAAAGTATCAAGAACAATACTAAGAGCCACTAAGTGTTTTGCATAGTGGGTACAAAACTTTGGACTCACAATCTTCAGTTATTGTGGGTTGAGATTTAAGCTCTATGTTGAGTCCTTTATATAGGCGTGCAATTCTTCAGATAATCTTCAGTCTTTCAGATGCACTCAAATAAGAGTTAGTTATAAACAAACTTGTTTCAAAACAAACTCCACAAAGATAAAGAATTAATCTCTATCCACTAATTAAATACGAATCCAATCGTATCTAACACATAGGATTAATAACAAACTTTATCATTAATCCTAATCTCAGCTTGTTACTAAAAGATTCGCGTTTTATCCAAATTAAAACAAACACGCGTGCTTAATGGATAAGCATTATCTTTTAAGGTGAACTGGGTCAAGATGTCCTACCCACATGTCTTAGGACATCTTGTTCAACATGCTGCCTATGCATGCTCTGAACCCAGTGACAAGATGTCTAGGACATCTTGTTCAACATGTTGCATCTGCACATCTTCAATATGCACAAGTGGTTTAGACTTAATTACTTCAGCATTGATGCTTTAGTTAAGTCACTCTGACCAAATTGTCTTAACCTTATGATGCAGCCAATCTCAGAAGAACTACAATCTCCCCCGTTGGCAAATTATGGCTAAAACAACCACTAACCACTTTGTTGAGTGTGCACTCTTCAGTCTTCAATCTTCAAATTCTTCAATATTCAAATTGATCTCTGTTGATGCAATATTCAATTCTGAATCTTCATGTCTTCAATGTCTTCGATCTTCAGAATCTTTGTGTGTCTTCAATATTCAGGACTTCTTCAATCTTGAATTTGTTATGAACCTTTTCTAGTAGGAGATAGTCTTAGTCTTGTCTTCACATGATTCATTACAGTGAATTTTCTAAGTCCAGGGATGAGATACCTAGTGACTTAGTGAACCAAAGTCTTGAGTTGCAGTGGAAAGTACTTAATCAGAGTGATCAAGACTTACTAGACTTCTTAGAGGTTCATATTGAGCTTTTAAGTTTTGCTCTGGACAAACTTGTTTTAGCATAGCTTTTTAGTTTTTTAATTTTTTTTTGAGGTTGCTATTTTATCATCCGTTAAAGCAAGAGAGTGAATTCTACTTGCCAAAGAGCTGTTCTATTATCAATTATTTCTCCCCCTTTTTACCATAATTTGTCAAAGGTTTTTAAAGGAAAAATTGCATTGATTAATAAGAGTGAAACGGCTTACAAAATTGCACACATAGTGCCGGATGTCAAAGCCTCCAATGTCTAGGACATTTGGTAGGCCACAATCTTACAGAAGTAGAACAGAACAAAAAGGAAAAATACAAAAGTACTTATTTTCCTAAGTTACCCAGTTGCTGTTCTTCACACTTCTTCTTCTTCTTGCTCTTCCTCAGCATGAGCAGCTCCAATTTCTTCTTCACCTTCACCCTTCTCCATGATGGACTTGATCAAATTGTCCACATGGGTCTTCCTTGCCGTGCTGACCCTAATGGTCTCTTCCAGAGTCTTTGAAATTTGCCTTAGTTCAGCCAGGACATCATCCTTGTTTGCTATAGGCATAGAGCTTGATGCTTCAGCAACCTCCTTCATCTTTGGGAACACAATGTCTGGGACATGTGTACCAGTAAAGAGCTTGTAGTCAAAGCTCAGGATTTGGGGCTTCTTGGTTGGAACTTCATCAGGGTGCAAGATTGTTGGAAATTGTCTGAGAATCATTCCAGTTATCAGACTTGTAAAGGCAATAGGCAGCTTCACTGCATATGTCTCAGCATGTTTCATTGTTTGGTTGAAAACGTGATCACCAAAGTTGATCTTCTTCTTAGTCCCAATTAGATAGATCATCTTTGCCAGCATTGGAGTGATCCCAGAGGCATGATTGGTAGGTGCCCAGTTTGCAGCTCCAATCCTTTTTAGGATAGCATACTTGACACTTAGAGTCCCTGTTGATAGCAATCCCTTCTTTGGCCATTCTTCCACTTGTCCTCCTGTAATCTCCTTAGTCACCTCATTGACTAAGTCAGCTTCATCAGTCTCAGTTGAACTGGTTCTCCCAAGGTACTCATTGATGGTGGTGGGGGAGAATTTCACATCTCTTCTTCTTACCCGAACCGTCCTAAACTCTTCACTTCCTTCACTACAGGCACGTGTGATGTTTACTATGAACTCCTTGACAAGCATTTCATAGCAATCTCCCAGGTCCTTGACAGTCTTCATTAACTCAGCTTTCTCCAAAAGCTCCATGATTTCTGCGAACTCTAGAGCATCTTGATGGAGTTCTCTTTCTTGAGCAATCCTCCGTTGATAGACGTACCTCCACTTTTGAGCGCTTTCCTCAGAGTGGAAAGAGACTATGTCCATTGGAGCTGGAGGAATGTTTGCAGGAATTCTTCTTCCTACAATCCTTTTTCTTCCAAATGTCGTGATGTCTAGGACATCGGGCTCGACATCAGACTCAGAGTCGCTTACAGCAACGACCTGTTTCCTTTTCTTGGAAGACTTGCCTCCAGAAGCTTTCTTTGTAGCTTTCCTCTTCCCTTTCTTCTCAGTGATAGGCGTCTCCACTTGCTTAGACCTATACGTTTTAGCCTTTCCTTTGACTAGTATGCTAATATGTATTCCTTCACTGTCATCAGAACTTTCCTCTTCAAGAACTTGTTGAGGCTGACTATCTTTCTTCATCCCTTGAAGAATCTTGGCCAGGGGGACCTCATCTTCATCTTCTTCTTCTTCCATTACTTGATCTTGAACTTCTTGTTCAGGACCTTGATCATGACCAGATGTTGGAACATGTGGTTCAACATCAGGTGTTGGAGCCTCTTCTGAAGGTATGGGTTGATCCAGGTTAGGATCAGCTTCTTCTTCATGAGGTTCTGATGGAATGTTGATAGTTTCTGCAGGAGAATCTTCTTTAGCTGGTGGAGAGTTCTGCTCAGCAACATTGCCCTGATGTTCATCAGTTGATGCTTCATTAGATGGTTTGACATTTGGTTCTTCTGAATTCTTTTGTGGTTCTTGATTCTCAGAAGGCTGGCTTTCAGGAATTTTAGAATCTTGTTCCTGAGTTGTGTCATTCCCTGTTGCATGAGTTTTCGTCTTTTTAGGGTTTCTCTTCTTCTTTGAACCCTTGGTTTTCTTCTTCTTGATTTCACCTTTTGTTGGAGGGATCATGCTGAGTGGTACATCGTTGGTGATAACCCCTTCTTGATCAACGCATAAGTCTTCAACCCTAGGCATTTGAGAGGATGCCTCGTTTGTAGTTGTCTTTGAATCATCTTGATTCGAGCTGTTGTTCTTGGATGATTTTTGAGACATTGTTGAAGAATGTTGTTTGGAAGAAAGAATTTCTGAGTTTGGAAGAGATGTCTGACAAGATGTTGAGACTTTTGGTAGTGTCACATATGAGGTCTTAGTAGCCTTTTATAGATTGATGGAGAACTTTAAGGCTACCTCTTTTTACGTGTAGATTTTTAATGTTTCTTTACTCTGCACGTTACCTCTATAGTGTTTATGACACGTTTTTGAGCGTGTGAATACCCAGAGGCACACTAACGCTCCCAACCAAAATCTCTTCAGCTTCTTGTCCAGTGTACAGATGTTGGGACATTTGGTAGGACATGTTGTCAACTTCTTCCTTGACAGACAAGCAAGCTATTTCTGGACCATTGTTGTGAGGTGTCCAAGTATAGCACTTATCACTTGACTTTATTCCTTTCATCACTACTTCTTGATCATTAGCAATGGTGCATTCATGATTGTTGAAGTGCACTTTTAGTCCTTGTTCACATAGCTTACTAATGCTAATCAAGTTTGCAGTGAGACCTTCTACTAGTAGAACATCATCTAGACATGGAGTATGTTGACCAGATAGTTTTCCAATGCCTATGACTCTACCTTTAACTCCATCACCAAAAGTAACACTTCCTTTTGTATGAGACCTTAATTCTCTAAGGTATCTCTCATCTCCAGTCATGTGTTTAGAACATCCACTGTCAAAATACCAATTTTTGTGTGGAGATATTCTTAGAGGAGTATGAGCCTTTTGAGGTGGTATTTGCTTGCATACTTTAGTCAGAACTTCCTTGTGTTTTACCCTTGGAGGTAGGATCTTCTTTTTGTTCTGACTTGGTGATTTAGGCTTCTGAGGGTAGACATGTAGGTAGAAGCATTCTGAAATTAGATGCCCAGTTTTTCCACAATGTTTACATCTTTTCAGTGGTCCGTTGTATTCTTTGTATTGGGGGGACACATGTTGAGCATGATGTTGGGACATGTGGTCTGACATATGCTTCCTTTGTTGAGCTGGAGGCTGAGACCTTTGTTCAAACCTTTTCTGCTTGTGTTGAGTCAGATGATGTGTCTTTGTCACCTGTTTCTTTTGTTCAGCAGGTTGTTGAGGTTTGGATCCTGTTTTCTTGTGCTTGTGCTGAGAAGGATGTTGTGACTTGTGGTTTGACATTTGGTCGTGAGGTCTATTCTTAGATAAAATTTTCTTCTCAAGAGCCTTGCTGTAGATGTCATACCCTAATCCCTTCTTGTCACTTGGGCTTCTACCAAGTTCAAGAACTTCTTCAAGCATGTCAGTTCCCTTGTTTAACATTCTCACAGATTTTGTCATCTCAGTGAGTTTTGAGTTTGACAAGGTAACTTGTTCTTTCAAAGCAGCTGTTGATGCTTCTAGTGCCTCCTTTTCTTGAGCAAGTAGTGTAACTTGTTTTCTCAAGCTAGTTGTTGAAACCTCTAGTGCTTCCTTCTCTTGAGCTAGTTTCTCCATCTCCTCATCTTGTTTTCTTATAAGTTCACAAGATTGTTCCCATTTAATGGTTGTCATACCCCATTTTTTGACCTTCTTACCCCTTGTATGTTTTTTCTCATTATTAGAATATTATGTTTTCTTATTATTATCATTTTATTATTAGTAATTTAAAAAATGCCAAAAATAGTATTTTATTCCGTTTACGCTGCTTAACTGTTTCATTTTTAAATAATTAACCACTTAGCTTTTTGAATTTGTTTTTTCACCATATATTTTCTTATGTCAATATTTACACATAAATAATTTTTTATTCCCATTTTACCCTTTTCATAAATTACAAAGAAATAGATTACTTCTTTTGCAAGTAACCTCTTTTTTCCCATCTCTTTATGATTTTGGCTTATAATCTTATTTCCATTATCTTTATATTTTATAAATATATCAAAAACATTTTAATTCCATTTTTATTTTACTTTTATTCATATTATTCTCATATTTAAATTCAAAAATAGATTTCTTCCACTACAAGTAACCTTTTTTATTCAAACTTTTTTCACTTGTTTTCAAATTAATCCCTACACCTCATAAACTTCAAAAGGTGACATTTTTACCCTTTATCAATTTACATTTTATTTTTCCCATTTTCATGTATTTTATTAAATCATTTTAATTGATTTTTCACCAATTTTCCATCACATTTAAATCCCACAAATTTCTCTTGATCCTTATCTCTTCAAATGATCCTAGAATATGCTCTCTCATCACAACACATCAGATCATAACAAGTGTCTCATTGATTGATCAAAGAATCACAAAAAATCCAATTTCTAAAAACTCTAAATTGCCCTTTCTTTCTCCCCAATTCAATCCTATCTTAACCTAATCATCCTTTATAAATAGGGAGCCTCATTTCAGAGCTAAAGGTTGCAAAAATTGGAGAAGAAACCCACATTCACGAAATCAAATTTCATCAAATTTTCAAAATTCCAAAAACACCAAATCAACCTCATATCTTGCAATTAACACATCAAACACCTTCTATAAGCCTCCAAAAACAAAAACCCACCACAAGATTGAAGTTCTAGAGCCATTTCCAAGATCGTTTCGAAGAGGAAAGTTCGTGAAAAAGTCAAGATCATATCACGCGTTTCTGGTAGCTTTCTTCTCCCTTTTTATCTTGTTTCATCTAGTTATAAGGTGTAGAAACTTTCTGGATCATTACTTTGGCTTAATATGTGTTAAAATGTTAGTTTGAGTTTTAATTTAAAAACTTTAATCCGTTCGTTTTTTTATTTACAAGCTTTATTTCGCGAAACTAATATCATTTTTGAGTTCCTCGTGAAAACACGAGGAGAACTGTGTATGTTTTGTCCATTTCTGGGCACTTTTGAAGAACGCTGGTGACCGGAGTTGTCACCGGAAGTTCTAGCTTCACCGGAGAAGATGAAACACGCGTGCTCCTTCGCTTTTTCCAGTTTAAATCGAAACTGTCTGATAGATTTAACGGAGCGCGCGCGTTTTAGACTTCCCACCGTCAGATCTCATTTAGTGATTGATCTGACGGTTGTGAAGCTGTGGCGTTATCCCACGCGTCACACTGGATTCTTCCCTGCTGTTGTTCCACGCGTGTTCCTTGTATTTGCCAGATTCAATCGTGTCCATTGGATTGATCCAGTGGCGCGTGTGTAGATGTGATTGTATCCGTCAGATCCTCTCTGATGAGGATCAGATGGCTGTAAATCGTGATCTCACGTGTACGCGTCACACACGATCTAGGCCTATAAACTTCAGATATTTTTTTTTTTGCACGCCTGGGCTTGGGCTTTCTGGGCCTTTTTGCTTCTCTGCACCCCCTTTCTAATATTATCTGTTATTTACACCTCCCCTTTTATTTAATTTTATTTTTAATTTCTGAGATGTTTATTATTATTGTAATTATATTTTAGGTTATTATTGACTGATATATCATGAAATAAATTTTTAATTCATTCATTTGCTATTTTTTCTCATATTATTTAAATGTTATCACTTAATTATGTATTAATTAGTTAATGGTTGTTTAAATTATTTTAATTATTAACTAATGATGCAAGATACATGATATATGTTTGTTTAAGCAATTTTAGCCTATTAAGCACAAAGTTGTGTTTTATTTTAATTTTTGTCATTAATTAATTTAATTGTTAATGAATGTCTTTTAATGTTGTTAAATTAATTTTTCTTGATCTTATTTGTTATAAATCCTTAATTTTTTTATTAAAAACATTACTCTCTGCCATTTGTTTATTTTCATTATTGTCACATGATTTTCCAATTTTTTTTGTTAATTAAATGCAAGATTCATATGCTATGCTTATTTAGTTGATTTTATTTAGTATTTTTTGACTTGTTAATGTTGCTTGATTTCACCCTATGATTTGAGAATGTGCTTGAGACTTGTTTTCATGTTAGCTCTAGGCTTGTTAGTTATGGTATGTCTTGGCCTAAGTGTTTTTGATTAATTGTGAGTCATACTTTATCTAATCAAATTCCTAGGAATATTTGCATGATAGATTAAAATGCTTGATGATTTTTATGTTAATCCTCATGACATGATAGTTTATTATTTTTTATTGTCTTCATAGTTTATTATTTTTGATTGTCTTTATCTCATATGAAATTCCTGGCACGCTAGATACGATGTTGTATACAATGCTATAGCTTCTTAGCACTGAAAACGTAATGCTGTAAACAATGCTATAGCATCCTACTGCGTAAAACTCAAGATAAGTAAAAACAAATATCTAAAAGCAAGTAAAGAACACGGGATATTTGTTAACCCAGTTCGGCGCTCAAAGCAAGCCCTAGTCTGGGGGATACCAATCCAGGAAGGAATATCACTATAATAGTCCTAGTTGTAAGTCTTCAGCAAACACACGTTTACAACTTAAAACCTAGGCATCTACCAATGATTCTTCAACCTAGGAACTCCTAAGTCTGAGATCCCATCTCACTCCCTTGCAACCTTACAAACAGCAAGGATTTCAAATACACAAGAAAAAGTATTTTGGAGACACACTCCTAAAACTAACACTCGTACCTAAAGGCTTAGAGTGCACAAATACACACAATCCTAACTCCGTACTTCAAAGCTTAGGAGAGGATCACACAAAATACAACTCAATAACACACGTCCTTAGCTTGTATCAAGGTGACACAAGAAAGGCTCACAATTAACAATACACACGCAAAAACCTAGAGAGCTAGACAAACAATACGACGGCGTGAACAACCACAAATTAGGTTTTGCATAACCTTTTTATACTCCAGCAAAGTCCTTGATTCTGAAATAATCATTAGCTTGATTTTGCTTGACTCAAGTCTTTGACCATATTAATTAAAAGGATTTTTTCCTAAAATATACTTCAAAGATACTCTTCATAGAAATACTCTAGTCAAGGATCTGAAGTAATAAATGATAATCCTCAATAAAAGCCAAACACACAGGCGCCATGCAAGATTCATGAAACAGAAAAAACGAATCATGCCATAAATAGAAATGCGCGCATTTATAATACCAAATGCCGGATACGATGTTGTAGCATCTTGCACCGCATCCTGCTCACCAAAAATGCAGCCAATACATAGGACTCAACAAACTCCCCCTTTGGCAAATTTTTGGCTAAAACATATAATGACCATACAGATACTTAAACAGATACTTCAACTACATTTCTTTTTCTCAACACAAGCACACATGGATAAAGATTTGTAGAGACTATTCTTCAAAACAGATTCCATACTACTTCTTCATGGAGACCAGTAAACAAGAATATACATGTATCTTTTAAGAATATCAGAGAGGCATGCAACAGCGGAACATATAAAACAACTTAGCCTTAGATGGTCAGAGCAATCTAAATTGACAGGATGCTGTAGATAATGCTACAACATTTCACACTACATCCCCCCCTGCACATATGCATAGGATGTTGGAGCATCTTATCCAACATCTCCCCCTGCAGATCATATCTCAATATTCTAGGGCACTTATGCACAGATCATACAGGTCCACACATACACATACTTCATGCACTCAATTTTAACAAACATATCATTACCATAGCAGTGCAGATTAACAGCAGGCGAGATCAAATAGGAAAACACTCAGATAAACAATCAAAGTACCAAATTTATTCTCCCCCTTTTTGCCACAAATTTGACAAATTTAGCAGTACAGAGTTATGAGGTTCAGGAGCTTATTACAAAACAGGAATCAGGGTCATCAGAGTCTCAGCCCATATAACAGAACAGTAACAAAAGTACCAAATGAACACAAAAGAAACAAAAAAATGACAAGGCAGCACAGATAACATCCTTTATTCAGAAGCACTGGAATCAATCACCTCCAGCTCCTCTGTATCACCACCAGCATCTTCATTTTCTGCTCCATCAGATGCTGCAGCATCATTCACAGCATCATGACCCACATCAGTACCAGCACTAAGACCTGCTTCCTCAGCTTCCTCTTTCTTCAGGGCAGATATTACCAGCTCAAGCCCTTTCTTCTGCTCATCCAGAGCTTGCACAGTAGCTTCCAATGAGGCAATCATATCCTTCCTACTCAGAGTTGAAGGGGGATCTTCCCTAGGCACAGATTTGCTTGTCATAGGCCCTGCTATATCAGCAGCATGGGTCCCTTCAAACAGCCTAAAATGGAGAGAAAGAGGTGCTTCTCTCTTGAGGGGTTCATCAGCAGCAGTCAAAATATTTGGGTGTTGATCAAGGATAATTCCACAGATGAGACTTGGAAAGGCTATAGGCATCTTGATTGCCCAAGACTTGCCATGAGCCATGGTTTGCTCAAAAATATAGGACCCATAATCAGCAACAGTAGCAGTTCCAATAGAATAAATAAGCCTAGATATGCCAGTGGCTATATGAGATGTATGGGTAGTAGGAACCCAATTTACAGTTCCTATTCTGTTCAGGACAGCATACTTCACAGAGAGCATACAAGAAGGTACCTTACCTTTAGATGGCCACACCTTGACCTGGTTGGCTGTGATGGTCTTGCACACTTCATTATTGGTAACATCAATGGCAGTGTAGTCATCCTCCTGCCTACCCAGATATCTGTTGATGATCTTTGGAGAGAACACCACACATTTGTTCCTAACCCAAACCTTCTGATATTCATTGCTGAGAGGATTGTCACAGTCTTCAGCAATGTTGACAACAAACTCTTTCACAAGCTTGGCATAGCAGTTGCTCAAGCCACTAACAGTCTTCATTAAGCCAGCATCATCCAACAACTCAACTACCTCCTTCCAAGCCAGTGTTTCAGCAGACAATTCCCTTTCCAGCCCTATCCTTCTTGCAAATACATACTTCCACTTCTTTGCATTATCCACAAAGTGAAATGATACATCATCAATGGGTACATCAGGGACATTAGTTGACACCATCTTTCTACCAACTTTCTTCTTGGATGCTGGGATGCTTGGAGCATCGTGTTCAGCATCATCATCAGACACATCAGTAACAACCTTCTTCTTCTTCAGAGCTCTCTTCTGAGGTGAGGGTGTGATGCTAGGAGCATCTTGCTCAGCTTTATACTCAGAGTCACTAACATTCTTCCTTTTGGAAGCTTTCTTCTTTGGTTGAGCAGGAATCTCAACCTTGCTAGAGCTTCTACTGGGTCCCACAACTTTCCTCTTAGGTGACTTTGTGGGCACACTCTTTTTCTTCTTCACAGACTTTGGTGCTTCTTTTTCCACCTCAGCCTCTTTGCCTTTCCTTTCCCTTAGACGCCTACCAATACCTGTTTTTCCTGCAAGGGTTGACCCAACAGATTTGACAACAACAATATCTTCTTCCTCACTTGCTTCCACATCAGCAGTCTTCGGAGCTTCACCTTGGTCAGGTTCAGCATCAGATGCCACAACATCTTCAACAACATCTTTGTCAGCTTCTTCTCTTACCAGGGATGCTGAAGCATCAGGTGTCGCATCCTCTTGAGAGATGCTATTTGCTAGAGATTGAAGCACATCACCAACAATATGATCCTCCTCATTAAGTTCATCTTCCTTAGGAGAATCAGGACCAGAAGATTGTGTGTTAATGTTTGTTGATTGGCTCATTTTTGTATGAACAACTTTGTGCTACAATGTTGGATGCAATGTTTCAACATCCGGATACCTTTCCAGGTTGAGTGAAACGCGCGCTCATTTAATGTGTCATCCTTTAAATATGGAAAACGCGCCTTCTTGATTATGGTTCATTTATTAGAAGATCTCTACGTGATTATTTCCAGAAGTGCTCTGCTTTGCTTATGGAAACATTTGACCAAGCTCACAAATCACGTGTGGAATTGTGCAAGGATATTGAAGCCCAAGTTTCAAAGAAGCCCATGAAGACTCTTAGTATATAAGCTTCTTTGTAACCCTAGTTTCAGTACGTTTGTGTTGTATTCTGAAAGCATATCTTTTTGTGTTAGGATTTTGTGTTAGATAACTTGTGAGCCTACCTTGCATTTCCTTTATGCAAGCCTAGGACATAGGATATTGTATTTGTGTGTAAGACTACTCCAAAGCTTTGAAGCACGGAGTTGATTTTGTTTTAGAGTGTGTAATCAAATTACTATATCTCTGTCTAGTATCACAAGGTGTGTGATTGATTAGGAGATGAGATGGGATCTCAGACTTAGGAGTTCCTAAGTTGTAGTTGCACAAGATAGTGTCTAAGTCATAAGTTGTAAACGGGTGTGTTTAGCTTAGGATTAGAACTATCATAGTGGACTCCTCTCCTGGATTGGTATCCCCCAGACTAGGGCTTGTTTAAGCGCCGAACTGGGTTAACAATTGAACCGTGTCCTTTACTTCTTGTTAACTTTATTTATTTTATCGTTCGTGCTTTTTGGTGAATGTTCCAACACCGTACTCAACATCTCAAGTATTGGAACATTGCATAGCACATTCCAAACCTGCGTGCCGGAATTTCAATTGGCATCAGAGCAGGCACCCTGCCTGTACCTGGGTGAGATCTAGGGAAGATATTTTCTGGCGCTATGGAAAAGGAAGGAGGATTTGTCAACAGACCACCTTTGTTGGATGGAACGAATTATGATTACTAGAAGTCTCGTATGGCTGCATTTCTCAAGTCCATTGACTCTCAAGTCTGGAGGGCTATTTTGTCAGGTTGGGAAGCTCCTGTTGTCACTGACAAAGATGGGAACAAAACAAATGTTCTGAAAGCAGAGCTTGAGTGGACTAAGGAAGAACAAGATCTGTCTACCTACAACTCCAAAGCCATCAATGCCTTGTTCAATGGGGTTGATAGAAGCATGTTTCGGTTGATCAAGAAATGTGTAGTTGCCAAAGAAGCCTGGGACATCTTGGAAACTGTACATGAAGGAACATCTAAGGTAAAAATGTCTAGACTTCAACTTCTTACTACAAAGTTTGAAAGCTTAAAGATGAAAGAGGATGAAAGTGTTCATGAATTCTACATGAACATTCTGGATATAGCCAACTCGTTTGATGTACTTGGTGAAAAAATGAGTGATGCTAAGTTGGTCAGGAAAATTCTCAGATCACTCCCTAAGAGATTTGATATGAAAGTCACAGCTATAGAAGAGGCACATGATATCAACACCATGAAGGTTGATGAACTAATTGGCTCTCTTGAAACTTTTGAATTGGCTATAAATGAAAGAGGTGACAAAAAGAGCAAGAGTATAGCTTTTGCCTCCAACACTGATGACTGTGAATCTACTGATGGTTTTGATGAAGATGATGGATTCTCTGAAGCCTTGGCCATGGTTGGTAGAAAACTCAGACAAGCTTGGAAACAAAAACCAAATGGGCAGAACATCCGATTCAACATCAACACTCAGCCTGACAGGTTCAAAAGAGGTAAAAGTGATGAGAAGCAGGTCCCCTCAAAAGGTGTACAATGTCATGAATGTGAAGGGTATGGTCACATAAGAACTGAGTGTGCTACCTTTCTCAAGAAACAGAAGAAGAGCATGACTGTTACTTGGTCTGATGAAGATGACTCTGAGGAAGAAAGTGCATCAGCAAAATGTGTAACGGCTCTTGCTGGAGTATGTGCATCAGATGTTGAGTCTGTTGATGAAGGACTATCATATGATGATCTTCTTGCATCTTATAGAGACCTATATGAGAAGGACTTGGAAATCAACAAGGTGCTACATAGGCAAAAGAAGACCATTGCTCAACTTACTGTTGAAAGAGATGAAGGATTAAAGAAAATAGCAGGACTAACTGATGAAGTTGGTCAACTTAATTCTCAGCTGGAGAATACCATGAAGCAGATCAGAATGTTAAATACTGGAACAACAGTCTTGGATGAGATTCTGGATCGTCAAGAAAAGAACAAAGGTGTTGGAATAGGTTTTGACTACAGGAAGATGAAACAGCACAAGAATACAGAGAAGTTCATTCCTGCAGAGAATGTATATGATCCCACATCTGGAAAGCAGATGTTGAAACGTCCTGTTCAACATCATGGGTCAAGCTCAAACAGAAGACCTAGAAGATGGGTTTGTCATCATTGTGGCAAAAGAGGACACATAAGGCCTTACTGTTTCAAACTATATGGATATCCTCAATGGTACCATCACAATACAGCTGAACAAGTCAACACTTCCACACACCAGCCTGAGAAGGAATGGAAGCCAAAACTTGAAAATAAGGAAACAGCTCAGATTGCTCACATTGCTCTCAAAGCCACTTCTAGAAACTGTTGGTATTTTGACAGTGGGTGTTCAAGACACATGACTGGGGAAGATGGTTACCTAGATGAGCTTGAACCATATGCTACTAGCTATGTGACTTTTGGAGGTGGAGCCAAAGGTGAGATTGTTGGCATTGGGAAAACTGTCAAGAGAGGACTACCTAAGCTAGAAAAGGTGCTGCTTGTGAAGGGATTAACTGCAAACCTGATCAGTATCAGCCAACTATGTGATCAAGGTATGAAAGTGGATTTCACTGATTCTAAATGTGAAGTTAGAAATGCACAGGGTAAAGTGGTGATGACAGGAATGAGATCAAAGGACAACTGCTATCACTGGGTTGATGTTGAAGATGCAAACATCTCTACATGTCTGGTTAGTAAGGAAGAGGAAGTTTGGCTGTGGCACCAGAAGTTAGGCCATCTACATCTGAGAGGGATGAAGAAAGCCATTTCAACTGGAGCAATAAGAGACCTGCCTAAGCTCAACATTGAAGAGGGCAGAATATGTGGTGAATGCCAGATTGGTAAGCAAACTAGAATGTCCCATCAGAAGTTGGAACATCAGGTAACCACAAAGCCTCTTGAACTACTGCACATAGACCTTATGGGACCAATGCAAGTGGAAAGCATAGGGGGAAGAAGGTATGCTCTGGTAGTAGTTGATGACTTCTCAAGGTTCACATGGATTAACTTCATCAGAGAAAAATCAGACAGTTTTGATGCTCTCAAGCTTCTTTGCTTACAACTTCAAAGAGAGAAGGATCTGTCAATTGTGAGGATCAGAAGTGACCATGGAAGAGAATTTGAAAATGCTAAGCTCTCTAAATTCTGTGAGTCAGAAGGAATAAAGCATGAGTTTTTCTCACCAATTACCCCACAACAAAATGGAGTAGTGGAAAGGAAAAACAGGACCCTACAAGAATCTGCAAGAGCCATGTTACATGCTAAGAAACTCCCATACCACTTTTGGGCTGAGGCTATGAACACTGCTTGCTATGTTCACAATAGAGTGACCATGAGAAAAGGTACAAACTGCACTATCTATGAGCTATGGAAGGATAGGAAACCAACTGTAAAGTATTTCCATGTATTTGGAAGTAAGTGTTATATCCTGGCTGACAGAGAACAAAGAAGAAAAATGGATCCAAAGAGTGATGAAGGGATTTTCTTGGGATACTCAACAAATAGTAGTGCCTACAGGGTCTATAACTCTAGAACCATGACCATGATGGAATCAATAAATGTGGTAATTGATGATCTTGGTATTGACACTGATGCAGATGTTGCAGCAGATGTTGAAACATCCCCTCCTACAGGAACATCTGTTGAAAACAGGACAGATGCTCAAGAAGATGAAGAAGTAAGGGAGACTCACACTGTCAGCAAAGGTCCCTCAGTCAGGGTTCAGAAGAACCATCCTCAAGAACTCATTATTGGTGATCCTCAACAAGGAATCACTACCAGAAGAACTAATGAGGTAATTAGTAATTCCTGTTTTGTATCTCTGATGGAACCAAAGAATGTCAAGGAAGCTCTTAAAGATGAATACTGGATTGAGGCCATGCAAGAAGAGCTCAATCAATTCAAAAGAAGTGAAGTTTGGGACTTGGTACCTAGACCAAATGGAGTCAATGTCATTGGCACTAAATGGGTCTATAAGAACAAGTCTGATGAGAAGGGAGTAGTTACTAGAAACAAGGCAAGATTGGTTGCTCAAGGCTACACTCAAGTAGAAGGTCTTGACTTTGATGAAACTTTTGCACCAGTAGCTAGGTTGGAAGCTGTCAGACTTTTATTAGGAGTTGCATGCATATTAAAGTTTAAATTGTATCAAATGGATGTCAAAAGTGCTTTCCTAAATGGGTACTTACAAGAAGAAGTATATGTTGAGCAGCCTAAGGGGTTTGTAGACACAAAGTGTCCTGACTATGTGTACAGACTGAAGAAGGCTTTGTATGGATTGAAGCAAGCTCCTAGAGCTTGGTATGAAAGACTTACTCAATTCTTAGTGAATCATGGCTATAGGAAGGGAGGTTCGGACAAGACTCTATTTGTTAGGGAAAGTGAAGGAAAATTGATGATAGCTCAGATTTATGTTGATGATATAGTGTTTGGTGGGATGTCGGATCAGATGGTCCAACATTTCATTTCCCAGATGCAATCTGAGTTTGAAATGAGTTTGGTAGGAGAACTAACCTACTTTCTGGGACTACAGGTTAAGCAAATGGAAGACACAATATTCATTTCCCAAAGCAAATATGCTAAAAATATTGTGAAAAAGTTTGGTCTAGATTCAGCTAGTCACAAGAAGACTCCAGCACCCACACATTTAAAGTTGACCAAGGATGAAAGTGGCATGTCTGTGGATCAAAGTCAGTATAGAAGTATGATAGGGAGCTTGCTCTATCTCACTGCAAGCAGGCCAGATATTACTTTTGCTGTTGGTGTGTGTGCCAGATATCAAGCTGACCCAAAAGTCAGTCATCTTGCTCAAGTGAAGAGAATTTTGAAATATGTCAATGGAACTTGTGATTATGGAATTCTGTATTCTCACAGTGATTGCTGTAAGCTCATTAGATATTGTGATGCAGATTGGGCAGGAAGTGCAGATGACAGAAAAAGTACCTCTGGTGGTTGTTTCTTCCTAGGTAACAGTCTAATCTCTTCACTTGAGTAAGAAACAAAATAGTGTGGCTTTATCTACTGCAGAGGCAGAATATATTGCAGCTGGTAGTTCGTGCTCTCAAATGATGTGGATGAAACAAATGCTTCAAGAATACAATGTTGAACAGGATGTTCTAACATTGTACTGTGATAATTTGAGCGCAATTAACATCTCCAAGAACCCTATTCAGCATAGTAGAACTAAGCATATTGACATTCGTCATCACTTTATAAGGGATCTTGTTGAAGATAATGTTATTACATTGGAACATGTGAATACAGAAGAACAAATCGCTGATATATTCACAAAGGCGTTAGACTTGAAGCAATTTGAGAAGCTCAGGGGTATGTTGGGTATTTGCTTGCATGAGGAATCATAGCAGTTAATGGGCTTTAGGCGTGCAACTGTCACTTTTCCCTCTCTCTTATATTTTTGCACGCAATCCAAGGAAAATCAGAATCATATCATTACTTTCCCTTTTCAACCGTTCCTCACACGTTATATACCTCACTTCTCAACTTCCTGTGTTTCTAATCCTAGTTTTATCGTTGCCGTCATAAAACCCTCCATCTCTCTCAACTCTCTGCAACAATTATCAAAGATTGGTCAAATCATGTCTTCATCCACAAAAACCCCCACAAAGTCACGATCTACAACCTCTGTTCCTATCAATCAAACTGCTACTAACGAGGTTCCTTTGAATGCTGACCCTATCTCCACTGTTCTCCCTGATGAGGTCATTGCTATTACTCCTCCTAGGACGAAATCAAAGAAGAAGAAATCGAAGAAGAGTAGCAAATCCGTTCCAGAATCTCAAACGGTCACTAAACCTAAGAAGAAGGAACGAAAGCTGAAAAGGGGTGAGTGTCGTTTCCCTTTGAACATGCATGATCTCATGACTAAGGATGATCCTTTCAATCTCGAGAAAAAGGGCGATGTTGAATCATCTAAGGATCCTATCAAAGATGCAGATGTTGGAGCGTCTTCCAAAGCCACTAATGTTGCCGCTTCTACCAAATCTAATAAAGGTAATTTTTCTGAAACCCTAGGATCTGCTGAAAACCTAGGTCTAGATGCCTTGAATGAAGCGATTGATAACATGGATGTTGATAAGCCTGCTGTAGTAGTTGAAAAGAAAGGGGATGATACTGTTCATCAAACCCCTGAGATTCCTGAGGATACTCAGAATGTTGGATCGGATGTTGAAACATCCTTGGACCAACAAGCCAACATCTCTGAGGGTAATACAGAGGTAGTTGCTGAGAAGGATGATGTTGTAGTTGATGCTGAGAAGGAAGTTAGTAAACCATCTAGTGACCCTGATTTGGCTAAAAATACTCAGGGCATGCCTGAAACCACTGTTGAAATTCATTCTGAGGATGAGGAAACCTCTGTTCAACAGGAACATGAGGTCATTGATGTAGCTGATACTGCTGATGATGGTGTTGATGAGGTCCCTATCTCTCAAGCTTTTGGAATCTCCAAGCGCTTGAGGAGTAGCAAGGGCAAATGTGTTGCTGGGTTACAAGAAACACCTCAACCTGTGAAGAAGGCTACAGGTAAAAGTGTGGGAATAGGTCCTAAGAAGGGTTGGAGTAAGGTGACTCCCCAAGTCTCTGCTGTTAAGACAAGGAAAAGGAAGGCTGCTGCCTCAAGTGAGACAGATTACAATGTTGAAGAGGATGTGCCAAACATCCCAGTTACTAGTTCTAGTGTGAAAAAGTCTGCTGTCAAGTCTGCTATGAAGAGAGTCCCTCCTATTGTCAAATCTGTGCCAACTGACAAGATCTCTTTCCACTATCCTGAGTATTCACATAGGTGGAAATTCATTTATCACAGAAGACTGGCTTTGGAAAGGGAATTAGGAGAGGAAGCTATGAAAGTTGTGGAGATTGTGGATTTAATTAGAGAAGCTGGCCTTATGAAAACTGTCTCTAAGTTGGGTCCCTGTTATGAGCAAATTGTCAAGGAATTCCTGGTTAATATCCCTGAAGATTGTGATGACCCTGCATCTGATGATTTTCAAACTGTCTTTGTCAGAGGTGAAATAATCAAATTCTCTCCTCAAATCATTAACAATTATCTGGGTATTGTGGAGGAAGAGTGTGAACCACTGAAGGTGTCTGATTCTCAGGTTTGCAAAGTGATAACAGCAAACCAAATCAAAGTCTGGCCAAAGAAAGGTAAGATTCCTTCTGTCAAGCTGTCTGTGAAGTATGCTATGTTAAATAGGATAGCTGCAACCAACTGGGTTCCTACTACCCATTCTTCTGATGTAGCCAATGAGTTAGGAAGGTTGATTTTTGCTATTGGAACTCACAAAAGGATCAATCTGGGTATGTTTATTTTTTATCAGACCATGAAGCATGCCAAGACAACAGCTGTCAAACTCCCAATTGCTTTCCCCACTCTGTTGTGTGATCTGATACTTGAACAACAGCCTGTCCTCAAGACTGTTGCTGATGTGGCCAAGCCTAGAGAGGCCCCACTGTCCTTCCACTTCAAGCTGTTTGCCAAGCATCATGCTCCAGACATTGTTGGAACATCTGGTACTAAAGCCCCAGAAATCACCATGTCAAGGAAAGAAATTGTTGATGCTCTGAAGGACACCTGTGCCATGCTGGATGAGAAGAAATCTCTGTTTGAAAAGATGATAGCTGCACTTGAGAAGGAAGAAGAGGTTGTTGAAGCTGTAGGTAGCCAGAATGAGGAAGAGAATGCTAAAGACAACACTGAGTCTGAGGCTGCTAATTCTGGAGATGAGGAAGAGACTGATAGCAGCGCTGAAGATTGATCATCTTCTCATTTTTTCTTTTGCTATTTTGTTACTTTTGCTTCTAGTACTATGTGTGGACAACCCCATTTTCTCTGCTGGTCTGTAATATTGGGCTAGGCCCAGACTACTTGTGTGGATCTATAATTTATTTCCTGCTTATGGTATGCCTTTATTTGGCAAATTTTGTGACTAAAAGGGGGAGTAAATGTGCTGTGCTTTAATTTCTATGCTCTGCTATGTGTTCTGCGATGTGCCAGATGATGTTGAAACATCCTCCCATACTGGATTGAGGGGGAGTGATGTTGTCCTTGCAGGTGATCAGTGATTGAGGGGGAGTGTGCTTATGTTTTATCCCTCAATGTGTTACATGATGTTGAAACATTCGTGCATGTGATATAGAATCTTATGGCAAATTCTGTGTGCTTCTGCTGTGTGTTTTGCCTCTGATGTTCATCTTAAGTATAAGTGTAGTGTAAGAATGCTCTCTTGATTTGTGTGTTTGTGTTGATCAGAAGATTCATACCATCTGTGCTATAGATGATTGTCTACCAGGTTCTAGGTTGTTTTAGCCAAAAATTTCGCCAAAGGGGGAGATTGTTAATGTTTGTTGATTGGCTCATTTTTGTATGAACAACTTTGTGCTACAATGTTGGATGCAATGTTTCAACATCCGGATACCTTTCCAGGTTGAGTGAAACGCGCGCTCATTTAATGTGTCATCCTTTAAATATGGAAAACGCGCCTTCTTGATTATGGTTCATTTATTAGAAGATCTCTACGTGATTATTTCCAGAAGTGCTCTGCTTTGATTATGGAAACATTTGACCAAGCTCACAAATCACGTGTGGAATTGTGCAAGGATATTGAAGCCCAAGTTTCAAAGAAGCCCATGAAGACTCTTAGTATATAAGCTTCTTTGTAACCCTAGTTTCAGTACGTTTGTGTTGTATTCTGAAAGCATATCTTTTTGTGTTAGGATTTTGTGTTAGATAACTTGTGAGCCTACCTTGCATTTCCTTTATGCAAGCCTAGGACATAGGATATTGTATTTGTGTGTAAGACTACTCCAAAGCTTTGAAGCACGGAGTTGATTTTGTTTTAGAGTGTGTACTCAAATTACTATATCTCTGTCTAGTATCACAAGGTGTGTGATTGATTAGGAGATGAGATGGGATCTCAGACTTAGGAGTTCCTAAGTTGTAGTTGCACAAGATAGTGTCTAAGTCATAAGTTGTAAACGGGTGTGTTTAGCTTAGGATTAGAACTATCATAGTGGACTCCTCTCCTGGATTGGTATCCCCCAGACTAGGGCTTGTTTAAGCGCCGAACTGGGTTAACAATTGAACCGTGTCCTTTACTTCTTGTTAACTTTATTTATTTTATCGTTCGTGCTTTTTGGTGAATGTTCCAACATCGTACTCAACATCTCAAGTGTTGGAACATTGCATAGCACATTCCAAACCTGCGTGCCGGAATTTCATTGTGTCTTCTCAGTTTCCACAACAGTTTCCCCTTTTTCAGCATTAGGGATTTGAACAGTATTAGTGTCGATCTGCTCACTTTGAGAGGTTGCTGTAGCATCAACACCTACAACCAGTTTATCAGAGCCCTGATTGGCTAAAAGAAACCCTTGCATGTCGAAATCGGAGTTATATCGAGATTTGGATTTCTTGATTCTTGGTTTCTTACTTCCCGTTGTCTTAATTTTCTTTGAGGACTTGGGTTTAGAAGATGAGGTTTTGTGGGGTTTGATGTTGAGAGCAGATGCAACAGAGGGGTGAATGGTGGAGATGGGAACAGCATTGGTGATGAAGTTGGGTTGAGGTTCATGAGATGGTGAAAAATGATTTGGAGAAGCGGCGGTGGGAGAGTTAACAGGGGATGATTGAGACATGGTGACGGCAAAGATTAGAAAATAGGATTGAGAGTTAGAGATATGTGAGGGTTGAATGTGGAGGTTTGGTAGAGAAGTGAAGAAGTTATAGTGAGATGTAGAATAAAAATGGAAAGAATCAAGATGAAAAGATTTGAAATAAAAATAACCAACAATATGTGGTGGCGTGTTAAGAGAGTGATTTAGGCCATGATTGCCTTGATCAACGTGCAGCCTTTGTTGAAGAAAAGTAACCGCTGCACGCGCCACTAACGGTAACTGCTATAACTCCTCATGGAGGCAAATTCCCAACTTGCCCCTTAGCTTCTCAAACTGTACGGCATCAAGTGCTTTTGTAAAGATGTCAGCCACTTGTTCTTTTGTACCAACATGTTCCAAAGTGACAATTTTGCTTTCAACAAGATCTCTTATGAAGTGATGACGGATGTCAATATGTTTTGTCTGGCTATGTTGAACAGGATTTTTAGAGATGTTTATGGCACTCATGTTGTCACAGTACAATGTCATAGCATCTTGTACAACATCATACTCAGTCAGCATCTGCTTCATCCAAACAAGTTGTGAGCAACTACTCCCAGCAGCTATGTACTCAGCCTCAGCTGTGGATAAAGCCACACAGTTTTGCTTCTTACTAAACCAAGAAATCAAGTTATTTCCGAAGAAGAAACAACCTCCTGAAGTGCTTTTTCTGTCATCTGCACTTCCAGCCCAATCAGCATCACAATATCTATAGAGCTTAGAATCTTCAGAATGAGAGTATATTATTCCATAGTCACTAGTTCCATTCACATATTTCAAGATCCTCTTGACCTGAGTCAAGTGGCTAACCTTAGGGTCAGCTTGATATCTGGCACAAACTCCAACAGCATAGGTGATGTCAGGCCTACTTGCAGTCAAGTATAGCAGGCTTCCAATCATGCTTCTATATAAACTTTGATCCACACTGATTCCTTTTTCATCCTTAGTAAGTTTCAGATGAGTAGGTGCTGGTGTTCTCTTGGATGTAGCACTTTCCATACCAAACTTTTCTACTATGTTTTTTGTATACTTACTCTGAGATATAAATATGGTATCATCCATTTGTTTGATTTGAAGTCCAAGAAAATATGTCAATTCCCCAACAAGGCTCATTTCAAATTCAGATTGCATTTGCTTGACAAAATGTTGTACCATTGTGTCTGACATCCTACCAAACACTATGTCATCAACATAGATTTGAGCTATAATAAATTTACCTCTTTCTTGCTTAACAAATAAGGTCTTGTCTGAAGCTCCCTTTCTGTAACCTTGATCTTCCAAG
The DNA here is from genome assembly GCA_954870985.1 of Trifolium fragiferum. Lineage (NCBI taxonomy): Eukaryota > Viridiplantae > Streptophyta > Magnoliopsida > Fabales > Fabaceae > Trifolium > Trifolium fragiferum. Next base: position 27,669,525 of record OX940792.1, read on the forward strand.
AATTGAGTCAACCTTTCATACCAAGCCCTGGGTGCTTGCTTCAACCCATATAGAGCTTTCTTCAATTTGTACACATGACTTGGATGTTCAGGATCAACAAAACCTTTTGGTTGTTCAACATACACTTCTTCCTGTAGGTATCCATTTAGAAAAGCACTTTTTACATCCATCTGGTAAAGTTTGAATTTTAGAATGCAAGCAACACCCAGAAGGAGCCTGATGGATTCTAGCCTTGCAACAGGTGCAAAAGTTTCTTCAAAATCTAGACCTTCAACTTGAGTATATCCCTGTGCCACAAGTCTTGCTTTGTTCCTGGTGACAATACCATTCTCATCTGACTTGTTCTTATACACCCACTTAGTTCCAATCACATTCACATCTTTAGGTCTTGGGACCAAATCCCACACCTCACTTCTTTTGAACTGGTTTAATTCTTCCTGCATAGCCTCTATCCATGCTCCATCAGATAAGGCTTCTTTAACATTTTTGGGCTCAAAGAGAGATACAAAACAAGAATTTGAAATAACATCATTTTTCCTTCTAGTAGTTATTCCCTGTTCTGGATTGCCTATGATCAACTCTGTTGGATGATTCTTCTGAACACGCACTGAAGGTCCTTTCTTTTGAGCTTGATCTCCAGAATCTGTAGTATTGATCTCTTCTTCAATCTCTTCATCAGACTGATTCTCACCCAGATGTTCAGATGCTGTAGCATCTTGTTCAGCATCATGTACAACAGGAATACCCTGGTCTTCACCAACAGTTTCTTCCAGAGTAGAATCTTGAATTACAACATTTATGGATTCCATCATTACCTGAGTCTTGGAATTAAACACTCTATAGGCTCTGCTGTTTGGAGAGTATCCCAGAAAAATCCCTTCATAGCTCTTTGGATCAAGCTTTCTTCTAGGCTCTCTATCAGCCAAAATGTAACACTTGCTTCCAAACACATGAAAGTGTTTCACAGTTGGTTTCCTATTCTTCCACAGTTCATATAGAGTAGATGTGGTACCTTTTCTCAATGTGACCCTGTTGTGAATGTAGCAGGCAGTGTTCATAGCTTCAGCCCAAAAGTAGTAGGGAACATTCTTGGCATGAAGCATGACTCTTGCTGACTCTTGAATAGTTCTATTCTTCCTTTCAACTATCCCATTTTGCTGTGGGGTGATAGCAGAAGAATACTCATGCTTGATTCCTTCAGAGGCACAAAATTCATTGAACCTAGAGTTCTCAAACTCCTTCCCATGATCTGTTCTGATTTTTACCACATTACTTGCCTTTTCCCTTTGAATTTTAAGACACAATTCCTTGAAGGCTTCAAAGGCATCTGATTTTTCTCTAATGAAATCTATCCAGGTGTATCTGGAGTAGTCATCTACCATAACAAAAGCATACCTTTTTCCTCCAAGACTTTCAACCTGCATGGGTCCCATGAGGTCCATATGAAGTAGCTCAAGAACTTTGGTGGTTGTCTGATGCTCTAGCATTGGATGTGGCATCCTGACTTGCTTGCCAATTTGACACTCACCACATTTGTTGCCTTCTATAATCTTCAGCTTAGGCAAACCCCTGATAGCTTCTGATGAAATAACTTTCTTCATCCCCTTCAAGTGAAGATGACCTAACCTCTGGTGCCACAGTTTCACTTCATCTGTAGTTGTGCTGAGACAGGTGGTATTCAAGGCTTCTTCCTGAGGTATCCACAAGTAACAGTTGTCCTTGGACCTGGTTCCCTTCATTAACAGTTGGTCTTCTTCATTGTTCACAACACACTCAGTCTTGGTGAAGTTAACTTTTAGACCTTGGTCACACAGTTGACTTATACTGATCAGATTTGCTGTGAGTCCCTTAACCAAAAGTACATTCTCCAAATTGGGCAGTCCATGATTCACCAGATCCCCAATTCCAAGAATTTCTCCTTTAGCACCATCTCCAAATGTAACAAAGCTGGTCTTGTATGGCTTTACATTCATGAGAAATTTTTCTTCACCTGTCATATGCCTGGAGCATCCACTATCAAAGTACCAATCTTCCCTTGATGAAGCTCTCAAGGATGTGTGAGCAATCAACCCTACATTATCTGTCTTAGGCTTCCACTCCTTCTTTACAGGCACATCTTCCTTCACATCTTCCTTTGACTCATTTGCTTCAGGTTGCTGAACAGGATATCCATGAAGTCTGTAGCAAAAGGGCCTAATGTGACCTCTTCTTCCACAGTGATGACAAACCCATCTTCTGTATACTCTCTGGATTTTAGGCCTTTGATGGCCTTTTGGATTGGATTGCAGAGCAAACTTGGGAACAGGGTAAGTTCTAGAATGCTGTGCAGGATGCTTTATCATCGTGGCCCCAGTGCAAGGATCAAAAACATCTTCAGCAGATTTGAACTTTGTCTCAAGATTCTGTTGATACTTATTCAAATGAGAGTAATTGTAACCTACTGCCTTAGCCTTACCACTTGGTAGATTCTCAAGGATCTCCTCTAATAGATTTGTTCCTGAGTTTAATTGACCCACGCGCTTTTTCAGATCTTCCATTTGAGCATTGACAAGAGCCACTTCTTCTTAAGCTTCTGAAGCCTTCTCAGTTTGAGCCTTCACTTCAGATTGAAGGAGATTGATTGTCTTTTTCTGCTTCTCAAGTAATCTGCACATTTCTTCAAATCTTGTGAGCAGCTCTTTGTAAGTACTGGCAAGTTCATCATAAGCCACATCACCTTCTTCATCAGTATCACTGTCAGGAGTACAAATTCCAGTTAAGGCAGTTACATGCTTTGCAGATTCATGCTCTTCCTCAGAATCTTCATCTGACCAAGACACATTCAAACCCTTTTTCTGTCTTTTCTGATACGTTCCACATTCTGTCCTTATGTGTCCATATCCTTCACACTCATGACATTGAACCCCCTTGCTTTGGTTGTTCTTCTCTTCAGGTTTGGATTTCTTCAAGTTGCTTTGTGGTTTATTGATGTCGAATCTAATGCTAGGAGCATTCTGACGATTCCTGCGATCAACTCTCTTCAGCACCTTGTTGAACTGTCTTCCAAGCATGGCTATAGCATCTGCAATGCTTTCTTCTTCTTCATCCTCATCTTGGTCATTGTCCTCATCAGTATTGGAAACAAATGCAATGCTCTTGACCTTTTTCTCACCACGTTCATCAAGCACAGTTTCAAAGGTTTGAAGTGAACCCACCAATTCATCCATTTTCATAGTAGAGATGTCATGTGCCTCCTCAATTGTTGTCACTTTCATATCAAATCTTTTGGGAAGAGATCTGAGAAGCTTTCTTGACAATTTCTCATCAGATACTTTTTCTCCCAGGGCTTCAAATGAATTAGCAATATCCAAGAGGGTCATATGAAAATCTTGAATGCTTTCATCATCTTTCATCTTTAGAGTTTCAAACCTAGATGTGAGATGTTGGATTTTGGAATGCTTCACCTTTGTGGTACCTTCATAGCAGGTCTTCAAGATCTCCCATGCTTCCTTGGCTGACACACAGTTTTTGATCCACTTGAAAACATTTGTGTCCACCCCATTAAACAAGGCATAAATGGCTTTGTTATTATAGAGAGCTGCAGCCTCTTCTTCTGTAGTCCACTCAACCTCTGGTTTCTTTACTCCTGTTGAGGTTCCTTCCTTGCTAGCAACAGTGGGATGTTCCCATCCAGTCAAAACAGCTTTCCAAACCCTGCTATCAATGGATCTTAGAAAAGCAGTCATTTTTTATTTCCAGTGATCATAGTTGTTTGATCCATTGAGCAACGGTGGTCTATTCATGTATCCTCCTTCCTTTTCCATGATGCCGGAAATATGAGGTCCTGGATCTCACCCTAGAGACAGGCAGGGTGCCTGCTCTGATGCCAATTGAAATTCCTGGCACGCTAGATACGATGTTGTATACAATGCTATAGCTTCTTAGCACTGAAAACGTAATGCTGTAAACAATGCTATAGCATCCTACTGCGTAAAACTCAAGATAAGTAAAAACAAATATCTAAAAGCAAGTAAAGAACACGGGATATTTGTTAACCCAGTTCAGCGCTCAAAGCAAGCCCTAGTCTGGGGGATACCAATCCAGGAAGGAATATCACTATAATAGTCCTAGTTGTAAGTCTTCAGCAAACACACGTTTACAACTTAAAACCTAGGCATCTACCAATGATTCTTCAACCTAGGAACTCCTAAGTCTGAGATCCCATCTCACTCCCTTGCAACCTTACAAACAGCAAGGATTTCAAATACACAAGAAAAAGTATTTTGGAGACACACTCCTAAAACTAACACTCGTACCTAAAGGCTTAGAGTGCACAAATACACACAATCCTAACTCCGTACTTCAAAGCTTAGGAGAGGATCACACAAAATACAACTCAATAACACACGTCCTTAGCTTGTATCAAGGTGACACAAGAAAGGCTCACAATTAACAATACACACGCAAAAACCTAGAGAGCTAGACAAACAATACGACGGCGTGAACAACCACAAATTAGGTTTTGCATAACCTTTTTATACTCCAGCAAAGTCCTTGATTCTGAAATAATCATTAGCTTGATTTTGCTTGACTCAAGTCTTTGACCATATTAATTAAAAGGATTCTTTCCTAAAATATACTTCAAAGATACTCTTCATAGAAATACTCTAGTCAAGGATCTGAAGTAATAAATGATAATCCTCAATAAAAGCCAAACACACAGGCGCCATGCAAGATTCATGAAACAGAAAAAACGAATCATGCCATAAATAGAAACGCACGCCTTTATAATACCAAATGCCGGATACGATGTGGTAGCATCTTGCACCGCATCCTGCTCACCAAAAATGCAGCCAATACATAGGACTCAACATCATATATGTGCTTCATATGCTACCTTATCATGTTCACAATCGCTTGTTTCGCGCTTTACGTTTGTTATTCATTATATGTTTTACATTCATTACATGCTTTATATTTGTATATGCTTTATATTCATGTGCTTTACATTTATATTATGTTGTGTACGCTTTACGTTTATTATTCATCATTATAATTAGTCGTGATATTTTAATTTAATTCCCCTTTGCATGTTTCCCCCCCGGTTGTATAATTTAATACGCGTAATTGGCGTAATTTATAGTTGTTCATTATTATTATTATTATCATTAAATTCCCCTTTGCATGTTTCCCTCCCGGTTGTATTGCGTGGTTAAATTTCCTTTTCATATTTATTATTGTTCGTTTGTATGATTAGTATAATAATCCGAGGAACGGGCGTCGCCTCGATTTATATCGTTGCGGAGCGTCTTCGCGCAATTTAATGCTTTAGGATATTTATGTCAAACGATAGTACCTTCGCTTGAACCATTACCCTTTTTATCCAAAAATAGAGGTCAACACCTCTTTTCAAAAAATACCCAAAAACATGTCATTTATTAAATCATTTTCAAAACACTTGGATTTTAAACCAAGTTATTCAATCATTCAAACAATCATTTTCTTTAGGGAAAAACGCTTGGTTTTTCAAATCAAGTCGCATTTTTAAATCCAATCAATTTTCTTTTTTTAGTCTAAAACCTTGGATTTCAAACCAAGAGTATTTTATCATTCCAAAAACCATTTTTTCCAAACAAATCACTCTATTTCCCTAAATCTTGTACATTTTTTGCAAACGATTAAAATCAAGTGCATAGATTAGATAATACAAGAGGTTCCTATAGGATACTATAGATACTTAGGGTGCTAAAACCTTCCCTTCGTATAACCAACCCCCTTACCTCGATCTCCTTAATTAGGGTATTTAACGGACTTTCTCCCTTCTTCGGAAAAATCAAAGCTCGGTGGTGTAATTAAAAATTTGAGATTCGAAGCTAATTAATAGCTCGGCATCCAAAAATCACCGCGACAGAAATGGCGACTACACTGGGGACTCCCCCAAGCGGGTTGAGCCTATCTTGTATTCATTTTATCTTTGCGCTTGTGTGTTGTTTGCTCACTAGTACAAATTGGCGATTCCACGTCGGTTGGAATCCACTTTTTACGTCGGTTCCGGAACCGACGTAAAGACACTCGATGTTGTAAGTTTGTGATTTCACGTCGGTTTTTGCAACCGTAGTGAAAACTGAGTTTCCACGACGGGTCTATTATACAACCGTAGTGATAAATGAATTTTGTAAGACCCGTAGAATTAATGTAGCAGAAATATGATTTTTGATATATTAATTAGTTTTTGCTTTATGTTATTATCGGTTTCATGTTTAATTGTCTATTCTGACATGAATTTTGCTGAGATTGTGCTTGCGCGTAGTTTAACGTTTGAAAAATGGGCACAATGATTTTATAAGCTTTAAATGAATTTAGAAACATTTTTGTCTCGTCGAAATGTTGAAAATAATTTTCTAGTGGTTTTTGAGAAAACGGGCAAGATATACCCGCTGTTTGAAAATTTTACGGTTTCTGATTTCCGTCAAAATTTAAATGAAGACTTTATATCGACTGTGATGATAATTTGATCTCGTTATATTTTTCCGAGCTTAGGAGCGAAAATTTATTCGGAATAAAATTTATTTGAAAGTTTGTGAATTGTTTTTATTAAGTGGTTTACGGTATAATTTTTCTGTTTCCGTAAAGTTTATCGGTACGCGAAATACGACTCGTTTAAGAGCGAACGTAGAGACTGAGTGAGATGAGTTGGCAAACTCACTAAATATTTAGATATTTTATTTAAGTTGCTTTGTGGACAAGTTTAGATGTATGGCTAGGAATTCATCCCACAACTTTGCAATATTAGATCCAAGGGCTTACATTAATTGAAAAGGCTAATAAATAGGATTCAAGTGAGATCAAGCTTTCTCCCTTTTCTCTCTTCAGCCGAACATACTCCCTCCCTCTCATTATTCATTTCCTAAATATTTATTAAGTATAGAAAATCCATTGGTGTGAGAACATCAACTCATTTTCTACCTTAGATTAAGAGTAGATATTGTTGGATCTATGGAAGGAAAGCTAGCTCTTGGATTTTGGTGATTGAAAGCTTGATTTGGGGTAACAAAATTCTTTCCCTTTCCATTTTGTTTTATGTACCCGAGACTTAGTTTGGGTGGGTAGAGTTTGATTTAAACTCTTCTTCTTTTATTGATAGTATTTGGTTTCTATCTAGTGATAGTTGTGAGAAAAACATATATGGTTTTTGTGTTTTATTTGAACAAAGTTGAATCATTTTAAAATTATCTTTTTTAATGATAGATCTATGAGTTGTAGTTGTATATCTAAAAGATAATTCACTTTTGAGTTGTTGTTTGAAGAGATCAATATCGTGAGAAACTTTTTAGTGTATGTTTGAATTTTTCAAAAAAATTGTTCTTTCTTAAAGTTGTAAATCTTGATGTTGTAATAATGGATCTAAAAGAAAATTTTGATTGTGAGCATTTTAGAAACTCGATGATTTTTGAAAATGTTGGAAATGAATTTATGATATGATTTCCATGAAATTGAAACTAGCACTAGTTGTTTTATGAGTTTAATTTTGAAAAGAAAATATAAGGAATGAAAAGCCCCAAATTTTATGTTGGTTTTGAAGTTAGGGTTTTGAAAAAGTTGATAAGTTTTAAATTAAATTAAATCAAATTGAGTTGGTTTATGTGAATTTAGTAATTGTTTAAGTACTTTAACTATGTTTGATCTTTGAAAACAATGGTTTTGTGGTGATTCCAATTCTGTCCGAAACTTGAAGGGGCATTTTCGTCATTTTAAAATTGTTTTCGTGTCCTAAAAGGTTGACCATAAAATCCTTCTTTTCAAGACGATGAATTTGGCGTATGGCTCGTCATGATCCGATAAAGATTGAATGAGTTTGGCCGTTTTAATTTGTAACTGGTTTACCGTCGTTTTTGAATTTATATTATAGTAGTAGAAAAATAATATAGATTATTTTTCTACGAAAAGAGAAACAAGTTGGAAATCGATTTGTGAATCGTAAAAGAAATTCTTTTGTCAAGAATTTATGTGTCAAGAGTTGTTTTAAAGAAATGATTTGGCTTTCGAGGTGTTTTAAAATAACCGAGATTTATCTAAATGATGTTTCATGATGAGAAACTATTTTATTAAAGTGTTATTGTTTTTAAAAGAGTCTTTTTGAAAACAAGTCGAACCTAGTGTTAGACTACTCGGCTTATCACTTAGAAGGGGGGGTTGAATAAGTGACCCTTAAAACAATGCGGTTTTTTAAAAAATTATTTCAAATTAATCAAGCGAGCGGAAGAGCCACCGGATCGGTAGTCTACGCACCGATTGACCAAAGGAAAGGTAGTATAAGCCTTGAACGGTTTTGAAAGGACACGAAAATGTTCGAGTTCAAAATCGATTCAAATTAAACAATTTAAAAATCAATCCCAAACAAGTTATCAAGCAATATTCAAATCAATCACAATCAAGCAAGAATCAATTGAATTTTTGTGAACCAATACGAACACCAAAAATTCAATCGATTAACAAATTAACGGAATTACGAAATATAAAAGAGAGAGAGAGAGAGAGAGAGAGAGAGAGAGAGAGAGAGACACGGTGTGATTAGGGAGTTCCTCGGATTTCGCGTCGTCCACGCGTATGTCCGAGTACGTCTCCCCCCAAATAACCAAACAGGTTATTTGAGAGTTTATAGATCAAAAACTTGATGAACTAAGAGTGCACAGTTTACAATTGAATCTTATACACCTATAACGACACAAAATGTAAACTAATGCGAATAACCTCGACACACAACGAAACTTCGCCCTCTGATTCCAACGATCCACCTTGTGCCGAACCGCACCCGATCGTCCAGCTGAGTCCTTCGTTTCTTGTTGTCGAATCCTTCAAGACACGCACTATCTTGAATCACTTGAGAGAAACACTAGAACCTTCTTCACACAATTCAACCCGACTACGATTTTGATTCACCGCGAACCGTATCGAACGTTATCACACAAGAACTCAATCTTTATTGAATTGATCCCATACTCAAAATTCAATTTGATTGCAATCCTTGATGAAGATGATGAATTTGTGATGAATGAAACCTTTGATGCAAATTCTCACTCAATTTGTATCCAAAGCGTTTTCTAATCTTTCACACTAGTTTTCTTTACTTTACAATGACACACCATATTGCTATTTATAGAGAAAATAAGATTGAGCAAATTTAGGCAAAATTTAACAGACATGTATCGATACAAAGGATGGTTTGTATCGATACAAACCCTTTGACCAGCGTGTAAATTTGAAAATATTGACCTATGTATCAATACAAACACGTATGTGTATCGATACATATATCAGGTTCTTGAAATCTTGACTAATATGTATCAAATCATGCAAGCATGATTCGATACATCAAGCACAATCTGGTTTTCTGAGAAGCAAGGGTGTGTATCGATACATGCAAGCGTGATCCGATACACAGATGACCTTCTGCCTCTGAGTGACCACTTTTGTATCGATACAAGTGATATATGTATCGATACAAATTGCTCAAAATCAGTCTGAAGTAATTTCAGGACATTTGTATCGATACACATGTATATGTATCGATACATAATACCTAAAAATCAGTTTTTCAAAGTTTTAAAAAAAGGTTTCTCGCTGTCAAGTCATTTGTAATGTTGCCAAAATATGTTCTACTCTATTTTCATGTGTTTTGACAATTATTAAAACATGAGGATGAACTGGTGCACTTACATTCTCCCCCTTTTTGATAATTGTCAAAACTATGCATAAGCTAACTAAGCCTATACCTAATATGCAAATAAAATAGCAATATGTATACAGACGCAATTAAACACCAAGGCTAACAATAAGCACGCTCCCCCTGAGTTGATGCCATAATGCGATTGTCATAGTAGATAATCTTCAAGACACTTTAGCTTTTATCCTTAGCTTGTGCATCCAAATCTCTCCCCCTTTGATAATATCAAAAAGAAGAAGAGAGTCTATTAGAAGTATCAAGTTCAATCAATTTTGACCCAAAGTCATATCGTGCACTTACATTTGTCGAAATGCACATATATGATAAAGTTCCTAACCAATATAAATACATACAAAGATATGCCAAAATATATCAATGACGAAAACCAAATTTCATGACAAATATGGAATGTCGAACAACAAACCAAAACCAACGCATGAATATTGTAACACATCGACATTTTAAATCAACAAACATATCAAAATATGGGACGAAAATAAACAAAGCAATGCACCAAGTGCATAATATTCTATTGCCATATCAAACTATAACGATGATCATAAAGAAATAAGATACATTGATAGCATTTATGCACAATACTTCACAAATTGCCATTTAACACATATGGACTTCAAGAATTATTACTTATCTTAGAGATGATACGATTTAACCTTGAACCGTAACGTGTTGATGCACTTTCTTTTGTATAACACTCCAAGTTGCCAAGAAGTACCACTTATATATAAAGTGCATGCTTAATGAATGTTATGCTAAGTTAGAGATATCAAGGATCCCTAATTCCCCGCGAATGTAGATAAAAGGATCCGTTGCAAGTGGCTTTGTAAAGATGTCCGCAAGTTGGTTTTTCGATTCCACATGCTCAAAGACAACATCCCCTTTTTCTACATAATCTCGAAGGAAGTGATGCCTAATCTCTATATGCTTAGTCCTTGAATGCAACACGGGGTTCTTTGTGAGGTTTATGGCGTTAGTGTTGTCACAAAAGATTGGAATACGTTGTAGTTTTAAATCGTAGTCGTGAAGTTGTTGTTTTAACCAAAGTATTTGTGAACAACAACTTCCGGCCGCAACGTATTCCGCCTCGGCGGTTGATAAAGCAACGGATACTTGTTTCTTGCTATGCCAACTTACCAAGCTATTACAAAATAGGTGACATGTTCCACTAGTACTCTTCCTATCCAACTTGCAACCGGCAAAGTCGGAATCGGAGTAACCTACCAAAGAACAATCATTTCCCTTAGAGTACCATAAGCCAAAGTTTGATGTTCCTTTCAAGTATTTTAAAATCCTTTTTACGGCTTTTAGGTGTGATTCTTTGGGACATGATTGATAGCGTGCACACATACACACACTAAACATAATATCCGGCCTAGATGCCGTTAGGTAGAGTAAGGATCCGATTATACCTCTATATTTTGTGATTTCCACATCTTTACCCTCTTCATCTTTACTTAAAGCACATGTAGATGCCATGGGAGTTTCCACATGTTTTGAATCCGTCATCCCAAACTTCTTGAGCAACTCAAGGCAATATTTAGTTTGATAGATGAAAGTCCCTTCTTCTAGTTGCTTCATTTGAAGTCCCAAGAAGTAGGTTAGTTCACCCATCATGCTCATTTCAAATTCACCTTGCATAAGACTAGAAAAACTCTTGACAAGAGATGGGTTAGTGGAACCAAAAATAATATCATCAACATAGATTTGAACTAATAAGACGTCCTTTCCCTTACGTTTAATGAAGAGTGTAGTGTCAACCTTCCCTCTTGAATATCCGTTTTTAATTAAAAACTTGCTAAGTCTATCATACCAAGCTCTAGGAGCTTGCTTAAGTCCGTATAAAGCTCTTTTCAATTTGAAAACATAGTCCGGATGTTCGTGATTTTCAAAACCGGGTGGTTGTTTAACATACACTTCTTCATTTATGTATCCATTTAGGAAGGCACTCTTAACGTCCATTTGGTATAACTTGAAGTTCATATTGCATGCATAAGCTAATAAGAGTCTAATGGCCTCGAGGCGAGCAACCGGAGCATACGTCTCCTCATAATCAATGCCCTCCTCTTGGTTGTAGCCTTGAGCTACCAAACGTGCCTTATTCCTAACAATAACACCGTTTTCATCGAGTTTATTTCTAAAAACCCAACGTGTCCCAATCACTTGATGACTTGGAGATGGTGGTACTAAATCCCACACATCATTTCTTTTAAATTGATTTAGTTCTTCTTGCATTGCAAGAATCCAATGTTCATCAAGTAATGCGGTTTTTGAGTTTTTAGGTTCAACTTGTGAAACAAAAGCATAATGAGAGCAAAAGTTACTTATTTGAGATCGAGTAGCCACTCCCTTTGCGATGTCACCTAAGACTTTGTCAATGGGATGGTTCTTTAGAGTACGCCATTCCTTTGCAAGACTGGCTCCTCTTTCCTTGTGATGATTCTTTGATGAAGAAGATCCTCCATCATCGTTATCTTCTTTGGGTGGTGACGGCTTATCGTCCTTTTCTTTCGGAGCTTCCGTTGAGGGTTGATCACTCCCAACAACTTCTTTATCCTTTAAAATGTCCGTTGTGTCGACACCTGCACCAATAGAGTTACCTTCCCCGTTTTCTTTCGGAAAAGTCTCATCAAAGTTTACATGAACCGATTCTTCAATAATTTGTAACCTCTTATTGTATACTCTATATGCTTTGCTAGATAATGAGTAACCTAAGAAAATGCCTTCATCCGCTTTTGGATCAAATTTGCCAAGATTCTCCTTTCCATTATTTAAAATAAAGCATTTGCATCCAAAAGAGCGCAAGTGACTAAGATTAGGTTTTTTACCTTTAAGTATTTCATAGGGAGTTTTGTCCAAAATAGGTCGAATAATTGCCCTATTTAGAACATAACTTGCGGTGCTTATCGCATCGGCCCAAAAATACTTAGGAAGACCACTTAACATAGTCCTAGCTAGCTCTTCTAGAATACGATTTTTCCTTTCCACTACTCCATTTTGTTGTGGTGTACGTGGAGCCGAAAAATTGTGTTCAATGCCATGTTTAGAACAAAACTTCTCAAATTTATGATTTTCAAATTCACCTCCATGATCACTCCTAATAGAAATGATCTTAAGGTCTAGTTTATTTTGAATCATCTTAGCAAATTGTTTGAAAGTGGGCAAGGTATCGCTTTTACTAGTTAAGAATAATGTCCAACAAAATCTTGAGTAATCGTCTACAATCACAAGACCATAGTAATTACCACCAATAATTTTGGTCCTTGATGGTCCAAAAAGATCCATATGGATTAACTCTAAAGGCTTAGTAGTTGAAATGAATTTTTTAGATTTGAAAGAAGCCTTAGTTTGTTTACCCATTTGGCATGCATCACACAAGTGATCTTTTGAAAATCGTATTTTAGGTAGACCGACTACAAGATCTTTAGAAACTATCTTATTTAGTAAATCGAAATTAAGATGTGCCATCCTTCTATGCCACAACCAAGACTCATCATTCTTGGTTATGAGACACTTGGCACCACTTAGGCAATTATCATCTAGGTCTAGCATGTACACATTCCCATGCCTAATAGCCTTAAGAACCACATTCTTGTCTTTGTTACTTTCGATTGTGCAAAAGGTTGGTTTGAAATTGATTATAAACCCTTTATCACAAAGCTTAGCAACACTCAACAAGTTGTGCTTAAGGTTATCCACAAGTACAACATTAGATATGGTTATAGTAGAGGGATTACCAATAGTACCTACACCAAGAATAGTGCCCTTATTGTTGTCTCCATAGGTGACATAGCCTTTCGCCTTTGCTTTAAACTCAATAAAAAGCGAGGCATCACCCGTCATGTGCCTTGAACATCCACTATCTAGAAACCATCTCCTTTCTAGATTATCAAGGCACTTTTCCTACAACAATTAGACATAAAAAGGAGGTACCCAATTTTCATTGGGTCCTAATTGGTGAGGTAAATAAGCTTTGTTGAGTTTTGGCATCCATTGCAATACGCCCTTAGGTACCAACAATTTCCTAGCTTTACATTTTGCAATGGTATGACCTTCACAACAACAATAGTGACACGTGATATGTGAGTCACTCTTCTTTTGATCCATTTTGAAATGTTTAGATTTTCTGTTTTTGACTTTCAAAGTGTTTTGAAAATGTTTTGGATCAACTTCATGAGAGACTCTAGGTTTTGATGAATTTTCCACTTTGTCCTTGATAGTCTTAATGTTTTTGGACAAAGTGACACAATTATCACAACCAACTATATCACTATTATCATGACATGCATTTGACCTTTCTAATAATGATACCTTGAAAGCTTTCAACTCTTCTTCCGTTTCGGAAACTTTCTTTTCAAGAGCTTTGTTAATTTTTATAATTTCTTTTAATCGTTTGAAAGCTTTCCTAGTTTCACTACATAGATCCTCAAATGCACTTTGCAAATCATGATATTCTAATGAAGTGTATGAGCTAGAGGGATTTTGGTTTACCTTTTTGGGAGCTTTATCCTTCTTTTTGTGATGATGAGTTGTGAGGCATACATTAGCCATTTCGCCTTCATCACTTGAATTAGAGCTTGATGATGAATGAGATGAAGAGCTACTACTCTCCCATGCAACATAAGCTTGCTTTCCTTTGCTCCTCCTTTTGTTTGAAGATGACTCCTTCTCTTTTCTCTTGAGATTAGGACAATCCGGCTTGTAGTGACCAACTTGGCCGCACTCATAGCATATCCCTTTCTTGGAGTTCCTAGCATCTTCATTCTTCCGGCGGTAACCACTATCTTTCTGAAACTTCTTAAGATTGTCATCGGAATGCCTTATCCCATTCTTTCTCACATACCTATTGTAGCGTCGAACGAAGAGCCCCATTTCCTCATCATCGGAATCGTCTTCGCATGAGTTACTTTCCACTTGCTCAACCTTTTTGGACTTTGACTTTGAGGCTTTTAGAGAAATTGACCTCTTGTCCTTTTCTTTTTCTTTTTCGTTGTGTTTCTCCTTTTTACCACCTTTCTCATGCTTGTCCAACAAACTAAGCACTTGTTCATGTTCCGTTAGCTTACCAAACAATGTTGTGAGGCTCAAGGTAGTAAGATCGTTCGCCTCTTTGATTGCGGTGACCTTAGGTTGCCATGACCTATTAAGACACCTCAAAATTTTGTTAGTAGCATCTTGATTAGTGATTGGTTTGCCTAGACCATGTAACTTGTTGGTGATTTTAACAAATCATTGTTGCATATCCGCGATGGTTTCACCATCTTGCATATGGAACAACTCAAACTCTTGGGTTAAAGTGTTTATTTTTGAAATTTTGACCTCATTAGTTCCCTCAAAGTGAGTAACTAATGTATCCCACATTTCCTTAGCCGTAGAACAATGCGACACATGATAAAATTGTTCAATCCCAAGGGATGAAATAAGAATGTTTTGTGCCTTTGCATCGTAATTGACCTTTTTCTTTTCATCATCCGTCCATTGTGCCATAGGCTTGTTTATGACAACACCATTGAGATCGGTCATTGTTGGAACAAATGGACCGTTCTCAATAGCGTTCCATACTTCACCATCAAAAGAATTGATGTGAATGCGCATACTACTTGTCCAATAGTCAAAATGATCCCCATTGAATATAGGAGCCCTATTATACGCCCCTTTCGGTGCGAAAGCCATGTTTTCTAATAATTGGCACAATCCGTCGAATTTTGTAAACAAAATTGAACCGGGATCGTGATACCACTTGTTAGACTACTCGGCTTATCACTTAGAAGGGGGGGTTGAATAAGTGACCCTTAAAACAATGCGGTTTTTTAAAAAATTATTTCAAATTAATCAAGCGAACGGAAGAGCCACCGGATCGGTAGTCTACGCACCGATTGACCAAAGGAAAGGTAGTATAAGCCTTGAACGGTTTTGAAAGGACACGAAAGTGTTCGAGTTCAAAATCGATTCAAATTAAACAATTTAAAAATCAATCCCAAACAAGTTATCAAGCAATATTCAAATCAATCACAATCAAGCAAGAATCAATTGAAATTTTGTGAACCAATACGAACACCAAAAATTCAATCGATTAACAAATTAACGAAATTACGAAATATAAAAGAGAGAGAGAGAGAGAGACACACGATGTGATTAGGGAGTTCCTCGGATTTCGCGTCGTCCACGCGTATGTCCGAGTACGTCTCCCCCCAAATAACCAAACGGGTTATTTGAGAGTTTATAGATCAAAAACTTGATGAACTAAGAGTGCACAGTTTACAATTGAATCTTATACACCTATAACGACACAAAATGTAAACTAATGCGAATAACCTCGACACACAACGAAACTTCGCCCTCTGATTCCAACGATCCACCTTGTGCCGAACCGCACCCGATCGTCCAGCTGAGTCCTTCGTTTCTTGTTGTCGAATCCTTCAAGACACGCACTATCTTGAATCACTTGAGAGAAACACTAGAACCTTCTTCACACAATTCAACCCGACTACGATTCTGATTCACCGCGAACCGTATCGAACGTTATCACACAAGAACTTAATCTTTATTGAATTGATCTCATACTCAAAATTCAATTTGATTGCAATCCTTGATGAAGATGATGAATTTGTGATGAATGAAACCTTTGATGCAAATTCTCACTCAATTTGTATCCAAAGCGTTTTCTGATCTTTCACACTAGTTTTCTCTACTTTACAATGACACACCATATTGCTATTTATAGAGAAAATAGGATTGAGCAAATTTAGACAAAATTTAACAGACATGTATCGATACAAAGGATGGTTTGTATCGATACAAACCCTTTGACCAGCGTGTAAATTTGAAAATATTGACCTATGTATCGATACAAACACGTATGTGTATCGATACATATATCAGGTTCTTGAAATCTTGACTGATATGTATCAAATCATGCAAGCATGATTCGATACATCAAGCACAATCTGGTTTTCTGAGAAGCAAGGGTGTGTATCGATACATGCAAGCATGATCCGATACACAGATGACCTTCTGCCTCTGAGTGACCACTTTTGTATCGATACAAGTGATATATGTATTGATACAAATTGCTCAAAATCAGTCTGAAGTAATTTCAGGACATTTGTATCGATACACATGTATATGTATCGATACATAATACCTAAAAATCAGTTTTTCAAAGTTTTAAAAAAAGGTTTCTCGCTGTCAAGTCATTTGTAATGTTGCCAAAATATGTTCTATTCTATTTTCATGTGTTTTGACAATTATTAAAACATGAGGATGAACTGGTGCACTTACACCTAGTTAGTTGTGAGTGAACAACCATAAGTATTAAATCCTTTAGTAGCCGAGCTAGGACTTATTTAAGTGATCAATTAGAATGTTGTATTAAATTAGATAAGTTATGTGTTGTGAAAGGTTAAGAGGATTAGCCGATTTGGGGACTTTGTCAGGAGAGACGGATATTGCTCGCGTAGCATAAGTTGATGTGTTGGAAGCTTGCCGAGGTAAGGGCACTTTCTAACGATTTCATATACCTCGAAATATCGAGTGCTTTTTATGCATGTGTAATTGTTGCTTGAATATGTGTATTTGCTTGATGTGATGCAATATGAATTATGAGCATGGTTGTTTTGTGATGTATTCTCGTGACGAGAACTTGTTTGAGAACATGCTATATTCTACACATGTTTGAGTGGTTGTTGTGAATTTCATATGATTGAATAATATGAAATGTTGATGCATGTACTTGATTGATTATCTTGTTGTACATGATGTAATTTGTCTTACATATGATTTTGCGAAATATATGTATTGACATGTGGTTGAGAATTACATATACTTGAAAGATATGTATTTGTTGCATTAGCATATATGGGGAATCGTATGCTCATGCATTCATAGTACGTGGTGACCGTGATGGGCCACGGGGTGCGACTGACAGTGATTGGGTCCACCTTAATCCTGCGAGATTTTTATTGAGTCCAATACGTGGTGACCGTGATGGGCCACGGGGTGTGATTGACAGTGATTGGATCCACTCTAATCCTACGTGGTGACCGTGATGGGCCACATGATTTTATTGATGCCCTGCGGGGTTTAGTAGGGGATGGACCTACGACTCTCTGCGGAGAGGTTAAATTTCGGAATTCATGCATGTGAAACAGTCCCGAGTAGGGTGATCACAATCATGTAGAGTCTGCATTGATAGGCTAATTGTGCATTCGAATATTGTTGTGTGTGATTGATAGACGATTTGTGCACTTAAATTCTATGATGTGTGATTCATATGATAAATGAGTATATGCTGCCATGTATTGTATATCTTGCGTTGCGTATTTTTGGTTATATGTTATTTTTAGATCGTGACCCTCTACGAGCATTTTTAGGGATTTATTTGTACCGCGTGGAGAAGCGGCAAGGCTTGAAGCTGTCTGTGGGTCTTCGTCACCCAGTCATCTTCAGTTAGAGTTTAGAGATCAGCTTAGGAGTAGTAGTCTAAGAGTCGCGTTTACTCTTCTTTATCGCTTCCGTATTTTGTAATGTGAGTTGTTGTATAATACATTTATTTGGAATAAATGGTGCAGCTATGTATGTTTAGACATAGTGTTTGGTTTATATTTCTAACTTTTATTCGTGAAAACAATTTATAAAAGAGGCATTGCATTACGATCGGTATTTTGAAAAAGGTTTACTCTGATCTAATTTAAGTGCGATCGTGAATGTTTTATTTCAAAGTCTTTGTTGTTTTAAAATAAAATAAAAAAGTGTCTACTTTTGGGCCCTTCGAAAATCGGGATGTTACAAATTTCAATATTTTTATTTTAAAAAAATATGGGTTTTCCACGACGGCTCAATTAAAAACCCGTAGTGAAAACCTGGGTTTTCCACGACGGCTCAATTGAAAACCCGTAGTGGTAAATTAATTTTTTTTTTTTTTTTTTTTTCGTTTCTGCAACCTGTTAGTAATTAATTGGTACTTAATTAATTACAATCAGTCACAACACAACCAACATTATATTTTAAGATGCGCAACAATGTCATACCAATTGTATTAACAAAAAAATGTGACTAAATTGCTTCAATGTCATTCCAATTACATAAAGGCTAAATTAATCTTAGACAATAACAAACAAGTACTTTTCCAAAAGCTAGTGTTGATCAGTTTAGTCATATATATACACTACAGTACTTCAAAAGTTTTGTCATAAGCTATAGTAATTAAGTATTGTCATAATTTAGACTAACAACTAAATTAATACTCCCTATGTCTCTATCAACCAAAACAACATATTAGTATAACTCCAGCAAATGCATATCTGTGTACTCCTGTAAATGCCGCAGATTGTAAAAGATTAGAAACCAATACTCAAAATCAATTTATAATATGCACAAAAGGAAAATTTAACTATTCTATGACTCACCAAATAAATCTTAACCCATATATAACTCCAAAAAAAATGTTGCCCAAAGTTGTCGCAATTCATACATCTCGACAGTTGTTAACTCTCTTTGATCATTAAATACCTACAAGCGTACAAGGAGTACCAATGTAAGACACAAAAGGGAATACTACAAAGCACACCAACAACAAAACAAAAGCACAAATGCATTATAGAATAACTAAAATAAACACCTAATAAAATATGTCATACTTCGAAAGACTTTAAATTTTAGTTTTTGAGTTTATACGGCGACAATAAGAATTCATAATTATTAATGATCATATGATTTTTGTAGCTTCAATTGTATAGGCTAATCAACAAAATAACACAAGGAACCAATATGTAATTTGGAATGACCTCTATAATGCAATATGTAATTTTGATGTGGTTCAAACTAAAAAATGGTTATGCAAGTTAAGAATTTCATCCCTTATTTGTTTTGGGTTGTTAAGTGGTCCAGAAAGACATTTAAATATAAATAGAAATATAATTGAAAAGTAAAAGCACATCAAACAAGGCTAATGTTCATGAAATTCAATGGAAACAGCAAGAGCAATGTTTGTAGTATTTGTAAAAAAAGAGAAGCAGGGAAAGCAAATCATGTTGTAACACTAATAGAACTGGATCATAATGGAAGCACAACCAAAGAAAACATGCCTTTAGTGTTAAGTGTAAACTAGAAGATACAAACATCAACAGGAAAGAAAGATACTAAAAAGCTACCTTTTTTCAGCTTCTCCGACCACTAAAGCCTTCAAAATATGTTGGAAAGATTCATAGCTTTCAATCACTGCACATTTCTTATATTCATATGCACATATGAGTTTCCAAAGATCGGAGTCCCTTCCTCGAAATTGAGCTGCCATATCCAGAGCAATAGGAATCTGCAAAGTTTGACAGGGAGTCAATTATATGAGCTAGTAACATACACGAGTTTTAAAAAATTGAATTACGCAGGGAATCAATAGGAACCTTGCTTGCAAGCATAAATGGTGGCCATTGAATTATTTTCAGGCTAGGATCTGATGAGTAAGGAACCAATAAAAGATCCATCTCCCTGGAGTGATGCAAACATAGTTTAGTCCTCGATAGGTGATAAATGACAAATCAAAATATGGAGGAAGAATAATAGAAGCTAGGGTTAAGGACAAAGAAAATAAACTAAAGAGTTTGACTATGAGGCCTTTCCTATCACTTATAAATTTTTCAATTTGATTAACAAGATATAATGTTTTTTCAATTTTTCAATTTTGATTAACAAGATATTTGTCGTTTCAATTTGAATGAACCTTGTATAAATTTTTAGTACCTCCTCCCAAGAATCTGTTATCTTAGCAGAGACAATGTCCAACATATTTTTCATTACATAGTATCCGCAGTCATCGGAGTCTTGTTTCCTTGTCTACAAATGAATTCAATGACATAATTATAATGAATACTTAATTATTAAAGAAGTAAATATAAAGTTCGAATTTTTCCTCTATTGCGAAATACTCCTCTCGCCCTATCATTTTCATAGCAAATGACTAGGTATTGTGAAACACTTCTCTTTGTTTTTGGTTAGGACTTACGATGAACCAAGTTATTATTTCTAACATAATTTCAAAAGTGTATATCAAATTGAAAGAAGTATAACATAAAAATAAGCATTATCGGTACAAATTGCTATTTTGAAATAAAGTCAGTACCTGTAGAAACTGTGACTGAAGCTTCTAAACTACGATTGAACTTCGAATAGAACTCGAACAACCAAGAACACGGTTCAGTCAAGAAATGAACAGATTTTCCTTGTCGATTATGTCAACTAGTGGTCTAGCATAACCCGTAATATATATAACACACATACAGTTCAGAAATATTAAACAGAATTTCCAGAACAAAGAATGCAACAAATCCAATAATGTTAGTGAACTCAAAAGATTGCGTATAATTTGGAAAAAGAATGAAAAATCTTCGCATGTTAAAAAATACCAATCATCCAAATCTAAATACATAATTAAAACCCTTACATAATTAAAACCCTTAAGTAATTAGGAAGAGCAGTGCTATATAGCACGACCCTTTTGCCAACGAATTTCGATGAACGGTGTATTAATTGAACGCCCATCACCCACCACTTATGACTTATGTGTTTTTTTCTTAAATTTTATAAAAATATTATGTTCAGCACCGTTCAAATATTTTTCACACTTTGCCTTTACCTATAGGCTGACAACTTATACAAGTAAAATTCGGTTTAGATAGGTACAAGATAAACTCAATTTGGTGATAAAAATTATGATCAGAGAAGGCAAGTTTTGGTCTTCTAATAGTCACCATAATAGGCAGCACATCCTTTTTCACAAATTTTTAGGATCTAAAAGTGACACACCCTGTGTTACTTTGGGTCTCTAAGACTAAAAATGCACATTTACACAAATTGGTACTCAAACGTTACAGCTTATGATAACTTAATAACAAACAATCACTCTGTCAAGTCAGTGTTAATGACAAATATGACTTAAAGATAAGGCTAATGTGAGATGTTAAGTAGATGTTAGCATTATTAACCAACAAGATTGTCAATGCCTACATGAAATTCCTAAACAATATTGTCAATTTGGTTACAGAATTCATAGATTTACACAAAACAAAACACATTTGTTTGGAAAAATGGCTGAGAAAATTTCAAATGTTTACATTGTACTAGAAAGCAATGATGTCAAATAAGGATTCGGAATTTAATTGACAATTTAATAGAAAACGAATGAACAAAAGGTAAAGGCACATTAACTGAATAATACGAATTTAATATGAACAAAACGAATGAAAAACGAATTGACAATTAACTGAATAATAGCTTACTGAATCAATAACCCTAAATTCGAATGAACATGGTTAAAGATACTTATAGTTTGGGGTTTATGTTAGAGAGAGCCTTGTTACCGCGCCGTCGTTTGAGAGGGACGAAAGGTTTAGGGTTTCACAGTTTTGTTGTAATGAGAGTGGCGAGAGAGGTGAGTGAACTCGAGAGAGATGAGTGAGAGTGGCGAACGCGAGAGAGAATGAGAGTGATGAAAGTGTAAACACGAGAGAGATCGAATGAGAGTGGCGAGAGAGATGAGTGAATGAGTGAACTCGAGAGAGGATAGTCATGAAAACGCGAGAGAGATGACTGATGAGAGAATAAGAGTAATATTGGTAAAGTTCCGTTTTAATTGAGAAGTGGATTTCACTACTGTGGAAAGCAATCCCAGTAGTGGAATCTTTATAACAAAATGTAACCATATTTACCAGATTGCCACCGTGTTTTTTGAGTTTATTTACCACTACTGCTATACCATTTACCCGTAGTGGAATCTTCATTGGTGAATTTTCATTCCATTTTTCACTACTGTTATTTTCCTCACCCGTAGTGGAATGTTTCTCCAATAGCATTCCACTTCAGTTATTCCAATAGCTGACGTTGAATTCCTAAACCAAATGTCAAATTTCTAGTAGTGGCTTGTACATATATATATATATATATATATATATATATATATATATGTATGTTTTATGTGCTTTATTTGGGAAAATTGTTTGAGTGAGATAAGTCCTAACCCGGACTTGAGGGAAACAATAAGATAGGATAGTGGTAGGATCATAGTGACGGGATCGGAGTAGTTCGATCCATGTTTCGCATGTGATGTAACCACACTCAGTCGAGGAAGCTCAAAGGTGGAAATGTTAACATGAGTAGTTGTGTTAACGTTCTATTTTTGGGGGACCGACAAGACTTTGGACCTTTAGAGTTACACTTAACCCATCTTGGCTTTTAGGACGTGGTGCGGTGACCGATCTAGAGTAGTCTTGCATTGGTTGATACGCGAAACCACACCCGAACGAGATTGTCTTGCGAATATTATTGGACCGGGAGTAGTTCCGTAAACCGGTAATATCCAAAAGACGGTTTATAACTTTGGGAACTTTATAGAACCCGTGATACAGGTACAATGCAAACCTTAGTACTCACCATGTGGGAGGGGCTCTTACCCTTGACTCCAACATTTTACCTTAACCCAACCATGTTTGCGCATTATCAATTGCATACATGCATTCATTCATAAAACTCTTTTCTCATCCGATATCGAAAGACTTAAATTAAATTCTATGTAAACTATGTAGATTATGGACTATCAAAGGAGGTACACCCATAGCTATGGTTTTAAGGCTTTTGACTTGGCGAGATTAAGGAAGTTAGGGTCTCTGGTGTCTGATTCAGAGGAATTCCGGAAGGGTCATGGAAAATTATTGAGCATTCTCGGGACTAATGTAGAAGAAGGAATCCTCGATACTCTTGTACAGTTTTATGATCTGCTTTACCATTATTGTTTCACCTTTCCTGATTACCAGCTTGTCCCCACCCTGGAGGAGTATTCATATCTGGTTGGACTACCCATACTTGACAAAGTGCCTTTCAGTGGACTCGAACCCGCTCCAAAACCACAAGCCATCGCCAAAGCCCTTCATGTCGAAACCTCTGTCATCCAAGCAAATCTCACACGTAGAGAAGGCCTTTTAGGTTTATCCACCGAGTTCCTTTTCCAGTAAGCCTCCCTTTTTGCCGAGATAGCAAACAACACTGCCTTTTACTCTATATTAGCCCTACTCATATATGGCCTGGTCCTGTTTCCAAATATCAAAGATTTCATCAACATCAACACCATACAGATATTCCTCTCAAGAAACCCTGTACCCACCTTGTTAGCCGAAACATATTACTCCATTCATGATCGGACTACAGCAAAGCGCGAAACCATTCTCTGTTGTACACCATTACTCTACAAATGGTACATCACTCACCTACCTCAGACCCGTAGTTTTAAGGAAAACCCAGATAAGCTCCGATGGTCCCAAAGAATCATGCCTCTTACTTCTGCTGATATTGTGTGGTATAACTCAGCTTATGACAACGGAGCTATCATTGATAATTGTGGAGAGTTCCCCAATGTACCCCTCCTTGGAATTCATGGGGGAATTACTTATAATCCTATACTTGCTAGGCGCCAATTTGGGTATCTCGTGAAAGAAATGCCTAGCAACCTCTCATTGAACGGGATCTTCTATCGCAACCGAGAAGGAAACTCTGATATAAGGAACAGATTTGTGCGAGCTTGGCGCGCCATTCAACGCAAAGAGTGGAATCAGTTGGGGAAGAAGCGAGGATTTGATTTGGGGTCTCATACACAATGGATTATTAATAGAGCTGCCAGTTTCAGGATGTCTTACCCTTTCCAAGGGTCCCCACCTTCAGTTACACCACCATCATCATATGTACCTATGATTGCTGACACCAAGGAAGAGTTATTAGAACAAGTGGCCGAGTTGGCTCGTGAGAAGAGTGTTTGGAAAAAGAAGTATGAAGAGTTGGAGCTTAGACATGAAGCGTTGAAAGGAGATTTGGAGGTAAAGAAGTATGAGCTTTTGGCCCAAAGTCAGATAATCGTCCAGAAGACCATCCAACTTCAAGAGAAGGATATTGCGCTTAGAAAGGACCCGAAGAGAATGAGGTATAACATGGACATGTTCTCTGGCCCAGACTCAAACTAGGATGATCCATCTAGTGCAAGAGCTTGATTTCGTTTATTTATTGTATTCTCTTTTAGTTTTGCAAAAAAAAAAAAAAAAAAAAAAAGAAAGGGAAAAAAGAAAAAAGAAGTGTTTTTATTCATTGTATTTTCTTTTTATCTTTGTAATAGTTATCAAATGAAGTGGATGTTTTCTACAATGTTTACATTTAATTTAGTATAAGTCTTTCGATATGAAAAATCTTGCATAATTTAGCATAAAACATATCATGCATCATGTTGCATACATAAGTTTCCAAAACAGAGTCTCATATTCTTCTCCCTCTATTCTGTCTCAGTCAAGATGGCCAGCAAACCCTGTTCAAAGTTAATTCGTGAATACAACACTCGTGCAAACCAGAAAAGGAAGATGGACGAAGTGGAACAAGAGAATGCTGAACTCCGCGAGGGGGTAACAACACTCGAGGAGGATTTTGGAAGATTGAATGCCTTGGTAACCTCATTGGTGGCTGCGCAGAATCAGCCACCACTGCAAGAAGCTATAGAAGAACTCAGGAAAGGTCAAGAATCATTGAAGGAAGAAGTTAACCGGTTAAAAACTCAGATGAGTCTGGTCACACGAATCGTACTAGGAAAAGGAGATGACCCCTCGCCAAACTTGTCACAAGCCTACACAGTTCCGCAACCATGGATGATTTACCCACAATCTTACCAACAAATGCCTCCACAACAATCCTACCGACAACAGAATCGCCCACAAAATTTCCAACAACCTTTCAATCGCGCTCCAAGATATCCACCATTTGACCCTATACCTATGAAATATGCTGATTTACTCCCAGCCTTGCTTGCTAAGAACTTTGTTCAAACAAGGCCACCTCCTCCTGTGCCTGCTATATTGCCCACTTGGTACCGCAATGACCTGACCTGTGCCTTTCACCAAGGGGCACCCGGCCATGATGTGGAGCGTTGTTATGCTCTCAAGAAAGTTGTTCAAGACTTGGTTCGAAACAAAGTGTTGTCCTTCAAAGACGAGAACCCCAATGTTCAAACTAACCCTTTACCAAATCATAATCCCTCTGTTCATTTGATCCAACATTGCCTAGCTGCAAATGCCATCCTCAATGTGCAAAGTACCAAGACCCCTTTGGTTCCTATCCATAGAAAGATGTGTGAAGCGAAGATGTTCAATCATGATCATTCAGCTTGTGAAATATGTCTGTCAGATCCTCATGGATGTTCCCAAGTTCAAAATGACATCCAAGGATTGATGGATAAAGGAGAGTTACTAGTAACAAAGAGAAGTGAAGATGTTTGTGGTATAACACCAGAATTTAGTGCTGCTGACCATTTGGAGATGATTTATAATAGTGGTGAATCTAATATCCCCCGGCTTACAATTCGTATGCCAGGACCTGTGCCTTATACCTTTGAGAAAGCCATACCCTACAGATACCAAGCTACTATGATACAAAATGCTGTAGAGACACCTATTCCTCCTTTGACCTCTGTGAGTAATGTTACGGACAGTAGTAGAATTTTGAGAAGTGGACGTGTTATCCAAGGGGCAGTCCCTCAGAAGCCAAATGTCCCCACTGTTGAGAAAGTACCAGTCTGTGTTCCCAGTAAATCATTTGAAAGAGAATACGAAGATTCAGATGAGATGATGAAGTTGATCAAAAGAAGTGAGTATAAAATAGTGGATCAGTTATTGCAAACTCCGTCCAAGATTTCTATGTTGTCTCTGTTGATGAATTCTAATGCTCATAGAGAAGCATTGATGAAGGTGTTAGATCAAGCTTATGTGGAGAAAGATGTGACTTTAGGCCAGTTTGGAGGTATAGTGGGAAATGTGACTGCTTGTAACAATCTGAGCTTCAGTGATGAAGAACTCCCTGAGAAAGGGCGGAATCATAATTTGGCATTACATGTATCAGTTACTTGCAAGTCAGATGCTTTATCCAATGTGTTGGTGGTACTGGGTCGTCTCTGAATGTAATGGCCAAGACTACTTTAGACAAACTCTCATACAAAGATGCTTATTTGAGGTCGAGTACAATGATTGTGAAAGCGTTTGATGGGTCAAGGAAGTCAGTGATTGGTGAGGTGTGTCGCGATGATTTTTGGATGTCAAGCTATTGAGAAGCATTGAATCACAAAATATTTAATTACACCACCGAGCTTTTATTTTTCCGAAGAAGGGAGAAAGTCCGTTAAACACCCTAATTAAAGAGATCGAGGTAAGGGGGTTGGTTACGCAAAGGGAAGGTATTAGCACCCTAGGCGTCTATAGTACTCTATAGGAACCTCTTGTATTCTATTCTAAGCGCTTGATTTTATGTGTTTGCAAATATGTACAAGATTTAGGGAAAATTGAGTGATTATTGAGAAAATGAGTTTTGAATGACAAAATGCTCTTGGCTTGAGTTCCAAGGTTTTTTACCTAATGAAAATGATTTTTGAATTTGAAAATAAGACTTGATTTGAAAAACCAAGTGTTTTTACCTAAAAAAAAATGAAAGTTTGATTGATTAATGACTTGGTTTAAAATCCAAGTTGTTTTGAAAGAGTTTTTGATAAATGACATGTTTTGGATATTTTGAGAAGAGGTGTTGACCTCTATTTTTGGCTAAAAAAGGTTAATGATTCTAGCGAGAGTTCTAACGCTTTAACTAAACAACCTAAAATATTGAATCGCGCTTAGACTTTTTGCAACGACATATAGGTCGAGGTTTTTTCCTTTCTTCGGATTAATATACTAAATATACTAACGAGCAATAATGAGCGAGAATTTAAAGCATACAATACATCCGGGGGGGGGGGGGGGGGAACATGCGAAGGGGATTGAATTAAATAAATGACAATAATAAATAATGACTGAAAATAAATCGCGCCAATTATGCGCATTTAAAATTACAACCAGGGGGAAACATGCAAAGGGGATTTGAATAACAATAATAATGATAGCATAAATAAATAAGATATAAATATAGAGCATATAATATAACATAAATGCAAGAAGCATAAATATAAAGCATATAATCATAAAATCATGAAATGAATTATAAAGCATATAACAAGTAATAAATACGAAGCAAGTAATGAGATATAAGTATCATGTGAAGCATAAAACAAATAACAATTAATGACAAGATTAACACATAAAACATGAGAGTAGAAATAGACAAGAAAAAGCAAAAGCAAAAATTTAACACATCATAAATAAAATAACCAAATAATAAGATAACCTAGATAATACCAAACATTTCCAATTAAACATACATGCATATACTTGTCTAAAAATGAAAATTGAAAATCAATCAAGATCCTTAAGACTGTCATATCATACCATAGAAAATATCATCAAAATAAATCAAGCATTTTCAAAATCATATACATGCATATTTATTATTTTTTATTAAATGAAGAAAAATATTTAACAATTAAACCACAATATTAAAAATTAATCACATTAAATCAAAAGCCTAGAACTAAATCATGGAAGCAAAAATTAAGCGTATTATCAAGCATAGAACAAATTTAGTGGCAATTAATAATTAAAACATCAAATAAAATCATTTAAAACCCTAACATGTAAATCCTACAATTAATTAATGCAATTAAAATAGAATAAGCAAGAAAAATCATGGGATCAAGGCAAAATGAACCAAAGTCAGAGGGTAACATTCAACAAAAAATAATTAAAAGTTCATGGCATAACAATAACATAGGAAAATGATTTTCATATTATCTAAGGTTAATTATTAACATTTAAACCTAATTAAATAGTGCCAAAAGATAAAAAAAAAAAAAAAAAAAATCAAAATAATACATGACTATATACACATCAAGATAAAAAGTCTCAAACATTATCATATTATTCATATCATATGGTAAATTAAGTAACACAAGCATATTATCAAAAATTAATTAAGTTAAACCTAATTTATACACTAATGAATAAAGAAAATAGGAAAAAATAGTAAATAAATGATTTAAAAAATAATTTCATGAGGTATCAGTTTGTAATGGCCAAAAATATAATTAAAATAAATAACATGTCTCAGAAAAAATAAAATAAAATTTCATATAGACAGGGGGTGCAAATATCAAGTAAAATAAAATAGGGGGTGCAGTAGCAAAAAAGAAAAGCCCAAAGCACAAGCCCAACGCGCAAAAAAAAATCTGAGGAAATGTGGGCTGTGATCTGGTGTGACGCGTATAGGGGTGAGCACGATTTACAACCATCTGATCTTCCCCAGGAAGGATCTGACGGCCACGTTTACTCTCCCACGCGCACCATTGGATCAAAACAACAGCCCAGATTAAATCTGGCAATTACTGAGTAACACGCGTGCACACAACCAAGCACATATCAGGTACGGACGCGTATTGTGGTCCTATCGTCTGACCACCGTCAGATCTTCATTTAATGAGATCTAACGGGTGCGATCAAAGGAACACACACGCCGTTTGATTGATCTAACGGTTACGTTTTAAACTTGACGTGGACGGAGACTCACGATGGATCATCGTCTCCGTTTCACCGTCGCCGGCGCCGTTTCCGGCACCGGAGTTACAAAATCAACCCATAAATGACTGAATCTTACATGGTTTTGTTCGTTTTTTCACAAGGATCTCAAATATCTGATTAGTTTTTCAAAACAACTACTGTAACTTCAAAAACGAACGAGAAAAGAAATTTTAATCAAAACTCAAACTCACAAATACGCAGGAATCAAAGCCAAACAACAACCCAGATAGTTTCAACATGTAAAAATAAGATGAAAGGGATTAAAAAGGGAGAAGAAAGCTACCAGAAACGAGCTAGAGAGACTTGACTTTTTCACGAACTTTCATCTCCAACACGAGCTTCAAATCACCACTGGAGCTTCAAATTGGAGCTTGGGTTTTGGTTCTGAAGGCTTATAGAAGGTTACTAACGTGTTAATTGCAAGAAACAATGAGAAATTCGTGTTTGGCAATTTTTGAAAAGTGAGTGAAAATGAGCTTGTTCTTAGCTGCCTCCTTCTCCAATTCTCCAACCTCTGATGCAGAGAAAATGATGTGGTATTTATAGAAAGAGTTTAGGTCATGAGAAGAGTGATTTTGGGTGAGTAAGAGGGGTATTCTTGAGTTTTTGCAAAAGGGATATTTTGTGATTGTGCTCAATCAAGAGTACAAGTGTGTTGATCTGATGCAAAGGGCATTTTGAGGTATATTCTGAGATCAAATGGTTGGGAGAGGATCATGGGATTTTTTGGAATTTATTTGATGGAAGAAATAATTTTAAACTAATTTTAAACCATTTTTGTAAATAAATAAATACATGTAAAATGAAAATATTTATGAACAAGGGCAAAAGTATCCATTTTTAGAGTTTATAGAATGCCTAAGTTAAATTGGAAATAATTGAAAAAAGTTTGAAAAAGAAAGGTTACTTGTTAGTAAAGAAATGAATTTTGAAATTTAAAATGTAAATAATATAATATAAAAATAAAAAATGCAAATGAAAATGTAATTAAAATATTTTTATTATGCTCATAATATATGAAAATGATGGAGATGACATTATAACTTAAAAATCATGAAGAATGGATAAAAAATGAGATTACTTGCAAAAGAAGTTACCTTAATATTTGAAATTTTGAAAAAGGGTAAAATGGGGATAAAACTATGTTGGATATTTGGTTGTTGGCATCATTTTGCTAAAACAAATATACAAGCAAGATGCTGGATACAATGCTTCAGCATTGTATACCTGTTCAGTATGCCATGTTTGCGCGTTGATCTCATGCCATGTGTACGTGTTTTTTTCTTGAATCCTACTATTTTTGGTATCTTCAGATATTTTCTTGAGCACCAAGATGTTGGTTTCTCTCTCTATTGACTGAAGATTCTATGAAGATTGTTTATTTCCTAAAGATGTGATATTTTTAAGGAAAGATTATATTTGGTTCAAGAATACTTTTAAGCTGGATCTAACACGTTTTTCCAGCTGTGTTTGAAGCCCAATTTGCTCAGAAAGCCTATGCTAACTCGTGGCTATTTAAAGGAAGGAGCTAAACCTAGTTTCTTCACCGAAACCAATATATTAAAATGTAGACTTTTAGGGTTTCGTATCTTTGTAAGCCTTGTGCTGTAGTTTTGTGTGCCTTTCTTGTGTCTCATTGATGCAAGCTTAGGACATAGGTTATTGTAATATGCTTCCAAACCTTTAGGTAAGAAGCTAGAGTAGTTTTCACTCCAAAACCTTTAGGTACGGAGTATAGTTGTCTCGGAGTGTGACTCCATATTTGTGTTATTGAAATCCTTGCTGTTTGTAAGGTTGTAAGGAAGTGAGATCAGGTATATCTCAGATCTAGGCTAGGACCCTAGGTTATAGACAATAGGGGAGTTGCTAGATGGAAAGTGCATAACTTGCGGGTTGTTGTCATCAGTCTAGGGCTATTGCTTATTGGACATCTTCCTGGATTGGTATCCCCCAGATTAGGGCTTGTTTAAGCGCCGAACTGGGTTAACAAATATCCCGTGTTCTTTTACTTGCTTTCAGATATTTGTTTTATTTATCTTGAGATATACGTGTTAAGAAGCTATAGCATTGTATCTAGCATTGTGCTTAGCGTATTAAGAAGCTATAGCATTGTATCCCACATCTTATACAGCGTGCCAGAAATTTCAAACTAGATTTATGAGCACATTATGGTAGAAGAGTATATTTGAAAATATGTGGTGCAAGAAAAAATTCAATAAGTCATGCAATTAATTATCTAAAAATGAAACAGTTTAGCAGCGTAAACAGGATAAAATATTAGTTTTTGACAATTTTAAATTAATAAACAATAATAATATGATGAAAATTAACATGCTTTAAAATGGGCAAAACTTAAATAAAAAATTTGGGGTGGTCAAAAAATGGGGTATGACAGATGCCCCTATTTAAGTTTCTTCTACCGGGAGTTCGAAAGAAGAAAAAGATATTTTTGATATTTTTATTATTTTGAATGGACGGTAGAAGAGACTTAAATATAAAGTACACCATTTTTTGACCAACCAGACAGAGAATGCTATGATGTTATGTTATGAATGCTATGTTTGTAAATATCTGGAAATGCAAGATTATGCAGAATTTATCTGACAGGCAGGAGAAAGACCCACTGGGGAACATGAATAATGATGACAAAAGCAGTAAAGTCTTATAAGCAGACAGAAGCGGTAAAGTCCTGTATCGGACAGAAGTAAAGACAGAAAGCGATAAAGTCCTGTAGCGGACAGAAGCAGTAAAGTCCTGTATCGGACAGAAGTAAAGACAGAAAGCAATAAAGTCCTGTAGTGGACAGAAGCAGTAAAGTCCTGTATCGGACAGAAGTAAAGACAGAAAGCAATAAAGTCCTGTAGCGGACAGAAGTAAAGACGATGTCTACTAACACTGAAGGATAGTAAAGACACAAGAGGGTGTTATATTGTCTGCTGACGTTATAGACTAGCTAGACATAACACGGAAAGCAGTAAAGTCCTGTATCGGACAGAAGTAAAGACAGAAAGCGATAAAGTCCTGTAGCGGACAGAAGCAGTAAAGTCCTGTAACGGACATAAGCAATAAAGTCCTGTAGTGGACAGAAGCGGTAAAGTCCTGTAACGGGCATAAGCAATAAAGATAGAAAGCAATAGAGTGTTTACCAATCTTTTGAATATGGTAAGGATCTGACCAGGAAAATGAACTGTTAACTGACATTATGAGAGAACAAGACATCTTATGAAAAGAAAGAGCCTGATTGACCAGATATACTTGGGAGTGACTTCTCTGGGAAAATTGAATGATGATTCGCAGCATTTGCTACTTGAAATATATTAAATGATGAATGTTCTATATGTCTCATGAATACAAGTATACACATGTATGAATGGGTGCATGGACGTAAATGCATGATTTTGAACTTTTATTTGTATGGCAAGATTGACAACACTTGATGATAGACATAGGAATGATGGGAACAATGAGGCCAGCGTATCCGTACGATGTTCCGTCAAATTTCTACCAGGGATGGTATCCATGTAAATAGAACCTGCAGGGTAAACCCCAAGGGTAACACATCTTTCTTTTTTCAACTAGTTCTCGGAGCCAGTTTCACAAATAAAGCTTTCGGTGGAAGTCGCCATTTCACATTCTGAACCGGACCACTCAATACCAGCCATTGCTTTTTCATTTTTCTTCTTCTTTTCTTTTATCCCTAATTTTTGCCTGGATCGCCCTTTCGGGTTTTCAATCCACCGGGATGCTCATTTTTGCCTAAGCTGCCCTTTCAAGTTTTCAACTTAGCGAGCTAATTTTCTTTTCTCTTTTCTTTTTTTTTTTTTTTTTTTTTTCTTTTTTCTTCTCTTTTTCTCTTTTTTTCTTTACAATGGTTGTATCCACTTCTTGAAATATGTCCACATTTGAAGTACTGTTGTAGCATGCTTATGTGACTCATGAGTGTAAGAGATGTTTGTCATTTTATACTTTCCAAAAGAAAAGACCAGTTTAAAAGGTTTGACATTATTTTTTGAGTTTTTTGCTTCAAGCGTCTTAAAGTTAAATAAAGGTAAGCAAATTAAAAATATGAATAAATGAGAATTTTAAATAGAAGGCACAGGCTCAAGTTTGCGTAAAAGAGTGAAAACTGGCATAAAGCACAATCTCACGGATCATTAAAATTTAGAAAATGGTAATTACATGGGGAAGATACATCAAGTACGATTACTATTTTCCTCATCAACTTTTGCCTGGACCGCCCTTTCGGGTTTTCAGCCCACCGAGACGCTCATTTTTGCCTAAGCCGCCCTTTTAGGTTTTCGACTTAGCGAGCTATTCTTTTTTTCTATTTTTAGACAAAGTATTTCTTGACTGCATCGGCATTCACAGGATGAGGGAGCTCATCACCATCCATGGTTGCAAGGGTCATAGCACCACTTGAGAAAGCTCTCTTAACAACATACGGCCCTTCATAATTGGGTGTCCACTTGCCCCTAGCATCAGATTGAAAAGATAGGATCTTTTTAAGTACAAGGTCACCTTCACGAAACTCTCGGGGTCGAACTTTCTTGTCAAAAGCTTGCTTCATTCTTCTTTGGTACAACTGCCCATGGCACAAAGCCGCCATACGTTTCTCTTCAATTAAATTCAGCTGTTCATATCTGTTTCTACACCATTCAGCCTCAGTCAGTTTGGCTTCCATCAAGACTCTTATTGATGGAATCTCAACCTCTACTGGTAATACTGCTTCCATACCATACACCAAGGAGAAAGGGATTGCCCCTATTGAAGTGCGCACTGAAGTACGATATCCATGTAAAGCAAAAGGTAACATCTCATGCCAGTCTTTGTAAGTAACCACCATTCTCTGCACAATCTTCTTAATATTCTTATTTGCAGCTTCAACTGCACCATTCATTTGAGGTCGGTAAGGAGAAGAATTATGATGCTCAATCTTGATGAACTCCTCACACAAATCTTTCATCATCTTGTTGTTCAAATTCGACCCATTATCAGTAATAATCTTGTTAGGAACACCATAGCGACAAATGATATTATTCTTGATGAAACGGACCACCACTTGCTTAGTAACATTGGCATAAGACGCCGCTTCGACCCATTTGGTGAAACAATCAATAGCCACAAGAATAAAACGATGTCCGTTGGAAGCTTTTGGTTCAATCCGTCCAATCATATCAATGCCCCACATAGAAAAGGGCCAAGGAGATGAAATCACATTCAGAGAAGTTGGTGGCATATGAATCTTGTCTGCATAGATCTGACACTTGTGACACTTTCGGGCATGCTTGTGGCAATCAGACTCCATTGTCAACCAGTAATACCCTGCTCTCAATATTTTCTTGGCCATTGTGTGCCCATTAGGATGAGTCCCGAATGACCCTTCATGTATCTCGTGCATCAAAGAATCAGCCTCACTTTTGTCCACACACCGAAGTAAGACCATATCAAAATTTCTCTTGTATAACACCTCACCATTCAGAAAGAAACTACTGGATAATCTCCTTAGGATCGTCTTATCTTTGCTGGATGCCCCAGGGGGATACTCTTGCTTCTGAAGGAACAACTTGATATCATGAAACCATGGCTTGTCATCAACCACTTCTTTTGCTGCAAACACATATGCCGGTCTTTCAAGACAACGAATACTGATGATCGGAACTTCATTCGAGTAATTAACTTGGTACATTGAGGATAAGGTAGCCAAAGCATCTGCCATTTGATTCTCGTCACGAGGAATATGATGCAACTCCACCTTGTTGAAGAAAGTCAACAGTCTCCTTGCATAATCTCTATAAGGAATCAGGCCAGTGTGGCGTGTCTCCCATTCTCCTTTGATCTGATTAATTACAAGAGCTGAGTCTCCATAGATGTCAATATTCTTGATCCTCAAATCAATTGCTTCTTCAATACCCATGATACAAGCTTCATATTCAGCAATGTTGTTAGTACAATCAAACTGCAATCTGGCGGTGAAAGGAATATGAGAACCCTCAGGAGTAACAATAACTGCCCCAATTCCACTACCATAGACATTCACGGCCCCATCAAATATCAGCCCCCACTTGGATTCTGGATCTGGACCTTCCCCAAACAGCGGTTCATCACAATCTTTCATCTTCAAATACATTATCTCTTCATCTGGAAAGTCAAACTTGATTGGTTGGTAATCCTCAATTGGTTGGTGAGCCAAATGGTCAGCCAGGACACTACCCTTGATTGCTTTCTGAGCACGGTATTCAATATCATATTCAGACAATAACATCTGCCAATGAGCAATTCTCCCGGTCAAAGCAGCCTTCTCAAAAATGTACTTAATTGGATCCATTTTGAATATCAACCAAGTAGTGTGATTAATCAAATAATGACGCAGACGCTTGGCAGCCCAAGCTAGAGCACAACAAGTCTTCTCAAGCATGGAATATCTAGACTCACAATCAGTAAACTTCTTGCTCAAATAATAAATTGCATGTTCTTTTCTTCCGGCGTCATCTTGCTGCCCCAGCACACAGCCCATAGAATCTTCTAACACAATTAAATACATAATAAGTGGCCTCCCCTCAACTGGAGGAATAAGAATTGGTGGCTCCATAAGATACTTCTTGATACTGTCAAAGGCTCTCTGAATGGCCATATCCTCCCGATCCAACAATCGTCTGATCTCATTAGGAATCTCTTCATCCTCTTCTTCCATAGCCTCATAGACTGGAAACTCAAAGTTGATAGAGGGCCTAGAATCATTGTACTCAACGGGCTTATTGATGTTAATTCTGCATATGATTGATGATTATTTTATTTTAATAAGAATGCAGAATTTTTATTTGATAAAAGTAATAAGAATGGAAGGTGAAAAATAAAATATATATATATATATATTTGGTTTTTTGTGTTACCATTTTCTAGAATAAAAGGATATAAAGAAAAAATAAAAAGTCATGATAAAAACGACGATTTTTCATTAATATTCTTGAAGCAATTTAAACAAAGCCCAAACATAGTCTCACTCTTGCTTAGGGCAGGACAAGAGGATTTTTCTTTTTTTAAAAACATAAAATGACAAACATATTAATTAGACAGAGGAATGACAGAAGGGACATCAACAGCAATCCAGTTGTGGCATATTCCTCCAGGGGTCACAAAAGATGGTGGTCCTTCTTCGTCTTCGTCTCCAATAACAGCATTAATCTCTGAGGGAGTGTTGATAAAACTAGCACTGCGGAAAACATCTTCAAACGGCTCTCTCTTCTCCATCCTGGTAGAAGGAGTAAAACCCAAACCGGCTCTGTTCTTATTCTCTGACAACTGTAGCACTTTTCCCCAACCAGCAGTCTTGCCTTCTTTCACAGCCCTTTGCGCATCCTTCAAAGATGCCATAGATGTCTCAGCTCTGATCGGACCTTTCTCCTCAAGGGAGAGTCCCTGAAACGCTGTACCGTCTGATTCATCCGCACCAATACATGAGAAATTTGACAAATGACTAATAAGCAGGGCTTCCTCCCCATTCACAATTACCAGTTTTCCTTCTTGCACATACTTCAACCTCTGATGTAAAGTGGATGTCACGGCGCCGGCCTCATGAATCCATGGACGTCCCAAAAGACAACTGTAAGCAGCTTGTATATTCATCACCTAAAAAGTAACTTGGAACTCATGCGGACCAACTGCAATAGGTAAATCCACCTCACCAATCACTGACTTTCTTGATCCATCAAACGCTTTCACAATCATTGAACTTGGCCTCATATAGGCATCCTTTGTATGAGAGTTTGTCTAAAGTAGTTTTGGCCATCACATTCAGAGACGACCCAGTATCAATCAACCCATTAGATAAAGCATCTGACTTGCAATTAACTGACACATGCAACGCCAAATTATGATTTCGTCCTCTCTCGGGAAGTTCTTCATCACTGAAACTCAGATTATTACAAGCAGTCACATTTCCCACTATACCTCCGAACTGGCTTAAAGTCACATCTTTCTCAACATAGGCTTGATCCAACACCTTCATCAATGCCTCCCTATGGGCATCAGAACTCATCAACAAAGACAACATAGAAATTTTAGACGGAGTTTGCAACAACTGGTC
Source organism: Trifolium fragiferum (assembly GCA_954870985.1). NCBI lineage: Eukaryota > Viridiplantae > Streptophyta > Magnoliopsida > Fabales > Fabaceae > Trifolium > Trifolium fragiferum. The sequence continues at coordinate 27,706,837 of OX940792.1, forward strand.
CACTATCTTGTATTCACTTCTTTTGATCAACTTCATCACCTCATCAGAATCTTCATATTCTTTTTCAACTGGCTTACTAGGAACACTGACAGGCACTTTCTCAACAACAGGGGTACTTGGCTTTTGAGGAACTGCCCTTTGGATAACACGCCCACTTCTCAGAATTCTGCTATTATCTGTAACATTGCTCACTGCAGTCAAAGGAGGAATAGAGGTCTCCACTCCATTTTGTATCATGGTGGCTTGATATCTGTAAGGTACAGCTATTTCAGAAGTGTAAGGCACAGATCCTGGCACACGAATTGTAAGTCGGGGAATATTGCACTCTCCGTTATTGTAAATCATCTCCAAATGATTAGCAGTGCTAAGCTCTGGTGTAATACCACAAACCTCTTCATCTTTCTTCGTTACTAATAACTCTCCTTTGTCCATCAAACCTTGGATGTCTTTTTGGACTTGGGAACACCCATGAGGATCTGACAGACACTCTTCACAAACTGAATGATCATGATCGAACATCTTTGCTTTGCACATTTTGATATGGATAGGAACCAGAGGAGTCTTGATACTCTTCACATGGAGGATGGCATTTGTAGCTAGGCAAGGTTGAATGAAATGAACAGAGGGATTATGATTTGGTAGAGGGTTTGTTTGAACATTGGGGTTCTCGTCTTTGAAAGTCAACACTTTGCTTCGGACTAGGTCCTGGACAGCCTTCTTAAAAGCAAAACAGCGTTCCACATCATGGCCAGGCGCTCCTTGGTGGAAGGCACAAGTCAGGTCATTACGGTACCAAGTAGGCAGTATAGCAGGCACTGGAGGTGGTGGCCTTGTTTGAACAAAATTCTTGGCAAGCAAGGCTGGAAGCAAATCGGCATATTTCATTGGTATGGGATCAAAGGGTGGATATATGGGAGTGCGATTGAATGGTTGTTGAACATTTTGAGGGCGAATCTGTGGTGGATATGATTGTTGGGGAGTCATTTGTGGGTAATGTGGTTATGGAGGCATTTGTGGGTAATGTGGTTGTGGAGGCATTTGTGGGTAATGTGGTTGTGGTGTAGGTGCGATGGCTGAAACGTGTTGATAATTTGGGTATCTTGGCTGGAAACCTCCTTGAGTTACCATACCAACTTCGGACTCTTTCTTTTTCGGGAAATTGTTACCATACTTCTTGGTATTGCTGACAGGGGTGTTTTCATTTGACATTCTTCCTTGGCGAATGGCCTCCTCTAGGCACATCCCAGTTTCCACTACTTCAGTAAAACTTCTAGATACCAGGTTGAACATCTTCTCATAAAAGAACGGATTAAGAGTGTGAATGAACATCTTAGACAACTCTCTTTCTTCAATAGGAGGACGAGTCTGAGCAGCTAACTCCCTCCATCTCTGAGCGTACTCTTTGAAGGATTCTTTCTCTTTTTGGGTCATTGCACGGAGCTCATCCCTATCAAGAGCCATGAAGGAATTGTAGTTGTACTGAGACATAAAAGCACTAGCCAAATCATTAAAGGTGCGGATATCAGCCCTATTCAAATCCATATACCATCTCAAGGCTGCCCCAGACAGGCTATCCTGAAAATAGTGAATCAGGAGCTTATCGTTGCTAGTTTGAGTAGACATTTTCCTCGCATACATAGTTAGATGAGCTCTTGGACAGGTACTTCCCTTGTACTTCTCAAAATCTGGAACCTTGAACTTAGGCGGAACCACAACATCAGGAACTAAGCATAATTCATGAGCATCTTTACCAAACAGATCTTTCCCCTTGAGGGCCCTCATCTCGCGTTGCATTTCATTAAACTTGTCTTGCAGATCTTCCACTCTATCAAAACTCCCCATGCTTTCCGCATGAAAAATAGGCTCTTGGTAATGAGGAGCAGCATGGACTGCAGGTGCAGTAACAGTAACAGTAACTTGTGGGAGAGTATTTTCCAACTGAACGAGGGGTGCTTCGGTCACTTGAGGGAAGAGTCCTCCTCCAAGAAAACCTTCCGATAATCCCCACGTACAACCTTCAGGCATAGAGAGCCGGGGAGCAGGAATTGGTGCAGATACAACCGGCATTACACCATTTTTGATCATAGACAACATGTCAAAAAGGGTGGTCCAAAGGCAAAAAACAGTGGCCTAAAGTTTATGCCACGGTTTAATCATGATAGTTCACGGTTTTATAGATGTGATGTATGCGGCCGTTGCCTTTTCTCAAAAGCTACGGTTTTATTCACTTTAGTCCACGGATAACAAAAAACCGTGGCGTATAACTTCCAAAAAAACCCTATTTTTTGATTGGTATTAGGCTACGGTTTAGTTTAGGCCACGGTTTCTTAGTTGTTGCCTATACATTAGTCCACGCTTTAACAAGGGTAGCCTGTACATTAAGCCACACTTTCTTAACAGTTACCTATACATTAGTCCACAGTTTTGTAATTGTTGCATGTACATATTATAGAGATAACTGTGGACTATAACCTTTTGGCCACACAAATAAAATGTTGCTAAAAAGAATAGGCAACATATCAATATTGAAAAAATTGTGGGCTATAATTTTTTGCCACACAAATAAAAAGGGTTGTGTAATATCATTGTCACCTGTATATTTTTTTCATTTATGCCATCTATGCATTTTTCTAAATTGTATTAATAATTAATATTGCTTTGATGGGAGTACTAATTAATATTGCTTTAAATAACTAAACATTAATTACAAAATAGTAATCAAACATTGTACATTAACATAATTAAGTCTTGAGTAAATTATATCTAACAAAGTTGTCTTACAAAACATTGCAACATCATCAACAAAAAAATCAATCAATGATTCTTCAATTATAACAAGTGTTTACTTCCAAAAGTCAAAAGCAACCATGTCTTGCATTTTAAAAAAAAGTCTTCGATGCATTGCAATGCTTCATTCATCTTGATCTTCGGGTCCAAACTGTAGAGAAAAGAAGGGGAAGTATATCATTATAAGTATACTCAAACTTATAATTAGTGACTCATTGAACTTAAGCATGTATAAAAAAGCAAGACTTTTAGCTATCTTTCTAGTTGCATTCATGTGACATGCAATTATGAATACTAATACAGTGAGTAACAAAAAGATAATGTTAACTATCTTTTGAACAACAACACCAAAGGAGGGAGAAAACATAGAGCCAAAAATCAAAACCAAAAGAACAACAACACTGTTATTACAGTTTTGCTGGGCCTCCCAAAACAATTCACCGTCACATAATCCTCATCATCATCACAAAAAGCCATCTTCAATCAACCACCCATTCCTATCTCAAATCATCATATTCAAACCACCATTTTAAAGTCAAAAACCACACATCACTGCCATGTTCAATCACCAAAAATAAAACAACCTCACAGCCAATATACATTCAAACCTTCATCATCTCCACCAATTTCACCACTATTAACCACAACAATTTTCAATTAACCAAAACTCATCAAACAAATAACATGATAAAAAACAACAATAAGAAAGAAAGAAACAGAACAGAACGAGAGGAGCTTCTATTTCTCCGTCGCTGTCTCACCGGCGACCACCGTGTTCAAACAGTCCTATATTTCCCTCTATTTAGACTTCCAATTAGCTAACCAAACACCTTTAGACTTCCAATTATTCAAGTAATTTAAACTGGTATCTTTCCTAGGGTTCTAAGCAATGTTGTGAAACACATAAATCGGATTAGGATCGGGAGGGGGATAATAGTTCGTAATCGTAACACGAATCGTAAGATCCTACCAAAATAAAGGACCATAGATCGGAGGAGGATCATAATACAAAATCGTAGGATCGTAACCTCTAACATCATAACCAAATTCCTAATAATGACAGATAACAGAAGAACTTCCACCAGTCACAGGTTGTGAAGACATTTTCAGAAATACAAAATAAATGAGGGTGAATAAGATTGAAAACTGGAAGTATGCGTAAGTGACAGAGAGGGAGAGAATTTGGTTTTATAGTGAGAGTGTTAGAGGGAAATGTTTGTTCATTTGGAGGCAAAAAATTGTCCATAAGTGAGAAAGAGTGGGGGGAAGTTGTTCATGTTTATGGCATATGGGAGTAGTGTGTTGAAGTGGTCTTCAACTGCTCTTCTAAAACAATGCAGCTTCAGCTTCAGAAAGAAAGAATTTTGTTTCATTAAAAATAAATTGCTTTCAAAACCCAAAAAAAAAAATAAAAATAAAAAATTTGCTTTCAAACGGTGTGTTGGTTAAGCTAAAACGCTGCGTATCACTTAGTGAAGGAAGCCAAAATGCATGTGTTTGACCCACAGCTCTTAGAAAAGTCAAAATGCACCGATACAATACTGATACAAAAAAAAAGTACTACTCATAGTTCTTTCTCTATTTTAGAAGTTTCTCATATTTTCCCTCATTTATCATATATCACCATGTTAGGAGGGGAAATAAAGAGCCGCTTATGCATGAGACAACAATAAATATACTAATGTAGCATTTAGATTTTAGATGAAACTTCATATGCACAAAGGATTATAATATTAAAACGTATCAGTAAAGAACCAAGTCACCTAAGCAGTAATCTGGAGGCAAAAATTTGATTACCTAAATATATAAATAATTTAACAAAATGGACTAAAATGCCATAAAAATATAGCACTAGCAGTCATGTGAGGTGTGAAGCAAACAAACCACATGAACACCATATCTATCTTAAGAGATAAACTAGATTTGATTGAAAGGACAGAAAGAAAAAGAAATTCTCACATAAAGCTAAAAATGGGCCAATTGAAAGCAACATGAAATAAAATCTCTCCCTATCCTTAGGAACATAGAATCAACAAAATCTTCCTGTGAAACAACACATCCACATATTGATACAACCAGACCAGATAAACTAAAATACACACTACAACAAAATTGGGTCTTTATAGCTCAAGCTATTGAAAAATCAAGAAACAAAGAAACAAAGCATCAGACAAGATTAGGGTTTCAAATCAAAACCTGTGTGTGAGGGTTGAACGTCGTCAATGAAGGGATTGGAAGAAAGCTCCTTCCGTGGTAGTTTATTTCTTTCCGTCAACGAAAGGCGTCGAAGAAGGGGTGAGGGCGCGAATCTGGTGTTCCAACGTGGGTAACAGAGGTGTTGAGAACAACAATTTAGGGGTTGAAGGTGAAGCTCTTGCTGGGTCGGGAGAGAAAACAATGGAGAACCTGGGTCGGGATGTAGGGTTCGATTGTGAGGTGATGGGTTCGACGGAGAATGAGAAACCTCAAAATTTGTGAGAATGAGAAGAACACAGTTTCTTTCTTTGTTTTGTTAAGGGTTTTTTCCCTATTATTTTTTGGTTATGAGAATGATCTTTTTTTTTTTTTTTTTAATTGTTGAAAGATTTTTTTTTTGATAAAGAAGAATACAATTTCATTTTGCCGCTTAAATAATTACAAATATTTACACAATTGGCGCTCAAATTTTTAGGTCAATGTATCTTTAGGCCACCCTTTAAAACAAGTGGTGTTTGAAAATAAAAACAGTTGACTAAAGTGTTATAGGCAACGGTTAAACTAATGTGACTATAGAATGACTATAGGCTACCGTTTTTGGCGTGGTAAAAAATGTCACCACTGAAAATCGTGGCTTAAAAGAGGAATAGGCGGCGGTTTTTTAAAGAAACCTCAAAAATGAACTAATATACATTTTATTTATGCAACGATACTAAAACCGTTGCCTATTCCTGTTTTAGGCCACCTTTATTTAGGCGTGGATAATTAAAGGGTGGTCTAAACTCAAAAATGGTGTAGTGTGGGGGTGGCACAGGCGCACCACTGGACTGAAGAACCGATGTTGAACCCTGGTTCTGACTTGCCAACAGAGAGGTCACCATAGTAGTCAAATTCTCAATCTCGGCTTACATACCTGTCACTTGTTCATGGAGCTGTGTATTCTCTTCTTCAACAGTTGCCATCTTTTTCTTAATCTGAGACCGGGTGTTGTAAGTGCGAGTCGCCTTGTAACGGATACGCCGAGCCACTTTAACTGAGGCAGATGAGGGGGGGAAGAATATGAGACTCTATTTTTTTGGAAATTTGTGAATGCAACATGATGCATGATATGCTAAATTATGCAAGTTTTTTTATGTCGAAGGGCTTATATTAAATTAAATGTAAACATTATAGAAAATATCCATTTCATCTAATAACTAGAACTTTACAAAGACAAAAATACAAGGTAAAAGTTTCCCTTTTTTTTAAGTCCTTCGATATCGGATGGAAAAAAAAAAAGGTTTTATGAATGAATGCATGTATGCAATTAATGATGCACAAACATGGGTGGGTTAAGGTAAAAATGTTGGAGCCAAGGGTAAGAGCCCCTTCCCACATGGTAAGTACTAAGGTTTGCTTTGTACCTGTATCACGGGTTCTACAAAGTTCCCAAAGTTATAAACAGTCTTTTGGATATTACCGGCTTACGGAACTACTCCCGGTCCAATAATATCCGCAAGACAATCTCGTTCGGGTGTGGCTTCGCGTATCAACCAATCCAAGACTACTCTAGATCGGTCACCGCACCACGTCCTAAAGGCCAAGATGGGTTAAGTGTAACTCTAAAGGTCCACAATCCTTCGGTCCTCCAAAAATAGAACGTCAACATAACTACTCATGTCAACACTCCACCTTTGAACTTCCTAGACTGTGCGTGGTTATATCATATGCGAACATGGATCGAACTACTCTGATCCCGTCGCTATGACCCTACCACTATCCTATCTTATTGTTTCACTCAAGTCCGGGTTAGGACTATCTCACTCAAGCAATTTTCCCAATTTAAAGCACATAAATCATACATATACACATATAAACAAACAAGCGCAAAGAAAAAATTATACAAGATGGGCTCAACCCGCTCGGGGGATCCCCAGTGAAGTCGCCATTTCTGTCGCGGTGATTTTTGGAAGTCAAGCTATTGAGAAGCGTTGAATCACAAAATATTTAATTACACCACCGAGCTTTTATTTTTCCGAAGAAGGGAGAAAGTCCGTTAAACACCCTAATTAAAGAGATCGAGGTAAGGGGGTTGGTTACGCAAAGGGAAGGTATTAGCACCCTAGGCGTCTATAGTACTCTATAGGAACCTCTTGTATTCTATTCTAAGCGCTTGATTTTATGTGTTTGCAAATATGTACAAGATTTAGGGAAAATTGAGTGATTATTGAGAAAATGAGTTTTGAATGACAAAATGCTCTTGGCTTGAGTTCCAAGGTTTTTTACCTAATGAAAATGATTTTTGAATTTGAAAATAAGACTTGATTTGAAAATGAAAGTTGTTTTTACCTAAAAAAAATGAAAGTTTGATTGATTAATGACTTGGTTTAAAATCCAAGTTGTTTTGAAAGAGTTTTTGATAAATGACATGTTTTGGATATTTTGAGAAGAGGTGTTGACCTCTATTTTTGGCTAAAAAAGGTTAATGGTTCTAGCGAGAGTTCTAACGCTTTAACTAAACAACCTAAAATATTGAATCACGCTTAGACTTTTTGCAACGACATATAGGTCGAGGTTTTTTCCTTTCTTCGGATTAATATACTAAATATACTAACGAGCAATAATGAGCGAGAATTTAAAGCATACAATACATCCGGGGGGGGGGGGGGACATGCGAAGGGGATTGAATTAAATAAATGACAATAATAAATAATGACTGAAAATAAATCGCGCCAATTATGCGCATTTAAAATTACAACCAGGGGGGAAACATGCAAAGGGGATTTGAATAACAATAATAATGATAGCATAAATAAATAAATAAGATATAAATATAGAGCATATAATATAACATAAATGCAAGAAGCATAAATATAAAGCATATAATCATAAAATCATGAAATGAATTATAAAGCATATAACAAGTAATAAATACGAAGCAAGTAATGAGATATAAGTATCATGTGAAGCATAAAACAAATAACAATTAATGACAAGATTAACACATAAAACATGAGAGTAGAAATAGACAAGAAAAAGCAAAAGCAAAAATTTAACACATCATAAATAAAATAACCAAATAATAAGATAACCTAGATAATACCAAACATTTCCAATTAAACATACATGCATATACTTGTCTAAAAATGAAAATTGAAAATCAATCAAGATACTTAAGACTATCATATCATACCATAGAAAATATCATCAAAATAAATCAAGCATTTTCAAAATCATATACATGCATATTTATTATTTTTTATTAAATGAAGAAAAATATTTAACAATTAAACCACAATATTAAAAATTAATCACATTAAATCAAAAGCCTAGAACTGAATCATGGAAGCAAAAATTAAGCGTATTATCAAGCATAGAACAAATTTAGTGGCAATTAATAATTAAAACATCAAATAAAATCATTTAATACCCTAACATGTAAATCCTACAATTAATTAATGCAATTAAAATAGAATAAGCAAGAAAAATCATGGGATCAAGGCAAAATGAACCAAAGTCAGAGGGTAACATTCAACAATAAATAATTAAAAGTTCATGGCATAACAATAACATAGGAAAATGATTTTCATATTATCTAAGGTTAATTATTAACATTTAAACCTAATTAAATAGTGCCAAAAGATTAAAAAAAAAAAAAAAAAAAAATCAAAATAATACATGACTATATACACATCAAGATAAAAAGTCTCAAACATTATCATATTATTCATATCATATGGTAAATTAAGTAACACAAGCATATTATCAAAAATTAATTAAGTTAAACCTAATTTATACACTAATGAATAAAGAAAATAGGAAAAAATAGTAAATAAATGATTTAAAAAATAATTTCATGAGGTATCAGTTTGTAATGGCCAAAAATATAATTAAAATAAATAACATGTCTCAGAAAAAATAAAATAAAATTTCATATAGACAGGGGGTGCAAATATCAAGTAAAATAAAATAGGGGGTGCAGTAGCAAAAAAGAAAAGCCCAAGCCCAACGCGCAAAAAAAAATCTGAGGAAATGTGGGCTGTGATCTGGTGTGACGCGTATAGGGGTGAGCACGATTTACAACCATCTGATCTTCCCCAGGAAGGATCTGACGGCCACGTTTACTCTCCCACGCGCACCATTGGATCAAAACAACAGCCCAGATTAAATCTGGCAACTACTGAGTAACACGCGTGCACACAACCAAGCACATATCAGGTACGGACGCGTATTGTGGTCCTATCGTCTGACCACCGTCAGATCTTCATTTAATGAGATCTAACGGGTGCGATCAAAGGAACACACACGCCGTTTGATTGATCTAACGGTTACGTTTTAAACTTGACGTGGACGGAGACTCACGATGGATCATCGTCTCCGTTTCACCGTCGCCGGCGCCGTTTCCGGCACCGGAGTTACAAAATCAACCCATAAATGAATGAATCTTACATGGTTTTGTTCGTTTTTTCACAAGGATCTCAAATATCTGATTAGTTTTTCAAAACAACTACTATAACTTCAAAAACGAACGAGAAAAGAAATTTTAATCAAAACTCAAACTCACAAATACGCAGGAATCAAAGCCAAACAACAACCCAGATAGTTTCAACATGTAAAAATAAGATGAAAGGGATTAAAAAGGGAGAAGAAAGCTACCAGAAACGAGCTAGAGAGACTTGACTTTTTCACGAACTTTCACCTCCAACACGAGCTTCAAATCACCACTGGAGCTTCAAATTGGAGCTTGGGTTTTGGTTCTGAAGGCTTATAGAAGGTTACTAACATGTTAATTGCAAGAAACAATGAGAAATTCGTGTTTGGAGATTTTTGAAAAGTGAGTGAAAATGAGCTTGTTCTTAGCTGCCTCCTTCTCCAATTCTCCAACCTCTGATGCAGAGAAAATGATGTGGTATTTATAGAAAGAGTTTAGGTCATGAGAAGAGTGATTTTGGGTGAGTAAGAGGGGTATTCTTGAGTTTTTGCAAAAGGGATATTTTGTGATTGTGCTCAATCAAGAGTACAAGTGTGTTGATCTGATGCAAAGGGCATTTTGAGGTATATTCTGAGATCAAATGGTTGGGAGAGGATCATGGGATTTTTTGGAATTTATTTGATGGAAGAAATAATTTTAAACTAATTTTAAACCATTTTTGTAAATAAATAAATACATGTAAAATGAAAATATTTATGAACAAGGGCAAAAGTGTCCATTTTTAGAGTTTATAGAATGCCTAAGTTAACTTGGAAATAATTGAAAAAAGTTTGAAAAAGAAAGGTTACTTGGTAGTGAAGAAATGAATTTTGAAATTTAAAATGTAAATAATATAATATAAAAATAAAAAATGCAAATGAAAATGTAATTAAAATATTTTTATTATGCTCATAATATATGAAAATGATGGAGATGACATTATAACTTAAAACTCATGAAGAATGGATAAAAAATGAGATTACTTGCAAAAGAAGTTACCTTAATATTTGAAATTTTGAAAAAGGGTAAAATGGGGATAAAACTAGATTTATGAGCACATTATGGTACAAGAGTATATTTGAAAATATGTGGTGCAAGAAAAAATTCAATAAGTCATGCAATTAATTATCTAAAAATGAAACAGTTAAGCAGCGTAAACAGGATAAAATACTATATTTTGACAATTTTAAATTAATAAACAATAATAATATGATGAAAATTAACATGCTTTAAAATGGGCAAAACTTAAATGAAAAATTTGGGGTGGTCAAAAAATGGGGTATGACAAGGTGGATTTACCTATTTCAGTTGGTCCGCATGAGTTTCAGGTTACCTTTCAAGTAATGAATATTCAAGTTGCATACAGTTGCCTATTGGGACGTCCATGGATTCACAAGGCCGGTGCCGTGACATCCACATTACATCAAAGATTGAAGTACGTGCGAGAAGGGAAGCTGGTGATTGTGAATGGAGAGGAGGCTTTGCTTATTAGCCATTTGTCAAACTTCTCATATATTGGTGCGGATGGATCAGACGGTACTTCATTCCAGGGACTCTCCATTGAGGAGAAAGGTCCGAACAAAGCTGAAACATCCATGGCGTCTCTGAAAGATGCTCAAAGAGTTTTGCAAGAAGGCAAGACTTCTGGTTGGGGAAAGGTGTTGCAATTGTCAGAGAACAAGAATAGATCAGGTTTGGGCTTTACTCCGTCTACCAGAATGGGAAAGGGGGAACCGTTTGAAGATGTTTTCCGCAGTGCTGGTTTCATCAATTCTCCTTCAGAAATTAATGCTGTTATTGGAGATGAAGACGAAGAAGGACCACCGTCTTTTGTCACCCCAGGAGGAATATGCCACAATTGGATTGTTGTTGATGTCCCTTCTGTCATTCCTCTGTCTAAGTAAAATGTTTGTCTTTTTTATGTTTTCAAAAAAAATCCTCTTGTCTCACCCCAAGCAAGAGTGAGACTATGTTGGGCTTTGTTAATGCTTCAAATATGTTAATGAAAATCGTCGTTTTTATCATGACTTTTTATATTTTCTTTATATCATTTTATTCTAGAAAATCGTCATTTTATATCCTCATTGTCTCAGATAAATTGCAGTAATCTAAATAATATAATGTTAAACAGAATGTTAATCACAGATAATCATTAGGGCTTGACTTAGGGAATTTAGAAATGATGTATGCTCCCCGGGTTTTGGGATAATTATGGTAGCATGAAATCAATTTAGAATCAGTCGAATTATGTGCGAATGTGATATCGCGTGTGGACTTCGTTTTAGATGTTCCACTAGTAAAACTTTGTGAGTTGTATGCCGGAACGCTTTCTGTTCGCGGACAAGGCAGGCCTCTGAGATATGCTCACCTCACAGTGCCTTGCGGTTAGAATCAACAAGACTAATGATGTGTTAAACCTTTATTTAATTATGCTTTATGACAATATGATATGAAATATGTTATGACTGATTAGGTGCCCCAGCGTAGTCGCCATTAGGAGGGTAGTAGGACCCACTGAGACTTAGTAGTCTCATCCCACTCCATTTATTTTTTTTAGGTAAGACAGGTTATTTCGGAGCAGAGACCGGGATGGATCTAACGATTGGAGCTGAGTTTGGATCGTCGGCATTAGAAGACTTAGTCTTCATGCTTGTTTTTATTTAGCTTGTATCTTTCTGTAGTTCATTTCCGCTGTCTGTATCAAATATTCAGTTATTATCTTAATGTTAACATATTATTCAGTTAACTCCTTTGAAATTTCTGGCACGCTAGATACGATGCTATATACGATGCTATAGCTTCTTACCACTGAAAACGTAATGCTGTAAACAATGCTATAGCATCCTACTACGCAAAACTCAAGATACGTAAAAACAAATATCTGAAAGCAAGTAAAGAACACGGAATATTTGTTAACCCAGTTCGGCGCTCAAAGCAAGCCCTAGTCTGGGGGATACCAATCCAGGAAGGAATATCACTATAATAGTCCTAATTGTAAGTCTTCAGCAAACACACGTTTACAACTTAAAACCTAGGCATCTACCAATGATTCTTCAACCTAGGAACTCCTAAGTCTGAGATCCCATCTCACTCCCTTACAACCTTACAAACAGCAAGGATTTCAAATACACAAGAAAAAGTATTTTGGAGACACACTCCTAAAAACTAACACTCGTACCTAAAGGCTTAAGTGCACAAATACACACAACCCTAACTCCGTACTTCAAAGCTTAGGAGAGGATCACACAAAATACAACTCAATAACACACGTCCTTAGCTTGTATCAAGGTGACACGAGAAAGGCTCACAATTAACAATACACACGCAAAAACCTAGAGAGCTAGACAAACAATACAACGGCGTGAACAACCTCAAATTAGGTTTTGCATTACCTTTTTATACTCCAGCAAAATCCTTGATTCTGAAATAATCATGAGCTTGATTTTACTTGACTCAAGCCTTTGACCACATTAATTAAAAAGGATTCTTTCCAAAAATAAACTTCAAAGAGATTCTTCATAGAAATATTCTTGTCAAGGATCTGAAGTAATAAATGATGATCCTTAATATAAGCAAGACACACAGGCGCCATGCAAGATTCATGAAAGAGAAAATCGGATCATGCCATAATTAAAACGCGCGTCCTTAAATTACCAAAAGCCGGATACGATGTTGTAGCATCTTATACCACATCCTGCTCACCAAAAATGCAGCCAATATAGAAGACTCAACAAACTCCCCCTTTGGCAAATTTTTGGCTAAAACAAATAATGACCATACAGATACTTAAATAGATACTTCAACTACATTTCTTTTTCTCAACACAAGCACACAAGTATAAAGATTTGTAGAGATTATTCTTCAAAACAGATTCCATACTACATCTTCATGGAGACCAGTAAACAAGAATATACATGTATCTTTTAAGAATATCAGAGAGGCATGCAACAGCGGAACATATAAAACAACTTAGCCTTAGATGGTCAGAGCAATCAAAATTGACAGGATGCTGTAGATAATGCTATAACATTTCACACTACATCTCCCCCTGCACATGTGCATAGGATGTTGGAGCATCGTATCCAACATCTCCCCCTGCAGATCATATCTCAATATTCTAGGGCACTCATGCACAGATCATACAGGTCCACACATACACAGTGCAGACTAACAGCAGGCGAGATCAAATAGGAGAACACTCAGATAAACAATCAAAGTACCAAAGTACCAAATTTCTACTCCCCCTTTTTGCCACAAATTTGACAAATTTAGCAGTACAGAGTTATGAGGTTCAGGAGCTTATTACAAAACAGGAATCAGGGTCATCAGAGTCTCAGCCCATATAACAGAACAGTAACAAAAGTACCAAATGAACACAAAAGAAACAAAAAAAAATGACAAGACAGCACAGATAACATCCTTCATTCAGAGGCACTAGAATCAGTCACCTCCAGCTCCTCTGTATCACCACCAGCATCTTCATTTTCTGCTGCATCAGATGCTGCAGCATCATTCACAGCATCATGACCCACATCAGTACCAGCACTAAGACCTGCTTCCTCAGCTTCCTCTTTCTTCAGGGCAGATATTACCAGCTCAAGCCCTTTCTTCTGCTCATCCAGAGCTTGCACAGTAGCTTCCAATGAGGCAATCATATCCTTCCTACTCAGAGTTGAAGGAGGATCTTGCCTAAACACAGATTTGCTTGTCATAGCCCCTGCTATATCAGCAGCATGGGTCCCTTCAAACAGTTTAAAATGGAGAGAAAGAGGTGCTTCTCTCTTGAGGGGTTCATCAGCAGCAGTCAAAATATTTGGGTGTTGATCAAGGATTATTCCACAAATGAGACTTGGAAAGGCTATAGGCATCTTGATTGCCCAAGACTTGCCATGAGCCATGGTTTGCTCAAAAATATAAGACCCATAGTCAGCAACAGTAGCAGTTCCAATAGAATAAATAAGCCTAGCTAAGCCAGTGGCTATATGAGATGTATGGGTAGTAGGAACCCAATTTACAGTTACTATTCTGTTCAGGACAGCATACTTCACAGAGAGCATACAAGAAGGTACCTTACCTTTAGATGGCCACACCTTGACCTGGTTGGCTGTGATGGTCTTGCACACTTCATTATTGGTAACATCAATGGCAGTGTAGTCATCCTCCTGCCTACCTAGATATTTGTTGATGATCTTTGGAGAGAACACCACACATTTGTTTCTTACCCAAACTTTCTGATATTCATTGCTGAGAGGATTGTCACAGTCTTCAGCAATGTTGACAACAAACTCTTTCACAAGCTTGGCATAGCAGTTGCACAAGCCACTAACAGTCTTCATTAAACCAGCATCATCCAACAACTCAACTACCTCCTTCCAATCCAGTGTTTCAGCAGACAATTCCCTTTCCAGCCCTATCCTTCTTGCAAATACATACTTCCACTTCTTTGCACTATCCACAAAGTGAAATGATACCCCATCAATAGGCACATCAGGAACATTTGTTGGCACCATCTTTCTACCAACCTTCTTCTTAGATGCTGGGATGCTTGGAGCATCGTGTTCAGCATCATCATCTGACATATCAGCAACAACTTTCTTCATTTTCAGGGCTCTCTTTTGAGGTGAGGGTGTGATGCTAGGAGCATCTTGCTCAGCATCATACTCAGAGTCACTCAGACTGACATTCTTCCTCTTGGAAGCTTTCTTCTTTTGTTTAGCAGGAAGCTCAACCTTGCTTGGTGCTCTACTGGGTCCCACAACTTTCTTCTTAGGTGACTTTGTGGGCACACTTTTTTTCTTCTTCACAGTCTTTGGTGCTTCTATTTCCACCTCAGCCTCTTTGCCTTTTCTTTCCCTTAAGCGCCTACCAACACCTGTTTTTCCTGCCATAGATGACCCAACAGATTTTACCACAACAATGTCATCTTCATCTTCACTAGCTACCACCTCTGCAGACTTCTGAGTTTCACCTTGTTCAGGTTCAGCATCAGACGCCATAACATCTTCAACAGCATCTTTGTCAGCTTCCTCTCGTACCAGAGATGCTGAAGCATCAGGTGTCGCATCTTCTTGAGATATGCTTTTGGCCAGAGATTGAAGCACATCCCCAACAATATGCGCCTCCTCATCTAGATCATCATCCTTGGGAGAATCAGGAATAGAAGATTGTGGCTTCTCAGTTTCCACAACAGTTTCCCCTTTTTCAGCATTAGGGATTTGAACAGTACTAGTGTCGATCTGCTCACTTTGAGAAGTTGCTGTAGCATCAACACCTACAATCAGTTTATCAGAGCCCTGATTGGCCAGAAGAAACCCTTGCATGTCGAAATCGGAGTTGTATTGTGATTTGGATTTCTTGACTCTTGGTTTCTTACTTCCCGTTGTCTTAACTTTCTTTGAGGACTTCGGTTTAGAAGATGAGGTTTTGTGGGGTTTGATGTTGAGAGCTGAGGTAACGGAGGGGTGAATGGTGGAGATAGGAACAACATTGGTGATGAAGTTGGGTTGAGGATCATGGGATGGTGAAGAGCGATTTGGAGAAGCGGAGGTGGGAGAGGTAACAGGGGACGATTGAGACATGATGACGGCAAGGATTAGAGAATAGGATTGTGAGTGAGAGATATGTGAGGGTTGAATGAGGAGGTTAGGTAGAGAAGTGGAGAAGTTATAGTGAGATGTAGAATAAAAATGGAAAGAATCAAGATGAAAAGATTTGAAATAAAAATAACCATCCATATGTAGTGGCGTGTTAAAGGAGTGATTTAGGCCATGATTGCCTTGATCAACGTGCAGCCTTTGATGAAGAAAAATAACTGCTGCACGCGCCACTAACGGTAACTGCTATAACTCCTCATGGAGGCAAATTCCCAACTTGCCCCTTAGCTTCTCAAACTGTACGGCATCAAGTGTCTTTGTAAAGATGTCTGCCACTTGCTCTTTTGTACCAACATGTTCCAAAGTAACAATTTTGCTTTCAACAAGATCTCTTATGAAGTGATGACGGATGTCAATATGTTTTGTCTTGCTATGTTGAACAGGATTTTTAGAGATGTTTATGGCACTCATGTTGTCACAGTACAATGTCATAGCATCTTGTACAACATCATATTCAGTCAGCATCTGCTTCATCCAAACAAGTTGTGAGCAACTACTCCCAGCAGCTATGTACTCAGCCTCAGCTGTGGATAAAGCCACACAGTTTTGCTTCTTACTAAACCAAGAAATCAAGTTATTTCCCAAAAAGAAACAACCTCCTGAAGTGCTTTTTCTGTCATATGCACTTCCAGCCCAATCAGCATCACAATATCCATAGAGTTTAGAATCTTCAGAATGAGAGTATATTATTCCATAGTCACTAGTTCCATTCACATATTTCAAGATCCTCTTGACCTGAGTCAAGTGGCTAACCTTAGGGTCAGCTTGATATCTTGCACAAACTCCAACAGCATAGGTGATATCAGGCCTACTTGCAGTCAAGTATAGCAAGCTCCCAATCATGCTTCTATATAAACTTTGATCCACACTGATTCCTTTTTCATCCTTAGTAAGTTTCAGATGAGTAGGTGTTGGTGTTCTCTTGGATGTAGCACTTTCCATATCAAACTTCTTGACTATGTTTCTTGTATACTTACTCTGAGATATAAATATGGTATCATCCATTTGTTTGATTTGAAGTCCAAGAAAATATGTTAATTCCCCAACAAGACTCATTTCAAATTCAGATTGCATTTGCTTGACAAAATGTTGTACCATTGTGTCTGACATCCCACCAAACACTATGTCATCAACATAGATCTAAGCTATAATAAATTTACCTCTTTCTTGTTTAACAAATAATGTCTTGTCTGAAGCACCCTTTCTGTAACCTTGATCTTCCAAGAATTGAGTCAACCTTTCATACCAAGCTCTGGGTGCTTGCTTCAACCCATACAGAGCTTTCTTCAATTTGTACACATGACTTGGATGTTCAGGATCAACGAAACCCTTTGGTTGTTCTACATACACTTCTTCCTGTAGGTATCCATTTAGAAAAGCATTTTTTACATCCATCTGGTAGAGTTTGAATTTGAGAATGCAAGCCACACCCAAAAGGAGCCTGATGGATTCTAGCCTTGCAACAGGTGCAAAAGTTTCTTCAAAATCCAAACCTTCAACTTGAGTATATCCCTGTGCCACCAGTCTTGCTTTGTTCCTGGTGACAATACCATTCTCATCTGACTTGTTCTTATACACCCACTTAGTTCCAATCACATTCACATCTTTAGGTCTTGGGACCAAATCCCACACCTCACTTCTTTTGAACTGGTTTAATTCTTCCTGCATAGCCTCTATCCATGCTCCATCAGATAAGGCTTCTTTAACATTCTTGGGCTCAAAAAGAGATACAAAACAAGAATTTGAAATAACATCATTTGTCCTTCTAGTAGTTATTCCCAGTTCTGGATTGCCTATGATCAAGTCTGTGGGATGATTTTTCTGAACACGCACTGAAGGTCCTTTCTCTTGAGCTTGTTCTCCAAAATCTGTAGTATTGATCTCTTCTTCAATCTCTTCATCAGACTGATTATCACCCAGATGTTCAGATGCTGTAGCATCTTGTTCAGCATCATGTACAACAGGAATACCCTGGTCTTCACTAACAGTTTCTTCCAAAGTAGAATCTTGAATTACAACATTTATGGATTCCATCATTACCTGAGTCTTGGAATTAAACACTCTATAGGCTCTGCTGTTTGGGGAGTATCCCAGAAAAATTCCTTCATGGCTCTTTGGATCAAGCTTTCTTCTAGGCTCTCTATCAGCTAGAATGTAACACTTGCTTCCAAACACATGAAAGTGTTTTACAGTTGGTTTCCTATTCTTCCACAGCTCATACAGAGTAGATGTGGTACCTTTTCTCAATGTGACCCTGTTGTGAATGTAGCAGGCAGTGTTCATAGCTTCAGCCCAAAAGTAGTAGGGAACATTCTTGGCATGAAGCATGACTCTTGCTGACTCTTGAATAGTTCTATTCTTCCTTTCAACTATCCCATTTTGCTGTGGGGTGATAGCAGAAGAATACTCATGCTTGATTCCTTCAGAGGCACAAAATTCATTGAACCTAGAGTTCTCAAACTCCTTTCCATGATCTGTTCTAATTTTTACCACATTGCTTGCCTTTTCCCTTTGAATTTGAAGACACAATTCCTTGAAGGCTTCAAAGGCATCTGATTTTTCTCTAATGAAATCTATCCAGGTGTATCTGGAGTAGTCATCTACCATAACAAAAGCATACCTTTTTCCTCCAAGACTTTCAACCTGCATGGGTCCCATGAGGTCCATATGAAGTAGCTCAAGAACTTTGGTGGTTGTCTGATGCTCTAGCATTGGATGTGGCATCCTGACTTGCTTACCAATTTGACACTCACCACATTTGTTGCCTTCTATAATCTTCAGCTTAGGCAAACCCCTGATAGCTTCTGATGAGATAACTTTCTTCATCCCCTTCAAGTGAAGATGACCTAACCTCTGGTGCCACAGTTTCACTTCATCTGTAGTTGTGCTGAGACAGGTGGTATTCAAGGCTTCTTCCTGAGGTATCCACAAGTAACAGTTATCCTTGGACCTGGTTCCCTTCATTAACAATTGGTCTTCTTCATTGTTCACAACACACTCAGTCTTGGTGAAGTTAACTTTTAGACCTTGGTCACACAGTTGACTTATACTGATCAGATTTGCTGTGAGTCCCTTAACCAAAAGTACATTCTCCAAATTGGGCAGTCCATGATTCACCAGATCCCCAATTCCAAGAATTTCTCCTTTAGCACCATCTCCAAATGTAACAAAGCTGGTCTTGTATGGCTTTACATTCATGAGAAATTTTTCTTCACCAGTCATATGCCTGGAGCATCCATTATCAAAGTACCAATCTTCCCTTGATGAAGCTCTCAAGGATGTGTGAGCAATCAACCCTACATTATCTGTCTTAGGCTTCCACTCCTTCTTTACAGGCACATCTTCCTTCACATCTTCCTTTGACTCATTTGCTTCAGGTTGCTGAACAGGATATCCATGAAGTCTGTAGCAAAAGGGCCTAATGTGACCTCTTCTTCCACAGTGATGACAAACCCATCTTCTGTATACTCTCTGGATTTTAGGCCTTTGATGGCCTTTTGGATTGGATTCCAGAGCAAACTTGGGAACAGGGTAAGTTCTAGAATGCTGTGCAGGATGCTTTAGCATCGTGGCCCCAGTGCAAGGATCAAAAACATCTTCAGCAGATTTGAACTTTGTCTCAAGATTCTGTTGATACTTATTCAAATGAGAGTAATTGTAACCTACTGCCTTAGCCTTACCACTTGGTAGATTCTTAAGGATCTCCTCTAATAGATTTGTTCCTGAGTTTAATTGACCCACACGCTTTTTCAGATCTTCCATTTGAGCATTGACAAGAGCCACTTCTTCTTGAGCTTCTGAAGCCTTCTCAGTTTGAGCCTTTACTTCAGATTGAAGGAGATTGATTGTCTTTTTCTGCTTCTCAAGTAATCTGCACATTTCTTCAAATCTTGTGAGCAGCTCTTTGTAAGTACTGGCAAGTTCATCATAAGCCACATCACCTTCTTCCTCAGTATCACTGTCTGGAGAACAAATTCCAGTTAAGGCAGTTACATGCTTAGCAGATTCATGCTCTTCCTCAGAATCTTCATCTGACCAAGACACATTCAAACCCTTTTTCTGTCTTTTCTGATACGTTCCACATTCTGATCTTATGTGTCCATATCCTTCACACTCATGACATTGAACACCCTTGCTTTGACTATTCTTCTCTTCAGGTTTGAATTTCTTCAAATTGCTTTGTTGTTTGTTGATGTCGAATCGGATGCTAGGAGCATTCTGACAATTCCTGCGATCAACTCTCTTCAGCACTTTGTTGAATTGTCTTCCAAGCATGGCTATAGCATCTGCAATGCTTTCTTCTTCTTCATCCTCATCTTGGTCATTATCCTCATCAGTTTTAGAGACAAAAGCAATGCTCTTGGTTTTTTTCTCACCACGTTCATCAAGCACAGTTTCAAAAGTTTGAAGTGAACCAACCAATTCATCCATTTTCATATTGGAGATATCATGTGCTTCCTCAATTGCTGTCACTTTCATATCAAATCTTTTGGGAAGAGATCTGAGGAGTTTCCTTGACAATTTCTCATCAGATACTTTTTCTCCCAAGGCTTCAAATGAGTTGGCAATATCCAAGAGGGTCATATGAAAATCTTGAATGCTTTCATCATCTTTCATCTTTAGAGTTTCAAACCTGGATGTGAGATGTTGAATTTTGGATTGTTTCACTTTTGTGGTACCTTCATAGCAAGTCTTCAAGATTTCCCATGCTTCCTTGGCTGACACACAGTTTTTGATTAGCTTAAAAACATTTGTGTCCACTCCATTAAATAAAGCATAAATAGCTTTGTTATTATAGAGAGCTGCAGCATCTTCTTCTGTAGTCCACTCAACCTCTGGTTTCTTTACTCCTGTTGAGGTTCCTTCCTTGCTAGCAACAGTGGGATGTTCCCATCCAGTCAAAACAACCTTCCAAACCTTGCTATCAATGGATCTTAGAAAGGCAGTCATTTTTGATTTCCAGTGATCATAGTTGTTTGATCCATTGAGCAACGGTGGTCTATTCATGTATCCTCCATCCTTTTCCATGATGCCAGAAATATGAGGTCCTGGATCTCACCCTAGAGATAGGCAGGGTGCCTGCTCTGATGCCAATTGAAATTCCTGGCACGCTAGATACGATGCTATATACGATGTTATAGCTTCTTACCACTGAAAACGTAATGCTGTAAACAATGCTATAGCATCCTACTACGCAAAACTCAAGATACGTAAAAACAAATATCTGAAAGCAAGTAAAGAACACGGAATATTTGTTAACCCAGTTCGGCGCTCAAAGCAAGCCCTAGTCTGGGGGATACCAATCCAGGAAGGAATATCACTATAATAGTCCTAGTTGTAAGTCTTCAACAAACACACGTTTACAACTTAAAACCTAGGCATCTACCAATGATTCTTCAACCTAGGAACTCCTAAGTCTGAGAACCCATCTCACTCCCTTACAACCTTACAAACAGCAAGGATTTCAAATACACAAGAAAAAGTATTTTGGAGACACACTCCTAAAAACTAACACTCGTACCTAAAGGCTTAGAGTGCACAAATACACACAACCCTAACTCCGTACTTCAAAGCTTAGGAGAGGATCACACAAAATACAACTCAATAACACACGTCCTTAGCTTGTATCAAGGTGACACGAGAAAGGCTCACAATTAACAATACACACGCAAAAACCTAGAGAGCTAGACAAACAATACAACGGCGTGAACAACCTCAAATTAGGTTTTGCATAACCTTTTTATACTCCAGCAAAATCCTTGATTCTGAAATAATCATGAGCTTGATTTTACTTGACTCAAGCCTTTGACCACATTAATTAAAAAGGATTCTTTCCAAAAATAAACTTCAAAGAGATTCTTCATAGAAATATTCTTGTCAAGGATCTGAAGTAATAAATGATGATCCTCAATATAAGCAAGACACACAGGCGCCATGCAAGATTCATGAAAGAGAAAATCGGATCATACCATAATTAAAACGCGCGTCCTTAAATTACCAAAAGCCGGATACGATGTTGTAGCATCTTATACCACATCCTGCTCACCAAAAATGCAGCCAATATAGAAGACTCAACATCCTTTATAATTTAATGTACTCAGATTCCAATTTTAATGATTCGACTAAATATTCTAGATATTTTTAGTTGGAGCGTTACATATCATGTTTGCAAATAATGATATTGATTTTTTAATTTTTGTGTTATGAATATAAGTTTATTTTTTTTTATCTTGCTTTGTTTATATTTATTTTTTTATTAGAACCGAAATAATCCACCCGCAAAACTGCACAACCCTAACCCGTCCAAACCGAATGACAAAAATGGACAAAAACGGATTTCCACGTATCAACCGCGGTTTGGAATGGATGAGCATTTTGGACCCGAATCCGCCCACACCCGCCCGATGTCCACCCTTACCGACTACATCCAATCAAGGTCCAATTCTGATAGGCGGTAGGGTTCTAAAGTAAATTTGATATGCCTGAAATAAATACCATGTCTATATCCTCGAAATTAACAGTAAAGAAGACAATCTAAATAATAATAGTATTAGCTGCCTTATTTCTTTTTTTTTTTTTGGTGCTAGCTGCCTTATTTCATATCATTACCGTTAACTTATAGTACAAAACAAAATTTTAAAGTACTTCAAATTAAAAAAAATTAAAAAATTTACTTCAATTATTGGGTACCAACTACCAACGCAATAAATATTCTATCAGGGTCTTCATGTACTCTATTGAGTCTGACCGAAATACAGAATCATGTTGGTACAAGATCTAATCCGAAATTATATTGGGTGTACATCTACACCGCTTTCGAATACATGCCGGGTTTAAAGGATCTCGACAATACTTATGTTGACAATCTAAATTTGTTCGACATTTAAAAGTTCCAAATTCTGCAATGAAAAAAGAGTATATAAGAGAATATAACTAAAATGCAATAACATATTGTATATAATACGTAAAGAAGAAACTTTGAAACGGATAAAAAAATGTTTTACGATCTACGTTAGTTAAAATAAAAGATATGGACAGTAAGATAATCATAAGATAAATAAACCTCACAATTTGTCATATTTTTTCGCCCTATGAAAGTAACAAATGGATTTATCAATTTATAATTATCTTCCTTTCCTAACATCAATTAAATTTTTTGTAGCTCTAATATAGTTGTATAAAACTCTTCCTGAAATAAAAAACATTACTAAGGCTATGTTTGGATTGGTGGTAAGGGATGGAATAGAGTGGAATGAAATGGTAAATAATTAAGTTCCGTTGTTTGGATTTATAAAATATGAATGGAGTTGAGTGGAACACAATGGAACCGATTCCTTTCCATTCTGTTCACTTCCCAAACGATAGAGCGGTAATTTTTTTTTCCATTCCATCATTGAATATCCAAACTGTTGAGTCTTCTGTATTGGCTGCATTTTTGGTGAAATAAACTTTGCTGCAGGATGTGGGATAAGATGCCATAACATCGTATCCGGCTTTTGGTTATGTGCGCGTGCGTGTTCTATTTAAGGAAATCGTGTTTCTCTCTCATGAATCATATCTGACACATTTAATCACGTTTTTAATCAGGCTTATTATGAGGATCATCATTTAATACTTCAGATCCTGGTCAAGCTTACTTTTATGAAGAATCTCGTTGGAGTATATTTATGGAAAGAATCTATTGTAATTAATGTGGTCAAATGGCTTGAGTCAAACAAATCAAGCTCATGATTAACTCTGATCAAGGACCTTTGCTGGAGTATTTAAAGGAAGGAGCTAAACCTAGTTTCTTCACCGAAACCAATATATCAAAATGTAGACTTTTAGGGTTTCGTGTCTTTGTAAGCCTTGTGCTTTATTTGTGAGCCTCTCTAGTATCATCTTGATGCTTTTGTAGGACTGTGTTTTTTGAATTGTAACTCTGTAGTTTCTCCAAAGCTTTTAAGCATGGAGTATGGTTGTTTCTTGTACATCACTCTAAGCCTTTAGGTATGAGTGGTTTAGTTTCTAGGAGTGTGACTCCATATTTGTGTTTTGAAATCCTTGCTGTTTGTAAGGTTGTAAGGAAGTGAGATCAGGTATATCTCAGATCTAGGCTAGGACCCTAGGTTATAGACAATAGGGGAGTTGCTAGATGGAAAGGGCATAACTTGCGGGTTGTTGTCATCAGTCTAGGGCTATTGCTTATTGGACATCTTCCTGGATTGGTATCCCCCAGATTAGGGCTTGTTTAAGCGCCGAACTGGGTTAACAAATATCCCGTGTTCTTTTACTTGCTTTCAGATATTTGTTTTATTTATCTTGAGATTTACGCAGTAGGATGCTATAGCATTGTATACAGCATTACGTTTCAGGGTTAAGAAGCTATAGCATTGTATCCCACATCTTATACAGCGTGCCAGAAATTTCAATTGGCATCAGAGCTGGCACCCTAACATATTTGGGTGAGATTCATGAATATTTTCTGGCTTTATGGACAAGGAAGAAGAAGATGTTGTTATAGTTTGTGATATAATGCATGCATTCAGGGGGAATAATTGTCTTATAATATGGCATTGAGGGGGAGAAACATGTGATATGTGTTGTTTGTGCATGATCTCTGTGCTGGTAAGTAGTCTCTTTCATAGCAATATGGTGACTGTTTACTTAGAATCACTTTCATAGAAATATGGTGATTGGGTCTCTTTCATAGCAATATGGTGACCTAGGTAGCTACATTCATAGCAATATGGGTAGCTTTTTGATTGCACAAATGCTGTTGTATGCTCAAGTTGAGGGGGAGCATATGTTTTAATGTTGAGGGGGAGTGCCTCTATGTTGTGATGTTATGCAGAATGTTGAAGCATCCAGTTTGCCTATGTTGAGAAAAAGAAATGTAGTTGAAGTATCTGTTTAAGTTTCCGTATGGTCATTATTTGTTTTAGCCAAAAATTTGCCAAAGGGGGAGTTTGTTGAGTCTTCTGTATTGGCTGCATTTTTGGTGAAATAAACTTTGCTGCAGCATGTGGGATAAGATGCCATAACATCGTATCCGGCTTTTGGTTATGTGCGCGTGCGTGTTCTATTTAAGGAAATCGTGTTTCTCTCTCATGAATCATATCTGACACATTTAATCACGTTTTTAAACAGGCATATTATGAGGATCATCATTTAATACTTCAGATCCTAGTCAAGCTTACTTTTATGAAGAATCTCCTTGGAGTATATTTATGGAAAGAATCTATTGTAATTAATGTGGTCAAATGGTTTGAGTCAAACAAATCAAGCTCATGATTAACTCTGATCAAGGACCTTTGCTGGAGTATTTAAAGGAAGGAGTTAAACCTAGTTTCTTCACCGAAACCAATATATCAAAATGTAGACTTTTAGGGTTTCGTGTCTTTGTAAGCCTTGTGCTTTATTTGTGAGCCTCTCTAGTATCATCTTGATGCTTTTGTAGGACTGTGTTTTTTGAATTGTAACTCTGTAGTTTCTCCAAAGCTTTTAAGCATAGAGTATGGTTGTTTCTTGTACATCACTCTAAGCCTTTAGGTATGAGTGGTTTAGTTTCTAGGAGTGTGACTCCATATTTGTGTTTTGAAATCCTTGCTGTTTGTAAGGTTGTAAGGAGGTGAGATCAAGTATATCTCAGATCTAGGCTAGGACCCTAGGTTATAGACAATAGGGGAGTTGCTAGATGGAAAGGGCATAACTTGCGGGTTGTTGTCATCAGTCTAGGGCTATTGCTTATTGGACATCTTCCTAGATTGGTATCCCCCAGATTAGGGCTTGTTTAAGCGCCGAACTGGGTTAACAAATATCCCGTGTTCTTTTACTTGCTTTCAGATATTTGTTTTATTTATCTTGAGATTTATGCAGTAGGATGCTATAGCATTGTATACAGCATTACGTTTCAGGGTTAAGAAGCTATAGCATTGTATCCCACATCTTATACAGCGTGCCAGAAATTTCACAAACAATGGAACGAAATTTGTGTTCCACCCCGTTCCACTCCATTCCATTATGTTCGATCCCGCTCTGTTCCGTTGTATATCATCAATCCAAATAGAGCCTAAATGTCTCTTAAGTACAGACGTCTGAACGGATTTCACACGAGACTCTATTACAATATTAGAAATTGTGTTTGGCCTAACTTAACCTTATAAATTCCTTGAAAATGAGGTTTTCACTCACATATAATCTCCTATTCAGACAATTTTTCATCCAATATTGAATTCTTAACATTAACATATGCAAAGTTCTACTTTTTTTTCATATCTATTAAAAGCAAACAAATCCTCTAAAGTTGCTTAAAAATATTAAAATGATTGAGTATTATAAATTTAAGTGTGATAAAAATCAAAATATTTAAAATATTAAGTCATAGATATAAAAGTATATTCTTAGAAGTAAAAATACAAGGTTCTTGGAATTAGAAAAATAATATTTTCTTAAAATTATTGGATACCAACAAAATAACTATATGACTAAATGACAAGTCATGAAATATTCTAGCAAGGCATTCATGTACTATCTTGGGTATGACACTAAATCAAGAATCACATGGGTACAAAATCTAATCTGGCAGTAATTATGAAGGCGAGGTCTAAGGTGGATGGGGACATTGGTCCTCCACCTGAATGATAACTCACTTTATGTGTGGCTAATTAGGCCTTTGCAACTTGATTTATTACCTACTAATATGTGAAATTCTGTTCTCTGGCAGGACAGATGTCTTACACAATGTCTAGGACAATGTGTCAATAGTCCAGATGTCCTAGACAACTGGTATGAGGATCACACGTTATTGCAGTACTGAAGATAAAAGAAAGCAATAAACAAAACCAGTAATTTGTTAACCCAGTTCGGCACTTATAACAAGCCCTACTCTGGAGGATACCAATCCAGGAAGTGAACACTACTAATCCGAATTAATACTTAGCCTTACAACACTACCAAACACCTTTTGGCATGAACGCCTTTTCTTAATCTTAGCAATCTTCTACTCAAGGGCTAACTCCCCCTGAATATGAGAACCTACCCAACTCCCTCTAATCACTAATCCCAAGTGACGAAACAACTTTAAACTTAATCAGTTTAAAAGACCAAGTTGAATGACAACATTCAACGACTCAAAGCTTCAAAGTATCAAGAACAATACTAAGAGCCACTAAGTGTTTTGCATAGTGGGTACAAAACTTTGGACTCACAATCTTCAGTTATTGTGGGTTGAGATTTAAGCTCTATGTTGAGTCCTTTATATAGGCGTGCAATTCTTCAGATAATCTTCAGTCTTTCAGATGCACTCAAATAAGAGTTAGTTATAAACAAACTTGTTTCAAAACAAACTCCACAAAGATAAAGAATTAATCTCTATCCACTAATTAAATATGAATCCAATCGTATCTAACACATAGGATTAATAACAAACTTTATCATTAATCCTAATCTCAGCTTGTTACTAAAAGATTCGCGTTTTATCCAAATTAAAACAAACACGCGTGCTTAATGGATAAGCATTATCTTTTAAGCTGAACTGGGTCAAGATGTCCTACCCACATGTCTTAGGACATCTTGTTCAACATGCTGCCTATGCATGCTCTGAACCCAGTGACAAGATGTCTAGGACATCTTGTTCAACATGTTGCATCTACACATCTTCAATATGCACAAGTGGTTTAGACTTAATTACTTCAGCATTGATGCTTTAGTTAAGTCACTCTGACCAAGTTGTAGCCTTATGATGCAGCCAATCTCAGAAGAACTACAATCTCCCCCTTTGGCAAATTATGGCTAAAACAACCACTAACCACTTTGTTGAGTGTGCACTCTTCAGTCTTCAATCTTCAAATTCTTCAATCTTCAAATTGATCTCTGTTGATGCAATCTTCAATTCTGAATCTTCATGTCTTCAATGTATTCGATCTTCAGAATCTTTGTGTGTCTTCAATATTCAGGACTTCTTCAATCTTGAATTTGTTATGAACCTTTTCTAGTATGAGATAGTCTTAGTCTTGTCTTCATATGATTCATTACAGTGAATTTTCTAAGTCCATGGATTAGATACCTAGTGACTTAGTGAACCAAAGTCTTGAGTTGCAGCGGAAAATACTTAATCAGAGTGATCAAGACTTACTAGACTTCTTAGAGGTTCATATTGAGCTTTTAAGTTTTGCTCTGGACACACTTGTTTTAGCATAGCTTTTTAGTTTTTTAATTTTTTTTTTGAGGTTGCTATTTTATCATCCGTTAAAGCAAGAGAGTGAATTCTACTTGCCAAAGAGCTGTTCTATTATCAATTATTTCTCCCCCTTTTTACCATAATTTGTTAAAGGTTTTTAAAGGAAAAATTGCATTGATTAATAAGAGTGAAACAGCTTACAAAATTGCACACATAGTGCCGGATGTCAAAGCCTCCAATGTCTAGGACATTTGGTAGGCCACAATCTTACAGAAGTAGAACATAACAAAAAGGAAAAATACAAAAGTACTTATTTTCCTAAGTTACCCAGTTGTTGTTCTTCACACTTCTTCTTGCTCTTCCTCAACATGAGCAGCTCCAATTTCTTCTTCACCTTCACCCTTCTCCATGATGGACTTGATCAGATTGTCCACATGGGTCTTCCTTGCCGTGCTGACCCTAATGGTCTCTTCCAGAGTCTTTGAAATTTGCCTTAGTTCAGCCAGGACATCATCCTTGTTTGCTATAGGCATAGAGCTTGATGCTTCAGCAACCTCCTTCATCTTTGGGAACACAATGTCTGGGACATGTGTACCAGCAAAGAGCTTGTAGTCAAAGCTCAGGATTTGGGGCTTCTTGGTTGGAACTTCATCAGGGTGCAAGATTGTTGGAAATTGTCTGAGAATCATTCCAGTTATCAGACTTGGAAAGGCAATAGACAGCTTCACTGCATATGTCTCAGCATGCTTCATTGTTTGGTTGAAAACGTGATCACCAAAGTTGATCTTCTTCTTGGTCCCAATTAGATAGATCATCTTTGCCAGCATTGGAGTGATCCCAGAGCCATGATTGGTAGGTGCCCAGTTTGCAGCTCCAATCCTATTTAGGATAGCATACTTGACACTTAGAGTCCCTGTTGATAGCAATCCCTTCTTTGGCCATTCTTCCACTTGTCCTCCTGTAATCTCCTTAGTCACCTCATTGACTAAGTCAGCTTCATCAGTCTCAGTTGAACTGGTTCTCCCAAGGTACTCATTGATGGTGGTGGGGGAGAACTTCACATCTCTTCTTCTTACCCGAACCGTCCTAAACTCCTCACTTCCTTCACTACAGGCACATGTGATGTTTACTATGAACTCCTTGACAAGCATTTCATAGCAATCTCCCAGGTCCTTGACAGTCTTCATTAACTTAGCTTTCTCCAAAAGCTCCATGATTTTTGCGCACTCTAGAGCATCTTGATGGAGTTCTCTTTCTTGAGCAATCCTCCGTTGATAGACGTACCTCCACTTTTGAGCGCTTTCCTCAGAGTGGAAAGAGACTATGTCCATTGGAGCTGGAGGAATGTTTGCAGGAATTCTTCTGCCTACAATCCTTTTTCTTCCAAATGTCATGATGTCTAGGACATCGGGCTCGACATCAGACTCAGAGTCGCTTACAGCAACGACCTGTTTCCTTTTCTTGGAAGACTTGCCTCCAGAAGCTTTCTCTGTAGCTTTCCTCTTCCCTTTCTTCTCAGTGATAGGCGTCTCCACTTGCTTAGACCTATACGTTTTAGCCTTTCCTTTGACTGGTATACTAATACGTATTCCTTCACTGTCATCAGAACTTTCATCTTCAAGAACTTGTTGAGGCTGACTATCTTTCTTCATCCCTTGAAGAATCTTGGCCAGGGGGACCTCATCTTCATCTTCTTCTTCTTCCATTACTTGATCTTGAACTTCTTGTTCAGGACCTTGATCATGACCAGATGTTGGAACATGTGGTTCAACATCAAGTGTTGGAGCCTCTTCTGAAGGTATGGGTTGATCCAGGTTAGGATCAGCTTCTTCTTCATGAGGTTCTGATGGAATGTTGATAGTTTTTGTAGGAGAATCTTCTTTAGCTGGTGGAGAGTTCTACTCAGCAACATTGCCCTGATGTTCATCAGTTGATGCTTCATTAGATGGTTTGACATTTGGTTCTTCTGAATTCTTTTGTGGTTCTTGATTCTCAGAAGGCTGGCTTTCAGGAATTTTAGAATCTTGTTCCTGAGTTGTGTCATTCCCTGTTGCATGAGTTTTCGTCTTTTTAGGGTTTCTCTTCTTCTTTGAACCCTTGGTTTTCTTCTTCTTGATTTCGCCTTTTGTTGGAGGGATCATGCTGAGTGGTACAGCGTTGGTGATAACCCCTTCTTGATCAACGCATAAGTCTTCAACCCTAGGCATTTGAGAGGATGCCTCGTTTGTAGTTGTCTTTGAATCATCTTGATTCGAGCTGTTGTTCTTGGATGATTTTTGAGACATTGTTGAAGAGTGTTGTTTGGAAGAAAGAATTTCTGAGTTTGGAAGAGATGTCTGACAAGATGTTGAGACTTTTGGTAGTGTCACATATGAGGTCTTAGTAGCCTTTTATAGATTGATGGAGAACTTTAAGGCTACCTCTTTTTACGTGCAGATTTTTAATGTTTCTTTACTCTGCACGTTACCTCTATAGTGTTTATGACACGTTTTTGAGCGTGTGAATACCCAGAGGCACACTAACGCTCCCAACCAAAATCTCTTCAGCTTCTTGTCCAGTGTACAGATGTTGGGACATCTGGTAGGACATGTTGTCAACTTCTTCCTTGACAGACAAGCAAGCTATTTCTGGACCATTGTTGTGAGGTGTCCAAGTATAGCACTTATCACTTGACTTTATTTCTTTCATCACTACTTTTTGATCATTAGCAATGGTGCATTCATGATTGTTGAAGTGCACTTTTAGTCCTTGTTCACATAGCTGACTAATGCTAATCAAGTTTGCAGTGAGACCTTGTACTAGTAGAACATCATCTAGACATGGAGTATGTTGACCAGATAGTTTTCCAATGCCTATGACTCTACCTTTAACTCCATCACCAAAAGTAACACTTCCTTTTGTATGAGACCTTAATTCTCTAAGGTATCTCTCATCTCCAGTCATGTGTTTAGAACATCCACTATCAAAATACCAATTTTTGTGTGGAGATATTCTTAGAGGAGTATGAGCCTTTTGAGGTGGTATTGGCTTGCATACTTTAGTCAGAACTTCCTTGTGTTTTACCCTTGGAGGTAGGATCTTCTTTTTGTTCTGACTTGGTGATTTAGGCTTCTGAGGGTAGACATGTAGGTAGAAGCATTCTGAAATTAGATGCCCAGTTTTTCCACAATGTTTACATCTTTTCAGTGGTCCCTTGTATTCTTTGTATTGGGGGGACACATGTTGAGCATGATGTTGGGACATGTGGTCTGACATATGCTTCCTTTGTTGACCTGGAGGCTGAGGCCTTTGTTCAAACCTTTTCTGCTTGTGTTGAGTCAGATGATGTGTCTTTGTCACCTGTTTCTTTTGTTCAGCAGGTTGTTGAGGTTTGGATCTTGTCTTCTTGTGCTTGTGCTGAGAAGGATGTTGTGACTTGTGGTTTGACATTTGGTCGTGAGGTCTATTCTTAGATGAAATTTTCTTCTCAGGAGTCTTGCTGTAGTTGTCATACCCTAATCCCTTCTTGTCACTTGGGCTTCTACCAAGTTCAAGAACTTCTTCAAGCATGTCAGTTCCCTTGTTTAACATTCTCACAGATTTTGTCATCTCAGTGAGTTTTGAGTTTGACAAGGTAACTTGTTCTTTCAAAGCAGCTGTTGATGCTTCTAGTGCCTCCTTTTCTTGAGCAAGTAGTGTAACTTGTTTTCTCAAGCTAGTTGTTGAAACCTCTAGTGCTTCCTTCTCTTGAGCTAGTTTCTCCATCTCCTCATCTTGTTTTCTTATAAGTTCACAAGATTGTTCCCATTTAATGGTTGTCATACCCCATTTTTTGACCTTCTTACCCCTTGTATGTTTTTTCTCATTATTAGAATATTATGTTTTCTTATTATTATCATTTTATTATTAGTAATTTAAAAATGCCAAAAATAGTATTTTATTCCGTTTACGCTGCTTAACTGTTTCATTTTTAAATAATTAACCACTTAGCTTTTTGAATTTGTTTTTTCACCATATATTTTCTTATGTCAATATTTACACATAAATAATTTTTTATTCCCATTTTACCCTTTTCAAAAATTACAAAGAAATAGATTACTTCTTTTGCAAGTAACCTCTTTTTTCCCATCTCTTTATGATTTCGGCTTATAATCTTATTTCCATTATCTTTATATTTTATAAATATATCAAAAACATTTTAATTCCATTTTTATTTTACTTTTATTCATATTATTCTCATATTTAAATTCAAAAATAGATTTCTTCCACTACAAGTAACCTTTTTTATTCAAACTTTTTTCACTTA
This sequence comes from Trifolium fragiferum, assembly GCA_954870985.1. Classification (NCBI taxonomy): domain Eukaryota; kingdom Viridiplantae; phylum Streptophyta; class Magnoliopsida; order Fabales; family Fabaceae; genus Trifolium; species Trifolium fragiferum. Next base: position 27,739,368 of record OX940792.1, read on the forward strand.
TTTTCAAATTAATCCCTACACCTCATAAACTTCAAAAGGTGACATTTTTACCCTTTATCAATTTACATTTTATTTTTCCCATTTTCATGTATTTTATTAAATCATTTTAATTGATTTTTCACCAATTTTCCATCACATTTAAATCCCACAAATTTCTCTTGATCCTTATCTCTTCAAATGATCCTAGAATATGCTCTCTCATCACAACACATCAGATCATAACAAGTGTCTCATTGATTGATCAAAGAATCACAAAAAATCCAATTTGTAAAAACTCAAAATTGCCCTTTCTTTCTCCCCAATTCAATCCTATCTTAACCTAATCATCCCTTATAAATAGGGAGCCTCATTTCAGAGCAAAAGGTTGCAAAAATTGGAGAAGAAACACATCAAACACATATCTTGCAATTAACACATCAAACACCTTCTATAAGCCTCCAAAAACAAAAACCCACCACCAGATTGAAGTTCCAGAGCCATTTCCAAGCTCGTTTTGAAGAGGAAAGTTCGTGAAAAAGTCAAGATCATATAACGCGTTTCTGGTAGCTTTCTTCTCCCTTTTTATCTTGTTTCATCTAGTTATAAGGTTTAGAAACTTTCTGGATCATTACATTGGCTTAATATGTGTTAAACTGTTAGTTTGAGTTTTAATTTAAAAACTTTAATCCGTTCGTTTTTTTATTTACAAGCCTTATTTCGCGATACTAATATCATTTTTGAGTTACTCGTGAAAAAATGAGGAGAACTGTGTATGTTTTGTCTATTTCTGGGCACTTTTGAAGAACGCCGGTGACCAGAGTTGTCACCGGAAGTTCTAGCTTCACCGGAGAAGATGAAACACGCGTGCTCCTTCGCTTTTTCCAGTTTAAATCGAAACTGTCCGATAGATTTAACGGAGCGCGCGCGTTTTAGACTTCCCACCGTCAGATCTCATTTAGTGATTAATCTGACGATTGTGAAGTTGTGGCTTTATCCCACGCGTCACAGTGGATTATTCCCTGCTGTTGTTCCACGCGTGTTCCTTGTATTTGCCAGATTCAATCTTGTCCATTGGATTAATCCAGTGGTGCGTGTGTAGATGTGATCGTATCCATCAGATCCTCTCTGATGAGGATCAGACGGCTGTAAATCGTGATCTCACGTGTACGCGTCACACGCGATCCACGCCTATAAACTTCATATTTTTTTTGTTTTTTTTGCACGCCTGGGCTTGGCTTTCTGGGCCTTTTTGCTTCTCTGCACTCCCTTTCTAATATTATCTGTTATTTACACCTCCCCTTTTATTTAATTTTATTTTTAATTTATGAGATGTTTATTATTGTTGTAATTATATTTTAGGTTATTATTGACTGATATATCATGAAATAAATTTTTAATTCATTCATTTGCTATTTTTTCTCATATTATTTAAATGTTATCACTTAATTATGTATTAATTAGTTAATGGTTGTTTAAATTATTTTGCTTATTAACTAATGATGCAAGATACATGATATATGTTTGTTTAAGCAATTTTAGCCTATTAAGCACAAAGTTGTGTTTTATTTTAATTTTTGTCATTAATTAATTAATTTAATTGTTAATGAATGTCTTTTAATGTTGTTAAATTAATTTTTCTTGATCTTATTGGTTATAAATCCTTAATTTTTTTATTAAAAACATTACTCTCTGCCATTTGTTTATTTTCATTATTGTCACATGATTTTCCAATTTTATTTGTTAATTAAATGCAAGATTCATATGCTATGCTTATTTAGTTGATTTTATTTAGTATTTTTTGACTTGTTAATGTTGCTTGATTTCACCCTATGATTTGAGAATGTGCTTGAGACTTGTTTTCATGTTAGCTCTAGGCTTGTTAGTTATGGTATGTCATGGCCTAAGTGTTTTTGATTAATTGTGAGTCATACTTTATCTAATCAAATTCCTAGGAATATTTGCATGATAGATTAAAATGCTTGATGATTTTTATGTTAATCCCCATGACATGATAGTTTATTATTTTTGATTGTCTTCATAGTTTATTATTTTTGATTGTCTTTATCTCATATATGTGCTTCATATGCTACCTTATCATGTTCACAATCGCTTGTTTCGTGCTTTACGTTCGTTATTCATTATATGTTTTACATTCATTACATGCTTTATATTTGTATATGCTTTATATTCATGTGCTTTACATTTATATTATGTTGTGTACGCTTTACGTTTATTATTCATCATTATAATTAGTCGTGATATTTTAATTTAATTCCCCTTTGCATGTTTCCCCCGCGGTTGTTTAATTTAATACGCGTAATTGGCGTAATTTATAGTTGTTCATTATTATTATTATCATTAAATTCCCCTTTGCATGTTTCCCTCCCGATTGTATTGCGTGGTTAAATTTCCTTTTCATATTTATTATTGTTTGTTTGTATGATTAGTATAATAATCCGAGGAACGGGCGTCACCTCGATTTATATCGTTGCGGAGCGACTTCGCGCAATTTAATGCTTTAGGATATTTATGTCAAACGATAGTACCTTCGCTTGAACCATTACCCTTTTTATCCAAAAATAGAGGTCAACACCTCTTTTCAAAAAATATCCAAAAACATGTCATTTATTAAATCATTTTCAAATCACTTGGATTTTAAACCAAGTTATTCAATCATTCAAACAATCATTTTCTTTAGGGAAAAACGCTTGGTTTTTCAAATCAAGTCGCATTTTTATATCCAATCAATTTTCTTTTTTTAGTCTAAAACCTTGGATTTCAAACCAAGAGTATTTTATCATTCCAAAAACCATTTTTTTCCAAACAAATCACTGTATTTCCCTAAATCTTGTACATTTTTTGCAAACGATTAAAATCAAGTGCATAGATTAGATAATACAAGAGGTTCCTATAGGATACTATAGATACTTAGGGTGCTAAAACCTTCCCTTCGTATAACCAACCCCCTTACCTCGATCTCTTTAATTAGGGTATTTAACGGACTTTCTCCCTTTTTCGGAAAAATCAAAGCTCGGTGGTGTAATTAAAAATTTGATATTCGAAGCTAATTAATAGCTCGGCATCCAAAAATCACCGCGATAGAAATGGCGACTTCACTGGGGACTCCCCCAAGCGGGTTGAGCCTATCTTGTATTCATTTTATCTTTGCGCTTGTGTGTTGTTTGCTTGTACATATATATATATGTATGTTTTATGTGCTTTATTTGGGAAAATTGTTTGAGTGAGATAAGTCCTAACCCGGACTTGAGGGAAACAATAAGATAGGATAGTGGTAGGACCATAGTGACGGGATTAGAGTAGTTCGATCCATGTTTCGCATGTGATGTAACCACACTCAGTCGAGGAAGCTCAAAGGTGGAAATGTTAACATGAGTAGCTGTGTTAACGTTCTATTTTTGGGGGACCGACAAGACTTTGGACCTTTAGAGTTACACTTAACCCATCTTGGCTTTTAGGACGTGGTGTGGTGACCGATCTAGAGTAGTCTTGCATTGGTTGATACGCGAAACCACACCCGAACGAGATTGTCTTGCGAATATTATTGGACCGGGAGTAGTTCCGTAAACCGGTAATATCCAAAAAGACGGTTTATAACTTTGGGAACTTTGTAGAACCCGTGATACAGGTACAATGCAAACCTTAGTACTCACCATGTGGGAGGGGCTCTTACCCTTGACTCCAACATTTTACCTTAACCCAACCATGTTTGCGCATTATCAATTGCATACATGCATTCATTCATAAAACTCTTTGCTCATCCGATATCGAAAGACTTAAATTAAATTCTATGTAAACTATGTAGATTATGGACTAACAAAGGAGGTACACCCATAGCTATGGTTTTAAGGCTTTTGACTTGGCGAGATTACGGAAGTTAGGGTCTCTGGTGTCTGATTCAGAGGAATTCCGGAAGGGTCATGGAAAATTATTGAGCATTCTCGGGACTAATGTAGAAGAAGGAATCCTCGATACTCTTGTACAGTTTTATGATCCGCTTTACCATTGTTTCAACTTTCCTGATTACCAGCTTGTCCCCACCCTGGAGGAGTATTCATATCTGGTTGGACTACCCATACTTGACAAAGTGCCTTTCAGTGGACTCGAACCCGCTCCAAAACCACAAGCCATCACCAAAGCCCTTCATGTCGAAACCTCTGTCATCCAAGCAAATCTCACACGTAGAGAAGGCCTTTTAGGTTTATCCACCGAGTTCCTTTTCCAGCAAGCCTCCCTTTTTGCCGAGATAGCAAACAACACTGCCTTTTACTCTATATTAGCCCTACTCATATATGGCCTGGTCCTGTTTCCAAATATCAAAGATTTCATCAACATCAACACCATACAGATATTCCTCTCAAGAAACCATGTACCCACCTTGTTAGCCGAAACATATTACTCCATTCATGATCGGACTACAGCAAAGCGCGGAACCATTCTCTGTTGTACACCATTACTCTACAAATGGTACATCACTCACCTACCTCAGACCCGTAGTTTTAAGGAAAACCCAGATAAGCTCCGATGGTCCCAAAGAATCATGCCTCTCACTTCTGCTGATATTGTGTGGTATAACTCAGCTTATGACAACGGAGCTATCATTGATAATTGTGGAGAGTTCCCCAATGTACCCCTCCTTGGAATGCATGGGGGAATTACTTATAATCCTATACTTGCTAGGCGCCAATTTGGGTATCTCGTGAAAGAAAGGCCTAGCAACCTCTCATGGAACGAGATCTTCTATCGCAACCGAGAAGGAAACTCTGGTATGAGGAACAGATTTATGCGAGCTTGGCGCGCCATTCAACGCAAAGAGTGGAATCAGTTGGGGAAGAAGCGAGGATTTGCTTTGGGGTCTCGTACACAATGGATTATTAATAGAGCTGCCAGTTTCAGGATGCCTTACCCTCTCCAAGGGCCCCCACCTTTAGTTACACCACCATCATCATCTGTACCTATGATTGCTGACACCAAGGAAGAGTTATTAGAACAAGTGGCCGAGTTGGCTCGTGAGAAGAGTGTTTGGAAAAAGAAGTATGAAGAGTTGGAGCTTAGACATGAAGCGTTGAAAGGAGATTTGGAGGTAAAGAAGTATGAGTTTTTGGCCCAAAGTCAGATAATCGTCCAAAAGACCATCCAACTTCAAGAGAAGGATACTGCGCTTAGAAAGGACCCGAAGAGAATGAGGTATAACATGGACATGTTCTCTGGCCCAGACTCAGACTAGGATGATCCATCTACTGCAAGAGCTTGATTTCGTTTATTTATTGTATTCTCTTTTAGTTTTGCAAAAAAAAAAAAAAAAAAAAAAAAAAAAAAAAAAAAAAAAAAGGGAAAAAAGAAAAAAGAAGTGTTTTTATTCATTGTATTTTCTTTTTATCTTTGTAATAGTTATCAAATGAAGTGGATGTTTTCTACAATGTTTACATTTAATTTAGTATAAGTCTTTCGATATGAAAAATCTTGCATAATTTAGCATAAAACATATCATGCATCATGTTGCATACATAAGTTTCCAAAACAGAGTCTCATATTCTTCTCCCTCTATTTTGTCTCAGTCAAGATGGCCAGCAAACCCTGTTCAAAGTTAATTCGTGAATACAACACTCGTGCAAACCAGAAAAGGAAGATGGACGAAGTGGAACAAGAGAATGCTGAACTCCGCGAGGGGGTAACAACACTCGAGGAGGATTTTGGAAGATTGAATGCCTTGGTAACCTCATTGGTGGCTGCGCAAAATCAGCCACCACTGCAAGAAGCTATAGAAGAACTCAGGAAAGGTCAAGAATCATTGAAGGAAGAAGTTAACCGGTTAAAAACTCAGATGAGTCTGGTCACACGAGTCGTACTAGGAAAAGGAGATGACCCCTCGCCAAACTTGTCACAAGCCTACACAGTTCCGCAACCATGGATGATTTACCCACAATCTTACCAACAAATGCCTCCACAACAATCCTACCCACAACAGAATCCCCCACAAAATTTCCAACAACCTTTCAATCGCGCTCCAAGATATCCACCATTTGACCTTATACCCATGAAATATGTTGATTTACTCCCAGCCTTGCTTGCTAAGAACTTTGTTCAAACAAGGACACCTCCTCATGTGCTTGCTATATTGCCCACTTGGTACCGCAATGACCTGACCTATACCTTTCACCAAGGGGCACCCGGCCATGATGTGGAGCGTTGTTATGCTCTCAAGAAAGCTGTTCAAGACCTAGTTCGAAACAAAGTGTTGTCCTTCAAAGACGAGAACCCCAATGTTCAAACTAACCCTTTACCAAATCATAATCCCTCTGTTCATTTGATCCAACATTGCCTAGCTGCAAATGCCATCCTCAATGTGCAAAGTACCAAGACCCCTTTGGTTCATATCCATAGAAAGATGTGTGAAGTGAAGATGTTCAATCATGATCACTCAGCTTGTGAAATATGTCTGTCAGATCCTCATGGATGTTCCCAAGTTCAAAAAGACATCCAAGGATTGATGGATAAAGGAGAGTTACTAGTAACAAAGAGAAGTGAAGATGTTTGTGGTATACTTGGTCGTCTCTGAATGTATCAGTTACTTGCAAGTCAGATGCTTTATCCAATGTGTTGGTGGATACTGGGTCGTCTCTGAATGTAATGGCCAAGACTACTTTAGACAAACTCTCATACAAAGATGCTTATTTGAGGTCGAGTACAATGATTGTGAAAGCGTTTGATGGGTCAAGGAAGTCAGTGATTGGTGAGGTGGATTTACCTATTTCAGTTGGTCCGCATGAGTTTCAGGTTACCTTTCAAGTAATGAATATTCAAGCTGCATACAGTTGCCTATTGGGACGTCCATGGATTCACGAGGCCGGTGCCGTGACATCCACATTACATCAAAGATTGAAGTACGTGCGAGAAGGGAAGCTGGTGATTGTGAATGCAGAGGAGGCTTTGCTTATTAGCCATTTGTCAAACTTCTCATATATTGGTGCGGATGGATCAGACGGTACTTCATTCCAGGGACTCTCCATTGAGGAGAAAGGTCCGAACAAAGCTGAAACATCCATGGCGTCTCTGAAAGATGCTCAAAGAGTTGTGCAAGAAGGCAAGACTTCTGGTTGGGGAAAGGTGTTGCAATTGTCAGAGAACAAGAATAGATCAGGTTTGGGCTTTACTCCGTCTACCAGAATGGGAAAGAGGGAACCGTTTGAAGATGTTTTCCGCAGTGCTGGTTTCATCAATGCTCCTTCAGAAATTAATGCTGTTATTGGAGATGAAGACGAAGAAGGACCACTGTCTTTTGTCACCCCAGGAGGAATATGCCACAATTGGATTGCTGTTGATGTTCCTTCTGTCATTCCTCTGTCTAAGTAATATGTTTGTCTTTTTTATGTTTTAAAAAAAAATCCTCTTGTCTCGCCCCAAGCAAGAGTGAGACTATGTTGGGCTTTGTTAATGCTTCAAGTATGTTAATGAAAATCGTCGTTTTTATCATGACTTTTTATATTTTCTTTATATCCTTTTATTCTAGAAAATGGTAACACAAAAAACCAGAATACATATATTTTATTTTTCACCTTCTATTTTTCTTACTTTTATCAAATAAAATTCTGCATTCATTTATTTATTATAAAATCAATCATCAATCATATGCAGAATTAACATCAATGAGCCCGTTGAGTACAATGATTCTAGGCCCTCTATCAACTTCGAATTTCCCGTCTATGAGGCTATGGAAGAAGAGAATGAAGAGATTCCTGATGAGATCAAACGGTTATTGGATCGGGAGAATGTGGTCATTCAACCTCACCAAGAAGCTACATAATTGATCAATTTGGGTACTGAGGAAGAGGAAAGAGAAATCAAGATAGGGGCATGTTTAGAGGGGTCTGTCAAAGCAAGGGTGGTAGATTTGCTCAGAGAATATGTTGATATCTTCGCATGGTCGTATCAAGACATGCCCGGTCTGGATCCTGAGATTGTGGAACACCGTCTGCCTTTAAAGCCAGAATGTCCTCCAGTGAAACAAAGGTTGAGATGATCCCACCCTGATATGGCTCTCAAGATCAAAGAAGAGGTTCAGAAACAGATTAATGCAGGTTTTCTTATTACTTCAGAGTATCCTCAATGGTTGGCCAACATAGTACCGGTTCCTAAGAAAGATGGTAAAGTCAGGATGTGTGTTGATTACAGAGATTTGAATAGAGCTAGTCCGAAGGATGATTTCCCTTTACCGCACATTGATGTATTGGTTGAGAAGACCGCCAAATCCAAGGTTTTCTCCTTCATGGATGGTTTCTCGGGGTACAATCAGATTAAGATGGCTGTTGAAGACAGAGAGAAAACTTCAGTCATCACGCCTTGAGGTACTTTCTGTTACCAAGTAATGCCTTTTGGTCTGACAAACGCAGGTGCTACTTACCAAAGAGGCATGACTACTTTGTTCCATGACATGATGCACAAAGAGGTTGAAGTATATGTGGATGATATGATCGTTAAGTCAGGCACTGAAGAAGAACATGTGGAATATTTGTTGAAGATGTTTCAGAGGTTGAGGAAGTACTAACTTCGGCTGAATCCTAACAAATGTACTTTTGGTGTTAGGTCCGGAAAACTCTTGGGTTTCATTGTCAGTTAGAAGGGTATCGAGGTTGATCCTGATAAAGTCCGAGCCATTAGAGAAATGCCAGCTCCCCAAACAGAAAAGCAAGTTAGAGGTTTCCTTGGTCGACTGAATTATATTTCTAGATTCATTTCCCATATGACTGCCACATGTGGGCCAATTTTCAAACTACTCCGCAAAGATCAAGAGATTGTTTGGACAGAGGATTGTCAGAGAGCCTTTGACAGTATCAAGAAGTATTTAATGGAACCACCAATTCTTATCCCTCCAGTTGAGGGGAGACCACTCATTATGTATCTAACCGTGCTGGAAGATTCTATGGGTTGCGTGCTGGGGCAACAAGATGAGACCGGTAGGAAGGAGCATGCAATTTACTATCTGAGCAAAAAGTTTACCGATTGTGAATCTAGATATTCCATGCTTGAGAAGACTTGTTGTGCTTTAGCTTGGGCTGCCAAGCGTCTGCATCATTACTTGATCAATCACACTACTTGGTTGATATCCAAAATGGATCCAATCAAGTACATTTTTTAGAAGGCTGCTTTGACTGGGAGAATTGCTCGTTGGCAGATGCTATTCTCCGAATATGATATTGAATACCGCACTCAGAAGGCAATCAAAGGCAGTGTCCTGGCTGATCATTTGGCTCACCAACCAATTGAGGATTACCAACCAATCAAGTTTGATTTTCCAGATGAAGAGATTATGTATTTGAAAATGAAGGATTGCGATGAACCATTGTTCGGGGAAGGACCAGATCCTGAATCCAAATGGGGACTGATATTCGACGAGGCTGTGAACGTCTATGGTAGTGGAATTGGGGCAGTTATTGTTACTCCTAAGGGTTCTGATATCCCTTTCACCGCCAGATTACAGTTTGATTGTACCAATAACATTGCTGAATATGAAGCTTGTATCATGGGTATTGAAGAAGCAATTTATTTGAGGATCAAAAACATCGACATCTATGGAGACTCGGCTCTTGTAGTTAATCAGATCAAAGGAGAATGGGAGACTCGCCACACTGGCCTGATCCCTTATAGAGATTATGCAAGAAGGTTGTTGACTTTCTTCAACAAAGTGGAGTTGCATCATATTCCTCATGATGAGAATCAAATGGCAGATGCTTTAGCTACTTTATCTTCGATGTACCAAGTTAATCACCAGAATGAAGTACCAATCATCAGTATTCGTTGTCTCGAAAGGCCGGCATATGTGTTTGCAGCGGAAGAAGTGGTTGATGATAAGCCATGGTTTCATGATATCAAGGTGTTCCTTCAAAGTCAAGAGTATCCCCCTGGGGCATCTAACAAAGACAAGAAGACTTTGAGGAGATTATCCAGCAGTTTCTTTTTGAATGGGGATGTGTTGTACAAGAGAAATTTTGATATGGTTTTGCTTCGGTGTGTGGATAAGAATGAGGTTGATTCTTTGATGCATGAAATACATGAAGGATCATTCGGGACTCATCCTAATGGGCATACGATGGCTAAGAAGATGTTGAGAGCAGGGTATTACTGGTTGACGATAGAGTCTGATTGCCATAAGCATGCCCGAAAGTGTCAGATCTACGCGGATAAAATCCATATGCCACCAACTTCTCTGAATGTTATTTCTTCTCCTTGGCCCTTTTTCCATGTGGGGCATTGATATGATTGGTCGGATTGAACCAAAAGCTTCCAATGGACATCGTTTTATCCTAGTGGCTATTGATTATTTCACCAAATGGGTCGAAGCGGCATCTTACGCCAATGTTACTAAGCAAGTGGTGGTTCGTTTTATCAGGAATAATATTATTTGTCGCTATGGTGTTCCTAGAAAGATTATTACAGATAATGGGACGAATTTGAATAACAAGATGATGAAAGACTTGTGTGATGAGTTCAAGATTGAGCATCACAATTCCTCTCCTTACCGGCCTCAAATGAATGGTGCAGTTGAAGCGGCAAATAAGAACATTAAGAAGATTGTGCAGAAGATGGTGGTTACTTATAAAGACTGGCATGAAATGTTACCTTTTGCTTTACATGGGTATCGTAGTTCAGTGCGTACTTCAACAGGGGCAACCCCTTTCTCCTTGGTATATGGTATGGATGCAGTACTACCGGTAGAGGTTGAGATCCCGTCAATGAGGGTCCTGATGGAAGCCAAATTGACTGAGGCTGAATGGTGCCGAAACAGATATGAACAACTGAATTTGATTGAAGAGAAACGTATGGCGGCCTTGTGTCACGGTCAGTTGTATCAAGAAAAGAATGAAACAAGCTTTTGACAAGAAAGTTCGACCCCGTGAATTTCATGAAGGTGACCTTGTGCTTAGAAAGATTTTGTCCTTCCAACCGGATGCCAGGGGCAAGTGGACGCCCAATTATGAAGGACCGTATGTTGTCAAGAGAGCTTTCTCAGGTGGTGCTATGACCCTCGCAACTATGGATGGTGATGAGCTCCCTCGTCCTGTGAATGCCGATGCAGTCAAGAAATACTTTGTCTAAAAATAAAAGAACAGCTAGCTAAGTTGAAAACCTGAAAGGGCGGCTTAGGCAAAAATGAGCGTCTCGGTGGGCTGAAAACCCGAAAGGGCGGTCCAGGCAAAAATTAGAGACAAAAACAGAAACAGTTATCCTGATAGGCCGAAAACCCGAAAGGGCGGCCTATGCAAAAATTAAGGAAATAAGACAAGTAACTGCATCAGACCAGGCATCACTTATCTTGGAGCGTTTCAGTCAGCAATAATATTGTTTCGTTTATAACCTTTTAGGTTGGAACTCAAAGTTGATAAGGAAAATAGTAATCATTGTACTTGATGTATCTTCCCCATATAATTACCATTTTCTAAATTTTATAATGATCTATAGGATTGCGCTTTCCGCCAATTTCCATTCTTTTACCCAAGTTTGAGCCTGTGCTTTTATTTAAAATTCTCATTTTTTTATTCGTAATTTTAATTTTCTTATCTTTATTCAATTTTAAGATACTTGAAGCAAAAAACTCAAAAATAATTTCAAACCTTTTTTTATTTGTGTCTTTTCTTTTGAAAACATAAAATGACAAACATATCCCTTAAACTCATGAGTCACATAAGCATACTATAACAGCACCCCAAATATGGACATATTTCATGAAGCAGATATAGCCATTGCTAAAAAAAAGAGGAAAAGAGAAAAAGAAAAAAAGTAGAAAAGAAAATAGCTCGCTAAGTTGAAAACCCGAAAGGGCGGCTTAGGCAAAAATGAGCGTCCCGGTGGATTGAAAACCTGAAAGGGCGATCCAGGCAAAACGTAGGGACTAAAAAAAAAAGAAAGAAGAAGGGGAAAAGGAAAGATGAAAAAAGCATGGCTGATGGTGGATATTTTGGTTCAGAGTGTGAAATGGAGACTTCCACCAAACTCCTCACTCGTAAGATTTACTCCAAGAACTAATTGAAGAATGATGTATTATCCTTGGTTTGCCCCGCAGATTTTAATTCCATACTGTCCTCAGTAGAAATTGACGGCACATTGCACGGATACGCCAGCCTAGTCGTTTCCACTGTCCCTTTGTCTATCACAAGTCCTGTCAATCTTGCCATACAAATAAAAGTTTCAAACATACATTCACATGCAACATATAAAACATCCATCATCAAACATATAAAACATCCATCATCAAACATATTTCAAGTAGCAAATGCTACGAATAATCATTCAATTCCCCAGAAAGGTCATTCCCAATACATTTGGTCAATTCAGTTCCTCCTTTTATAAGATGTCTCGCTCTCCTACAATGTCAGTGGACAGTTCATTCCCTTGATTATGTCCCTACCATATCCCAATGAGTGGTAAACACTGTTTTTGTTCCTGTCCGTTTACAGGACTTTACTGTTCATGTCCGTTTACAGGACTTTATCTCTTTCCTTGTTAAGTCTTGCTTGCCTATATAGACAGCAGACAATTTAACACCTTGTTGTGTCCTTACTATCCCGCAACGTTAGTAGACACCGTCTTTACTTCTGTCCGCTTACAGGACTTTATTGTTTTCTGTCTCCGTCTCTGTCCGTTTACAGGACTTTATTGCTTATGTCTGTTCACAAGACTTTATTGCTTCTGTCCGCTTACAGGACTTTACCGCTTCTGTCCGCTTACAGGACTTTACCGCTTTTGTCCGCCTACAGGACTTTACCGCTTCTGTCTGTTCACAGGACTTTACCGCTTCTGTCTGCTTACAAGACTTTATTGCTTTTGTCATCATTATTCATGTTCCCCAGTGAATCTGTCTCTTTCTCGTCAGATAATACTCATAATCTTGCATTTTCAAACATTTACAAGCATAACATTCATATCACCATATCATAGCATTTTTCGTTTTGTCGGTCAAAAAATTGTGTACTCTGTATTTAAGTCTCTTCTACCGTCTATTCAAGACAAAAAACATCAAAATTATCTTTTTTCTCTTTCAAATCTCCGGTAGAAGAAACTTAAATAGGGGCATCTGTCATACCCCATTTTTTGACCTTCTTACCCCTTGTATGTTTTTTCTTATTATTAGAATATTATGTTTTCTTATTATTATCATTTTATTATTATTAATTTAAAAATGCCAAAAATAGTATTTTATTCCGTTTACGCTGCTTAACTGTTTCATTTTTAAATAATTAACCACTTAGCTTTTTGAATTTGTTTTTTCACCATATATTTTCTTATGTCAATATTTACACATAAATAATTTTTTATTCCCATTTTACCCTTTTCAAAAATTACAAAGAAATAGATTACTTCTTTTGCAAGTAACCTCTTTTTTTTCCCATCTCTTTATGATTTTGGCTTATAATCTTATTTCCATTATCTTTATATTTTATAAATATATCAAAAACATTTTAATTCCATTTTTATTTTACTTTTATTCATATTATTCTCATATTTAAATTCAAAAATAGATTTCTTCCACTACAATTAATCTTTTTTATTCAAACTTTTTTCACTTGTTTTCAAATTAATCCCTACACCTCATAAACTTCAAAAGGTGACATTTTTACCCTTTATCAATTTACATTTCATTTTTCCCATTTTCATGTATTTTATTAAATCATTTTAATTGATTTTTCACCAATTTTCCATCACATTTAAATCCCACAAATTTCTCTTGATCCTTATCTCTTCAAATGATCCTAGAATATGCTCTCTCATCACAACACATCAGATCATAACAAGTGTCTCATTGATTGATCAAAGAATCACAAAAAAATCCAATTTGTAAAAACTCAAAATTGCCCTTTCTTTCTCCCCAATTCAATCCTATCTTAACCTAATCATCCCTTATAAATAGGGAGCCTCATTTCAGAGCAAAAGGTTGCAAAAATTGGAGAAGAAACCCCCATTCACGAAATCAAATTTCATCAAATTTTCAAAATTCCAAAAACACCAAATCAACCTCATATCTTGCAATTAACACATCAAACACCTTCTATAAGCCTCCAGAAACAAAAACCCACCACAAGATTGAAGTTCCAGAGCCATTTCCAAGCTCGTTTTGAAGAGGAAAGTTCGTGAAAAAGTCAAGATCATATCACGCGTTTCTGGTAGCTTTCTTCTCCCTTTTTATCTTGTTTCATCTAGTTATAAGGTGTAGAAACTTTCTGGATCATTACTTTGGCTTAATATGTGTTAAACTGTTAGTTTGAGTTTTAATTTAAAAACTTTAATCCGTTCTTTTTTTATTTACAAGCTTTATTTCGCGAAACTAATATCATTTTTGAGTTCCTCGTGAAAACACGAGGAGAACTGTGTATGTTTTGTCCATTTCTGGGCACTTTTGAAGAACGCTGGTGACCGGAGTTTTCACCGGAAGTTCTAACTTCACCGGAGAAGATGAAACACGCGTGCTCCTTCGCTTTTTCCAGTTTAAATCGAAACTGTCTGATAGATTTAACGGAGCGCGCGCGTTTTAGACTTCCCACCGTCAGATCTCATTTAGTGATTGATCTGACGGTTGTGAAGCTGTGGCGTTATCCCACGCGTCACACTGGATTCTTCCCTGCTGTTGTTCCACGCGTGTTCCTTGTATTTGCCAGATTCAATCTTGTCCATTGGATTGATCCAGTGGCGCGTGTGTAGATGTGATTGTATCCGTCAGATCCTCTCTGATGAGGATCAGATGGCTGTAAATCGTGATCTCACGTGCACGCGTCACACACGATCTAGGCCTATAAACTTCAGATTTTTTTTTTTTGCACGCCTGGGCTTGGGCTTTCTGGGCCTTTTTGCTTCTCTGCACCCCCTTTCTAATATTATCTGTTATTTACACCTCCCCTTTTATTTAATTTTATTTTTAATTTCTGAGATGTTTATTATTATTGTAATTATATTTTAGGTTATTATTGACTGATATATCATGAAATAAATTTTTAATTCATTCATTTGCTATTTTTTCTCATATTATTTAAATGTTATCACTTAATTATGTATTAATTAGTTAATGGTTGTTTAAATTATTTTAATTATTAACTAATGATGCAAGATACATGATATATGTTTGTTTAAGCAATTTTAGCCTATTAAGCACAAAGTTGTGTTTTATTTTAATTTTTGTCATTAATTAATTTAATTGTTAATGAATGTCTTTTAATGTTGTAAATTAATTTTTCTTGATCTTATTTGTTATAAATCCTTAATTTTTTTATTAAAAACATTACTCTCTGCCATTTGTTTATTTTCATTATTGTCACATGATTTTCCAATTTTATTTGTTAATTAAATGCAAGATTCATATGTTATGCTTATTTAGTTGATTTTATTTAGTATTTTTTGACTTGTTAATGTTGCTTGATTTCACCCTATGATTTGAGAATGTGCTTGAGACTTGTTTTCATGTTAGCTGTAGGCTTGTTAGTTATGGTATGTCTTGGCCTAAGTGTTTTTGATTAATTGTGAGTCATACTTTATCTAATCAAATTCCTAGGAATATTTGCATGATAGATTAAAATGCTTGATGATTTTTATGTTAATCCCCATAACATGATAGTTTATTATTTTTTATTGTCTTTATAGTTTATTATTTTTGATTGTCTTTATCTCATATATGTGCTTCATATGCTACCTTATCATGTTCATAATCGCTTGTTTCGCGCTTTACGTTCGTTATTCATTATATGTTTTACATTCATTACATGCTTTATATTTGTATATGCTTTATATTCATGTGCTTTACATTTATATTATGTTGTGTACGCTTTACGTTTATTATTCATCATTATAATTAGTCGTGATATTTTAATTTAATTTCCCTTTGCATGTTTCCCCCCCGGTTGTATAATTTAATACGCGTAATTAGCGTAATTTATAGTTGTTCATTATTATTATTAACATTAAATTCCCCTTTGCATGTTTCCCTCCCGGTTGTATTGCGTGGTTAAATTTCCTTTTCATATTTATTATTGTTCGTTTGTATGATTAGTATAATAATCCGAGGAACGGGCGTCGCCTCGATTTATATCGTTGCGGAGCGTCTTCGCGCAATTTAATGCTTTAGGATATTTATGTCAAACGATAGTACCTTCGCTTGAACCATTACCCTTTTTATCCAAAATAGAGGTCAACACCTCTTTTCAAAAAATACCCAAAACATGTCATTTATTAAATCATTTTCAACCGTCAAAAAAAATTAAATCATTTTCAAAACACTTGGATTTTAATCCAAGTTATTCAATCAATCAAACAATCATTTTATTTAGGGAAAAACGCTTGGTTTTTCAAACCAAGTCGCATTTTTAAATCCAATCAATTTTCTATTTTTAGTCTAAAACCTTGGATTTCAAACCAAGAGTATTTTATCATTCCAAAAACCATTTTTTTCCAAACAAATCACTCTATTTCCCTAAATCTTGTACATTTTTTGCAAACGATTAAAATCAAACGCATAGATTAGATAATACAAGAGGTTCCTATAAGATACTATAGATACTTAGGGTGCTAAAACCTTCCCTTCGTATAATCAACCCCTTACCTCGATCTCTTTAATTAGGGTATTTAACGGACTTTCTCCCTTCTTCGGAAAAATCAAAGCTCGGTGGTGTAATTAAAAATTTGAGATTCGAAGCTAATTAAAAATTGATTGGATTTAAAAATTGATTGGATTTAAAAATTTCAGCTTTGTTCGGACCTTTCTCCTCAATGGAGAGTCCCTGGAATGAAGTATCGTCTGATCCATCCGCACCAATATATGAGAAGTTTGACAAATGACTAATAAGCAAAGCCTCCTCTCCATTCACAATCACCAGCTTCCCTTCTCGCACGTACTTCAATCTTTGATGTAATGTGGATGTCACAGCACCGGCCTCGTGAATCCATGGACGTCCCAATAGGCAACTGTATGCAGCTTGAATATTCATTACTTGAAAGGTAACCTGAAACTCATGCGGACCAACTGAAATAGGTAAATCCACCTCACCAATCACTGACTTCCTTGACCCATCAAACGCTTTCACAATCATTGTACTCGGCCTCAAATAAGCATCTTTGTATGAGAGTTTGTCTAAAGTAGTCTTGGCCATTACATTCAGAGACGACCCAGTATCCACCAACACATTGGATAAAGCATCTGACTTGCAAGTAACTGATACATGTAATGCCAAATTATGATTCTGCCCTTTCTCAGGGAGTTCTTCATCACTGAAGCTCAGATTGTTACAAGCAGTCACATTTCCTACTATACCTCCAAACTGGCCTAAAGTCACATCTTTCTCCACATAAGCTTGATCTAACACCTTCATCAATGCTTCTCTATGAGCATCAGAATTCATCAACAGAGACAACATAGATATCTTGGACGGAGTTTGCAATAACTGATCCACTATTTTATACTCACTTCTTTTGATCAACTTCATCATCTCATCTAAATCTTCGTATTCTCTTTCAAATGGTTTACTGGGAACACAGACTGGTACTTTCTCAACAGTGGGGACATTTGGCTTCTGAGGGACTGCCCCCTGGATAACACGTCCACTTCTCAAGATTCTATTACTGTCCGTAACATTACTCACAGAGGTCAAAGGAGGAATAGGTGTCTCTACACCATTTTGTATCATAGTAGCTTGGTATCTGTAGGGTATGGCTTTCTCAGAGGTATAAGGTACAGGTCCTGGCATACGAATTGTAAGCCGGGGGATATTAGATTCACCACTATTATTAATCATCTCCAAATGGTCAGAAGCACTAAATTCTGGTGTTATACCACAAACATCTTCACTTCTCTTTGTTACCAGTAACTCTCCTTTATCTATCAATCCTTGGATGTCTTTTTGAACTTGGGAACACCCATGAGGATCTGACAGACATATTTCACAAGCTGAGTGATCATGATTGAACATCTTCGCTTCACACATCTTTCTATGGATAGGAACCAAAGGGGTCTTGATACTTTGCACATTGAGGATGGCATTTGCAGCTAGGCAATGTTGGATCAAATGAACAAAGGGATTATGATTTGGTAAAGGGTTAGTTTGAACATTGGGGTTCTCGTCTTTGAAGGACAACACTTTGTTTCGAACCAGGTCTTGAACAGCTTTCTTGAGAGCATAACAACGCTCCACATCATGGTGTCGCGGTGATTTTTGGATGTCAAGCTATTGAGAAGCGTTGAATCACAAAATATTTAATTACACCACCGAACTTTTATTTTTCCGAAGAAGGGAGAAAGTCCGTTAAACACCCTAATTAAAGAGATCGAGGTAAGGGGGTTGGTTACGCAAAGGGAAGGTATTAGCACCCTAGGCG